>VDCT01000747.1:0-585861 GCA_009763385.1 Coix lacryma-jobi var. lacryma-jobi | reverse complement strand
GGGATCCATCGAAGTACATGGTCCAGAGCTCGGCTTGAATCTGTGCCGGCGGGAGCTGAGTGTCGGTCCATTCAGCAACGAAGTCCGCCAACGCTTGCGACTTGATGGCCTTTCGCGGGCATAGGTGGGTCTCCCCCATTAGTTCGGCGGACCACTTGGCGATGCGCCCCGTGGCCTCCCGATTGTTGACGATCTCTCCGAGGGGAAGGACGACACCACCGTCACGGGATGAGCGAGGAAGTAGTGTTGGAGCTTGCGCCTTGTGACGATGATGCCGTAGAGCAGCTTCTGGATGTGCGGATACCGGACCTTGGCCTCGGAGAGTACCTCACTGGTGAAGTATACCGGTCGTTGGACCGGCAATGTATGACCCTCCTCGTGCCTCTCGACGGCTATGACCGCGCTAACCACCTGAGTGGTTGCGGCCACATAGAGGAGGAGGGGCTCGGGGGAATCGCCACCTTCGGCTGGTCGCGGGGGCACGAGAATTGGTGCAGAAGTCAGCACCCCCTTCAACTTGGTTAAGGCCTCCTCGGCTTCGGCGGTCCACGCAAAGTGTTCCGTCTTTTTTAGCAGGCGGTAGAGGGGTAGTGCTTTTTCCCCCAGCCTCGAGATGAATCTGCTGAGAGCGGCTAGGCAGCCTTCACTTTCTGCACACCCTTGAGGTCACGAATCGGGCCCATCCTCGTGACTGCTGAGATTTTTTCAGGTTTGCCTCGATCCCCCGTTGTGAGACGATGTAGCCAAGTAGCATGCCTCGAGGCACACCAAAGACACACTTCTCGGGGTTGAGCTTCACATTCTTGGCCCGGAGGCACTCGAACGTGGTCTCGAGGTTGCTGATGAGGTTCCCTACTTTTTTGTTTTAACCACGATGTCATCGACGTAGGCCTCGACGGTCTTGCCTATGTGCTCGCCAAAGATGTGCTGCATACATCGTTGGTACGTTGCCCCGGCGTTTCGAAGGCCGAAGGGCATCGTAACATAGCAATACATACCAAATGGCGTGATAAAAGAGGTCGCGAGCTCATCGATTTTCTCATCCTAATTTGGTGGTAGCCGGAATACGCATCAAGGAACGAAAGCACTTCGCACCCAGCAGTGGAATCGACGATCTGGTCAATTCTAGGTAAAGGAAATGGAACTTTTGGACATGCTTTATTCAGACCAGTGTAATCTACACACATCCGCATTTTTCCATTCTTTTTCCTAACTAGTACAGGGTTAGCTAGCCACTCTGGGTAAAATACCTCCTTGATGAATCCGGCCGCCAAAAGCTTGTGCACCTCCTCGCCGATGATCCTGCGCTTTTCCTCGTCGAAGCGGCGCAGGCGTTGCTTCACCGGTCTGGACCCGGCCTGGATCTCCAAGGCGTGCTCGGCGACTTCCCTCGGTATGCCCGGCATGTCCGAGGGGTTCCACGCAAACATGTCGATGTTCGCGCGGAGAAAGTCGACGAGCACTGCTTCCTATTTGGGCTCGAGGCTGGTACTGATGGTCAGCGTCTTGCCATTGGCCGAGGTCGGTCGACGGGTATTTGCTTGGTGTGCTCAGCCGGCTCGAAGGTGCCGGCGTGACGCTTTGCTTCTGGGGCCCCCTCGGTGGCCAGAGCTGCCAAGGCCTCGAGCGAGTCCGAGGTGGACGTTGGCCTCCCCCCGCTCGACGCACTCCACGTCGCAGTGGTATGCGTGCTCGTAGGAGGTGTCAACGGTGATGACCCCTTTTGGCCCCGGCATCTTGAGCTTCAAGTACGTGTAGTTAGGAATCGCCATGAACTTGGCGTAGCCTGGCCGGCCGATGATGGCGTGGTAGGTCCCTTGGAAGCCGACCACCTCGAAGGTGAGCGTTTCCTGACGGAAGTTTGCCGGCGTGCCGAAGCAACCGGCAGGTCGATGCGCCCGAGGGGGTGGGCCTTCTTTCCTGGTACTACTCCGTGGAACCCCCGACGCTGGGTCGGAGCTGTCCCTCTGAAATCCCCAGGAGGTCGAGGGTCTCGAGGTATATGATGTTGAGGCTCGAGCCCCCATCCATCAACACCTTGGAGAACCGAACGTCGATTATGATGGGTCGACGACGAGGGGGTAAGCCCCCGGGTTTATGACACGGTCCGGATGGTCGTCACGGTCGAACGTGATTGGCGCATCGGACCAGTCAAGATACCGGGGGGCGTCGTGGCCAAGCGAAAAGATTTCCCGCGCTCCTTCTTTCTTTCTCGAGCTGAGAGCCCGACGGTCGGCCCCCCGTAGATCATGTAGCAGTCGCGCACCGGGGGGAAGTCGCCATCTGCGTTTCTGCCGCCGCGTCGATCGGTATCCTTTCCCTTAGGCGCGTCTTCCCTCTTATCGCCGAGCTTGGAGTAGTAGCCCTTCAACAGTCGGCAGTCTTTCAACTTGTGGTTTACGGGGCCCCTGTGTAGGGCAGGGATCCTCGAGCATCTGGTCGAAAACAGCCCCATCGGGGGGGCCTCGGGGCTTCTTAGGCTCGAGGGCGCCCGCGAGCACCTCTTTGTCGTCGTCGTCATCGGCGCCACGCTTCGCCTTCTGGCCCTTGCGTTTGTTTTTCTTCCTTTTGTTGCCGTCATTGTTGTCGTTCTTGGCGTCGTTGCCCTTGTTGGAGCCCTCCGGCGCGATCACCGCCTTGCCTTTGTCCGTGGAACGGCCAAAGAAGGCCCCCACTGCTTCGTCGCCCGAAGCAAAGCTGGTGACGCGATCCATCAGGTCCTCGACCGTCCCGGGACGGTAGCGTCCTAGCTCATGAACAAGCTCTTGGCATGTCGTGCCCGCGAGGAACGCTGAGATGACGTCCTCGTCAGGCACGTGGGGGAGCTCGAGACGCTGCTTCGAGAACCGTCGAGCGAAGTCGCGGAGGGGCTCGTCCGCCGCCTGCCTGCAACGCCGTAGGTCCCAGGGGTTGCCTGGACGCACGCAGGTCCCCTTGAAATTCCCGTCGAAGACCCTGACTAGGTCGGCCCAGTCATGGATCCGATCCGGCGGGAGCCCCTCGAGCCACCGGCGGGCGGTGTCCGAGAGGTAAAGTGGGAGTTGACGTATGATCACGCGGTCGTCGTTCTTCGCTCCGCCCAGTTGGCAGCCAAGGCGGAAGTCCGAGAGCCAGAGCTTGGGCTCGACCTCCCCGTCATACTTCACGATGTTGGTCGGCGGTCGAAGCGGTCGGGGAGGGTCGAGCTGCGGATGGCCCGGCTGAAGACTCGGGGCCCGGGGCTCGAGGACCTGCCGGTCCTCGTCGCTGTCGTAGCGCCCCCCTCGATGGGCGCTATAGCCACGCTCTTGGCCCCCTTGTCCTTGCGCCGTCGGTTGATGTCGTTGCGGGCGTCGTTGGGGTCTCGAGGTGGCCGGTTGTCGACGATCCGTTCGCGGACTGGCCTAGCTCGAGAGGCGTCCGGCTGGTGGACGGATGCCTCGCGAGCGTCGTGGGGCGTGTCCGCCGGTCTCCCCGAGGCTGCTCCGCGTCGGCGTGACGCCGAGCTCTCGGCCTGCTGTACCGCGGCTGTCTCGAGGAGGTTTTTCATTTCTCCGAGCATGCGCCTGGCATCGGGGTTGGAGACGGCGGGCAGGTCACGGAGCATCATAGCCGCGGCCACCACGTTCTGCCCAGCTCGCGGGAAACATACCTCGGGGCGTGCTGGTGCCCCGTCCTCGAGGATCCGCCGGTGGACCTCTCGAGCCCGGCCTCGAGCTCCGGCTCCTCGTGGCTGGGGTGGTTCCTGCATCAGGGTTTGCCGGAGCTGCAGCAGGTGTCGCCGTTCCTCCTCGGCTTTGGTGATTGCCTCTTGCACTTGTGCGAGTTGCGCCGCCCGGCCATCGTCGTGCTTAGGCGGTACACGGCGTGGAGTTCGTCCCTTCCCTAAACGCGTGATCCGCCTGCCGCGGCCACGTCGCTAGGTCCCTCTAGGTCAGGGCCGGCCTGTCGTCGTCGCCTTCGTCCTCGGTATCGCATACGACTCCCTCGAGTTGGAAGCACTCCCTGGTGGGATCCCAGAGGTCGGGGTCGTGGTAGTCGTATTCGTCGGAGTCGGAGCTGTTGACGGCACGCCGCCTTGGCCGATGCTGGGACCGCAGCTCGCGGTACCATTCTCCGACGGTGGCTCGCCGAGGTGGCTCGAAGGTCGCAAGAAGTCGCGGTCGACGCACGCGGGGTGGACGATTTCCAGGCTGGCCATGGCCTGCAGCAGCGCGCCCGAACGCTGCTCCCGGTCCGCCACCGTCTGGTCCTGATGGCGCTCGTCGAGGCGGTGGCGTATACAGCCGCAGAGTTGTCGAGGCCGACCGGGAACCGCTGGCGTCGAGCGCGGCGCGACCCGTGCGGGAGGAGGCTGAGCGGCGTCGACGGCGCACGGCTCGGAGGCCTCTGGCCTGGTTCCTGGTCCGTACGCATGATGAATGCGAAGTCGCTAGGCGGGCGCGGTGCGCCCTGGAGGTCTCCGGCCGCGCGCCGGGCTGGTTTCCCCTTGGGGACCCTGCACCGCTACGGGGGCGTAGGTGTTTGCCGCGGGCACCGCCTGCGCCCGGCGACGACGGTGACGACGGCGCCGCTCGCGATGTGGCGACGTGTGGTGGTGCGGGCGACGCGTCACGCCCCCCGCGCGGGGTGGCGTGACACGCACCTCCGCTCAGGCCCTTCGTGGAGAGCAGAGTCAGCTCGTTGCCGTTGCCTGTGGCCAGGAACTCGAGGCTCCCGAACCAGACGACGGCACCAGCCGAGAACGGAAGAGGGGATGAAGCCATCCAGAATCAACGAGAAATCGGCTCGGACACGCGAAGTCCCCTACCTGGCGCGCCAACTGTCGGTGTTTCGTACCCGGGGGTATCACACCAACGAGTGATATGATCGCGTGCTTCTCTTCCTGGATGGTGATGCAAGAGGACACAAGGATTTATCCTGGTTCGGGCAAAGAGGCCCTACGTCCAGCGGGGGGGATGTTCTTGTATTACTTGCACCTAAGTGCTTGTACAGGGGAGAATACAAGCTCATGAGCGTGGACCGGAGTCGGACTCGTGTCCTGTGTGTGGACTCGTGTGTTGTGTCCGTCGTTAATGAGGGCCCTAGTGTCCCTTTTATAGAGCAAGGGGAGGCCAGGGTTACATAAAGGTATTACAGGTGTCGGGGCGTATGGTGCCCCATAGGAGAAGGGTAGGAACCCTGTCTTCGGGCCACTGGAGCCGATGTGATCGTCGCTGTTGAGGCGTCCTTTGGTCGTGGCTTCCATCCGGGGCGCGGACGTGGTGGCGCGACAAGGCGGGAGCCGTACAGCACCCATCCCGGAATGTACAGTACGCGGCGGGTCCCTCCGGGTCTGGGGTACCTGTCCTCCAATAGCACGAAAGTAGTTAGGGCTCGAAGGGCGCGGAGCCGGCTTCGAGTGGTTGCCACGGGGGCTCGAGGGCGCGAGCCGGCCTCGAGGTGTTACAGTGCAGGCTCGAGGGCGCGTAGCCGGCCCTCGAGGGGTACAGTGCAGGGCTCGGGGGCGCGTAGCCGGCCTCGAGGGGTTACAGTGCCGGCTTGGCCGACAGTGCTGTACTGGTGCCCGTTTGCCCATGCTTGTGGTGAAAACGAGACTTGACCTTTACACCGAGTTACTGTGGTACCGCTGTGCACTAGTGGACATGACCGGAGTAGGTGAAGGCATTAAATGCGTGGTATGGCTGGTACGGCTGTGTAAGCTCGAGGTCCGTGTGGTAGGCTCGAGGTGTGGGGGCGCGTTCGCCCGAGGCCTGGAGGGCTCGGCGAGACGGAGACGATCGTGCTCGCCCGAGGCCTTGCTCGAGGCTCGGGCGAGGCGGAGAAAGAGCGTTCGCCTGAGGCTGGCCTGGCTGGGAGGGCTCGGGCGAGACGGAGACAGAGCGTTCGCCCGAGGCCTGGCTGGGAGGGCTCGGGCGAGACGGAGATAGAGCGTTCGCCCGAGGCCTGGCTGGGAGGGCTCGGGCGAGACGGAGATAGAGCGTTCGCCCGAGGCTTGGCTGGGAGGGCTCGGGCGAGACGGAGATAGAGCGTTCGCCCGAGGCCTGGCCGGGAGGGCTCGGGCGAGACGGGGATAGAGCGTTCGGGTGTTTGCGTTGATTGGGGGTACCCTTTTCGTACCACCGACAATTGACGGCTACACTAAGGGCTCACCAGCTACCTGGGGATTGCTCGGTGCTCGGACTCGTCGTTCGGCAACCTGCTCGGACGACATGCTGCTTTCGTCATAGTGGTTTTACCTTTTTTATAAGCCTACTACAAGATTTATTCTTCATCTTCTAGCGGCGCTCGTCCGCGCATGTATATAAGTCTGATTATTCTGAAGACCCTGGCACCACGTGACGTGAACGAGTCACCTGCTGTCAGGCTCGGGGACTAGCTGTGGGGATATAGACCCCAGGGTACCACACGATGGTACATGGGCCTCACCACTAGGGGTCGTCCGGCCCATAGGATGAAGGCGTACGGCGCACGGCATGCACCGCATGACAGTTGTAATCTAGATATAGTACCAACTTTAATACTTACCATGTAACTTTGTCCCTTCGGAATATATAAGGAGGGCCAGGGGTCCTCCGAGAGGACAAGTGAGATAGAAGAAAGATCATAGACAGCAGATCATAGGTCATAAGCCACAAGCCACATCTAATAAATACAACTCGACGCAGGACGTAGGGTATTACGCTAAACCTAGCGGCCCGAACCTGGATAAACATCTGTGTTCATCTACTTTTGCCTTGCGTCAACGTCTGGGTCATCGTCTTGCGCACTTTCCCCTCTAATCTACCACCTGGGTATACCCCCTAGGTGGACTATCGGCGATATTTCGTTGATAGTTTGGGAGCCATTTTCCCTGGACCGCGCCTGCGACGACGGGTCACGACGATCTGGAACCCATTAGCATCGACGTCTGGCCTTGCCGAGATGCATCAAGCACCGACGTTGTACAGCGCGGGGCCAGGCACTGGTGCACCGGGATCCTTGTCGCCGACCGCGGACCAAGGCGACATTGCGCAGGCACACGCACGTCTCGCAGCGGTGGAGCCCCACAGCCGATGGGAGTGTTGGTCCTAGCCGCCGACGTCACCGCTTCCGCTTCCGCTTGGCAGCCACCTGGTGGGTTCCCTTCATGGCGGCAGCACTCTGCGCTGCGTTTGAAGCCCCCGCTGGCGTGGCCCAGAGAGCCTTGCGAGCGGCGTCCAGGTACGACAAGCGCGTGGCCGAAGAAGTGAATTCGTTGTCTGAGGAGCCCACGCAGGGGTCCTCCTGCCAACGCAGGAACTTGCTCCTGCCAGCCGACTTACGGGTGGGGAAGAAAGGAGGGGCATTGGGGAGAGGCGGGATGGCGAGGACCTGGCAGAGAGAGAGGTCATCGCTGGAGAGGTGGCAACCAGCGCCTGGGAGGTGGAGGTGTGGCCCAAGCGGTGGCACAGCACCCGCAAGCCGGGCTTGGGCGCAACCGTCGACAGTTGAGTTGAGAGACCCAACCCGCGGCAGATCTGGCGGAGGAGGTGGATCTGGTTGCTGAAGGGGAGGAATGGCTTCATCGGCTTCACCGTCGTCGTCAACATCGAATTCCTCCTTGACTTCGTCATCGAAGACGTCCTCAACGATGACGCTCGACTCGTCCATCAACCATGCATCCATGGTCGGCACCGGCAGAGGAAGGACGCCCCAGCCGAGGGGTGCACCAGGATGAGGGCTGGGACGAGGCAGGAGGAGGTCGGCTGTTGTGGTGGCTGGTGGCAGCGGCGCGACAACAGATTTTGACCCGGCCGCCGAGGTGCGAGGGCCCTCACCGTGAGCAGCGCCGGAGCGCTTCGAAGCTTGTTCCCTAGCTAGCTTGGACCCATTAGGGAGTAGATCAGGCTGCAAGGCGGCCGGATCAGCCTAGGATGCAGGAGAAGGCGGTATGGTGGCGTTGGATCTAGGGATGGTGGACAGTTGAGTGCGGGTCCGGGGAGGGAGACGGGGGCGGGGGGGGGGGGGGGGTCGGGAGGCTCCTTCATTCTCCCTCTCCTCTCCGTTGTCCCTATTCCAAATGTTGTTAATCTGTCGTAGAACAAGATATTAAAACAATATATATGTATGTTATAGTTACGATAGTAAACCAAATAATTGACTAAAAAATATAGCATGAATAGCTTATATTCTGGCAACTTCTCGTCGTGAACCATATTGCCAAGTCTTGCTTATAGAGGTACTATAGATGCTAGTGATCCCTTTAGCATGATGATGTTGCGGCTTACCACCCTCGAGATTCCGCATATGATACCTCACTTCTATTTCTCTAAAATCTTTCAATAAGAATTAGGTGGTATTCATGGATAAATACTTTATTTGCTTGCTCCCGAGGTCTATTTCATGAGACTTTTATCTCATTAGGCATGCGCAAACAGGTTGGATCAACTCAATAGGAGAGTAATGAGTCAAAGGAGCTCAACAATTACAAAAAGAGGTGGCTACAGGTAGATACTCCTAGACCCTTACAAAGGACTCCTTTGAAACGCGGGGATTTTTCCCCTATAAGTTTTTTCTATGAACAATTAAGTAATTCTTGTGAAAATCCTGCATAATTCATGTGAAAATCCTGCATTCCAAAAGGACCCTAAGCGTTTGATATTTAGGATTAGAGTCCAAGACATACTAGAGCAAAATGATAAGTAGTTGACTAGAGGCACCTAACTTGCAAAGGTTAGGGAGGCATTTCATTGGTTAAGGAAGGCCTGCACTATCACATACTCCGTACTTCCATCCGAAGTGGTGCCTTTTCGATTCGAGTTAGGGTCGGCTAAGCCACCCTTAATGGCATGGTCAATAATAGAGCCAAATGTTTGGCTATAAGTCAAGCTTTAAGAGCCAAGCTATATAATAGTTAGTCTTTTATTTAGCTACAAATTATTTCTCTTTCCTATTCCTCCTCACATACAACTCTAGTGAGACCCACTGCTATCTATGCTTCCATGCCCAACTTGGTGCTTGCATGGGAGCCAAGCTCTCCTCTCTCTCCTTCATTCTCTCCTTTACATCATCATTTGCTTGACTATAAGCCAATTATTGTACCTGCTCTAATAAGTCAGGGACTCGGGGGCATCGTAGACTTAATAAGTCGGGGGGCGTCGTACAACTGTTTCTAAGGCCAATCTCAATGATGAGTTTTATTTTATTGTTTTCAAGACTGTCATGTCATATGAAACAAAATGAAACTTGAATGAAACTCTCCGTTGAGAGTGAGAGTTTTATTCTAAAGTTTCATAAGCATTAAATTTCATGACTCATAAAGAGTTGGTATTCATGCCAAGACTCATTTCTTTTCTCTCTTCTTAAGTACAATGTCATGTCACTACTAGAGAACATGTCTTTGGACGATATATCAACTGAGCTTTAGTCTCGACAAAATTTTGCGTCCGGGGCTAAAGACCTTTAGTCTCGGTTGGTAACACCAACCGAGATTAAAGGTGAATCTTTAGTCCCGGTTGGTATTACCAACTCGGACTAAAAGTCCTCAACCTTTAGTCCCGGTTGGTAACACCAACCGGGGCTAAAGGGTGAACCTTTAGTCCCGGTTGGTGTTGTCCTTTTAGCCCCGGTTGGTGTTACCAACCGGGGCTAAAGGTCCTTCCCGAGTGGATTCAAAAGGAAAACGTCCAGAACTGTATCACGTGGGTTGTGTAGCTCAGTTGGTAAGCGCGCCTGAGGCTAGATGTGTTGAGTTCGAATCTCACACAACACACATTTATTTTTCCTCCCTGGACCTTTAGCCCCGGTTGAAAGCACCTGGGACTAAAGGTCCGGGCCTTTAGTCCCGGATTCTTAGTCCCGGTTGGAATACCCGGGACTAAAGGCCCATTTCACCCGGGACTAAAGGCCCTTTCTGTAGTAGTGTGTCATCAAAAGTGCTTATGTGGTAGCATATTTAATGCAAATGAAACTCAAATAAAACCTCCATTGAGATTGACCTAAGTCTAAATATTGTTTGCAGATTTATTAAGGATATTTATAATTTATACACTCATCACATACAAAGGCATGGGATGGAAGATGCATAAGAAAGTTTTGCATATTGGAGGAAAATGACAACTTTTTGTAGTGGAGAGGAGATAGATATTACTTAATGTTTAATAAATTCTTGTTTCAAAAACCCCATACGTACCTACACAAGAGACTGATTATTTTTCCCTATGATTTTTATGATGTCTATTGAAATAGTAGAGACTAATTGTTTTTCCCTATGATAAAGAATGAATGGAGAACCTTACTTTTCTAACCTACAATACGTGAACTGATAGGTTGGGTCAAGGATATACACTTCCTATATCTTTTTGAACAAACTAGTTTCTATATTTTCAGAACATATAGGATTTGAAAAAGGCAACTAAAAGTATAACTTTAGAAATTTATCTTAATATAAAAATCAGTGTTTATGAAAATTACGAGGACTAGGGGAAGTTTGCGTGCTTCTTGACGGGAGTTTGCACCTCTATCTCATCTTTACTTCTGCATTTACATTGCTACCTTGGTTGTGTGTTTTACCTTTCCTAGTTTAATTGATAGGCTAGTTAATAGGATTGGAACCTAGCTTGCATAACTCTTTTGCGGTAGAGACAGCAATACACCTAGCAAAACCATAGTTGCACAATTAGATAGTTTACTTTTTGTATAGTTTTTGTCTAGGTGGTAATTATATAGCTCATTATTTAGAGTAGAGTTTTTAGTTGCCTAATTTACCCTCCTTTTAAACGCCACGGTCATCTTCAGACTATAAGCTAGTTGTTGTGTTTGCTCTAAACAAATAAGAAGGATAGCATATTTTGTCTTTTCTTTTTGGGGGTATTTGTTTGTTTTTGTTTCTAACTATCCGATAGTAGCCACGAGCGCCGACAGATGGATTAAGGCATGTTTAGTTAAAGGAATTTTTGGTGTAAAGTTCTTGTAGCATTTTTGTTGTTATTTGATAAACTTTTTCCAAACATGGACTAACTATGCTCAAAAGATTTATCTCGATATTTACAGACAAACTGTGCAATTAGTTATTTTTTTACCTATATTTAATATTCTATGCATGCGTCTAAAGATTAGATGTGATGAGGAATCTCGTAAAAATTTGGAATCTAAACATGCCCAATAAATGAGCTTTTCAAGCCAAATAGAGTCTACAATATCTCAAAATTAAACCCCACGCTCCATTCGAGAATACTTCCTTTGTTTCAAAAAAGTGACGCTATATGTTTATGGTGACCTAACTTTTAAGTTTAATTAGATTTATAAAAAATAGTAATATTTATATCTCCAAATAGTAATTCATCTAATCTAATAGTACTAATTACGTACTTTAAATATTAATAATTTTTCTTATATATTTAACTAAAGTTTAATTTTTTGATTTGCTATTATAATATGGAAAGGCTAAACGTGTTTTAGCCGATTTTGACAATGTTTTTTGGCTTAAAGCACGCTCGTGCCTGACACCTCTCTCCGTGCTTGACTCTTTCTTCGCTAGCTTCGGCGACCGACGTCAGCATCCGCGATGAGGTAGGCCTCTTCGTTGTCCTCCTTTTCCTCATCCTCCTGGATCTAAGCCCACCGAAGATGAAGATGACGACAACAGATAAGGTTCCAATGAGCTTTTCTCTTTCTTCTCCGGCTCCAGCTAGAGCCCAAAGATAGGTAGATCAGACGGCGGAGTTGAGGATCAGAAGGTTTAGGGGAGTTGACAGCAAGGGCGTTGCTCGGGCTAGGTCAAAAAGGGGAAAAACTAGCTAGAGTTGAAGAAAATGATAACAGACGACCTCGTTAGAGCTAGAGAAGTGGTGGCAGTGGGAAGAGAAGGAAAGGGCAGATGCCATTAACACCAACGTCCGCAAAGGGGTGGAGAAAGCAAGTGTCAATTGATATATAAGGCGTCTGGAATGTATAGATGGCCACTCGGGTTGCTCGGCCTGCACGACCCAGTTGGGCCGAGCCATGCATGGCACGACGTGCTGCTAGGCCGGGCTGAGAGTGTGCTTCGTGCCACGCCATCGGCCTAGGCATGACCCTAGTAAAGGTCGAGCCGGCTCGGAGGCCCGACGGGCCAGCTAGAAGTCGTGAGCCCGCGATGGATCCATAGAGGCGCCACCGCATCTTCATCCCCACTGATTACCACCTAATGGCCTCTAATTACCACCTAGTCAAAACCTATATATGAAGATAAGCTATCTAATGTGCAACTATGATTTTATTAGGTGTGTTGCTATCTCTACCACAAAAGAGTTATATATGTAACCGTTCCAGTCCTCCTAACTAGCCTATCAACTAAGCTAGGAAAGGTAAAACACACAACCAAGGTAGCAATGTAAAACCGGAACATAAAGAGAGAGAGAGGTAGAGATGTAAACTCATGTTGACTCTGGTATTTTTATCGAGGTATCGAGAAGCGCGCAGGCTTATCTCTAGCCCTCGTTGGAGCCCCTCGCAAGGAATACCTCGCAAGGGTGAAAGGTCCTAGTTTGGTTTTGGTAATTGAGTGACAACTTAGGTGGACTAATATGTATTTAAAGTGAATTACACAGGTGATTAGCCCACATGTGATCATGTGTGGGCAACATATGCCATGGAGGTGAAATGACTTGGAGATGTTGCAAAGGCTCACACATGTGATGAAGGAGCTTATTTCATATGTGACGTGACATGGAGTCATGTGGCTAAGATGGTGAAGATCAAGGCAAGACTTGGCTCGATGGACCGGTTGCGAAGGTGAAGGGCAAGTTGGAGGCTTTGAAGTCGTTGGTACCGAGTGTCGGGAGGCTTGAGCAAAGACTTGGCGCCGAAGGACTGAAGCAATGGTGAAGAGCAAGTGAGGTCAAGATCGATGGACCATGGAGGCCATGTGATGATATGAAGTGGATCATATCATTTGGAGATAGGTTGGTGCATGTGTTGCATCAACACCGAAGAAGATAGAATGGAATGCGCAAGGCAAATGTATATTTGTAGAGCATTTCATTTCACCGGTCATAGGTGTGTAGAGAAGTTGATGATCGGGTTTAAGATAGATGTCCGTACTATCAAGAGGAGCAAACTTGTTTGCATATCGGTCATCTAGTGCCACTTGAGCGATCTAACATTGCGTTGTTACTAGGATCGAATGGCGTGGTGAGTAAAAGTGAAAATCCTTTGAAAAATGATTATGAAAATGCTAACACACTTGCACTTGGTGTTCACTTGGTAGTGTTGACACATTTGCAAAGGAGAAGAAGTTGGAGATGTTTTGGGAGAAAACTTGAGTTGAAAAAGAGAAGTGATGGTTCTTGGATTGGAAATCTGTATTTATACTTTGTGCTTTGGATCATGTATTCATGTGTGTTGTGTAGCCCTCTGAATAAACTTTCCAAAATGTCCAAGATCATCAAAATCGGAGTTCGGAGCTAAGAGTTATGGCTGTTTTAGCGCAAAGCTTAGGATGCTGCAGCCGGTAGTACCGACCCTGAAGTCGGTAGTACCGACCCCTCTGTGGGCAGTTCGCAGGCTCTCTGTGTTGGGCCAGTTTTGGCCTAAAGGTAGTACCGCCATAAGGTCGGTAGTACAGACCCCCACTTTCGGTAGTACCGGCGTATGAGGGAAGTTTGGAGGTGTTCTATATAGGGGCAGCTTTGGCCTACCGGTAGTACCGCTATAAGGTCGGTAGTACCGGCCCCTGTAGTACCAGATGTGTTAGGAAGGTTGTCCTAACGGTCATATTGTTCGCCGGTAGTACCGGCCCTCTCGTCGGTAGTACCGGGTGTAGTCGTGTGAGCTCAGGAAAAGGGGATAACGGCTAGTTGGCCGCTCCCCTCTATAAATAGAGGGGTGGCCGGCCCTTGGAAAAGGTTGAGCACCCTAGGGACTTTGTGTCCATGCTTGAGAGTGCTTGAGAGCCCTCTAACTCACATATGCTTGATAGTATTCATCCAATTATGTGAGAGAGTGATTCTAGTGTGGTGCATGAGAGATTGCAAGAGTTGACACTAGGTGTTCGTGTTGCAAGCCGGTGGTGCTTATTACTCTTGGAGGTTGCCACCTCCTAGACGGCTTGGTGATTGTCTCCATCGTGAAGCTCGCAAGAAGATCGTGCGTGGCTCTGGAGAAGGCTTTGTGAGAGGCATTGTGCTCACCCCGCGGGGATCGCGAAGAGCAACTCTAGTTGAGAGAGGCGCGAAGAGCGCCAAGTGGTCCGACCGGATCGAAAGCTAGAGCTCTTGGTGAGCACTCCATCGTGGAGAGTGTGACTTAGGGTCACCACTAGCAAGAGGATCGGCGGCAACCTTGGGCTTGCCTCAATGGGGACTAGCTTGGTGGCAACCAAGTGAACCTCGAGATAAAATCGTGTGTCCCGTTTACTTGTTCTTTCTTCCTTGCATATTACGTTTGTGCTTGTGTTCTTCGTGTTCTTCCTCCCTCCACTCTTTCTTAGGTTGGGAAGACTCGATCTACATTTTGGCAAGGAACCAAGACATGGAAAAGCTACAATCTTCATCTACAACACTTAGGAAAGTGGGGTAATTCCTAGATCTGAAATTGCATCTCACCCACTTCAATTTCGTAGCTTTCTGCAAGTGGTTGGCAGTAGGGCCGGTAGTACCGGCTGCCTTCCTCTTTCACTAGCTTGTGCTTTCATATGTATTCTTGTGCTAGTGTTTAGTTGCTTAGTTTGTGTAGCTAAGTTGAACTCTCTAATTTGGCTTGCGTAGCCTTGTTATTGAGCATTGCTAGTGAGCTTAGGCTTTGTGCTTTTGCTTAGTGGCATGTGTAGGAGCTCCCCGATTGATTGAGTACTAGTTGCTTAGGTTTGTGTAACCTTGCAAGCTAGAATTATTTAGGTGAGCTCTAACTAGCCCGATACCTTATTTGCTTTGCTTAGGATATTTTGTAAGGTGTCATAGAGTATAAGTAGAGGGGTGTAGTCTTGGCTAGACCGATAGTTTTAATTCCGTATTTGTTTCGGTTAGCCGTACGATTATTTTTTTAAAAGGACTATTCACCCCCTCTAGTCCGCCATCTCGACCCTTCAAAGGGCCAAGCTCCCAGTCGGGTAACTCCGTGGATAGCTCCGGGCCTTCCCCACGCGCAAGTGGATCTCCGGTTAAGCTACTCATGGCAAAGCCATGCTCCCCGTCGTCTTCACTATCAAGCTTCCGGCCGAACTGCTGCGGGTCTTGTTTCCTTCGGTACACAATGGCAGCCACACCACAAACGTGGTTGGTGTGGTCCCGTAAGACTACAAGCCCCTTCGATGTACAACAACGGTGCGCGCAAGCACCGGTAAGTAAGAGGTATACAAATCTCACTAAATACTAGGTATAACACCTAGAGCAAGCGCAAAACGGTGGTCTAACTAGTCTAAGCACTTCACAAAAGCACCTAAACTAATCACCTAATATATCACTAAGCACTTTGGTGGCTAAAACAACTAAATATGTGTCTCCACACTTGGTATGCTTTCTTGAGCTCCAACCCACTTCATTTGCCCGGATATGGGGGTATATCTAAGCCCCCAAGCAAATAGAGTTGTTGGACACCATTGATGGACTTTTCTGCGTACCATCGGATGCTCCAGACGAGAGCATCAGACGCGTGTCCGATGTCACATAAAGGCTAGTTGTCAGCCTGACTCTGAGTCACATCGCACTCTGCCAGTGTCCGATGTGGCATCATCAGACGCGTCCAATGTCCACAGAGCCTCTCTGCACAGGCATCAGACACACGTGTCCTGTAACGTCCGATGTGCACCAGCGCTTCCGATGTATGTTGTGCAAATTGCACAATATTACCATCGCGTCCAATGTGCCTGTTCTCAGCGTCTGATGCTTCTGCTGGCGCTGACTTAAGCTAGGGTTTACCATCAGTGCGTCTGACTCCTGTATGGGCAGCATCTGATGTACCTTTTGCTTTGTTTCTTCATGATTTCTTGCGCCGTCTCAGTTCCAATCTTATGCCTTGGACTTTGCTTGATCTTGAGAGTCTTCTACTGGGCTTCAAATGTCCTGCTTGAGATGTTGATCATCAGATCATCACGTCGCCTTTGTTCAAGTCACTATTTGCACCTATTGGACTACAAAGAAACACTTGCAAACATATTAGTCCATTTTGGTTATGTTATTCATCAAACACCAAAATTCAATGTTAAATAGGCTGACGTCCATTTTCCTTACACCAGCGATGGTCGTGGCTCAGCCGCTTCTCTCCTCAGGTCGCGCCACCGTCTCCTCCTCGCGTGTCGATGGGGCCGCTCCATCGCCTCCTCCTCATGCGTCCGTTGAAGCAACGCCGTCGCCACCCTCCATTCACGTCGGCCGCGCTGCCACTTCCCAGTCGGGTCGTCAGGATGGGGAGTAGAGAGGTTGAAGATGGGACATGGGAGGCAGAGAGACTAAGGGCGATGGGAAGGCGCAACACTTGGACATAGGAGCCAGAGAGGTTGGAGGCGGAGAGAAGGCAGAGAGGTTGAAGGCGATGGGTAGGCAGAGGAGTTGGGATGTGAGGCAGAGAGGTGGGTGGGGATGGGAGTCGGGAGAGATTGGGGCGACGTGAATTAGAGGAGTAGTGGAAGTGGGACTGTTTAGGTAGGCCTCCTTATCGAGCTGGACCGGGCTGGCACGATGTGCCTAGGGTGTGGCCCACACGGCCTGGTCCACCAGGCCGGGTCAGTCTGGGCCGTTTTATCACCGTGCTAGGCTGGCAAAAAAAAATCGTGCTTCACGTCGTGCCATGAGACCTCGTGCTGTATGGACATTTATTCTGGAATGTGATGGGACGAAGTCGTGTACTCCCTTCGTCTCTTTTTAATTGTCGTCCGAAAAACGTGTCTATGAGCGAAATACGGATTTTTAGAGACAATTATTTAGGGAGGGAAGCAGTAGACCTGACTAGTCCCTCGATCCAGACACGACAACCTGCAACGTCAGCATGCCCATCCATTCCATCTTCTCCGTTGGCCTCCACGCTGGTCAAACCATTTCAATTCTACCACTTGTAGGCCAGCACACGGTGTTATTATTGGTAACAGTAGAAGAAATAATAAACGCAGAGAGCAAGGTATTGGTGCTCCGTGACGCTTGGCCGCCTGCGTCTGCCTTCCTCTTCCAGGCTTCTCCAGCCGCGTCGAACCCGAGCGCGAAGCATCCACGAGACCACGACGACGTCCCCCAACAGATACAAAAAAAAAGGAAAAAAAAACCACAGGTCACGAATGGATAGGTAGATCGCTCGAACCGATTGAATAATAATCGGGCTCCGACAATTCCTAGCGCGATTCGGCAGCTGCCTCGGATCGGATCGGATTGGATCGGCGCCGGAAGAGGAGAGAGAGGAGAGGAGGAGGCGTGTGGGATTTCGGTGCCTGCCTCGCATGCCGCCGCAGCGCCGTCCATGTCACGCATGAAGCACTTGCTACGCAAGCTCCACCTCGCCGGGGCCCCGCCGGGGGCGGGGGCGCGGCGCCCGACCACCACCGCCCGAGGCAACGCCGCTCGGGGCACCCGACGCCGCCGCCGCCGCCGCCGGCGGCGGCGGCGGCCGTCGTTGCGGCGGGGGCCCCGAGCCGCCGCAGCCGGCAGTTACTCCCGCCGCGGCTGTGGCGGTTGCCCCCGCGGCGGAGGAGCCCAGGGGGCTCGGGGCGGAGGCGGCCACGACGCGGCTGGAGGAGGACTACCAGGTGCGCCTCGCGCTCGCCATCTCCGCGTCGGACCACGCGGGGCTCGTCGACGCGGACTCCGTCCAGATCCGCGCGGCCGAGCTCATCAGCCTCGGGGCCGCCGCCGGGTGCGGGCACGACCGGATCCCCGCGGAGGCACTATCCGCGCGGTACTGGAACCACAGCGTAGTCAACTACGACGAGCAGCTCCCCGACGGCTTCTACGACGTCTGTGGCGCGCAGCTGCATCCCGGCTTCCAGGCCAAATTCCCCTCGCTCGACTACCTCAGGGCGGTCCCGCTTGGGCGCGATGCCACGTTCCTGGCCATCTTGGTGGATCGGGAGCACGATCGTGCCCTAAAACGACTGGAAGATAGGGCTGCACAGATTGCTGCCCAGACTAGGGCACAACACGGTGGCGCCGCTTCAGCTGAGCTTGCACAGAAGATTGTGGGTCTCATTGTTAATGTGATGGGCGGTCTGGTTGAGGATGCTGATGGTATGAACAGGGAATGGAGCATCAAGAGCCGTGAGCTGTCTCTCCAGCTAAATAGTGTTGTTCTTCCACTTGGTTCGCTTCGGGTTGGGCTGTCACGGCACAGATCACTGCTATTTAAGGTTAGTGACTTGGCATCCTGCATCATCTTTATGTTTAATCTGTTAATTATCTTATGATGTTAGATAGCAGGGAAGGATCCTAATATTTTCTATCTTGTCATATGATTGTATCTGGATTGTTAACATATGACACTGCACAATAGTTTGGTGCTTTGTGCACAACTATTATTGTTCCTATACATTCACTCTTTCCAATCTTTCTATTTGAATGTTAGATTACCTGTGGAAGATTCAAGACAAAAGAATAGAACTTTAACTGTGATTTAAGAAACTTAGAATTGGTTTCTCAGAACTTACAATTGGCACTTTGTGTATATCTTTTTTAAACATTGTCCTACTCATGCCCTGAATGTTATCTTTTCAAATGAGATTGCATATAAGTGGGCATTCAAACTTCGGGTCTAAGAATTTAAATAGTGGGATAGAAAGTTTTTTCAAACCAAGTTATGTCCCAGGCAGGGACGAAGCCAGAAAAAAATTTAGGAGGGGCTGAACAAAAATTGACGAAAAAAAAGTCGCCTACTCGTCCGGATATTTGGAGGCTTGGAGCCTGCTGCAGACTGCGGCGTGCCCTTGTCCACCAGCGTTGTGCCTAGCTCCTTGCCCGCCGGTCTTGCCGCCAATACTCGCTTGCTTGCTGCACCTGACTCCTTGCCAGCCTGCTCATTCGCTGGCTGCCACACCTCGCTGCACGCTCGTAGCTTGCCGCGTCTCTCAGCTTCGCGACCAGGCCTGGCTGCCCGTCAGTCGTTGATCGTGGCCCCACTGGCTTGCCCCCGCACAACCGCACCCAGGAGCCGATGGCCCGTTGGTTGTGTCACGGCGTAGT
This sequence comes from Coix lacryma-jobi var. lacryma-jobi, assembly GCA_009763385.1. Classification (NCBI taxonomy): domain Eukaryota; kingdom Viridiplantae; phylum Streptophyta; class Magnoliopsida; order Poales; family Poaceae; genus Coix; species Coix lacryma-jobi. The sequence goes on along the minus strand of VDCT01000747.1, from coordinate 566,785 downwards.
CGCGTCCGTCGCTCACTAAGAACTGCGTGACGTCGCGTGAAGGGGAAGGAACACTCTATAGAGATGGGTTGGGGCGCGGGGAAGGAACGCCCTATAGGGATGGGTTGGGGTGGAACTGAGAAATTAGTATTGGGTCTTGTGCCTTAGCTAGATAATTCTCTGTGTCTATTGGATTGCTTGTCTAATTAAGAAAAGAGAACATCTTCTACTCCTAATAAATTCTAGCTCCTTCTACCTTGTATATCTATAATCTCAGCCCCTCCTACCTTATATATTTAAGACTAAAATTTTAGCAGGATACTATAAGGATTTCATGTACTCGGTAGCGGTAGGAGGGGCTCGAGCCCCTCCCGCCCCACCGCTACCTTCGTCCCTGGTCCCAGGGTTGGTAGCTTCCATCTGTGGCTGCCTGATTCTAGTTTAGTCAGTGAGTTGATTCAGCCAGTGTGTAGTGGCTCCTGACTGCTCTCTGGTCAGTGATGGTGGACTGAGATGATAAGGTTGCAGTGGTTGTGCTAAATTATCAGCATTGTCGGCATCGACATTTGGGACTTAACATGAGCGCATACAGGAGAAGATGTTTGAGAATGAGAATGACGAAGAATAGTCAGAAGTTCTTCGTGTCATTCTTGGCCATGGCCCGCGGTCATAATTGTCGTGCAGGATTGATGCTATTTGTAGAAGGTTTGAAGGCATCTTGTTTTGTGTTCTTAGCTTTGTTGCTAGAAGCACTTCTAGTTATGAATTTTTATGGTTAATGGTGTAGCACTAACGTGTTGCAGTTGAGATAATTTATTTAAGTCCTATGTTGTAGTCAACTCAAGAAGCCAGCCTATTTTATCAATATGCACCAGTGGGTTGTGTATTGTGACACCAGATTCATAATGAAGAATCAAAGGGTTTCTCCATAAAATTTATTTGATTGCTTAAAAGTAGGGATTTGGGTAGGACTATCTACCACAGCGCCAGTCTGCCAGATACATAATCGAAGGGTTTCTCTAAAAAAATGTATTTGATTGCTTAAAAGTAGAGATTTGGGTAGGACTATATACCACGACACCAATTAACCAAATTGTTTTCAGGTACTTGCTGACCGAGTTAACCTACCATGTAAGCTTGTGAAAGGAATATGTTATACCGGAACAGATGAAGGAGCTGTTAACTTGGTCAAAGTTGATTTTGACAGGTATCTGCATGTTTCTTTACCATCTTTGAAATAGTTGATCTTACACATTTTAAGATTGAAACAACATGACAACACTAAAGCTTTTTAGTCCCAAGCTAGTTGGGGTAGGCTAGATTTGAAACCTAACATGAGTGACTGACAAAAATGGAAAGAAAGAGAAAAAAAACTGTTGCAGCACTGAATATTTTGATATTGTTCACAACTATTAACCTTATGTACTGCGATTCTTGCAGCACGGAATATATTATTGATCTGATGGGAGCTCCAGGCACCTTAATCCCTTCAGACATTTCTGGGAGTCAGTTTCAGGACTCCAACAATAGCCAACTGAGCACTGATGCCATTGAAGAGAGTGTCGCAGAATTGTGCTTAGCTCTAGAGCAGATTAATGGTGGATATGAGAACAAAAATACCATTGGAGGATGCTCATCTGATCACAGTTCTATTTTAGCGCTCACGAGTTCACATTTGGGAGATTTATCTCAGACAGAATTTAAACAAAATGTTGTCTCTGAGAAAAAAAATGAAGGGGATATTTCTGAGCATGTTAAAGCGAATGATGTTTCCAAGTATATTGTGCCTGAAGTAGTGGACCCACAGTTTGCACAAAAATTTGCATGACTTACTTTTGGAGAGTGGTGCATTGCTACCCTCTGACTTATTATCTGACCAAATAGTCACGACATTCATGAGAAAGAAAGTACAGGATGGTTATTAGTTGCTCAACAACGCAAAATTTGCCAAATGCTTTTGTAGCTGAAGATTCTTCATCACCTGATGAAGATGCACAAGATCCTCCGGAAAATACAGAAGTCATCAGAGATTTGGACTTGCATGGTCATACTGCTAGTGCTATTTCCAACGAGGATCAAAGGGCTGCTGAAGGTTCTTTGGTGAACATGTCAGTAAGTAGCAATGGAAATTTGGACAAGTTGAGCTGGTCTAGTGCGAAAACTATCAGCTCTGTAATAGATGACGTTGCTGAATCTGAAATACCATGGGAAGATCTTGATATTGGAGAACGTATTGGTTTAGGTATGTGCCTCATTCATAGCCCTTTATTTTACCAGTAAGGCAGTGAATTACTAGTTAATAGAGACCTTCCTGACGATTAAATACTGCTTTCCACCAGTGTCAAGAGTACCTTTTCTATTTAATTGCAAAGCCAAGCTTTATAAATTATTACATTTTTAATAATGTTTACTGAATATGATTCACAATAATTGACTGTTCATTTTTCCTCTTACTACAAACCGGTGGAACCATTTCGTATGACTTACTGTTATTTTGATTATTTTATATTGCTGAAACTAAGTGATGGCAACTTTCCTGTACTTATTCTCAATGTTTTCAGGTCGGCTGGTCGAACCTGGTCGACCTGGGACTGACCAGACGACTAATCGCGATTAGTCGTCGTCCAGGCCGATTAATCGTCCCTGGTCGACCCTGGTCGTCCATATATATCAGGACATACACCTATATATATACACCTCTATATATACACTATATTATACACAATAAAGGAAGTATCAAGACTGCATTAGTGTTCAGCTGGTTACTTACTTGTGGGAGTTGTTTCCTTCTCTTTTCTGCACTGTCCAGAGATCCAAATTCTTGTCCCGAACTCCACTTCTTTGCTGACTTGCTGCACTGTCTCTTAAAGCTTTACTTCTCTTTTCTGATTTCATTTCATAATCCCACTGTCATTTTTAAACCTTCTGAATACTAAATGGCATACAAAACATCTTTCTTGGACACGCAGGAAAGCTGCATGTCATTATATTAAGAAGAATAAATCGGTACGGAGGAACCTGAAGAACACACAGTCACACACCCCTAGGGAAAAACGGCATACGACACACCTATGAGAACATAAAAGCATGACCACGACCAAAATACGTTAGTCCTCTGTTTGGCATCAGAGCAAGGAGATGTGAAACACCTCTAGCTTTGGCAAACCCCACAAACCTGAGCTACTCACTAGCGAGTGACAGAACTCTAGATGAGCTAGGAGAATCCCCACGGATAACACAATGACTATGGCATACAGAATACTAACATGCTAATGTTAGACTAGTGCAATTCTAAAATATGGAAATTCGAATCCTGTAATTTTCACAACTACACAAAGATACATAAATGACACATAATAAAGACACTTCTCTTTGCATTAAATTCAATAACTTTTATCAATAAAGCTACAGCTAACAATCATTTTTCAAAATTTATCTTAAAGGCCATGAAAAGCAAAAGTGAAAAAGAATTATTGTGCATAGATAAACAGCTAGTTAGACTTCACTATGAGGCTTCCCATGTTAATTCCTCTGAAGTTCCTCTTCTTTTGGCATTTACTACTGTTATTGTTAGAGTAAACTTATTTTTGTGTTTGTATTTTTGCAATTAATTTGTCTTTACCAGTGTACTATTTATTTCTATTTATTTCTTGGCTATGGCAATCCCGTGTCCTAAACTTAGGATTTATATCGTTGCAGGTTCCTATGGGGAAGTTTATCACGCGGACTGGAATGGCACGGTAAGTCAGATATTCTGATAGCGCGTTCTTGCATGACATTTTGCTAGGGATTGAGCATAGTGTACTATAAACATTATTGATCAAGATAACAAGAGATAGTTTAGTTGCTTATGCTGATAATTTTTTATATAGTAGTTGTCTTTATGCTTTAGTTCTAGTTTTTTTAATCAGTAAAAATGTGTTCTGTCTATAGCTGATGGGTACACAAAGTTTATGGCTTGTGGCTACAGGCATTGGAACATTAGAAGTTTAGCACGCTTTTAAGATTGACAAATCCATGTAAGTTATGGGAAATCATGCTACTCTTCACCTGGTAGCTCATTGAGCATTTCACCTTCATTTTCCTGAAGTTTATTGCCTGGATTGTTGATGGCAGTAAACTGTAACCGAACCTTTGAGCAAGGCAAACAAATTGCTGACATAATATTGAGAACCTAGTGATGACTCTGTTGGTAGAGCCTCCAGTTCAGAGGTTGCTCACTGCCCCAGTTATTGCCTGGATTATTGATGGCTGTAAAGTGTAAACCGAACCTTTGAGCAAACAAAATTGCTGACATAATATTAAGAATGGAGCAATGGCTTGGTTGTTAGAGCCTCCAGTTCAGAGGCTGCTCATCGCGCACTGGGGCTTGAACCCTGGCGCTTGTAGGTTTTGCGGGAGTACCTCCCTACAGGGTTAGGCATACACTTCTCTTATGACAAAGCCAAAGGATGGTTCTCCCCATTGCCAAGTTTTTTTTTCTCTCTCTCAACTGTGATGTATCTGCTGAAGATATGGTTCTGAAGAACTCACACATACTAACTTTTTGTATTAACATTGCTTCCCTCCACCAAATGTACCCAAGCATGGAATGGCATGCTCACATGCGATTAGATATTATGCAATGGCGATACACGTTTGAGCAATTCCTGTAGCTGTAAAGTTTGATAACTTTCTTAAACAGAGCCATCTTTATATTATATGTGTATAAGCATTAATTGATAGCAGGCAAGCATTGTTCATCAGGTTTTGCTCCTAATAAGGCAAAAAATGTTTAAGTTTACCTTTATGTATGTATTAGCTTATAGAGAAAACTGAACTAGGAATCATGTTGATGCACAAGTCAACAATTATGAACAGATTGCATGTGTATCAAATTGAGCTGTCTGTGACCACAGTCCATATGCTTTAACATTTTTTTTTTTGCGAGCACCATATGCTTTAACATTACTAGAAAGTAGGAACCTTCAGATTAAACATTCAAAAGGTCTTTTCTTATCTTCAAGAATACATATTTAAGCTGGCCAATTCTATGGCAGAACATATGCAGTCTTCAGTCTTCCCTTACTTGATTTTTTGGGAGTTTCCGTTCTCCTGATGTATTTTCCTGTAAATTCCAGGAGGTTGCAGTGAAGAAATTTCTTGACCAGGATTTATCAGGTGTTTCACTAGAGCAATTTAAATGTGAAGTAAGTTAAATTTTAACACATGCGTCTGTGTTCCAACTGAAGCTTAATTATTATTGGGTTCTTTCCCTCAGCTAAGATTATATTTGTTACATTTTAGGTGAGAATAATGTCAAGGCTAAGGCATCCCAATGTCGTTCTTTTCTTGGGATATGTGACACAACCGCCTATCTCTCTATATTAACTGAGTATCTCCCAAGGTTGTACAATCTCCTCTATTTCTAGTCAAAATGGCAAATGATAATTTCAACCTATCTTGACATGATATTATGAATACGAAGAGTTCTCACAGCAGTACAACAATCTTTTTTGTAGGGGGAGCCTATATCGCTTGTTGCATAGGCCAAATAGTCGAATTGATGAAGTACAGAGGCTAAAAATGGCACTAGATGTGGTAAAAACTTGGGCAAGTTGTTTTTGTATTAATACATACAACATACATTGTGGCTTGTTCTTTGCAGCTGTTTAATATTGTATTCTTTCAGGCAAAAGGGATGAACTACCTGCACTCTAGCCATCCTACCATTGTTCACCGTGACCTGAAATCACCCAATCTTTTAGTGGATAAAAATTGGTTGTTAAGGTGACTTTCCCCTCTAATCCTACCATCTCACAGCTATTTTCTTGCTAGTGTATTTCATCTGGAGAGACCTATTGCTGTTCACCACACGTCATTGCATACCAGAAATACTGTGGTGATAAAATGTTTGATTTAAAGGTTGCATTTAGTTTGTTTGCTTCTGTGTATGTAACTAATAGATTGATTCCTTGCACTGTTCAATACTCTTCCTAATAGTCAGTGTCAATGATCAGTTTGCATGGTGCACAGTTATCCAATCTCAATGATACACAAAACCCCCTGAAACTTGAATTATGACTTAATGGAGTTAACAGTTAAGCAATACCGGATTCCATGTATATTAGCTGCAGGGTATTTCTTGTTAGCATTGTCTCCAATATGTAATATAGTACTCCTGCTCCAAATATAGTTCACTTTGGCTGTCCTAAGTCAAACATTTTACTTGGGACATGCACCAACACCTACAACATCAAATTAGGTTCATTAAATTCTCCATGTAATATGTTTATAGTGCATTATATAATAATATTTTTCCTAAAAACTTAGTCAATTAGAGAAGTTTGACTTAGTGAACTATAATTTGGAACAGAGGGAGGATTGTTTATATAAGTTTAGAACAAGACGTGCATTGTTCATTATTTCTGTTTATTTACCTTTTGTTATTATTATTTAGTTACAAGTAACTTGTTCCTTACCTTCCCCAGACTCTCTGAAGTAGTTGCTTTGGAGGAATCCATGTTCATTATGCATTCATTTTACACTTATCACCAAAACTTTTTGTGGAGCTCAACATAATATGCACATCTACCTTTTCTTGGCAGGTGTCTGACTTTGGCATGTCAAGGTTGAAACATCATACTTTTCTTTCCTCCAAGTCAACTGCTGGAACAGTAATACTCCTCACCCGTTAATGTTTTTATTTTTTCATATGGATTGTTTTATTATTTGAGATGCCACTCCTAATCACAAAAAAGTGTACTTTGAACCTTTGGAAAACAATTTAGACTATAGCTTTAGCAAAAATTTACTTAAGTAAAACTTTCTTGTGAGACAAACCTTGTTGTGTCATTTTCAAATATCCAAACCCAATAGAAGTAATTTCTAACCAAACTAGGATATTTGACTTAAGAAGCCCAAAATTTCACTTACTTGTGACTGGAGGGAGGAATAACATAGAATATACTACAGCTAACAGCTAGAGCAATGAACTATGGATTCACCAAAGGAAATAGGTGTTAAGCGAGGCAGGAAAGAATTAACACAAACACAACTCATTTAGACAAACTTAATTAAGACAGGGTGAGAAAATTGTAGTTGGCATTCATGATGAGCGGATTCTGATTATACTATCCTCTTGCTCAATGCTAAATTGTGAACTGAAACATGTCACATGTTCTACATAAAAATGCATCATTGTTTTGTAGATCATTAAAGTAATTTTGGAATTGGCTAGGAAGGATACTGAATTCTTTTGTTGAGCATTAAATACTTGTTTTGGCGAAAGGGCCTCTAGCTCAGGTCCTGGGTTCGACTCCTCGTGGGAGCAAATTTTCAAGCTGGGGTTAAAAAAATCCTCGTCTGACCCATGCCAAAGTACCGTTCTAAGGTCTGGCCCTTGTCGTGGTCGTTCTCACATGGGACGTGGTGCCACTGTGTATAGGTGGGGCAGGGGTTCTAGGTTTTTCTCGACCTGCGTGAGGTCTTCTTTCCTAATGCACTACTCAGGGGCTGTCTTCTCTGGGACTGAGTTTTTTTAGAGTACTTGTTTTGGGATAGGCTGGGAAGGGAGACTATTCGAAAATATCATTTGAGCATGCAATCCAAAATGCACATTCCCTTGATCTGGGAACATATGACTACAGAAAATGACCATCTTCTTTTGCAATAGCAAAGCTATCTTGAATAAATTGATTTCTGGTTGCATAGGGACACAATCTGCACAAGTGAAATATTTCCCGTAGTTCCATATCTCACGAAGCTGCATCATGCGTTATGTGGACCCTGTTTGGATCAGCTAGAACTTATGTATTGTGGCTTTAAAAGCTCTAGCCGATCCTGTTAAGACATATATGTGTTTATGTATGCGTGTATATAGCTGGACTGGGCTGGGCCGTGCACCTCCTCTCCTCCTATAGCCCGCTGGCCTTCTCCTCTGTTGGTTATGGATATAAATAGGGGATGAAATCTTGTTTGGTTATGTTTCTATAAACCCAAGATCTCCGGACTACATTTACATGCACCCCTGTACCTTGATTAATCAATCTACTATTCCCACACAATCCCTATTGCTTTCAGGTCTGAACATGTCAGCTTGTGGAAGCAGTTTTAAATCCACAAGCTCTAGTTATCCAAGCAGCTTTTAACAGTCTCTAGTCCAGATTGTGACAATCCCATAATCTGTCTCCCCAACCTTTCCAGCTTTTAACAATCCACAATTTACAGGCCAGATTTTTAAAATCTCCAGCTTGTCCAATGGGGACTTAATCATCAGCATAATTGTTTCATGTGTCTATGTTTAAATTAAAATCACTGCTTTTGTTTAATGGAAAAACAAGCAGATACATAGACATTGGTTCCAGATTTTGCCCTATGTTTTAACCCTCTGTTTTTTTGTTCTGCATCGCATGTTTCCTATAAATAAATAAACCTATAATCACATCTTTACGAAGCATTTCCTTTTGGCCTGCAGCCAGAGTGGATGGCACCTGAGGTACTACGAAATGAACCATCTAATGAGAAGTGAGTAGTTGAGTTGCACGGACATGTTGCTCTTTTCAATTGCTGCTGGTTTCAGCGAAAATTGAATGTTTTTTGCTGGCTTTAGGTGTGATGTCTACAGTTTTGGAGTAATCCTGTGGGAACTAGCAACCATGCGTGTACCATGGAGTGGGTTGAATCCGATGCAAGTTGTAGGAGCAGTTGGATTCCAGAACAGACGACTAGACATTCCCAAGGATGTGGATCCGCAGGTGGCTAGTATAATATCTTCATGTTGGGATAAGTAAGACTCATTTAATCTATAGCTTCCCCACCCCCCTCCTCTCTTGGTTGCCCCACTGATGTTGAAACCCGTTTTTCCCTTTTTTTTTTGCAGTGATCCACAAAAGGCCGGCATTCTCCCAGCTCTTGTCCCCTCTAAAGCAAACTACAGCGTCTAGTTGTTACAGAAAGTTGCTGACATACATTTCCTGAGACAAATCTCAGGACACATATATTCAAGTATTTAAGCCCTGTTACAGGGCTAAAATTCCCATTTTGAAGCTCGTGGAGGTATATTCAGAATCTCTACGTTATAGATGTGTTTGGGCGAAGGTTCTACACATCACCTTGTGAAAATGTGAGTCTCTGAAGCTGTGCAAAGGCGCTGCTGGAGAAAGCGTAGTGTGTAGTCTCAAGTGAAGAAAAGTGGTGCGACACGAAGTGCTCTGTGCCATGGTAAATAATTGTTCAGTTCTGGATTTGAATGGTGATTCTGAAAATCAGAATTCACCAGAGATAGGATCTTGAAGTTTTTTCCCCTTCTTACAAAAGATGAAAAGATAAGTCAGTTTCACGGTGTCTGCAAAAAGTTGTAGCCCGATGCCACGTGCAAATGTATATCATGTATACAGATGCTACCTTGCGTCTTTGTGAATTGATTTTAATACTGTTGGTTTTTCTTCGAGAGACACCTGATTGAAAGTACACTATTGATTCGCCTAAATTTACAGTTTTGTTCGCTAAGTGCTTGGAACTTGGATTTTGATTGAATTCAAGTACTATTTGGTTTGGTTCGATAGACGCTATTCAATCCCAATTCCCCTGGAAAAAGTGCTACAGCTGTAGTCTGACGTCCTCGTCATGTAGATGAGATATCGCACCACCCTTACACATGAGAATCCATTTACTAAACAGCATCTGTTTGTTTTGTCAAATTACTATTTTTTTTCAACATTTACAACATCAAATATGTTTTGATAGATCATTTATTTAAATTGAAACATGTAAATGTTAACCTATCACCTATGTAGTAGAAACTTGTCAAAATTTGAGGTCAAAATTTGAGAAGTTTAACTTGGGATAAACAATATTGTATCGAAAAAAACTTAGGATAAACAACAATATGAAACGGAGTGTCAGGGCAATACTGAAAGATAAGTAGCAACAAGTGCAGCCGGAATGTTATTTGATTAGAATTTGATTGTATCTTGAGATAAGTAGCAACAAGTGCAGCCGGAATGTTATTTGATTAGAATTTGATTGTATCTTTTAGGATGCGTTTTGTTGGAGGGTGAATGGCAGCGGAGCAGACATTAGGGATGGAGTGATTCCTTTAAGGGCCCGTTTAGATCCTTTTATTTTAGAGGAATTGGAATTCACTCAATTAACTAGACTATTTGCTTTGAAATTTGATATTTCACCACTTTTTAAAGTTTAAAGTCTATCTCAAATTCATAGGGTGGGAAAGTGAAATTGATTCTATAGATTATCATATTATATTTCTACTTTGCAACTTATAACACTCTTTTCAACACACTTACCCCCGGTAGAAATACGACATGAATATCTCTCTTGTAGGCAACAATAATATACAAATATAATCATATTAACTTAAGTAATATATGCTAAAATTATGATTCTTAAAATTAATTCGATTCCAAGCATTCAAACGGATTGTAAGGAATATTTTCTCAATATTTTTTTGTCGTTTCACTTCTTTTTTTTGCTTTTTAGAAAAAAGAATTTTTATTCCGGCCTCTACAACTCCCTTTTTTTGTGGCCGAACGCAGCCGATCATCTCTCGCGAGTCCGCGACGACGTGAAGCATCGTTTCTCTCTCTTGCCTGGTAGGCTGGCAGCGGTGCGGTTCGTGCTAGAAGGGCTATGGAAAGTGATAGGGTCGTCTTAACATTGAAGGCTCTTGGACAAGAAAGCGCCATTGATCTACTCCCTCCATCCACGAAAGAATCAATTTCTTCAGTCAAATTTTTTTAAACTTTAACTAACTTTATAGAAAAGAGTAATAACATCTATGGTACAAAATGGACATTATAAAAATATACTCTATGATATATCTAATAATATGAATTGTTTGATAGTTTTTTTCTAAAAATTCGGTTAAAGTTTAAAAAATTTGACTTAGGATAACTCTAAAAATCTATTTATTCGTGGACGAAGGGAGTATAACAATATAATCTTTTAGGGCCCGTTTGGCATGATTCTGACTCCCAACTCCAGTAACAACTTTTGTGGAGGATCTAAAGGAGCCATACCAAAGACTTTAGGAAGCAATCGGAAATAGCTAAATATAGGAAGCGCGACAAGCTAATTCTTGTGTTACCTTTAAATTTTTATTTCAATAGCCAAATACATACAAGTATTATCTTGATCAAATTTATACATGTTTATGAGAAGGGTATACTTCCTCGTCACCGGAACTTGATAACGAGGAAGTACATAAGTAACTATGAATCTCAACCCAGGCGCCTATGCTGAACAAAATAATCCATCCGTACACTGGATTGGCTAGTTACACGGTAAATGAATAGCTATATGTAAATGCCACGTTTATGAGAAGGGTATAGGATGCACATTTGGCAAACGATTCCAATGAGATAATCCAGAGATTCCACGCGAGTACAACCTCCCACTTAACAAGGCCAAAACTCCTCAACATATAGCAGACAATAACCAGTCCATATCAAAACTAACATTTATGGCTGTTTTTAGAATTGGACCCCAAAACCTAAACAACTCTCCTCAGCACAATTCCAAAGAAATGAGGCTCACTTGAAGCATTTTGCATCCAGCAAGGCCTCGCCCTCAAAGGGCTCCTGGTCCTCAATCATCGCATTGACCCGCTCCTTCTGGGCCTCATCAGAGAGGTCAACCTTGGTCCACTGTAGAGCTCCATGTCATAGACTTCATCCATGACAAACTTGGGGATTTCTGAGCCACGGAAGAGCCAGAGCCCCTTGACCTTGAAAGGAGGCTCAGCCCCAACCACAAGCATCTTGCCAAAGGCGTATTTGCGGCACAGGTCCATCCGCTGCAGGAATCCACCAACCTTGTTCAGGGTTACAAATGACACTGTGTTCTCATCATTGTACTTGTAGTCACAGAACCACAGGGAGTAGCCCTCTGGGTCATACATATCCCAGAAACCTGAAAATTCATAGGAATTGAGTTCAGTTGATTTATGCATTGCATTACTTAACAGATCAAAACACCATTTTGTAAACTGCTTTAAAACACCAAAAAGATAAGCCAAACCCAGCTGTCTTATTTAACTTGACTAGCTGTCTTGTTAACTTGAGGCACATGTTCGCTTAAAGTTACTGAAGGTTTATGTTTCTAATCAGTAATATAACCATAATCATTGCTAAAACTATAAATCATAATCATTGTTAAAACTATGTAACCATACTCATTGTTACAAAATTTCAACAGGAATTTAATAACAAGCAAACATACCTTTAATAGCAACCTCACGGAAGTTGGTTTTCGTGTTAGAGTACAGCCTCTTCCAATCATCAAGAATCATCTTGCTTGGAGGAAGCAAATCAAGGGGATTCTTTGGCTTGGGCTTTGGTGCCTCTTCCTCTGCTGGTTTCTCAGTTGCCTTGGGCTTCAGGGTCTCTTTTGGGGCCTCCTTTTTGGCTTCCTTAGGCTTCTGCTCTTTGGCTGGAGCAGCCTTCTTTTGAACAGGTGGCACAGCTTCTGCCTGCTTCACATCACTAATGATCTTCTTGAAGTTTGGTGGTTGGTTAACCAAGGTCCAGAAGTACCTCTCAACATGAGGGAACTCTGAGGTAAAACTCTTAGTCAAGATACGGCTAAAGCCCAAATATAGGTTGCATGTCAGCACGATATCCGCAAGAGTCACTGAATGCCCAACAAGGAATGTGTTTGATGCAAGATGAGTATTGAGGGAACCAAATGCTCTCTTCAAGGCAGCAATGGCTGATTCCTCAGTCTGTTGGCAAATGGGAATATAAGACAGCAGCATAGGGACAATCAAGCTATTGAAAAAAAATGTGTTATCCACATGCTAATACATACCACAGCAGTATAGGGATAAAACCCCATACGTGGGTACAACCACTTCCCAATGTTTGCATCAACCTCTGTTGTAGCAAAATCCATCCATTGCTCAATATGGGCCTGAAACAGACAAGTACATCTAAGCACAGGTTCAAACAACAAAAACATCTAAGCAAAAAATTGCATGCAAGAAAATATTAATGCCCTGTTTGGTTCCCAGGAATTAGAAAATAATCTAATAATGAAATGAGAAGCACTTTCTAGATATTGGTTTCAATTCATGGGATCCAAAGAGGCCCTAAATGATTTGAAATGAATATATTAGACATCACTCACATAATCAATCAGTGAAGATCCATAAAGTGGGTTGTCAGCCTTCAAGCGAGTAACTTCAGGAAGATGACAGAACTCAGTGCTCAATCAAATAAATGCATACAGAAGATTAAACAAACCAATGGTTGCTACATTTGAATTACCATATCTTGCAATTGCATTGCCTCAAAAAATAGGACCATCAGGAGTCTCCAGGACAGGAACCTGCAAAGAAGTACACGAATTACATCCTGGACTATTTTATTTTATCAGCCTTCTTAACATATACAGAAGATTTTTCATACCTTCCCAATAGGGTTCATCTTGAGGAACTCCGGAGTTTTGTTGGAGACACCCATTTGAAAGTCCTTCACCAACTCAACCTTGATGCCGCTGTATTCGGCGGCAATTAGTGTTTTCAATGCATTTTTGTTACCACTGCCAGCATGCAGTACCTACACAGTTCAGAAAGGTGGTCATATACTTACATACCGACACAAAACATACCAAAATCTGGAATATCAGAAAAAAGGCAAGATAAAAGTAAAACAACCAATATAAGTTGTAGAATCAAACAGGCAATCAGAAAAAAAAAACAAAATAAAAAGGTAGCAGTAGAATCTTTAGTCTGGCACAACTGAAGTCAGTAGACAATTGGTGGAAACCGACAACAGTGTGGAATCATAAGAGCACAACTACTCAATATGAGATAAACAATAATGCTGCTTATACTGATGCCTATCTCCAGTAGTTAGGAAAATATAAATTCAAATGGGCATGAAAAGATGAATATGCCTTCGTGTTCATAAGCACAAGAACTAAACTGTATTCTGCTTAGCATGGGCAAGAATTACATTGCCAATAACTTGATTGATGCTTATAATCTCAGGAAAAGTTTTTGTATTGCAAACACCGAAGCACCAAACATATTAACACAAAATAATAAGCTCAGAGCAAGTAAGTTATAGTGTCGATCACTTGATGCTTGTTAGCTTGCAGCATATTATAAATACACCAAACATGTTAAAAGAAAACTACTATGCAAATCAGCACCAGAGACTAGCTAGTGTTAGAAGCAAGGAATGCATAAACATGCGACAAGGAACAACCACATGTTTAAAGAAAACCACAATGAAAATCACACATGATACAGGGGGTGTCTGCTACCTCACAATTTCATTGTAATCATACCATCTGATAATCTGAATAAATAGGAGATGTTTGCTACCTCACAACTTCATTCTTATTATGAAGTCTGAATGTCTGATGATGGGAATAAATGGGAGGTGTTACCATTTTCCTAAGTTCAGCAAGGGTCTAAATGAACTCAATGTCTAACAAGTCCAAATGGACAACACGCTTGCTAGGTGAGAAGGAAAACATCTAACGAAGCATGTAACCAAGCAGGTGAGGCAACAACAAAAGGGTAATCAACAATATCCATCCATGAACAATAACTTGGCGACACAAATCTTATGTTAATGTGAGCGATAAAACATATCCACGAGTGGAGTAAGAATCCACGGAAGCCCATGAATGGAAATCAATTTACCAGAAAATAACATGCCACACCATAAGTCCAAATTACAATACAACAATCTCACTAATACATGCTACGTAACCACTACAAACATATCAAATCTAAGAGCAAGAGGCTACTTAAACAACTAGTTGAACAAACACTTACAAGCGCCATCTCGATGAGAAGCTAGCTTTCGCTCGATCTTAGATCTGCACAACAGCAACAAAACAAGAATAAAATCAGTGACATCAAACACGGAAAGGCGAACACTACACATCAAGAAGATCATACGGATTCTCTAGCTAAGACGTGGATTTTACCGCTGCCCACAGCGGCGAGATTCGGGTGAGCAGCGCAGCAGGGGAGAACAGAGGCGGAGTAGCCAAAAACCCTAGCGGAGCCGTCTACTTGGGATATCGTGCCTAGGGTTGGGCGGCGCGCGCGCGCGATCTCAGCCGTTGGATGTTCGAGCGGAACAACTTGAACTGCTCATATTAACCCTATTAACCCGAACTTCTGCGTCGAGCAAGGCCCATCAGATTTTTCAGGTCAGAAGCCCAAGTTTCCTATTAAGCCTCGCGTGGCAAGGGCCTATAATCATCCATCCACGTGGACTGAATGGAGCCTTGCCGTGTGTGTGTTTTTTAGTTTTAGTCATAGCCCATACGTGAGTGAGTAGTCTTACGGGCTGGGCTTGGTATGGGCCTAAAATGAGGGAATGCTCACGAAACATTTTTCGATATATGATCAGTCGCGGTTTCCCTGCCGCGCCTGGCTCTCTGCGCCGCACTGGGCGCGCGCCGGCAGCAGAGGCAGAGGCGGCGACGCATGTCTACGTAGAATCCAGCGGACGGAGGCAAGGGGTCCCAGCCTCCTCGTGCTTATGCTGTGAGTGGGTAGACCGATGGAAGCAGGCGGGAGTCGTGTTGTGTGCCGCTCACCACGTGTTCGACGAAATGCGCCATGGAGGCTTTGAGGTTTCGCAGGTTCCAGCATCTCACTCACGATTAGGATTCGGGAGATCTTTTTCAATAGTCAATTTTGTTGCGCTTAGTTTTGTTTCGCATACAAGACTGGTGACTGGAACAATGCCCACGGTATTTTTCTGCTTTGTTCTAGATAGCAACTGATCTATGGCGCGTGCAATGCCGGATCATCGATATCATAGCACTGCTCATTTGTACACACCATAACCAACAGTTGTAGTATATATTATTATTTTTTATGAAACTTCAGTGACCCTTTAAGCTGCGTCTTGTTTGTTTGTGAAGATTTGGCAGAGCCTAGACGGAAAGCAACGGTTCAGAGCTCAAGAGAAGGCAACTTTCTATGTGATTACAACTTGCTACTGCAAAATCTGGCAACGGTGAGTTATCTGCCAGTTTACCAACAAAGCCACTGGTGTCTTATCAACCTTATCTCCAACATCTTCAACTAGTGGCGCGTGGTAAGCACCAAACATTTCACTCCATCTCATGATAGAAAGTATGTTTTTTTTTTATTTCCAATGCGTATCGTCTTAGCTTGAAGTAACCCACCAGACAAAAGCAGAATGCATAAATTTGTTACCTGCGCTGAAATCATTGTGCGTGAGTGTTTGGGTTGGGGATTTGGGGGGAGGGGTAGTGCCCCGATCCCCTTTTTACAAAAATACAAAATATACAAATACCAAAATGAAAAGTGTATATAGTATCGTACTGGCCCATCGGAAAATAGAATTATTCATAGATTGAATTCCTATTATTATATTTATATTCTAGGAAACTAGAATTCTGACGATTCTCCACATCCTATCCACTAGCTGCACTTGTCAGCGTCATGCTTCTTTTCAGCAAACTGCCCCCTTCTCGGTTTACCATCGACACACAAACAGACAAACTTGACTCACATATGAGGGCCTCAAAATGTTTCAGAACTATTTGGCAAATCCAAATCTTGGTTCTGCTTGTACTAAAATTTTTCATTTCTTCAAATCTTTGAATGTTTTGCAAAATTTGTTTGGCAGAAAAGACGTATATGTTCTGTATCCTAGTATTAAGCTGGTTCTTCTTTTCAATATAAATGAAAATGTGCTTATGGCCTGTTGCTATAGAAACATTTGGCACATGAAGGATGCTCTCCAGACAAGTATGAATAGCATGGCTTTTTTTTTTTTTGATAATACGCAAGAGGCTGCGTATCTTCGTATTCAGATAGAAAATAGTAGTTTGGCTACAAAATGGCAACTACAACGCATGCCCAGATCCAAGATCCATACTGATACGCTGGGACTGAAGCTAAGTGTAAGCTAACAGCAGCCCAAGGGCTTTTGCCCCGGCCTGACGCCAGAGCACTGCCTCAGCGTCAACTAATTACTACAGACCAATAGCAATTTTCATGTTTCTTGTTCCTGATTTTTTTTTCAATTCACAGATTAGACTTTCGATGAAGGTGTAAAATATTACTTTTATTGCAACTGTAGCTCGAAAAACTTATAGAGAAGTAAATAATGTAGTAAAATTTTCACTCCCACACCCATTTTGATTTCTTGTGCATCATGGCAACTGAGAGGCTGGATGCAGAGAGAATCAATACAGACTGATGAGGACCTAGTGGAGGCTCAGTTGTCTTGTTCGCACACACTGCCTGGGCAGCCAACCCGCATCCGAGTGGTGTCTGGTGCAGGTGCCTCAGCCTCACCTTTCTCTCTTAATTGATTGGGCAGTGTGCCCCTTTCAAAAAAACGAAAAAGAAAATTATGACGACTGATAGATTTGTGCTTGGCAATCGATGTTTTCCATACTAATATTAGTTTCTAACATCACCTGAGCTTTCATTCATGCCTAACATAATCTCGAAATCTTGTGGCATGGCATTTAGTTCCCAAATAAGTGGCTGTGGCTCAAGCCTCCATCCTACCCCTAGGTTACCTTATCCACTAGCTCACAGTTAGCGTATTCTCTGTTTTTTTTTTCAATCTTTTTGTTGGTTCTTTAATAGCATCCTGTTGTTGCAGGCGGGTGCTGCAGCCACTTAGGGCATGTTTTGGTGATCACATTCTCATCTTATGATATTATCCAAGTAAAACTTTTTTGTCCAATATGAAACCCTAAATTAGACCATATATCTGAAAATAGCAATTTTCATTCTAGCTTTTTTTTGGTTGTGTTTTTTCTGTTTGCATTTTGACCTGTGATAGATCTTTTAAAGAAACTTTTCATGCCAGTGTTCCAGTAGGATTTCTCTCACTTATGTGTAAATTTGATGTTTTGTATTGATCATATTGTGTAACTCCTTTTTGACATTAGAAGACTCCAGAGATACTCTTCCTAAATATCCTGTCCTATTTTTTTTTCTAATAACTAAGAGAAAGGTGCAAGAGTGGAAAGGAAGCAATAGTTTGGATCTTCCTATTACTTTCATCAAACCGAGTGCCACTATCAAGATCAATTCACTATGCACTGACTATGCAAGCAATTTTTCTTCTTTGTTAGAAGCGATTACCTTAAAATTTGATTATCTTACTTAAGCGGTACAACCTGCACCTGATGTTCTCCATTCATAATTATTTGGCTTAGATGTTATTTGTCGCTTGAATATTTAGAACGATTTGATCTAGCTAATAGTACACCTTCTTCTGCGAACAGGCCTCTAGTTGGTTGGTTAGGTGGCTCTACTAGCACTTCTCAGGTGCTATAGGTTCGACTCCCCATGGGAGCAAATTCCAGGCTGGTTTAAAAAAAAAAAATCCCGTAGTCCGTCCCATGCCTAATCAAGTCTAAGGCACAACCCTGGTCGTGGTCGTTCTCACATGGGCTCCAATGCTGCTGTGTATGGGTGGGGCAGGGGTTCGAGATTTTGTCGACACGTGAGAAGGTCTTCTTAGCAACAAAATTCTTATCCTGCAGGTCAAGTTTTTTTTATAGTACATCTTCAGGTTTTGTTCTTAAAATGATGTTGGACTGTGACACCTTCAAAACTAAACACTTTACTGTTTGATATCGTAGCATGATGATGGCATTTGCTTTATCTGTATTGGCCTTCTTATGTTTGTTCTGTAATGTTTTAGTTTTCAATTGCCAAGTGTAGGCTGCATGGTTATATTGTACACATATACGTCTCACATGACCCCACCCCCTCCCACACACACACACGAGGGTCCATGTAGCATGGAGCACAGCGTCTTTTTGCACAAAAGCCATGATCCCATTGGATTTGCAGAGCCTTCAGAAAGCTACATTTTTGTTCGGCACAAGTCTATCATTGAGCTGGGCACCTTACATCTTGTGACGGTGAGTGAATTACTTTCACACTCACTCTCTCTAGGAGTGATTGAAAAACTACATACGTGTGCATCTCAAGCGTCATACAACCAGAATCTGGCTTTCTAATTTCTATGGGAGCGAACATTATCCATCAGTACAAATATATGGTAGTTTGAGCGCAGGCTGAAAATTTCATCTACTTCTGTGAACATGTAGTATGGCCTATCTGAAGTGACATTAGCAAAAAGCGGTTATTTGGCTTACATACTACATCTATAGCGCTTATTCTTGGCATGATTTTCTGTCATTTCTGATGGACATCTCAAGTGAGAGTGAGACAATAATATATGGCGTACAGTGAGGTTTCATGGATATGTAAGTCATGTTCTGCCAGATACCATGGAGATCTATGAATGAAGAAGCAGCTGTACCATCCACTGCATTGGAGCATCATTTTTCTCACCTTTTTGAGCTGACTTCGTGCTAATAGTCCATTAAGATGCTATTTCATAAGATGACATCATGCTGCTTTATCAACTGACCAATTTCTTAATCGATCCATGGCGCATAGCTACATTCATTCTTCTTGCACTAGATCAGCTCGTTCCTGGATCCTCTGTGTAATCTCTGGGCAGCGCCGGATCCAATGTCCCAAAGACAGCCTCTGCAATGTGGCTGAAATTCTGATGATTCAGAATTTGGAAGCATGCCTGACAAATCTTGCGTAGAGAGCAAGGTGGAAAGGCCTTGAACTTATTCACGGTTGACTTCGGCTATTTCAATAGTGTTATGTGTGAGAGAGAATAAGCCGAAGTACGGCTGATATGTTCAACCGAACAGAGCCTACTTCTTCCAGAGCACACTGCAGGTATATAAATGCGCTTGAAATTAAATGCCAGCTCCACTCTACCTCTTGCCTGAAGATCTCTGATTGTCTGCATTGCATGGGCATTGCAGGCCGATCGGTCGATCGGGCAGGCTTGTCAACTTTTGCACTCTTTTGTCTTTGTATGTATGCCATGTATTGCTGTGATGATCTATACAATTCATCTGATCCCGAGAGGGTGGTGCATGTACATACAGAGGTCATCAGTGGGCGCGGCCTTGCTGCCCACAGCCCGCCTGCCTGCTACTTTTGCAAAATCTGCACCATTAGCTAGCCCGCTTGTCCCGCTGTGGTTTGTCCCCAATGGGGAGGGATCACGAGAGTGTGGAGGAACAAGCTGCTCAATTTTGGTCGCACACCCATGGAAGGGTGTGGGCTTGTCATGTGGGAAGAGCCGTCACTTTCATCGTTTAAGCAATTTCTGCTTGGCTGTTGTCTCATGCCTAGTCATAGCAATAAGAGAGGGAGGGAGCGCTGGCTGGATGATCCTGTGTGATTGTGAGATTAACAAAGTAAGGTATGGCCATTTTCTTGCATGCTAGGGAGATGCTGCGATTCGTTATAGCTAATGAGCTTTGCCCTCTTTGAGCGATGAAAGGGCAATGCAAGCTACTGGTTGCTTGTACGTCAGAGCCTCAGAGGGATGTAGATCGGTTGGCAAATGTACTCCCTGTCCTGTAGATCGGTTGGCAAATGTACTCTGTCCTGTTCCAAATTCATGGTGAGGTTTTGGCACATATATAGTTAGTTGGCCATAACATACGTGATCCGTAGAGTTAGGCAAATCATTTGTCTGTTAATTAAATTTGCCAATTGCTTGTAATTAATCTAATTAGTACGACATCTGGTTGCGTCTTGTGCTGGTTCAGGTTAGCCTCAGGAGCTCCGTCGTTCTTTCAGCACTCAAGTTTGTTGTTCCGCAATTAATATGCTCTGCCAACAGAGGGCGCACTTGATCCTGGTTTGTGAAGTTTAATAATACCCCTAATCACATCTTCTTGATAGGTCTCCGATCCCAAGGTACTTGCTCTAACCCACTCTTCCCTTCTTTAGCTGTGGGCTATGGTAGAGGCAAAAGCTAGTACTCTATTCTGTTTGCTGCTGTCACTAAATCCAAAAGCCATGCTTGCATGGGTCCCAAGGAAGGAAGTGTCTCATTGCTGCTCATACCTTCTGTTGTGTAAATGGAATATTTGTAAAGGACCTTTGCAAATAGTGGGAATGAATAGGAGAGAGCGTCTGTGCAGTAAAGCACAACACATAGAATTTCCCAATCAACACCTCAATGCTTTCCCAAAATTTTTCAAGATTCTTGTCACATCAAATTTTTAGATGTATGCATGGAGTATTAAATATAAGTAAAAATAATAACTAATTGCATAGTTTGTTTGTAAATGTTGAGACAAATATTTTGAGCCTAGTTAGTCTACATATTTGGACAAGTTATCAAATACAACGAAAGTGCCTACAGAAACTTTCCCAAAAAATTTATTCAACTAAACATGGCCTTAGCCTTAGTGAAACCTATCCATGATCCTGCTGCTGAAATCACTCTTCCTACAAAGGCCTCCCTTGAATTGCTCCAGATCTGTCGTTTATACTACAGTATGGGAATGTGCGTGGACCTTATTGCAAGAGAGACAGGAGAACATCGATGGGCATGTGAGAGTTAGTCCTATCTAGCCCTAGATTGACCATGTCGTGGTACTGGTGACCTACCACTACTAGACGTACAATGATTGCTGATGCACTAGCTATCTTATCCACTAGGTGGTGTTTGGTTCTAAGGACGAAAGTTTAGTCTCTGTCACATTAGATGTTTAGACACTAATTTAAAGTATTAAATATAGATTAATTATAAAATTAACTACATAGATAAAGACTAATTTGCGAGACAAATCTATTAAGTCTAATTAATCTATCATTAGCACATGTTTATTATAGCATTATATATCAAATCATGGACTAATTAGACTTAATATTCAACTCGTAAAATAGTCTTTATTGTGCAATAGTTTATAACTAGTCTTTTTTAATAATCTAAATTAGTGCCGCAACAGTGGATGTGACAAGGACTACATTTAGTTGGGGGAACTAAATAGTAATACCCCCTAATGACGTGAAATTTCATAAATGTTTCTTTTTTCATTGAAATATGGATTAAAACATCTTTGTGGAATGTCTTCATCAGTAGAAGTAGGATCTAACGGTGGGTAGATCTTTAACTCGTTATGCAGTTAGCACCTAAAAGATAGATCTAGATATTTGTATGCACATTAACGAAAAAAGAATGGTACACTCTTTACACTGTCTACTAGAAGCCATGTAAGTACATGGAGACACATACCTGCATGTACACCCCAGTGCCCGCAAGCTAGAAGTGTAGGTTTTGTATGTATTTAGTCGTTGTAGCCTAGTCAAGATTGCAAAAGTCCATTTTAATTTTGTTTGGCTTTGCAATAAAATCACTGTTTTGTTTACAAAGCTAGTCATTTGACATGGCCCAGAAGACCACTTTCTGGGGTAAATAACATAGCTTACATAGAAGCAGCTAAATCTGTGAAATGTATAAAAAATATTTAGATTTACCTAGCTTAATCAGTTGTTAGTAGCAAGCAAGTTACACTCCAAAAAAAACACTGAGGTAGTACTATTTAAATTAAGTGTATATGCTTTATCTAGTAAAATGAAAAGAGAAGGGAGAGGGGATTCATTCATCTAGTTACTGGATAAAAGTAAAACCGAGGGAATTCAGTTCTGGCAGTCAAGTTTTTTTTTTTTTTTGAAAGATCCGGTTTCCCGGCATTAAATTAATAAGAAGGGGAGTTGCAACTTACAGGCGCAAGGTGCGCACTAACCCATGTGGTAGACCACCACACCGTGTTCAAGAAAGAAAATAGCTGACTACTCGCGGTTTTGGATTGCAATCCAAAGAGAACTAAGGGCCCTATTACCTGCCGCTGCCCAGTTGGAACATTCATCTTGAATTCTTGAGAGGACCTCGACCTCATGGCTTCGTGTGTCTTCAAAAACCCTTGCATTTCTTTCCTTCCACAGGTGCCAAGTGTCATCATGGAGATCGAGTGGGCGACCCTGGAGCCTTGATTAACCAGCTTCGAAAACCAGTCCTCCATGTCTTGCGCTTCTGTCCAGATTGATGGTTGGAGGTGCATTGCGCTTCTGTCCAGATTGATGGTTGGAGATTTGTGCACCTGCTCCAGTCGGCAACTAGCTTCCACACTTTTGTTGAAAAGGGCACTCGATGACAAGTGGCAAGTGTTTCTAGGTTCCTTTCACAGAGCATGCAGAAATAGTTATTGGGCCAGCCTCGTTGCTGTAGTCTGGCCGAGGTCCAGATTCGATCTTGTAGTAGCAGCCAGACGAAGAATTTGCAGCGGTGGGGTAGCCTTTGCTTGCCAGATAAGCTTTGGGAAGGTCGATAGTACTTGGCCGCAGAACTGGATTTCATAGGCTGACTTGGCCGTATAAGTTCCGGAGCTTTCCAGGATCCAGGTGATGTGGTCCGCTTGATCTGCTGGTAGGCTGAGCTACAGGAGCGGATTGACCGCCTTAGGTGCAAGAAGTCTCGAATTATATGCCTGGGCTCAGATCATGAGCAATGTCCTGGATCCACTTTCCATTATTTAAGGCCTCCTTTACTGTGCGCTTCTTCCTTCTGCTGTGTTGACAGAGCGTAGGGAACATGGAGCCTGGAGATCGACCGTCTACCCAGCTTGAGTACCAAAGGATGCCTTTTCCCCCATTACCAATAGTTACTCGGGTTGCAGCGCTGAAAAGTGCGAGGTCAGTATCATCCACAGGCAGCTGTGAACCTAGCCATGGTCTGTCTGAACTGCTCCACTCCATCCAAAGCCACCTTAGTCTCAGCGCTCTATTAAACTTTTGCAGTCCAGAATGCCCAGACCGCCGACGGACACCGGTTTCGCCACAGCATGCCATGCAACTTTACATTTGCCACCTGTTATCTCAGCATCACTGCCCAAAGGAATTTTCGTCTCACCTTGTCTAGATCTTTCGGAATTTGTTTTGGCGCTTTGATAGAGGTCAACATGTAGATCGGTATGCTCGTCAGTACCGACCGTACGAGCTCTCGACGCCTAGCCGGGTTTAGTAGCTTCCCTTGCCATCCAGCAAGCCGACTTCTTGCCTTGTCCACGTAGCTTTGCAGGTGGATGATTTTCAGCCGCCCGAGAGTGAGTGGGAGGCCCAGGTAAGTCATTGGGAAACCAATTTTCTGCCCTTCGAATCTCTTAGAACATGGTCCGATCTATATTGTTGCATCTAATAGGTGCTACTGAGCATTTGACCAATTCAGCCTGAGACCAGTTACGGCACCGAAATGGCTTAAGATCTCAGCAGCGAGGATACCTCCTGCTGGTTTGGATTTAAGAAGAGACTGCGCGTCATCGGCGTACATCGAAATTCTGAATTTTGCCAATCTTCCTCTGAGGGGCGTGAGGACACCTTCTTCTGTTGCCATCTCCAGTATGTGCTGTAGAGCATCAATCGCTAGAATAAAGAGGTAAGGTGAGAGTGGGTCACCTTGCCTCAAACCTCTGAGGTGCTTGATGCTTTCTCCTGTCACACCGTTTAGTAGCACCTGGGAGTGCGAAGTACGGAAGAGCAGTGTGATCCAATTTCTCCATCTGGCACTGAAACCTCTACTCCCTCCGTCCCTAAAATAGATGACTTTTCGTTTTCGCTTCTCGAGAAACAACTACCGGCAATTTTTATAAATAACAAATATCATCTATTAGTCTCATAATTGGTATTATTGAAGATTTTTGAATCTAGTTTTTTAACAAATTATTTGGACATATAAATATTGCACATGTTTTCTACAAATCTAGTCAAACTTGTGGCACGAACACCGAAACGTCATCTATTCACGGACGAAGTAGTATGCTGCAGGGCTTCCAATAGGTACTCCCATGAGACTGTGTCAAAAGCTTTTGAGATGTCGAGCTTGAAAAGAAGTGCTGGTGTCTTGGTTCGGTGGTATGCACGGGCTAAGTTTCTCACATACATGAAATTATCATGTATACAACGGCCCTTTATAAAAGCACTCTGAGAAGGGGAGATTAGGTTGTCAATATGTCTGGATAGCCTGAGGGCCAGTGTTTTTCGTGATGAGCTTTGCAAACGAGTGCACCAAACTTATAGGTCTGAAGTCCCTTGCGTACTCTGGATTGTCTTGCTTTGGTATGAGGACTATGATTGCCCCATTTAGCTTTTCAAGGGGCCTGCCTGCAAACGAGTGCAGTCAAGTTTTGAGCCTTGTTATATGTGGCTCCAAGATCCAGATTGTTATCATGATGTTGGATCGATTTTATTTCTCAGGCAACTTCATGCGTATTTAAGTGCTAAACATTTTTTTGCATTTTTATAATCAACCAATATATCTACAAAAGTTAGCATATCAACCCCATAAAATCAGATATATTGCTCAGGCGATCGTTTTTATGGGCTCCAAACATTATCTGTTTTTATGGAGAAGCCAATTCTTACGAAAGTGTATACCAACCGACAATTGCGCCTAAGAACGATATCAGGCGATCGATTTTGGCACGCGAGGCATGCAAAATTATTATGGTGCCCTAGTTTAGGCAAAACTAGGTATATATCTAGGTTTGAAACACCCTTATTTTGTGGAACATATATATACCTAATTAAGGCACTATGGGATGTCTATGTTCGTCGCTTTGGTGACTTGAACCCTTACCTACTTCTAATTGGAGTCATTTGGTATTATTTTGAACACAAGCCATTTGGCATTATATTATATATAGGAATTCTACTCCAAGTCTAAAGGTATTACTTAACTAACTATTTTATCCCAATGAAACATCGACCTGGTGCAAATCTGATTATATCTGGATGCAATTTGCTAATACTCTACTCGTGTAAGCTGCTGGGTGCGATTCGCGCATATATATGGGTTGTATAACAACAACAATATTCATGGTACTGCAAGTGCAACATGATCATAATTAATCAAATATGTAATATAATAAATACAGTGCAATATCGTTCTTCTCAGTTCCATGCATGGAAACAATTTGTAAATAATCATTGCACGACATCTGTACTAGCTTGGTGGGGCCATGGTGGAGTTGCATCAGATCTTATAGTTGTGTGCTCGATCTGGAATGAATGTTTTTGCACCCACAGTGTGCGATGTGTTTGTTCAACTGTTTCCCTTTGGTTCCTCTATCATCCCTTTCCTGTGCTGGTGTGCTGCTTGTGGCCACTCTCTCTCTCTCTCTCTCTCTCTCTCCTCACGCCCTAGGAAAGGGATCACACTGACACCTCTCTAAATCCCCATAGGGCCCTAGCAAGAGAGAGACTGATAGCAGCTCTTGCTCCTCCATCCTGCGTCTGTTTATACAAAAGGACAGGCCCATGATCACCCCCTCCTGGGCCCTTGTAAATTGCCCCTCCAACTGCACATCTATCTCCTCTCCATCTCCTTGCAGCTTATTATATGCATCATGCATCTATCATCCCTGATCTCTTTCTCTCTTCGCAGCCACAGTGCTTGCTTGCTTGTTCTTTCCTAGCTATAGATCTGTCTCTCTAGCTAGCTCTCTCTTCTCTCTCCCCAAGCTCGTACATGTCTACCATCTACATGAGCCAACTGTCTACTCTCCCCCTAATGGAGATGGAGGGAGAGCAGGATCAGGGACTCTTTCAGCGCCCTTCCATGTCGCAAAGGACCCTCCCATCTTGTTCCCGTTCATGATCACAAACCCTGTGGATCATCAGCTCCAAGGGCAAAGCAGCAGCTATGGAGATCAGCACTTGAGGCAGCATGTTTTGTCTGAATCTACTCAACAGGTTAGGGGCCGGATCACAACTTTTTTCTAGAGTATATATAGATGCATATATGTGTGTGTAGATCGTCCAAGGAAAGCTACTACTCTAAATTTGTATCTTATAGCATAATAGTATATTTAGTTTGTTTGTTGTTGTCATTTTTAATCTGTCAGTTCACCAATCGGATGATGATGAGCGGATCAGAAGTCTTCCCTTCTAGCCATCACCATTCCGGCAGACTATCCAAAGCATCGATAGTGACATGATCCAGCGATCTGCGTATGATCCATATGATATAGAGAATAATAAGCACACCGAAGGATTGCGCAGCGGCGGCTGGACAGTGTCGTCGTCACCGCCAGCGAGATGAAGATCATGCGGAGGAAGGCAACGAGCGAGTATCCCGAGGGTGGGGCAGCAAGAAAGCCAAGAGGAGAAGACCACAGGCGCACCAAGATGCCGAGAGCCAGCTACTGCAGCAGCAGCAGGCTATGGGTGTCCTTAGAGTGTGCTCCGACTGCAACACCACAAAGACCCCCTTGTGGAGGAGTGGTCCTTGTGGCCCCAAGGTGAATTACCAATGCAATTGGGAAATAAAAAGCCCCCCATCTGTGCTCGTTTGAGGTTCACAGCACAGTTGTTACATTGCAACCTTATTTTCCCCTTCGTTAAATGTGCCCTTTGCATGGTGCAGTCTCTTTGCAAACGCATGTGGCATAAGGCAAAGGAAGGCGAGGCGGGCGATGGCGGCCGCGGCAGCTGCTGCCAGCAACAGAGGAGGCGCTCCACAATAGCGAGCGTTGCCACCAGCAGCCGAAGCCAAGAAGGGAGAAGAGGTCAGACGCGTCGACCGGTCGTCGCTGCCGTTCAAGAAGCGGTGCAAAATGGTTATTGTCGATCACGCTGCTGCTGTGCAGAGCCACTGAAGCGACGACGGCAAGCCAGAAGAAACCGCTGCTCCGACAAGGATCAGGCGGCGATCCCTCTGGGATCACGTCTCCAGTCACAAGCAGGTTGGCCATGCCGCGCCGAGTCTGGAGAGCAAGATCGTCGCCACTCCTCCCCAGGTGATGTCGTTTCATGCCTTCCCGGCTGACGAGATCACTGACGCCGCCATGTTGCTCATGGCCCTGTCCTGTGGGCTCGCTCGTTCGCAGCTAGCCATGGCTTCTAGCTGCTGAGAAATCGATCACTAGCAGCCACGCCGAGATGCATGAGTGCAACCTGATTATTATGCACCTATAGTACCCTAGCTACCTCTATCATATCTTCATATCGCTTGTGCTTTCTTGTTGTTTTGATTTTGTGTTGAGGAAGACGAAGGATCGGAGATCACCAGGAGAGATAGAGTGATCACATGTCCAAGGAAGAATAATAAGCGAAAACTCTCTGCTAGCCAGTTATTATTAGTACCAGGATTTAATTTGCTATAAGAGTGAGCCTTTAATTTCACCCTTTTTCCCAGTTGTCGCGGCTAATTATATATTCAAGCCACTATATATGCTATGTAACTTTATTTATTCCTTATTAATTTGTATTGTTATATATTTATTCCTTATTATTTGTATTGTTATATATGTACGGGATCATCGGAGGTAATAAAAATTTGAGGATATAATACTAGCTAGCTGTTGATTGGTTGTCGTGTCTGTGGTTTATGGCATTTTTTCTCGCTGTTACAAATGTGTATGTTTTTCTCTAGCTACTTCCTGCCAGGTATCCCACACGTCCGTATACCCTCACTTTTTGTGACAAACATCCCCTTTTAACATTCATGCCAGCTACTATATGGGAATATAATGTGGGACAACCAGTGCATATGTCTCTTGATGTTTGGAAACGATTGTCCAGTGCAACAACTCACTATTACTGCTACAGTATATATAGTGTGCTATACTAACTACGTATATAGATGACTACATTAACACATTATTATGTGGTTCAAAGCGCAATGCCAAAGAAAAGGAAAAAAGGCCCCTCATTCAATCATATGTATGCTTAATTGTTGCAACAAACATCGATCTCATCATCATGCGTTAAGTTTCATTTGTCGTTGCACTACACTAGGATCAGTTAATTTCATTGTTTGTTTGTTGCACTACACTAGGATCAGGTAACTAATTAAAGAGCTCTACCAATCATTTATATCATTTAATAGGTAAACGATGTTTTATCTTAAGTAAGTATGCAAGCATATACTTACTAATTTAAAGAGCTCTATCTCTCTCCTTAATTTATCATTATTTGTGGGTAACTAAAGAGCACTAGCTACCCAATGAAGCTGAGTACTCCGATCCTACACAAGGCAAGGCAACAAAAATCTAGCCGCGGCTATGTTTGATTCAACCTCAGACTGGGCAATCGGTTTAAACCAACACTTCGGTTCGGTTTGTTCGGTGCAAAGCATATTTCGGTTTGAGGAGTGGCTACAACCGATTGGTGCAAGCAAAATCAAGAAACCGACGATTTCGATTTCGGTTTCTTTGGTTCGGGCTTCCGTTTCCACCGAAGTTCGTAAACATACCTGTGCTGCACTTGTGGTTCGCTCGGTCGCTCGCACGATGGTCGCCGCGACACTCGCCTGGCTGCTCGTCCCTCTCGCAGACACCGTCGCAGGTATGGTAGAAAGCGCTGAGCCTTGCCGTCGTGAAGTTGTAGCCCTGCTTGCCGAAGTGGAGAGAGCTCCGCCAGCCGGTGCCGGCGCAACCATGGCGGTATGGCGCAGATGGGTGTTGAGCCTCGCTATGCATCCGGCAGCAGCAAGCAGCCATGGCGTCGTAGACTAGCACCAAACCTTTCTGTCATAGATATCGCCTTCCTCGCCAATCGAACTATCCAGAAGGCCACCGTGGCGCCGCCGCTCGGATGTGTTTCGATGCGGGAGAAAGCTGCCACACGGCGGAGGGGATGAGGGGTATGCGTGCGTGACTAAAGGACATGCGGGCCTTGGGCTTGATGGTGCTAATTTGCTACGTGGGCCTGAATATGTTAGTGAGATGGGCCACACACACGTTACTACATATGGCTGCTCAGTTTAACAAAGATTGGATCCTTCGGTTGTTCGGTTTTCCTCCTGAAGCAAAACCGACGCAAAAGCTGAAAACCGGAGTTTGCAAAATCAGAAACCGAAACCGAAAACCGAAAACCGAAAAACCGTCAGTTCGGTTCGGTTCGGTTCGGTTTCACGGTTTTCGGTTAGAAAGTGCCCAGGCTGAATTCAACCAGAACCAGACGCAGCAGCCTTCACTGACGTCAGCGCGCCTGTCCAGCACTTGAGCGACCGGCGGCCACGTTTACCTCCCCTTCGAATATGAGCATCACTAGAGTGCATGAACACTTCTCTATTCATTTCCTTCCACATGTTCCCTTCCAACATGTCGCAGATTCTACGACAATCATTTATTTGGTATTAAAAATGCGTGCTATAGAAAGGGGGGTGCATGCATGCATGATATCCCTATCCACCCTAAATTAATCAACCTTTAGAAATTGTCCTCGGTCAAACTATTTTAAATTTGACCAAATTTTTAGAAAATCTCACTAATATTTAAGACACCAGATTAGTATATAACTAGACACATCATGAAATATACTTTTGTAATGTGTTTATTTGGTATCATAGATTTTATTATCCTTATAAATAAAGTTAATCAAATTTAAGATGGTTTTTTACTAAGAGTGATCATAGAAATATTGGTCTATTTTAGGATGGAAGTATGCAAGGCTGCAAATGGGTAACCTTTAGGGGCATCCCCGATCCTCTTTAGTTCAAAATTTATTATACTATTTCTTCAAAATAAGATCTCAGTAGTACATATATTTGAACTAAGAAGGTTCGGAAGTGCCCTTAAGGGTTACCAATTTGCACCCTTAGAAGTATGGAACCAGGGAGTATAGGTTATGTGTCTCTTGAATTTGGTAGTTTATCATTTGCATGGACCCATAATTAGCGTCCGAGTTAGGAGACAGATTCATATTTCATGTTTGTGTAGAATGTTATTTATTTTAGTGCAAATTTTAAACATTAGAAAGTCATTTATCTTGGAACTGATGGAGTACATATCTCGATTAAATTATTAGAAAAGGGCTAGCTTCCTCCTGGTACTTGTTTCTTTTTACTATTTTTAGGGCCATTTTTTATCATTGATGTTCAAAATGATCTAGGACTAATTATCTCTGAGAATCAATTTCTGGGGACGGCGGTTGTCCAAGAAACAAATTTCCAAATACTCTTGGTTAAAGGCTGTTGGGAATAAAACAGTCTCTAATTAAATATCATTTGTGATTTATGTCTCTAAAAATACTGTGTGTGGTAGTCATATATAACAGCACCTCGTGACTTGAGAATTCCCCTTAGCTTTGACTAGTAGCTAGACAAACATATAACATGGTACGCATGATTAGGTACTATACTAGTTTGTCATCTTTCATGCATGTTGTTTCGTGCTATCGTCTTCCATGAAGAGAGCATGCATTTGCAGGCTTGCAGCTGCTCTTTTACATACTGTAGTATTACCCAATCCTGACAAGTAGTGGCGGATGCAGAACACGATCAAAGGAGGGGCTGATCTCTTCTTCTTCCTCTATTTCTTCATTTTTTCTTCTTCTCTTCACCAATTTTTCTCATAATTATCCCTAATTTTCCATTGACGTACCAGCTGTAGGGGGATGGAGCCCACCCAGCCCCCCCCGCTAGATTATCCCTAATTTTTCATTGACGTACCAGCTGTAGGGGGCTGGAGCCCACCCAGCCCCCCCCCGCTAGATCCGCCCCGCTGACAAGCCCGTCTCATGTGTATGGTACAAGGAGTAAAAGTTAACACCGGCCAGTACTCAGATGTACAAAGCTGACCATATATACTGTATCGATTGCTAGACAAGTGTGGCGTTTTCTGTGGCCATGCACTGCATGTCCCCTGGTATCCTGGTAATAACCATGCAAATGGTTAATCTGACCCGGACAAAATATTCCTACAGAGAGAATTTTACCACCACAGATAACCATGCAAATGGTTAATCCCACCCGGACAAAAAAATTCCTACAGAGAGACGACAAGTCCATTTCAAACACTACCCAGGTATGCCTTTATTTTGCGTGTTGCTTAGCTATCTATTCTTTAGAGCACAAGTGTACTCCTCTAGGGCGGCGCATATTGATTTTTAATCAAACTTTGCAAATTAAACAACAAACAATCGAATTTTACACGCATGTCTGTGTAAAAATTGCATTATATTAATAGGTTTGCAATATTCAAAGTGATTTAAAGATTATATGTTGTTTAATAAATTCGTAATATGTTGGAAATAATAGCAATTTAGTGTCACATAAATTAATTCCGACAATGAGGAAAAGAAAACAACATGTATCGTAGATGTATAATCTACCACTGGCAGTATGATTCGAGACACAACCAGGCTTTATAACACTAAAACATGAAGAACATGAAAAGAAAAAAACAGAGGGATTGCAGACATCATTACAATGGGGTTGTCGGCGTTAGAAACTATCACAAAAGTACGAAACAGACCGTCAATGGAGGTCCGTGAAGTCGGCGTGAAGAGAAGAAGACGTCCAGTGAGCAGTCGCGATGATGCTTCCCAAAAACATTATACGTCCTCTACCCCATGCAGGGGCGTGAGGAGACGTGGACTTCGGAGATCTACTCTCCCGACACTGATGGCATGTTGGCGGCGGGATGGGGATGACAGCGGCAGCGCAACACTAGGGCAAAAGGAGGAGGAGAAATATTGTATGTTGAGGACAACGTCTCGTCCCTATTTATGCACATGTCACAGCTATAGAAAGAAATAGTCGCGTAATCACAGTATTAAGGCGATTGGACTTCCATTAGTGTATCATTCAATAACCATTAATACGAGAATAATTGCTAGTCAAAATAAGCCAGCCTAATTTTTTATATGCATGCAAAAATATCAAGTAGCAAAAGAAAGACGTACACCCCGCAGGCCTGGGTCAGACCATTCACACGCTATTGTGCGCCCCGCCCGCTCGACCATTCACGCGCATGTCGTGCGCCCCCCTCGCTCGGTGAGGCGAGCAGGCGCGCGTGTGGATTTCTTCCTTTTCCTCTCTCCAATAGCTTCAACTAGTTGGAGATAGCTCAACTATATAATCTGGCCTCTCTACTTCTAGAGTATCGATATAGGACTAAAGTCCCCCTCCACCATGCATTGTGTGAGTCGGCCTTTGGATTTATTTAGAATATTTATTTGGGTCAAGTCCAAATTTTCTAACATAATACAATATTTGTAAGAGGTTAGACGATGTAAAAAGTTTACTTTTAAAGATTTTTCTCAGAGTAGAAATATGCACATTTAACACTATACATGCATGTTAAAAGGATCTATGCATAGTACTCAAGAAAAATGTATTAGCATCCATAATGTTGAATTAGTTAATTTCATGATTAATTCCAGAACACAAATCATGACCATCTTAGGTACTAGCAAATATAACCCTACCATACTAGTTGAATAGCATGAGCAATATCAAAGCAAGCAATGTGATTGAACCAAAAGACATGCTAGAATCACAGATCGAACCATGGCAGGTGTAGCTCTCATTTGTACTTAATTAGAGACACCACGAGTACGGTGATGATGAAAGGTCGTTGATTAGCAATGAAGGAATGTTACCATTGAAGATGCGATGAACCTGCCGGTGAAGACGATGTCCAAACACACCTTTGGAAGACAAATCATCGTCGAAGTTGGGTGCAGTCATATGAAGCGCGTTTCCTAAAAACCTTATTCATTTTCTCCTCATGCATAGGATCACAATGATAAGTGGTCTCCGAGACTCCGCTCTCCCGATCTCCACTACACAAAGATGCTCGGGATGGAGAAGCTACTAAGGCGGTGCAGTAGCGGAAGAGGCAAAACCCTAGCTTGAATAGATGTGTTGTATGGCATTGGTTGCTATGTTGTTTATATATGGTTGTCCATCATGAAATCATGTTATGATCACAATCTAAGCTATTTAGGAACACAAATTAGAGGCCTAGAAAATCCAAAAACTAAAAGTGCAAAAGGATGCCACACTAACACAATACCACCGACCATTCACATAGGTGTTTGCACGCCCGGTGAAGCAAGTGTGTGCGTGTTGGTTTCCTTTCTCTCTACCTCACTCGACTTGGTGGTGTAGGGAGAAATTTTATATTTAAGTATGACAACCTCTGCTCCAACTAGCAAGCTAGGACTAAAGTTCTCCAAATTTACCTCTTTGCACACATGGATGGACCTTTTGAAATTTTCTTTGAAATATGGACCAAGCCCACAAATTCAACCAATAAATTTACTATAAACATATTTTACAATGATTTAATGAATCTATTCTCATAGTGTAGATCGATGTAAGAGCAACTCTTGCGGGAGCCTTCAAACTAGGGCCTTAATACTTTTGATTTGAGGGACCCCTCATTTTTGAGGGCCTAATTTTTTTTGCATCAACACAAACAGATGCCTTCAAATCAGGGCCCTTAAATCCTTTTTGATAGACACTAACACATGGGACCCGCTCATCATTTCCTATTATCCCCTTCCTCGTTATCTCTCTTCGCTCTCATCTTCTACTAACTCTGATCATGTAGGTCGCTCGGGAAGGGAAGAAGGCGTGCAACTCAGGAAGAGGAGGCCAGACACAGATGCCATTACGACTTCTTTGACCAGAGTAGTAACTGCATAGGCTAGATAGAAGGGAAGCCGAGACCTCTTAGAAAGAGGAGTCAGAGTGTGAGCGTTGTCGTGGTTTCTCCAATTGGAGCAGCCACAGAGGCCACTCGGGAGAGGAATCTTGACGCGGCGCGCGCCACGTCTTCCCTAGGCACCAGGAGGAATCCGAGAGAGTGTGTCACAACTTCTCGAAGCACCAGGACGTCAAACACTGGGAGGAAGCGCCAAGCGTGTAGGCCTGGATGGATGTCGAACACCAGGAGGAGGAGAGTTGTGTTGCTAGGGGAGAGAGCCACACTATTGGGGTGTAGAACCGTGCTACGAGACTAGCTAGGAGGTTCACGAGGATGGCGAAAGATGCAACGCCACATCAGATGAGGCAGCGTGCATGATTTTGTGTGCTCGCAGGAAGGGGAAGGGCCTCTAGCACATGCCCAGGAGAGGACTGGAGAGGGATTAAATCCTCCTATCTAATTTGAGTTTTTAGTAGGGCCCTGTTGAAGCCCATTTTTTGGCTTGAGCCCTCAAATTTAGTTTGGAGGGCTCAAGTGGACACCAGGTTGCAATGTTGGCTTTAGGCCATTAGAATTTTCATATATTCCAAATAAATCTTAAAGGTAGATTCATATGTGTAGAAAAATGGAGAACTTTAGAGTTTATACCCACCACACTAGTTGTAGTGAAGGTTGCATTCTTAATATGGAAGCCTTCTCCACTTTGTGGAGACTAGTTAGGGGAGATAGAAGGGAACCTCCGCATGTGTTTGCCTCTCCTGATTAGGGCATGGCCGTGAGCGCTCAGTACCTACATTATTGGTGGTCCACCAAATTTGTTCTATGATCTTGCAGGAACATAACCTCCTTTTGCAATTAGATTTTGTTTACATGGCCTTGAAGTCTACGAATTGTACACACTTATTTGAGTTAGGGTTTTACCTCTTAACACTGACATGTGTCACCGTCGCAGTCCTCTCTACTTGGAGCGCCTGTGTGCACCATAACCAGTTTTGTACTTGGTCATTTAGTTTATAAATTGGAAACCTAATTGGTTACACACTTTATTCAGTTAAGATAACTATTTAGGGTTTTGCCTCTACTTTCACTGATGCACAATAGTCTAGTCCTCTCCACCTTGAGGATTTGCGTGGATTGACATTGGAGAGCAGGTCTCCAAAATAGCCATGCTTGAGATCTTGCATCTGGAGATGATGTAAATAAGTTTTTGGGGAATCTTCACATGATTTCTCTTGACCTCCACGATGGCACGTTTTCCATCCAAGTTAGGTAGTGTCATATACTGTCGTCTCTCCTCAGCCGACTCCTTCAGAATTATTAATTTTCAGAATTATTAATTTTTTCCCTGCCGATTTTCAGAATTATTAATTTTTAAGCGCCGATTGTCCTCAGAGATTCGTGCCCCAAGCCTTTCATGGACAGAACGGCGGTTGACTCGAGACTGCCTATACTCGGAGTACTGATTACTGCACTCAGGGCAGTTGTTCTTAACAGGCAGCTTCAAGCCTTTGTTCCAACAATACTGGAAGAACAAGCATTCCCAATGAGACTGTTCTTGCTCCCTCATATCTTCTCGTTCTTCTCGTTCTTCTCTTCTTTTTCGTACCTTCGTCGTTTCTCCAGGAACTTCTGTTCTTCATAAAGTCTCTGCTTCTGGTACCGTTCCTGTTCCCGACGCCATTTATTCAACAGAATACGCGTTGTGACCCTGGGACTGGAGTTTCAGTTTCACCCGTCTCAGTTCGGCTATTTTGGAACTGAACCCTTTGCTGAAGCTCTTTATTTGTAATCTGCCGATCAGGGTCAACGGTACCAGCTTCCCTCTCGCTCTATCAGAGGTCAATACTTTTATCTTGTTCTTACCCCCTGGGATTAGCTGCATTGACCATATTAACAGAGGACACAGTATTATGTCCAAAAGGGCTACCATCAACTTTCATCTTTCCATCAAACCTCAGATGCCCGTCCTGGATAGCTTTCTGGATCCGCACTCTGAACACTTGGCAATCGTTTATGGAGTGGGATCTAGTATTATGGAAACCACAATACTTCTTGTTCTTGACCCCTTCAGGATGCAGCATAGGATGACCTTCCGGCAACTTGATGCGTCCTTCCTTCAACAAGTACTCAAATAATTTATCTGACTTGGAACATCAAAGTCATAAGTACCTTTTTGTTGCCTCAGCCATCGCTAGTTGACTTGAGTCGGCTCTTTAGCCCAGACTATCTCGACTGCAGCTATTTCATCTTCATCATCGTACTCAGTTGCTTCTTCCAAGAAAGCCTGATACATCTCGGCAGCCACATCACCCTTCTGGAATTGATTATTCCTCTTGAATCTCTAGGCTTGACTACTCATCGTTGCCAACCTTTGTGATAACTACCCGAGGTCATCAAACTCCATGCCGAATAGTTTCTCTTTGATACTCGGCAACATGCCAGCTATGGCTATCCCCAGCAATTGGTCATCCGGCAAATTCAGAGAATAGCAAAGATTCTTGGTTTCCCTGAATCAGCGCAGATATTCTTGTGGCGTCTCGCCAGGTTTCATCCTTAGGCTCATGAGATCGACCAACTTCTTCTCACTTGTACCCGTAAAGAAATACGAGTGGAACTTCTGTTCTAGCTCTGCCCATGTATTGATAGAATTTGCTGGCAGAGAAGCGAACCACGAGAAGGCTGGTCCTATCAATGACAACGGGAAGTACCGAATCCTCCAAGCTTCGTCCGTAGATGCTTCTCCAAGTTGCATCAAATAGCGGCCGATGTGCTCTATAGTGCTGGTGTCATCCTGGACTGAAAACTTGGTAAAATCAGTGGGAGGCTTCACCCTTGGAGGAAGTGCTACCCGATTGTACCACTCTAGGTAAGGGGACTTGTAAGCATATGACTGATTCTTTGGCTTTAGGCCAATTGATTCTGCATCATATCAGTCATCCTGTGCATGATGAGATCAATACTCGAATCAGGAGCCGCTTGTGCTTGCCCCCCAGGATGTAGTCCTGCTGAACTCTTGTAGCCTGGATTTGGAAGAGCATTAATTGAGCTATAATCGATGAACTCCTGATATCCATCTCCAACATATTCCTTTGTATCCTGTCCGCTGCAGGAGACACTCTGGAAGCAGATTGACGAACATTCCCTGTGGTGCCGAACGTGACCTGGCCATAAGTTTGGGGAGGTTGTTGTGTCTCATGAGGAACCATCCCACCTGTGCTTGGGCCAGCTCCGCCCTCTTCGGCAATCCTTCGATGTTGTGGTACCGGGAACAACAGTGGTCCTTGCATTGGACTAGCAGCTTCTTCAAAGCGTTTATCTACTGCTGGACCGAAAGTACTAACCATGACAGCACGAAAGGTATTCAAGAAAGCTGACTGATGATTGGTCATGGCTTCCGATACATCTTTGTACATTATTCCCCGATCATCTTCTGGATAGCTTCCTCTTTAGTGCCGTCGAATGGCTCGGGTTGGTGGTGAGGAAGAATCTTTGGGAACGGTTGCTTCTGGAAGACTTTGCCGCTCTTGTTCTTGGAGAAAGTCATCAGGCACTTACTCTGAAGTTCATCACAAGTCTGTTGTACTAAACTTTTCATCTCTGGTGACCAATCATCCATGGTCATCCAAAACCTGATCGTCACTGATCTCAGGCATCTTGAAACAGAGTGGTCCCACTGGGCATGCCAAAAAGTGCGTTGACGCAAAATGTGACACCTCACGCCAAGCACACAGCAAGCCGAAAAGCTAGCTTCGATCGAGTGCCCGGAATGTGCTGAACCGGAGACGTGCCAGTCGGTTTGACCTGAAAACCAACAAGGGAGAAAAACCATGAGAATACCTTTGGAACATGCCGGATAAAACCAGACAGTTCCATATGTACGGCTTTGAAAGCCAATCACGACGGCACACAACCATAGAAGCTGTCTGTCAGAGCACGTTTATAAAGTCATTCGACTAGTATGAGAACAGAGTATGTAAAGTATATTAACTACCGAATGCATATGTAAAGAAAGACATGCTTGAACAAATTAAAAAAATTATAAACAAGTAACTTACAAATATAGATCTATTCAAATAACACATGCATAGGCTAATCCAACTAATCTGCCGCACGTTTAGTCTTCATAAAACCGGTCAGGTATAAACTCAAGCAAAGCTAATCCACCGCATGATACCACTTGCTATAAGTCTACACCACTTCTTATAATTAGATTAATCCACCACATGATACAATCTAATTATAACAAGCTAAAAGCATGCATATATTTGAACAGATCTATAAAGGCTCATTACTCATGTAAGCTTAACCAAAATCGGCAAACCAGCCGAATTGGGGTCCATGAAAAAGGAACAAACAAGCAAGCACGATTAAACTAATCTAAAACCTGCATCTGCCGCACGACACCTAGTTTCATCAAAGCCTAGCCATGATTGACATGCATGAACCCACAACATGTGACAATCTAGATTGAGAGTTGATTCGGCCATCATGATCTTATGATTAAAAGAGAGCACAAGCAAACTTGTGCGACAAGGCCGAACAAAGATCAATCTAGATTGGGCAAAAAGTGTTACAAGAATTAAATAAATAGAACATATAACCACATGATAACTTAATGAATCTATTAGATCTGCCAAATCTAATAGAGCCGATAACTATTTTTACTCATGACTTAATCCGCCGCACGATACAAGGCATAAGCAAAAACTTCCCGTCATAAGCTTAAATCCGTCGCACGATACTAAGCTTAACATACGAGACTACTTGAATCATATCTAAATCCACCGCATGATACTAGACATGATAGCAAGGTTGCCGGAACTTACGGAGGTCGACGGATCGATGATTCCTCTCGAAGAACTCGACGACACGACTAAGGACTTGAAGGTGGCACGAGGCCGGTTTGTATGATGTGGTTGTGAACATTTAATTTTATAATGGCTTATATTTATACCCTGGACGAAACATGAGTCCTAGATGATTATGACTTACATAATGAAACTTTGGAAAGATACAAATTCTATTTCTATTCTTCTCGGTGTCCTTCACACGTCACGTGTCTTCTCGTGTAACTTGGCTTTACTTGCCATATTTGTTTCTCGAACAGAGTCACCGTTTTGCAAGATAGCCGACCGCACAGGCATTTGCCGAAACTTCTCTCCTTCCTCGATTGCTATTCCGGTTACCATCAACTTGCCTTGAAGGTGGAAGACCAAATCAAGACGGCGTTCATCACACCCTTCGGCGCATACTGCTACACGACCATGTCGTTCGGTCTGAAGAACGCTGGGGCTACGTACATGCGCGCGATCCAGGATTGCTTGAGGAACCTCATCCCGGAGAAGGTCGAAGCCTACGTGGATGACGTCATCGTCAAAACTCGCACCGCCGATACGCTCGTCGCTGATCTCGAGGTAACCTTTAAGGCCCTCAACAGGTTCAAGTGGAAGCTCAACCCCAACAAGTGCATCTTCGGCTTTTTGTCCGGAAACCTCCTCGGCAACATCATCAGCCGCGACGGCATCCGCCCCAAACCCCGACAAGACTTCGGTCGTCCTCCGCATGCGAGATCCCTCCAACGTGAAGGACATCCAGAAGCTTACCGGGTGCATGGCGTCCCTCACCGCTTCATTTCCAGGCTCGGCGAAAAGGGGCTACCCTTCTTCAAGCTCCTCAAAGCTGGCAAAAAGTTCGTCCGGACGCTGAAGCCGATCGCGCTTTCTCCAACCTGAA
This sequence comes from Coix lacryma-jobi var. lacryma-jobi, assembly GCA_009763385.1. NCBI lineage: Eukaryota > Viridiplantae > Streptophyta > Magnoliopsida > Poales > Poaceae > Coix > Coix lacryma-jobi. The sequence continues at coordinate 526,774 of VDCT01000747.1, read as the reverse complement.
AAAGTACCTCACCCAGCCTCCTGTGCTCGCCGCACCTAAGGAGAAGGAGCCTTTGCTGCTCTACATCGCCGCTACCAACCGGGTCGTCAGATCTATCATCGTTGTCGAACGCGAGGAAGTCGGCGACTCCTACCCCGTCCAGCGACCCTGCTACTTCGTCAACGAAGTGTTGAACTACTCCAAGGCACGGTACCCCCAGTTACAGAAGCTTCTTTATGCGGTCCTCATCACTACACGCAAACTGCGCCACTATTTCCAAAGCTTCGAACGGGTCACCATCGTCACTGAATCCCTCCTCGGGGACATCCTCCGCAACAAGGACGCTATGTGGCGTATCATCAATTGGGCCATTGAGCTCGGCTCCTACGACATCGCCTTCCCGGGTCACCAGACCATCAAGTCCCAGGCACTAGCTGACTTCATCGCGGAATGGATGGACCTCCAGACTCCAGTACCGCCGGCCGAAGCGCCAGAGCATTGGACCCTATTCTTCGATGGCTCCCTCACTTTGCATGGTGCCGGCGCCGGTCTCCTCTTCACGTCTCCCTCCGGCGAAAAGTTGCGCTACGCTCTGCGGTTACTTTTCCCAGCATCCAACAACGCCACCGAATACGAAGCCGCTTTCCATGGTCTCTGCATCGCCAGCGAGCTAGGCGTCAAGCGCCTCATGGTGTATGGCAACTCTGCTCTCGTCATCAACCAGCTCAACAAGGACTGGAATTGCTCCAACGACAAGATGAACGCCTACTGCACTGCCATCCGGAAGCTTGAAGACAAATTTTTCGGTGTCGAATATCACCACCTCCCACGCGACCGGAACCAGGCGGCCGACGAGCTATCCAAGCTGGCGTCATCAAGATCTCCGGTCCCCGTCGGCGTATTTGTACACGACCTGCTCGAGCCTTCCATCGCCAACCACGCAAGCTCCACTACATCGACAAATTCCAGGACTCCACCCCTGCCGACAGGATAGCTAGTTGGCGTCATCCCCACAACACTATCCGACTGGCGGGAGGACTTCCTCAAGTATTTCTCCGAGAACCTCGTCCCCGCCGACAAGACCGAAGCCGAGTGCCCTTGTTCGCCACGTCAACAGCTACATCCTGGTCGACGATGTGCTCATGCGCAAAAACTCCAAAAATGAAGTCTCCAAAAATGCGTCTCCAAGGAAGATGGCCTCGAGATCCTAACCGACATCCATTCCGGCGAATGCGGAAGCCATGCGGCTGCAAAAACATTGGTACAAAAGGCTTTCCGTGCAGGATTCTACTGGCCATCAGCGGTCGCCGACGCTGAGAAGCTCGTACGCACCTGCGAGGGGTGCCAATTCTTCGCTAAACAAACCTACGTCCCCGCGCAGCAACTCCAAGCAATACCGGCCTCGTGGCCCTTCGCCTGCTGGGGACTTGACATGATCGGCCCATTCCGACCGACTCTGGGAAGCTTCAAGTGGATCTACGTCGCCGTCGACAAGTTCTCCAAATGGATCGAAGCGAAACCAATAACCAAGGTGACTGCCAAAAACGCCGTCTCCTTCATCGACAAAATAATTCATCGCTTCGGTCTCCCAAACTCCATCATCACCGACCTCGGCTCCAACTTCACCGGCAATGTCTTTTGGGATTTCTGCGAAGGGCGCAGCATCCTCGTCAAATACGTCTCCGTCGCCCATCCCCGAGCCAATGGCCAGGCCGAGCGCGCCAATGGCATGATCCTCGATGCCCTGAAGAAGCACCTCTACCAGAAGGATGAGAAGCACCCTGGTCGCTGGATGCACGAGCTCCCCTCCGTACTCTGGGGTCTCTGGACTCAACGCACCCGTAACACCAGCGTTTCACCATACTTCATGGTCTTCGGCTCTGAAGCCGTCATCCCCGCTGATGTCATCTTCCGCTCCCCGCGCTTCGAGAACTATGATGATGAGGCCTCCGACCAGGCTTGCTGCGATGATCTCGACCGCCTCGAAGAAGAATGGTTGGCCTTTTGCCTCCGCACCGCCAAGTACCTCGAAGGAGTTCGCCGCTACTACAACTGCAACATAAAAGATTGATTCTTCGTCATCGATGACCTCGTCCTCAAGCAGAAACTCAAGATCGACGGCCTACACAAACTATCTTCACACTCGGATGGCCCCTACATGGTGAAGGAAGTCACCCGACTAGGCGCCTATCGTCTCACCGACCTTGAAGGCATCAACGTACCTAACTCCTGGAGTATTGAGCACCTTAGGAAGTTCTACGCTTAAGCGGCCTGTACTGCCCACTTTCGATGATGAATAACAACTCGGCGATTTTCTGACCTCTCCAACCCGTCTCCGGATGGCTCGCCGACCTCTCCAATCCCGTCTCCGCCGGCTCCGCCTCCCTCGACCCGTCTACCGTCGGGCCTCGCCGACCTCTCCAACCTTCTATGGACCCGTCTCGCCGCTCGCCGACCTCTCCAAATAGTCTGTCTGACGCTAAAGGAGTCTTAGAGCAGGGGCTACTGCCACCGCCAGACGCGTGCATGAGTGCCCACCCTCTGCGCTATGGCGGCCAGTAGTCCTCCCAAGTGATGTCCTGACCTCTCTACGCGTGCATGAGCATCTACCCTCTACGCTACGAAGGGAAGGCTAAGCTTGGGCTGAGACCTCCAGAGGCTATACGGTCCAGTGCTTGTACGTGCCGTTTATGCGCATGTTCTCGATTCGGTCTCCAAGCAGCCTGACTGACGCCGACGAAAACTCAGAGCTGGGGCTGTTGTCACCATCGGACGTGTGCATGAGCGCCCGCCCTCTGTGCTACGGTGGCCAACAGCTCTCCCAAGGGACGTCCCGACCTCTCTACGTGTGCATGAGTGTCCGCCCTCTACCCTATGAAGGAAAGGCTAACTTGGGCTGAGAATTCTGAAGCTATATGCTCAGTGCCTCGCATCTGCGCCACCCATGCGCTCGACAACGGTCTCCATTCGCCCATGTCACGCCACGATCGAGCCTCTCAGAAGAGACCCTGACCGTGGTACCTCCTACGCCCTGCACGTGCACGAGTGCCTGCCCTCTACGCTATGGGATGCCAGCAGAGGTTCCTTGGACGACGCCCTTGACTCCTACGCGCAAATGAGCTCCGCGCTCTACGCTACAGATCCTGGGATAACCCAAGGTCGAACAGTTCATCTCTACGGCTCACGACTATTGGGTCTGCGACATTCGGGGAACGAACAAAACACGCCGACTCGCTTCAAGTTTTGATTCCGTTTGCCCAAGAGTCTTTTTACAGACTATCTTCTAACATACAGACTATTGGTGCCCGACACCAAATAAATCTACACCTCCGACGAGGGCTTCAGCAGCAGGCTCAGCCTCTTCCTCCAGGCGCTCCATCTCGGCCTCCGATGTGTTCGCCGCAAAGCCGACGCTCAGCCTCGACATCTCCATCCACGGATAATGCGAACGAAGAATGGCGATGCCATGAGCAGCCACACTCTGCGCCACCGCCTTGGTGTACGCCTGGAAGCGCCCCCGTAGGCCTCGCGCCTTCTGCACGACGTGGTCGCCGATCCTCCGCTCCTTCTCAGCCGGGAAGAAAGGCTCCTCATCGATGCACTGCACCAACGAGGCCACCTCCTCCGCCAGCGACCAGAAGCGGTCATGGTAACCCTCGATACGTCGCTGCAGATCTGCAAATTGTATTTTTACGTTTTCCCGGTAAGCTGCAAATGCCAAAGCAAGGGGTAAGAAAACGACCAAGTCCGACCACGCTTCACTGAGAAGACTTACTGGCATGCATGGCCTGCCACTTGCGCACCTCCTCGTCGGACTTCGCCTTCTCCTCGGCCAGGAGACTTTCTCCTCGCCCGCCTGCATCGCCTCTGCAAGAACGCCTACATGATTCAAGCCTCCGACCAGATGGCGCGCTAAACAAAAGGGAATACAGCATTGCCAACTTACGCGAGGCAAACTCGTCGACCTTGTCGGCCCGCAGCTGAAGCTGGAAATTCTCCTGCCCCTACTGCTGGATGATCTCCTCAAGCTCCCGGGAACGCGCGTGGGCATCTTCTAGCCGCGCCTCTAAGCCAGCGAACTGGCCCTCGACGCGCCTTACCTCCACCCGGAGCTGCTGGTTCTCTTCGGCCATCGGCGCCATCTGGTCAATGGCGAGCTTACACTCCTCCCCGATCTTCAACAGGTGTTTCAGGGAAACGATGACCAGCATAAACAAGAGCCATCTAGAAGTAAACATGAAGAGGTGAACATACTCACCTGGATCCTCTCCAGCAACTTCGACGCATCACCGATGACGGCGTCCGTCGCCGCGCTCGCCGCCTCGTCGTCAACCTCGACGACTACGTCGCCCTCGACGCAAAAACAACGGACAAGACACCGGCTCGGGTCCACCTCAGGACGCTCGACCTCCTCGATCTCCGGTGAGGCAGGCGCCGCCGCCTTCCTCTTCGTCCCACGGACACGACGGCCCAAGGACCCAGCCACCGGTGCCGCGGCACCTCCCGCCGCTCCGCCTCCCCCAGAACTGGCCCCAGGCGTTGGGGATGTCGGCCACTCCGCCTTTCGAGGCTCGGGACTCCGGATGCCTCGATGTCCTCCGCCGCCTTCGATGCCTCCTCCGGCGCGGCCGACTTTGCCGTACCACCGACGTCAGCATCCACCGGAGTGCTTGCTTCTCTCCAACCTCCGCCCTCGTGTCCGGCACCTCCTCGGCATCTGCCGACTTGCAAAGGGCACGGACGCGTCATCAACACTCTACTCCGACCAGAGTAAAAGCTACAAGATGAAAAGGGGATACTTACAGGCCCGACACCTTCCTCTCCCGCGAGAAGCGACGAGAGCGTAGATGCGCTCCACCTCCCGTGGACTCTTCCCGCGGCCTAGGCGCACCCGCCGCCCCGCCAAACGATTCTCGCGGCTCCGCCTCCCGCTCCCGACCGCCGCGGCTCTGGCATTCGGAACACCTTCGGCCTTGTTTTTGACCTCGCCGCACCACCACCACACCCCGCTGAGGACCCCTGCCCGAAATGGGCGCTCAGTGGGACTTCGCCGTCACTGTCAGACTCGTCGTCCGACCAGTCGAGGACCACACGGCGACGCTTTGCCGCTTCTTCATCAATATTGAAGGCGCCGCCGGTCTCCAGCGACACCTTCTTCTTCTTTGCAGGGGTGGCCTGGCGCTTCCCTTCGGATCATCGCGCGTCCGCTGCCTGCTCGACTGGGGCTTGGGGACTCAGCTCCCCTCCTCCCCGCTGGTCTCGATCTTCTCCTCGTCGACCTCCCTTGTCGTTCGCGCCGCGACCGCTGCCGCCGACGCCTTCCCGCCGCGGGTCAACGCCCTTCAGCATCGCCTTCAGCGGGGCTTGCGACACGAACGCCCCACGACCCTGCGTTAAAACCTCATAACAGTCTACATTTCTCTCGCGCATTCTGACAAACTCATGCAGGGCAACGATGCATACCTTAGGCGGAGGGTACTCCAGGCAGTACGATTTCCGCAAATACTCCAGCTTCCCCCTCTTCTACAGGTCAAACAAAGCGTCGACCCGCAGGAACACCTCCGACGCCTCCAGGGGCTCCGGCGCCTCACACATCTGATCGTCCTCGTCTCCGGCGTACTCATACGCCGGGTGCGCCCTTTCCTTGCAGGGCTGGTAGCGCCTCTTGATGAAATTCAACGCCACCGCCACCCCGTCGACGCATCGCTTGTCGACCAGCTTCAGGAGCTCCTCCACTAGCTCCATCGTCGCGGCGTCGGGACGCTCCGATCACGACGGCAGCACCCTCGGCGCGAAGGCCGGGTCGCACGGTGGCCTCGGCGCCTCCTGATGGATGTAGGACCACTTCGGCTTGTACTCCATCGCCTTCGAAGGCAACGGCATCGCAATATACTTGTCCGCCATCCCGTCCCGCAGCTGGAGGTACACCGATCCGACGATGTTCGACGACGACCCGTACCGTTGATCTTCAGTCGGAAGAAGTGGCGGAAGAGGTCGAAATGGGGGTTTTATCCTCAAATACGCCTCACAATAGTGGATGAAGACCGCAATGTGCAACATTGTATTTGGAGTCAAGTTGCACAATGCGACCTGGTAATACTCCAGCAGCCCGTGGAGAAAGGGGTGGACGGGGACGCCGAAGCCGCACCTGAAGAATGCCTCGAAGACGATGAGCTCGGCGGTGTTTGGCGTCGGGAAGTCCTCTAGGTAGGCATCTCTCCAACCGCCGGTCACGCTATCCAGGAGCAAGCCGCAGAAGACGAGTTCCTCCAGATTCTCCCGGCGAAGAACACTCCGGCGCCACCCGCTCGCCCAGCTCGGCACCTTGATGCGGTCGTCGGCCTTCGTCTTCGCCTCCTTCTTCCCCTTCCTCGTCGCCCTACGAGTGCGTCCGCCGCCCGCCATCAACAGCTACGAGGGTCATTTTCGGATCTAGAGCTGGAGCTACAGGGATTTTGCACTCGGATTCACTCGTACGCACGAAGGAAACAAAGCGGACGAAGGCAACGAGGAGTGAGCGAATGAGTAAGTGGGGACCCGCCACTGTCCGCCTCGCCTTTTATACAGCGCAGTCTGACTCTTCAGCTCTAGGGTTCCTGGGAGCCCGTGCCCATCACCTCCACGACCGCCACGTCGCCTGCGGCAACTGTACGCGCGCACGACTGCCGCACTCTTCTTAATGGGCCGCAGGGCCAACGGTTTGCAAAACGGCCTGCCCGTTCGCCTACATCATTTTCTCGATTTTAATTACTCTCTGCTAGTAAATGTGGTGCTAATGCACGGGGACTGACCCCTCCTGCTAGTTGTGATAATCATTTCAGGGAAACAGTAAACTCTACAGTTATTGGTCGGCGCTACAGTTACTTCCGAGGATTGCAGATCTTCAACTTCACCCTCGGAAACTTCCCCCTTATCCCTAAGTACCCGTGTCAATGTATTTTCTTTGGCCCTGCTACAAGAACCATACTGCTTCTTACAGCAGGCCCAGGGACTACGTGTACACACGTCATTTTTCTTTCATAAAATGACTTTGTTTTGTTGCAGAAATTTTGCAAGCTTGGCACCACGTGCCTAGAGCACCTACTCCCAAGCTCGGGGACTAAGTGGATACACTTCACCTTGCAGTGAATGTATTGTTTTTTTCTTTTCTGTCGCAGCTTGGCGTGGACTAGCTTGGACTTCTGTTGGAACGCCGTCGGCTCCTACAGTCCAGCCACGTCCCAAGTGGATACACTTCACCAGATGAAAGATCTTCAAATTTTTTCATGCAGCACCTTGCATCCTTCTTGCAGGATGACGCTGAATACTTCACGCGGATGCACTTCGGCCACGACTATGACCGCGACGTCCGCGACCAGATCAACCTGGTCGGAAGTCTACTACAGGTGCACCCGCGACCAGGCGACCTGGTCGGAAGACGCCTTCATCGACATGCGACCAGACTCGACCTGCTCGGAAGACTTCGCGACGCCCCGCACGATGGATGCAAAGTGCTCGGGGACTAGCTGTGGGGGATATTACACCCGTATACCTCCATGGCACTACTTGGGCTGCTCTGCAGATACGGCCCAACCAGGAGGCTTTGCGGTCCGCGACCAGGCTGTCGCAGCCGCCAAGGACTCTCCCGATGACTTGCTCTTCAAGGAATATCCAGATAGATAGACCCGGATTCCTTGCCAAAAGGAACCGATTGTAATCTGTTAGAATTCGGCAAGTTGTAACCCTGCTCCCCGGCTATATAAGGCGATCAGGGACCCCCTCTCGAAACAACTCAGATCCCATCGGATCATCCAATCAGCAATACAAACCAGCCACCAGAACACAGGACGTAGGGTTATACGGCGACTTGCCGGCCCGAACCTGTCTAAATCGCCCGTCTCTCGTCCCTATTTCCATGCTTTGCAGACGTCTCGCATGCCTCCACCGCTTAATCTACTACCTTGGCATACCCCTCGGTAGACTGCCGACCATATTTCATCGATAATGTTCATTTAGTAATGCTTTTGGGTTATGCTTTTTTCCTGCCGATGATGCAATTTGATGCATTTTTACACTATATGCATTTGCCACTACCTATGATGCCCTGTGATGCTACTGTATATGTTGCCTATGATTCCTTTACTCCTACTCTTCTAAACTACTACTAGTCCTCTGTTCTACTACTCTTTGTAGTAGTACTCTCTCCCTGTACTACTCCTCTCTTCTACTACTGTACTACTCCTCTGTACTATTCCTCTCTACACCACTCCTCTCTATAACTGGATAACTGAATGAACATATACAGAGACCATGTCATCTACCAAACTGAATGAACTAAGGCATAACTGAATGTCCCTACTCCTCTCTATACTACTCTCCACTCCTCTATACTACTCTCCACTCCCTATACTACTACTCTCCCTACTCCTCTCTCCCTATACTACTCCTCTCTCCATGTACTACTCCTCTGTACTATGGCATTTGCATTGATGATTTTTTCGAACTTGTAAGCTGAGGTAGTGGCAAATGCGATGATGTGACCCCTTCGATCTATGCTGAGGCAGTGGCGATGATGATCAATTGCCCCCTACTTTCTATGTTGAGTCAGTTGCTAGACTAGGATGGCTTGTATTTTACAAGTAACCAGTTTAGCAGTGACGTGTTGACCTAGGGGCAAATCTGAGCCAAAAACTTATACGTGTCATTTTTTATTCAAAAGCTTTGAATTGATCACATTATATACCTCTGTGTATATGTAGAACTAAAATGGCGGAAGACAAAAACAAATGAGTGGAGGGACCCTACCCCAAGCTCCTCGTCAACCAGCTTGATGAGTGGTGCGTCCGTGACTCCACCGCCGAAGAAGCAGCGTACAGAGGTGGACAATGATCCGACGTACGAACCGGGGGCGAACGAAGCAGATAGTTACGACCTCGAGGTTTTCTCCACACGCTGGCTTTCTTTCAACATGTACAATGATGCATGTGAAAACTAAAGGCAAGAGACTCTTTTCAACAGCTGCCGATTGTGCCTCGTCAGCTCGAGTTTGGGGACGAAGACGCGGTCAGGGAGGCAGAAGCCCCCGCTCCCCTACGGCAACCTCTTCGTCCAAATCTAAGGGCCAGAAGAGGGTGAGGGGACAACACGGGAGGCACAAGTTGGACAAAGCAAACGAGGTGCATGTCATCGATGAGGTGGGGCCAGAGGGAAACCCAATATCTCCAGATACAGTCATTGGCAAGTTCAGCAATCAAGTGACATGTATAGCCAAGGAGAAGGTGGAGATCACTTGGCCCAACTGGCACGACGTACCGGTTGACATAAAAAACATTGTCGGGGGACCACAAAAGGGGGTACCCCCAATCAACGCAAAACCTAGAGCAAAACCTAGAGCACCAATTAATAAGAGACCCAGCTAGACTAACCTTCCAAAAAACCAACCCCTCGAGGCCTGCAACGCTGGCCCACCACCAGGAAGCTTAAGCTCGCCAAAGCCTTACCGACCGCCTCCTGGTAGCCTACCCCTCGAGCCCCGGCACATAGGCCTCGAACCCGCTACAGCCATACACCATTCCTCAAAACCCCACGCGGGGACCTCGAGCCTCTCCAGCTCGGTAACCTATCCCTCAAGACACCTCACGCCCCCCTCGAGCGGCGCCCAGACATCGGATACCAGCCCCATACTACGCATTTAATGCGTTCACCTACTCCGGTCACGTCCTCTGGCACACGACGTGAGCCACGGTAAACCGGAGCCCAGGTCAAATCTCGTTTTCACCACAAGCATGGGCAAAAGGGCACAAGTACAACACTGTTCGGCCATACTCTTGCACTTAGCACACCCCGAGCCATATCTCGAGACCTGGATTCCCGCTGTGCGGGCGGATTTTCTGGGACTTGCCCATACCTGCGGGGGCTCGGGCCCCCCGTAGGCGCCACCTCGAGCCAGGCGCTCTGCGCCCCTCGAGCCTGACAGCTTTCATGCTATTGGAGAACAGGTACCCCAAGACTCGGAGGGACCCAGCCATGTCATGTACGTGCCGGAATGGACGCTGCACCGACCTCACGTCCCACGCCTCCACGTCCGCACCTGGGATGGAGGCCACGCTTCAAGGATGCTTCAACAGCAACCCCACGCGGCTCCAGTATCTTCGACAAGACATAATTCCAACCCTTCGCCGTATTGGGCGCTGTACGTGTCTCTACTGTGTAACCCTGGCCTCCTCTTGCTCCATAAAAGAGGACACCAGGCCCTTCACGCGAGGGCGGCCACACACACGGTTCCACGCGAATCCACACTCACACGGGTCAGCTACAAAACACAACACATACCACGAGTCCGGACTTCGGTCCACGCTCGTTGAGCTTGTATTGCCCCTGTACAAGCACTTAGGTGCAAGTAATACAAGAACCTCCTCCCCCCGCTGGACGTAGGGCCTTCTTTGCCCGAACCATGATAAATTCTTGTGTCATCTTGCATCACCATCCAGGGAGAGAGCACGCGATCATATTACTAGTTGGTGTCATACCCCCGGGATCGAAACACCGACAGTTGGCGCGCCAGGTAGGGGCCTTCGCGTGTCAGAGTCGATTTCTCATTGTTTTCTGGATGGCTTCTTCCACTCTTTCGTTCTCTGCTGGTGCCGTCATCTGGTTCGAGAGCCTCGAGTTCCTGGCCACCGGCAGCGGCAACGAGCTGACCCTGCTCTCCACGGAGAGCCCGAGCGGAGGGCGTGTCACGCCACCCCGCGCGGGGGGCGTGGCGCGTCGCCCGCACCACCACGCATCGCCACCTCGAGCGTGAGCGGCGCCGTCGTCACCATCGTCGCCAGGCACAGGCGGTGCCCGCGGCGTACACCCACTTTCCCGCGGCGGCGCAGAGTCCCCGAGGAGGAACCTGCCCGGCGCACGGCTGGAGACTTCTAGGGCGCGCGCGCACTCTCCCAGCGAGTTCGCATTCGTCATGCGCACGGACCGGGAGCCTGGCCAGAGGCCCCGAGCCATGCTCCGTCAACACCACCACCTGGCTTCCTCTCGCACGGGGTGTTCCGCGCTCGACGCCAGCGGCCCCCGTTCGGACTCATCAACTCCACAGCTGTCTACGCCCACCACCTCGACGAGCGCCGTCGGACCGGGCGACCGCAGAGCGGGAGGAACGTCCGAGCGTGATCCTACGAGCCACCACCAACCTGGAGATCGTCTACCCCGCGCACGTCGACCGCGGCTTCTCACGAGTCATCGAGCCACCCCGGCGAGCCACCATCGGAGAGTGGTACCGCGAGATGCAGCCCCAACATGAGCCAAGGCGACGCGACATCAACAGCTCTGACTCTGACGAGTACGACTACCATGACCCTGACCTCTGGGATCCCACCAGGGAGGAGTGCTTCCAGCTCGAGGGGGTCGTGGACGATGCCGAGGACGACGGCGACGACGACACCAGGCCGCTCAACCTCGAAGAGCCCGAAGACGTGGCTGCGGCGGGCGGACCACACGTCCGGGGGAGGAACGAACCCCGGCACCGGATGCACCACCTCAGCACAACAACGACCGAGCGGCGCAGCTCGCGCAGCTGCGGGAGGCGATCACCAAGGCTGAGGAGGACCGACAACGCCTGCTACAGCTCGAGCAAACTCTTGTGCAGGAACAAGCCCAGCCTCGAGGCGCCAGCGCTCGTGGCCACGCTCGAGAGGTTCACCGGCAAATCCTCATGGATGGAGCACCAGCGCGCCCCGAGGTGCGCTTCCCGCGAGCCGGGCAGAACGTGGTGGCGGCCGCGATGCTGCTCCACGATCTACCCGTCGTCTCCAACCCTGACGCCAGGCGCATGCTTGGGGAAATGAAGAACCTCCTCGAGACAGCCGCTCTGCAGCAGGCCGAGAGCTCAGCCTCGCGCCGACGCGGAGCGGCCTCGGGGAAGCTGGCAGACGCGCCCCGAGACGAGCGTGAGACATCCGTCCACCAGCCGGACGCCTCTCAAGCCAGGCCAGTCCGGAGCGGATCGTCGACAACCGGCCACCTCGAGACCCAAATGACGCCCGCAACAACATCAACACCGCCGGCGCAAGGACAAAGGGGCCAAGGAGCGTGGCTATAGTGCCCATCAAGGGGGGCGCTACGACAGTGATGAGGACCGGCAAGCCCTCGGGCCCCCGGGCCCCAGGGTCTTTAGCCGGGCCATCCACAGCTCGACCCTCCCCCAACCGCTTTCAACCACCGACCAACATCGTGAAGTATGACGGGGAGGTCGAGCCCAAGCTATGGCTCTCCGACTTCCGCCTGGGCTGCCAACTCGGCGGGCGAAGAGCGACGACCGCGTGATCATACGCCAGCTTCCACTCTACCTCTCGGACACCGCCCGTCGGTGGCTCGAAGGGCTCCCGCCGGATCAGATCCACGACTGGGCCGACCTAGTCAGGGACTTCGATGGGAATTTCAAGGGGACCTGCGTGCGCCCCCTGCAACCCCTGGGATCTACGACGTTGCAGACAGACAACGGACGAGCCCCTCTGCGACTCCTCTGCGACTTCGCTCGGCGATTCTCAAAGCAGCGCCGCCTCGAGCTCCCCCACGTGCCTGATGAGGATGTCATCTCAGCGTTCCTCGCGGGCACGACATGCCAAGAGCTAGTACACGAGCTAGGGCGCTACCTGTCGACGGAATATGGTCGATAGTCCACCTAGGGGTATGCCCAAGGTGGTAGATTAGATGGGAAGGTGCGCAAGACGACGACCCAGACGTTGACGCAAGGCAAAGTAGATGAACACAGAGGTTTATCCAGGATCGGGCCTCTAGGTTAGCGTAATACCCTACGTCCTGCGTCGAGTTGTATTGATTGGATGTGGCTTGTGGCTTATGACCTATGATCTGTTGTCTATGATCTGTTGTGTCCTGTCCTCCTCGGAGGACCCCTGTTCCTCTTATATATTCCAAAGGGACAGAGTTACATGGTTAGTATCCAAGTTGGTACTGTATCTAGATTACAACTGTCGTACGGTGCATGTCGTGCGCCATACGCCTTCATCCTGTGGGTCGGACGACCCCCAGTGGTGTGGCCCATGTACCATCGTGTGGTACCCTGAGGTCTATATCCCCACAGCTAGTCCCCGAGCCTGACAGCAGGTGACTCGGTCACGTGGTGCCAGGGTCTTGAGAATAATCAGACTTATATACATGCGCGGTCGAGCGCCATGTATACACGGTAGTCCCCAAGGCTGCTAGAAGATGAAGAATAAATCTTGTAGCAGGCTTATAAAAAGATAAATCCACTATGGTGAAAGCAGTATGTCGTCCGAGCAGGTTGCCGAACGACGAGTCCGAGCACCGAGCAGTCCCCAGGTTAGCTGGTGACCCCTCGGTGTAGCCGTCGATGAACGTCGAGGAGTCTGGCTAGCTGGTCGGCGATGAAGTCCGAGCGCTAGGCGGTGAGCACCGAGCGATCCGACCAGCGCTGCTGACGATGTTGCGTGAAGAACCTGAACACCGAGGAGTCCCAGGTCAACTGGTGAGCTCTCGGTGTAGTCGTCGATGAGTGTCGAAGAGTACGACCAGCTGGTCGGCGACAAATTCCGAGCGCCAGGTGGTGAGCACCGAGCGAAGCGACCAGGTGGTCGACGAACCCGAGCACCGAGGAGTCCCCAGCTCAGCTGGTGAGCTCTCGGTGTAGCTGTTGATGAGCATCGAAGAGTACGACCAGCTGGTCGGCGATGACGTCCGAGCGCCAAGTGGTAGGCACCGAGCGACCGACCAGGTGATCGGCAGCGAAGTTCGAGCGCCTGGTGGTGAGCACCGAGCGAAGCGACGAGCTGGTCGGCGGCGAAGTCCGATCGCCAGGTGTGAGCACCGAGCGAAGCGACCAGCTAGTCGGCGGCGAAGTACGAGCGCCAGGTGATGAGCACCGAGCGAAGCGACCAGCTGGTCCCAAGCGATGATCTTCTTGTTCTTCATGACTGGTCCAGTCCCCGAGCGTAAAGGATAAGCTCGTTGACTAAACCTCGACCCTGAAAAATAATACGGAGAACGGTAGTACATGACGTATAAAAAAATGGAAAAAATAACAGCGATAAAGAAACAGCATGTGCCGCTCAGCGGTCACACAGCTAGATTGAACGCTCAGCATTAAATAAAATTCCCCCGAGCAGTTTGTTTGTAACTGAGTTGCCAGCCCCGGCTAGCCGATAACTCCGGAGTAAGGCGCGGATCCCAGGCACGCGTAAGAGCACCAGCATCACCGAGGAGCCGCTGCTGACCACTCGTAACGCAGAGCGCGGAGTTGCATTCACATGTAGGGAGGAGCCGGAGACAGGGCCGTCTCTGGAAAGCACGAGTGTAAACGTGGCTTCTCGGGAAGACACATATGTCATCCTCATGATGGTATATGGTGAAAAATAACAAAGAGCGATTGTGAGAAATAATGTGACCACGGAGGCACACAATGATATCTAGAGATATATGACGATTGAAGGAATATTTGATTGGTGTAAAAGATAATACTTAGCTTGATTGTCGTCCGAACGGAGTAGTCGACGAGAGGCGTCGAGGACGGCGATGAGTCGTCAACGAGCGGTCGGTGAGGATGGTGGTGAGACGATGACGATGACGTGACGACTCGTTTGTGGCTCGTCGGCTCGTTGGTGGCTCGACGGTGGCTCGTTGATGACATGATGGCTCGCTTTTGGCTCGTAGGCTCGCGGGTGGCTTCGCTGGCTCGTTGGCTCGACGGTGGCTCGTCGATGACATGATGGCTCGCTTTTGGCTCGTAGGCTCGCGGGTGGCTCGTTGGCTCGCCGGTGGCTTGTCTTTGGCTCGACGACGACGTGATGACTCGCTTCTGGCTCATAGATGATCAGAGCGAGCGTAGGGCACGGGTCGTCGAGCAGCTTCTCGTAATCCTCATCGTAGTCGATTAGCCGAGCCAACGATATCTTCTTGTCGACGGTGATGGAGTTGCCTGGCCTCGATCTTCCTCCCGGTCGTCATCGGTCGTGGTCGTCATAGCGCCGATTATTACGACGATCACCATTGCGACACGGTTGGAGGACGGAGCGAGAGGTACGAACGATGTTGTGCTCGGGAGATCGATCTCTGATCAGATCTACGAGAGCGAGAGTGTCGATGATGCCTGTCGTGACCCGATCAATGGATTCGATCAGATCGGTATTGTCGATACGCCGTCCCCGATAGCGGGGAAGCGTGGTCGGAGTGCCGGGGAAGATGACCTCGAAGAGATGTCGAGGCTGGTCTCGCCGATGCTGAAGTGGCGAAAGCAGATCTGTTCGGCACAAGAGAAGCCTGCACCGCCTCCACGCCCTAGCGGTGTCGTCGACGTCGGTGTCCAGGAGAACGACCGACGATGAACGTGAAGCCTCCGGAAGAGTCGTGGAAACGAGGAAGGAAACCATCTGAGTCGTCATGGCGTCCGTACGCACACACCCCACGGTGGGCGCCACTGTCGACAAATATGGTCGATAGTCCAACTAGGGGTATGCCCAAGGTGGTAGATTAGAGGGGAAGGTGCGCAAGACGACGACCCAGACGTTGACGCAAGGCAAAAGTAGATGAAACAGAGGTTTATCCAGGTTCGGGCCGCTAGGTTAGCATAATACCCTACGTCCTGCGTCGAGTTTGTATTGATTGGATGTGGCTTGTGGCTTATGACCTATGATCTGTTGTCTATGATCTGTTGTGTCCTGTCCTCTCGGAGGACCCCTGTTCCTCTTATATATTCCAAAGGGACAGAGTTACATGGTAAGTATCCGAGTTGGTACTGTATCTAGATTACAACTGTCATACGGTGCATGTCGTGCGCCGTACGCCTTCATCCTATGGGCCGGACGACCCCCAGTGGTGTGGCCCATGTACCATCGTGTGGTACCCTGGGGTCTATATCCCCACACTACCGTCCCAGGACGGTCGAGGATCTAATGGATCGTGTCACCAGCTTTGCCTCAGGCGACGAGGCAGTGGGGGCCTTCTTTGGCCGCTCCACGGACAAAGGCAAGGCGATGGTCACGCCGGGTGCTCGAGCAAGGGCAACAACGTCAAGAACCGCAACAACGACAACAAAAAGAAGAAAAATAAAGGCAAAGTCAGAAGGCGAAGCGCGACGCCGATGACGACAACGATGAAGAAGTATTCATGGTGCCCTCGAGCATAAGAAGCCTCGAGCCCCCCCCCCCCCGACGGGGCTGTCTTCGACAAAATGCTAGAGGACCCTTGCCCTTATCACAAGGGTCCCACGAATCACAAGTTGAAGGACTGCCGAATGATGAAGGGATTCTACTCCAAGCTCGGCGACAAGAAGAAGCGCACCTAAGGCAAGGACAACAATCGACGCGACGACGGGGACGCGGACGACAACTTCCCCCCGTGCGCGACTGCTACATGATCTACGGGGGCCCAACCCGTCGGCTCTCGTCGCTCGAGAGAGAAAAAAAGGAGCGCGGAGGTCTTTGCACTCTGCCACGACGCCCCTCCCTCGGTATCTCGACTGGTCTGATGCGCCAATCACGTTCGACCGTGACGACCATCCGGACCATGTCGTAAATCCGGGGGCGTACCCCCTCGTCGTCGACCCCGTCATCGTCGACGTACGGTTCTCCAAGGTGTTGATGGATGGGGGCTCGAGCCTCAACATCATATACCTCGAGACCCTTGACCTCCTGGCGATTTCAAGGGACCAGCTCTGACCCAGCGTCGGGGGGTTCCATGGAGTGGTACCAGGAAAGAAGGCCCACCCCCTCGGCGCATCGACCTACCTGTTTGCTTTGGCACGCCGACCAACTTCCATCAGGAGACCCTCACCTTCGAGGTGGTTGGGTTCCAAGGGACCTACCACGCCATCATCGACAGGCCTGGCTACGCCAATTTCATGGCGGTCCCTAACTACACATACTTGAAACTCAAGATGTCGGGGCCGAAGGGGTCATCAGCGTCGACACCTCCTACAACACGCATACCACTGCGACGTGGAGTGCGTCGAGCGTGGAGAGGCCAACGTCCAAGTCGACTCGCTCGAGGCCCTGGCTGCCCTGGCCACCGAGGCCCCTGAGGCAAAGCGCCACGCTGGCACCTTCGAGCCAGCAGAGCACACCAAGCAGATACCCGTCGACCCGACCTCGACCGACGGCAAGACGCTGGCCATCAGTGCCAGCCTCAAGCCTAAATAGGAAGCAGTGCTCGTCGATTTTCTTCGCGCAAACATTGACATGTTTGCGTGGAGCCCCTCGGACATGTCAGGCGTACCGAGGGGAGTCGCCGAGCACGCCTTGGAGATCCAGGCCGGGAACAGACTGGTGAAGCAACGCCTGCGCCGCTTCGACGAGGAGAAGCGTGGATCATCGCCGAGGAGGTGCACAAGCTTTTGGCGGCTGGATTCATCAAGGAGGTATTTCACCCGGAGTGGCTAGCTAACCCTGTACTAGTTAGGAAAAAGAATGGAAAAATGCGGATGTGTGTAGACTACACTGGTCTGAATAAAGCATGTCCAAAAGTTCCATTTCCTTTACCTAGAATTGATCAAATTGTCGATTCCACTGCGGGGTGCGAAGTACTTTCATTTCTCGATGCGTATTCCGGCTACCACCAGATTAAAATGAAAGAATCCGACGAGCTCGCTACCTCTTTCATTACGCCTTTTGTATGTATTGCTATGTTACAATGCCCTTCCGGCCTTCGAAACGCTGGGGCAACATATCAGCGTTGTATGCAGCACGTCTTTGGCGAACACATAGGCAAAACCGTCGAGGCCTACATCGACGACATCGTGGTTATGACCAAGAAAGTCGGGGACCTCATCAGCGATCTCAAGACCACATTCGAGTGCCTCCGGGCCAAGAATGTGAAACTCAACCCGAGAAATGTGTCTTTGGTGTGCCTCGAGGCATGCTACTTGGCTACATTGTCTCACAATGGAGGATCAAAGCCAACCCCAAAAGATCTCAGCAGTCACGAGGATGGGCCCAATTCAAGACCTCAAGGGCGTACAGAAAGTGACAGGCTGTCTAGCCGCTCTCAGCAGGTTCATCTCGAGGCTAGGGAAAAGGCGCTACCCCTCTACGCCCCTGCTAAAGAAAACGAAACGCTTTGCGTGGACCGTCGAAGCCGAGGAGGCCCTAACCAAGTTAAAGGGGTTGCTGACTTCCGCACCAATTCTCGTGCCACCACGACCAGCCTAAGTAACGATCCCCCCGAGCCTCTCCTCCTCTACGTGGCCGCAACCACCCAGGTGGTCAGCGCGGTCGTAGTTGTCGAGAGACACGAGGAGGGTCACGCTTTACCAGTCCAACGGCCGGTGTACTTCATCAGTGAGGTGCTCTCCGAGGCCAAGGTCCGGTACCCACACATCCAGAAGCTGCTCTATGGCATCGTCATCACAAGGCGCAAGCTCCAGCATTATTTCCTCGCTCACCCCGTGACGGTGGTATCGTCCTTTCCCCCTCGGAGAGATTATCAACAACTGGGAGGCCATGGGGCGCATCACCAGTGGTCTGCCGAGCTGATGGGGGAAGCCATCGCCTATGCTCCACGAAAAGCCATCAAGTCACAAGCGTTGACGGACTACGTTGCTGAGTGGGACCGACACCCAGCTCCTGCTGGCACAAATCCAAGCCGAGCTCTGGACTATGTACTTCGACGGGTCCCTCATGAAGACAGGGGCAGGTGCAGGCCTGCTCTTCAT
Source organism: Coix lacryma-jobi var. lacryma-jobi (assembly GCA_009763385.1). Taxonomy (NCBI): domain Eukaryota; kingdom Viridiplantae; phylum Streptophyta; class Magnoliopsida; order Poales; family Poaceae; genus Coix; species Coix lacryma-jobi. The sequence continues at coordinate 508,137 of VDCT01000747.1, read as the reverse complement.
CTCACCCCTCGGAGTCCACTGCGCTACCTGCTGCGCCTGCACTTCCCCGCCTCCAACAACGTCGCTGAGTACGAGGCCCTCATCAACGGGCTGCGCATCGCCCTCGCCCTAGCTTGGGGTCCGATGCCTCGACGTTCGAGGGGACTCACAGCTCGTCGTCAACCAGGTCATGAAGGCCTCAAGCTGCAATCGATCCCAAGATGAAGCATAATGCGGACAAGTGCGCAAGCTAGAAGACAAGTTTCTAACGGCCTCGAGCTCAACCACATCGCTCGAAAGTACAACGAGGTCGCAGACGAGTTGTCGAAGTTAGCATCCACGCGCGGCACTGTCCCACCAGATGTCTTCTCGAGGGACATTTTCGAGCCATCCGTCAAAATCGGCCCGGGGGCTGGCCCCACGACGCCACTCCTCGAGCCGGACACGGGGCTCACCCTTCAACGCCCCCTCGAGGCGACCCCTCGACATCTCCATCCGCTTCTCCTCTTCAGATCACCTCACTGGCCGCCTCCTCCTCTTCTTCATCAACGACCCCTCGACTGGCGGACGCCCTTCCTCGATACCTGACGACAAGGCGTGCTACAGAAGACAAGAGGAGGCCCGACGCATCCGCTCGAAGGGCCAAGACCTCCGTCCATCACTAACTACGACAAACGATAGTCTATAAATCCGTCCGCAGGCCCCATCATGAATCCTTCACACGCTGCATCCCCCCAAGGGAGACGCAGGCTCCTCGACGACATGCAATGCGGGAGGTTGCGGCCCATCATCAGCGCCAATTACCCATTGTGGTACGCCTTCCCTCCAGGGCTTCTACGGCCCAACCGCCATTTTGACGCAAAGCGCCCTGGTTCGAAGCCGCCAAGGGTGTCAGTTTTCTCGCCAATCAAACACAGCCATCCGCGCACGCCCTGCAGATGATCCCCATCACTTGGCCATTTGCCGTCTGGGAGCTCACCTCGTGGGTCCCCCTCTCAAGATGACAAATGGAAAGTACACGCATGTGCTCGTGGCCGTCGACAAATTCACCAAGTGGATCGAGGCTAAGCCTATAGGCAAACCCACCTCCGAGAAGGCCGTCGAGTTCATCTCCGACATCATGTACCGGTTTGGGGTGCCTAACGTCATCATCACCGACAATGGCACACAATTCGTGCGCAAAAGTTCACCAACTTCTGCGACGACAACAACATCCGCGTGAACTGGGCTCGGTCGCATACCCTCAATGCAACGGGCAGGTCAAGCGCGCCACGGCATGATACTCCACGGGCTGAAGCCGAGGCTGTTCAAGACCCTCAAGAATTTTGGAAAGAGCTGGGCTGCAGAACTTCCCTCGGGTGCTGTGGGGCCTCAGGACTACGTCGAGTCGAGCCACCGGGTTCACTCCGTTCTTCCTAACCTACGACGCTGAGGCTGTCCTGCCTACGGACCTCGAGTACGGCTCTCTCGACTTCAAGCCTACAACGAGCAAACCAACGACGAGAGGCTCGCCAACGTCAAGGACCAGCTGAGGAGGCTCGAGACGTAGCGCTCATCAACTCCGCGCGACCAGCAAACACTTCGACGCAACCACGACAAGCACGTGCGCAAGAGGGACCTGGCGGTGGGGGACCTCGTGCTTCGACGGCTGCAAGATAATCGAGGGCGCGACAAGCTCACCCTCCATGGGAGGGCCCATACACCGTAGCTGAGGTGCTCAAGCCAGGAACGTACAAGCTCTACGACGAACAAGGCAGGATCCTGGCGAACGCATGGAACATATCTCAGCTACGTCGCTTCTACCCTTAATGGCCTCGAGGCCTTCTACATTTTGTTGCTTTGTACAAACACGTCAAAAATGAATGAACAAGCTCGTGCACCATCTTTCATATTACTTAGCAACTTAAGGTAGCCTCGACCCTGCCTTACTCAGGGTCGAGCCTCCCTTGGGGGCTGACAGGGGGGACCCCCCTAGACTCCAGAAAAAGCGCGCTTTTCTTTTCAAAAATTCGACCCTCATCTCGATTCGTATCTCGAGCGTACTAGCGACGTCTAAATCCTTAGATACCTCGAGCCTCCAAGAGGCAGGGGCGTCGACGTAGACGGCCCACCCACGCCCCGGGCTACGGTACCCTACCTACGCCTCCCCTCGAGGAACTCGTGGTGTGTATCGAAAGATCACAGACCAAGCCGGTAGAAACTCGAGCCAGCGACAAAGAGAAATGGTCGAATAAATTTGAAAAGAAAACAACTTCTTTAAATAAATAAAGTCATACGCATATGATTGGCCTCGACAGGCCATAAGTCATGACATAATTTTTACAAGGGCCTCGACGCCAAATTTGGCACGCAGGCCTCATTCCTCGTCAGTCTGGAACTCCTCCCCAAGATCTTCTACCGCGGGCTCAGCCTCGACGTCCGGGCCAGAAGGAGGAGAGCCACCTACACCACTGTCTGCATCGGGAGGCAGCACGTCCTCCTCGAAGAGCTTGGCGAGCGCCGCCCCTGGCCTCTCCACCTTCTCGCGATCTTGTCAACGCGGCGGTCGTTCCACTCTTCGTCCTTCCCCTCGATCTCGACGAAGCCCTTGGCAACGACGTTGACCGGGTAGCGAAAGCCAGAGCGGACGGCCGCGAGCGCCTGCTTTATGCCATGGTGGAGAGCGCTCTTGACACGGTCCCGTGCGGCCATGTCAAAGAAGCACAGGGCATCGAACAGGGCGTCGCCTCGAGCCACCGCGCCCTCCGCCGTGGCTACCGGGTCGGCACCCCACATGGAGCCGAGCCTGTCGAGGGTGCCGCGCGCCCGCTCCGCCACCATGGTCTCACCCTGGAGTTGATCCACGAGAGCCTGATTCATCTCGCGGAGCTCCTCGGCGGTCTTCTCCAGATCTGTGCAACAAACATAAAAGAGTAAGTCCACGGCGCGAAAGAATCTCGAAATCAAAGCAAGACAAAGCCTGAAGATTATGACAGTACCTTGGCAGTGCACGCCCAAAGCGTCAAAGTCGCTGGTAAGGACCCCGACGCGCTGCTCGAGTGTATGCTTTTGAGACAGCACGTCGAGGTTTTGGCTCTTGAGCTCCTCGACCAGCCTGCCCGTCTGCGCGAGGGCCAGGTCCTTCGTGATCACCTCCTGCCGAGCGGCCTCGAGCTTGAGCGACAGATCGTCAGCTCTTTTGAGGGCCTGATTCATGTCGATGTCGAGGCATTGGATCTCGACGCGCTCGGCAGTGAGGGCCTCCTGGGTTTCTTCCGCGCCGCTTCCGCTGCAGCCAGGGGGGTGGCGGCCACGCTCTTGGCCTCCTCGACCTCCTTCTTCACCGCCCCTCCGCTGCAGATCGGGCGGTGGCGGCCTCACTTCGGGGTCGGCGGGCCTCCTTCCGACGATGCCTCCGCCGAGGACGAGCGGCGGTGGCCCTCCCCCTTAGCTCGGGCGGCCTCGTCTTGAGCCGCCTAGGCCTCCACCTGCGCGGCGTTGAGCCGCTCGCATCTGCGCGTTCGGCCCAGCTCAGCGCGGAGCTCCTGGAGCTCCGCCTCCGCCTTCACGAGGGCGGCCCGCCGCCATGCGGACTTATCCGCCTCCTCCATGAAGGACCTCTCCGCCTGCGCGACGAGCTGGTCACCTCCTTGAGATCGACCGCGCCTCCCGTGGAGCCCCTGCTGAGCCGACGACTCGACGGGGATAACAGCGCTGGACGGGCTCGGCGCGTTGGGATATGGCCAACGACCGATCGATAGGCTCGGCGATGAGCAGGTCCTCCTCCACCGACTCAAGCAGCACCAGCTGCAGCCCACCAACCGGCGGCGCCGGCTGCTGTGCTCTTTCCGCCCCTCCTCCGCCTCCTCCTGCTGCCCTATCTCCTCCCAAGGCGACGGTGCGGCATCGCAGGAGACGGGGGCTCGAGCGGTAGCGGATCGATCGAGGGGTGGCTCGTTCTCCAAGCTCTCCTCCGCCCCGGCTGGCTCCTCGAGCACCCCCTCCAGCACTGAGCCCTCGACCAGGGATGGCTTCCCCTCCTTTCTCTTCTCCGTGGGCGCGTGAGGCTCCGTCGGAGGGGGATCCTGTCCAGCGGGCCGGCTCGCATCGTCGGGGGTCTTGAGGCCACCGTCCCCTCAGCCCCAGACGCCGACGGAGCCGCGCCTGTCTCGGTGCTCCCCCCGAGATGGTCGTCGTAATAGGGGGAGAGGTGGCCCTCTCGGTAGGCGCCACCGAAGGAGGAGGAGGAGGAGGTGGCGCTGCGACGGACACAGTGGCGGCGGGCTTGGCGCCAGGAGCCGCGGTCCCTGCTGAAAGAGAGAACAACGACGTCAGAATCAGGAAAAAGCCTCACCCCCGTGGTCGACGGCGTCGGGCCTCACCAAGATCCGCGGCAGCCATTTGACTTCCCCGAGCCTTGGCTGCTCGAGCCTTCACCAGCCAAGCAGCCGCTCCAGCGGAAGAAGGAGCCAACCTCGAGGTGCTTGGACCTCAGCAGAGCTCGAGGTCCTGGGCCGCTTGGACACCGCGGGGTCCGCCTCCTGCCGGGAGCGCTTTTCCCTTAAAGGCCAGAAACGACACACATCACCGAAGGTAAAAAGGTAAAACTTCGCTACCAACGGGATTGAGAAACGTTACTTACCCAAAGCGACGGCGGGGTTTCTTCCCCGAGTCGCCGGACCCGCTCGGGGGCTTCGAGCCCGCCCCATGGCCCGAGCCATGCCCCTGGGCCGTCTCCGTGTGGCTCGGATGCGGGGAAGGCTCCGGTGCTTCCCATGGCTCGACCCGGCGGGGAGCTCTCTTTCTGTCTCTTGTCCCGGGGGGCGACCGCGTCTCCTTCGAGCGGTCCCCTTGGCGCCTCTCCATGCGCGGGCTCCGGGACCTGCTTCGGCGCTCGTGCCGGCGGTCGCGCCCACCCGCGTCTGCCTCCTTCTCCGGCGATGGTGCGGCGATGGGCTTCGGGATCGCTCGCGGCTCACGTCACGAGACGACCGGGGGCCCCCTCGACGATCATGGTGGCGGGGGCTCGACGCCCCCTCATGTTGTCCGCTCCTCCGCGGGCTTGACGTCGTCCTCGACGATTTGTGGCGGTCGGGCCCGGAGTCCCTCTCGGCATGTTGACCGCCTCTCGAGGTCGGCCCTTCTCGAGACCCCCGCCTGAGTCGACGCGGTCGGGGCCTCCTTCTTCGCCGCGGCGATGGCGCTCCGGGTTCGGGGCCTCTTCGCGTCAGGAGGCAGGAGGCACCCGGCACGGAGCTCGACGTGCCCTGGGCCTCCGACGGACGGGGACTGGCGTGGCCTTCCGCGGCTGCGTCCCGCGCGATCCCTTCGCCGAGGGGATCTCCAGGATATTCTCCTGCATAGAAGAGAAGTCAGCCCTGATGTCGACGACCCCCGCGCGTCTCAGACGCGCATCCATCCCTTCATCATCACTCTCCTCCTCATCGTCGTCTTCCTCCTCCGAGCTCGTGGAGCTGAGCTCGGGGGACTCCTCTCCAGGCTGTCGGTTACGACGAGCCTTCGCAAGCCTCTGATCCCGAGCCACCCGACGCAAGTTCTTCTCTTTCTCTTTCTTCTTCTTAGCATCCTTACTCTCCTTATCTTTCTGAGCAGAGAGGCGCCTCACCTGTATTTCCGTGGCGTCCTCCCTCACCGGGGGCCTCGACGCACGGCATGTGAACACCCCCTGCAAAAAAGAAACTTGATGAGAAAAACCACAAGGAGAGTAAAAAAGATTCGGAAAAAGAGAGAGGAGGGGAGGCTCCAGACAACCTGACTCGAGGATGGCTTACCAGGTCGAGACACCCCTCGTCGGGTGTGGGTGGCGATCAGGTTGGCCTCCTCAGGGCGGAACGGCCCGTGGATCGTGACCGTCACCCGGGAGACACCTTCGTTCCGAGGCAGCCTCTCCTCGCCATCCTCGACCGGTTCAGCGCCTCGAGCAGGGCGCTTGGCCCCATCTCGAACATGAGAAGAGGGCGGTCCGCCAGCGGAAGGACCCTCCGCTGATGGAACGCCCAAATGACCGCCTGGACGGTCAGTTTCTTCTCCTCCACCAGCGTCCACATTGTATTCATCAGCGGCATCAGGTGGCACTGCCTATCCGCCACAACGCCCCAGTTCCACTTCTCCGGGCGCTGGGTGATGATCCTGCCGGTGTACTGCGGAAGGAGCCGTCCTCGTTCCGCAGGTAGATCCAGTGGTCGTCCCACCCGCCTGGTTGGTTGGAGAGTGTAGCGGAGAGGTAGTGACGGGGAACGTTCACCGACGAGGTACCGGTCCTCGCGGTGATGGTGAGGGAGCCCGCGCGCGCGAGCCTCCTCACGCCCGGCTTCACGGCCTTGTGGAAGAGCTCGCCCCGGAAGAGGTGGACGAACATCTCCCAATGAGGTTCATCTTCAAGTATCCCTTGCACACCGCGGCGTAGATGGCGGCGTGCGAGATTGAGTTGGGGGAGAAGTGCTGCAGCTCCACCTCGAAGTGGTGAACCAGCCCCCGCATAAAGCGGCTCGGTGGAGCGCCGAGCCCCATACGGTGGTAGCGGGCGAAGCTCACCACGTACCCTACGGCGGGGTGTGCGGCTCCCGGTGGTCCGCCGACGGGAGCATCCACCACGCCGGCCCCTCTTACGGATTGGGGCGGAGAAGCCCCCGGTCCACCAACGACTCCAGCTCTGCTGCGTTGTCTTCGACGGGCTCCAGTCTCGATCGGGCAGCACGGGGCGGCAGCACCTGGGCTGGGGGCCATGGCGGCAACGGCACGGATCTGAGCGGCGGACGGGCGGCCGGGAAGATTCCCCAATTGCTAGTTTGGGGAGAAAGTGTGTGGGAGCTGCGCGGCGGCTGTGAAGGCAAAGGCAAAGTAAAGGAACCCTCACCCCTCACTCGATATTTATAAAATAAAACCCCAACGGGCGGGGTCTCCCACGGCAGCGAAAAGGTAACCGCACGCATTTAATGCGCCCACCTAACCGCATCTCGAGCCGATTGACAGGTACGCGCGGCAGCTCCTCCGCTCCGCTCCTCCAGGCCCACCACGGCCGCCGCTCTGACTTCTTGTCAGTCGCCCTGGCGCCACGATCTCCGCCTTCAGACAGTTTCCGCCTAAAAGGCGCGCCCAACGGGCAGAAGGATTCCATACGACGGAGGCTTCTCCAAGAAGGAAAAAATAGGCCCCGGCCCTTCCAAGTCTCGAAGCATCGAAGGCTGGCCCTCGAAGAGGGTTCGACAGCCGGCTTCGAGCACCCGAGTCAGGGACACCAAGGGGCGCCACTCGCAGCATCGCTCGAGGGCCAAGCCCTTGAGGCCCCTCACGTGTATCCAAGGCAGGGCGCACGACATGCAGTGAGATCCCTCGGAGGGAGGCATCGAGCCACCGGGTCCTATCGAATGGACCCGACATTCCTGCAGACCGAGCGCCCATGCTTTATGAGATCGCCTCCGGGCTTCAGTCGACCCTATCAAACGGGGCACGAGGTCTCACTTGGATTCCCCGTTACCAGCTCACCGGGAACCTCGATACTCGCCCGCTCGTGGTAGTACGAGGCATCCCCCTCGCATCCGATCGAAAGGACTCGCGGATGACAAGCCAGGCACCGGCGTGCCGGACAGCTCGAAGAGCCGGCCGGTTGGTTCAACCTGGCACCCCTCGACGAAAGAGGGTCGAAAAACTCGGGGCTCAACACTCCCGAACCTAAAAAAATGTAACTAACACTCACACTCGCGAAAAAGCCCATAAGGGAGTTCTAACCACTCCCCCGTGGCCTCGGGGGCTACACCCGCGGATGTCGCTCGTGCGACACCCACGGAATCAAAACGACCAAACCCTCGAAACCAGTTAGCTAATCCTCGAGATCCCAGTCGGGAGCCCCTGATCGAGTGCAAGCACTCGAACAAGGGCTCGGGGGCTACTGTCGGGGGACACAAAAGGGGGTACCCCCAATCAACGCAAAACCTAAAGCAAACCTAGAGCACCAATTAATAAGAGACCCACTAGACTAACCTTCCAAAAAACCAACCCCTCGAGGCCTGCAATGCTGGCCCACCACCAGGAAGCTTAAGCTCGCCAAAGCCTTACCGACCGCCTCCTGGTAGCCTACCCTCGAGCCCCGGCACATAGGCCTCGAACCCGCTACAGCCATACACCATTCCTCGAAACCCCACGCGGGGACCTCGAGCCTCTCTAGCTCGGTAACCTATCCCTCAAGACACCTCACGCCCCCCTCGAGCGGCGCCAGACATCGGATACCAGCCTCATACTACGCATTTAATGTGTTCACCTACTCCGGTCACGTCCTCTGGCACACGACGTGAGCCACGGTAAACCAGGAGCCCAGGTCAAATCTCGTTTTCACCACAAGCATGGGCAAAGGGGCACAAGTACAACACTGTTCGGCCATACTCCGCACTGTAGCACCCCCGAGCCATATCTCGAGACTGGATTCCCGCTGTGCGGGCGGATTTTCTGGGACTTGCCCATACCTGCGGGGGCTTGGGCCCCCCGTAGGCGCCACCTCGAGGCCGGCTCTGCGCCCCTCGAGCCCTGACAGCTTTCATGCTATTGGAGGACAGGTACCCCAGACTCGGAGGGACCCAGCCACGTCATGTAGTGCCAAATGGACGCTGCACGACCTCACGTCGCCACGCCTCCACGTCCGCGCCCGGGATGGAGGCCACGCTTCAAGGACGCTTCAACAGCAACCCCCACACCGGCTCAAGTATCTTCGACAAGACATAATTCTACCCTTCGCCGTATTGGGCGTTGTACGTGTCTCTACTGTGTAACCCTGGCCTCCTCTTGCTCTATAAAAGAGGACACCAGGGCCCTCACGCGAGGGCGGCCACACACACGGTTCCACGCGAATCCACACTCACACGTGGTCAGCTACAACACAACACATACACACGAGTCCGGACTCCGGTCCACGCTCGTTGAGCTTGTATTGCCCCTGTACAAGCACTTAGGTGCAAGTAAAATCAAGAACCTCCTCCCCCCGCTAGACGTAGGGCCTTCTTTGCCCGAACCAGGATTAAATTCTTGTGTCATCTTGCATCACCATCCAGGGAGAGAGCACACGATCATATTACTAGTTTGTGTTGTAATACCCCCGGGATCGAAACACCGACAACATGTAGGGGTGAGGTGATAAGGAGATTCAGATATCCGCCCTCAGTTGACATGGAGAAGTGTCAGGAGTGGGCTTTGCACGTGGCGCCGACTGCGCTTCGCAACTTCCAGGTCCATGCTGACCAGAAATTACCTGAGAAGAAGGGAAGTCGCCACTGCTAAAGTACAATATGCTCAAGGCACACATAGGGACGCTTTCTGCGAAATGAGAAAGACGCAAAAAGCAGAGGAAAAGAGCGCTAAAGTTCAGTGAGCTCGCGAAGAGGAACAAGAATCCTCACCACTTGGGCATGACTGACTTTGTCGGTCATAGGACCAAGTGGCAGCAAGAAGAACAAGCAAGACAGGCTATCGGGGTTCCAGATCCGTACGGAGGGCATCAACCCAAGGCAAAGGACTACATGAGGGCCCGCATTCCGAAGAGCCTGAAGCCCGGGCGACCAAGTTTAACGAGCCCCACCTCGAGGACGTCGAGAAGACTTTGATGGAGAAAGCAAAGCTTAAGGACAACATCATGGTCCGCCAGGGCACGACTTGCTCACCGAGGTCCTGGGAACCCCCAAGCACCGCGACCGCGTTCGTCGTGGTGTCGGGTCAAAGATGAGCTGGAAGTCGGTTTGAGTTATGACAATCCGACACGGCCACATACAAGTCCAGGCAGAGGTAGAAAGATGAGCTATATAAGAAGGGCTTCAATGAAGGCGTGGCCAAAATGATCAAAAACTCAATAAAGGAAGCCTTCACGAGCAACGACCCGGAGATGGTCGCGATGAGGTCGAAGATGTTGATCACCATGGCCTACCCAATCCTCAAGCAAAGGAAAAGAAAGCCTTATTGCCGATGAACGAGGATCGCCCAAGGGTCTCGAACGAGGACTTCCAGGAAACCAGCAGTCCAACTCCTCATTCCGTTCGGAAGGTCCAAGAAGATGGTGGTGGCCGAGGGATGCATACTTGCACCCCACGATATTTCATGACTTCAACAAAGAAAACATCCCTAAAGACTATGTGGTCGTGAGCCAGTTTTGGAACGTTCTCGACCAGGACATTTTGAATTGGACCATCCCCAACTACAACCGGCCAGGCACCTAGGGCAGACACTTGGATTGGAAATCCTATGGAACCGCGAGGACATCGAGATCATTGGTCCGACACCAACTCCAACGCCGAACACAACATCACAACCATCAGCCGCCGAATCTTGTCCTCCGGAAGATCCAGATTCACGACAGCGATGATGACGATGATGACGAAGAAAAGGGCGGGGACAAGGGCAAGGCAAAGGACAAAGGAGAAGGCGGTAGAAGGAAGGCGGGGATGAAGGAAAAGAAGAAGGTGATGGCGGGAAAGGAAAAGGAAAAGGCACGGACATGGGCACCGTGTCTCCCCACCTCCAAATAGTACGACGATCGGCCCGGTCAATGAGGCAAGAAGCTCAGAGGCCGATAGGGCGACAACATGACAACAACAAGCCAGCCAAGCATGAACGAGCAACAGGGACGAAGACACCTCCCCATCAACCACAAGCCAATGTCCTCCTCCGCCCACCAAGAATCCAAGAACGTCCACCGACAAGCTCCTGTACACCTCACATTCAAAAGGTATGGTAACATTGAGCATAATACCACGTCCATAGTATATATGCTACTAACATTCTTATCCATCGTTGGCCAGGCCTGAAACTATAGGTCAACTTTTGATGAGGCGAAGACTACCCTGCCACTATGAGTGCGGGAAGTTCATTGATTCCCAAAGGCCCAGCTAATCGACGAGGAAAAGTGGGTGGATACAAGGAGGTTCCATCTATGGTAATGGAAGCTGCAAAAGCTGGGATGTCAAGTTTTAACGTCAAGATTCCCACGGAGTACTTCCACTTGCCCGCTGGTAACGAAATGCACCTACCCGTCGACTTTAGCGACATGTACAACCTGATGCGAGAAGAAGAAGACCTAGACATCGTTCAAATCACCCTTTCACACTGTAAGCGATGAATGCAACTTTCACAGATCACTACATTCGTATTTTCCATAGTTCTATACTTATTATGTCACGATGACTTGTTCGTGCAGCATGACAGTCACAGTAAGTAATAAAAAGACATGTCTTGTACTCTACCTCTCTCCTGCACATATTGCTGAAAGAGTCATCAAGGGTTCGAGATCAATGATCCGGAGATGACAGTTCGATAGCGAGAGAAGAAATATGAAGAAGAAAATATGAAAGCGAGAAGATTAAGTTGAAAAATTACATACTAGAATGCATGAAGAAGATCAAGCCGGACGGGCCAGAGTGTATAATGGCTGCCTATCACTTTGGGTAAGTCAAATACATGTACGTACACCTAAGTCGCTAGAATATCATGCCTTCTCGTCGTCATAAACTCTATTTTGTTGCAATGGTGCAGCCAGGGCCTCGTGGGTGGCCACTGGTCGCTTTTATCATATACCCTCAAGATGGCAGGGCTTGTGTGTTTGACTCCTGAGCGTACCAAACAAGCAAGGGTACAAGGCATTCGAAGATTGTCTGAAAAAGTAATTCATCCAGCTTTTCATCAGTTACGGTTACCATACATTTTTAAATTGTGGCTAAAACTATTATATTTTGTACAACGCTTATAAGGAATACCAAAAGGTGCCCGGATTCTGGGACCGAAGAACTTAAAAGTTCAAGGACAAGCATAGGTACCACCTCAAAATTCGACGAGATTTCCCGGTACGTATTTCAAAGGTTCAATTCATGTTTCATACATATGGGTTCTAGTGCTTGTGTATCAATCGTGCAGTGCACCAAACAGCCACTAGGATCAAAGACATGTGGCTTGTACACATGCGAGTTTCTAAGGGAAAGCAAGGAGTACACCAATTGCTGGAAGAAGCTCAAGGAAGGTGTCAAGTATTGGGGAGAGCAACAGAGCCGCAGGATGTGCTTTAAACAAGTCAAGGCGGACATATGCAAGTTTGTAATGGAGAAATGTATTCTCGAAGGAGAAACGTTCTTCGACAACGAAATCCGAGCTGGCGTTGCTACCCCAATACGAGAAGCTCCGAAAATGGAACACAATGCTTCGTCCAGAGATTACACTCATCAAGTTAAACTATGAATTGTAATTTGAATTTGAAATCAACTAAGTCAATGTGTATATGATGACAAGAACAACTAAGTGACTTTGTATGTTATGTCAAGATGGTTTATATGTGCATATATATATCTCTGTTTGAAATCTGGAATTCTGGAATTGATTTGAAAACTGCAATTTGATTTGAATTCATATCCTGCAGGGTTTCTGTTGGCTGCATTATTTATTTTTTTAATCCAAAATTAATAACCGTGGTGGGCAACATAAGTTCCCCGCTACAGTTAAACGTAACTACTGCAACGGGCACCTAAATTGACCGCTGCGGTAAATGTTATTACCGCAGTGGGCTTATTATGTTGCCCGCTGCGGTTAAGGCTTTTACGCGCAGCGGGCAGCAGCGCCCGTTGCGGTAATGGCCACGATTAATCATGGCCTTAGCACCGCAGTGGACGTTGTTGCCCGTCGCGGTAAAGCCAAAAGGCCCGCTGCGGTTAAGCCTTATGTAGTACTCCCTCCATTCCGAATTATAAAGACGTTCCAAGAATCTTGGAGAGTCAAAGTTTTTCAACTTTGACCAAAATTATAGAGAAAAATATAAAGATTTATACCATCAAATATACATATTAAGGAAATATAACTAATGGAGAATCTAATTGCACTTAGTTGATATCATAAATATTATTATTATTATATAAATTTGGTCAAAGTTGAAAAACTTTGACTCTCCAAGATTCTTGGAATGTCTTATAATTTGGGATGGAGGGAGTAGTTCTTAAATCACTAACACATGGGACCCGCTCATCATTTCCTATTATCCCCTTCCTCGTTATCTCTTTCGCTCTCATCTACTAAACTCTGATCATGTAGGTCGCTCGGGAAGGGAAGAAGGGTGTGCAACTTAGGAAGAGGAGGCCAGACACGGATGCCATTACGACTTCTTTGACCAGAGTAGTAATTGCATAGGCTAGGTAGAAGGGAAGCCGAGACCTCTTAGAAAGAGGAGTCAGAGTGTGAGCGCTGTCGTGGTTTCTCCAATTGGAGCAGCCACAGAGGCCACTCAGGGAGAGGAATCTTGACGCGGGCGCGCCACGTGTTCTCTAGGCACCAGGAGGAATTCGAGAGAGTGTGTCACAACTTCTCGAAGCACCAGGACGTCAAACACTGGGAGGAAGGCGCCAAGCGTGTAGGCCTGGATGGATGTCGAACACCAGGAGGAGGAGAGTTGTGTTGCTAGGGGAGGAGAGCCACACTATTGGGGTGTAGAACCGTGCTACGAGACTAGCTAGGAGGTTCACGAGGATGGCGAAAGATGCAACGCCACATCAGATGAGGGCAGCGTGCATGATTTCGTGTGCTCGCAGGAAGGGGAAGGGCCTCTAGCACACGCCCAGGAATGAGGACTGGGAGAGGATTAAAGTCCTCCTATCTAATTTGAGTTTTTAGTAGGGGCCCTGTTGAAGCCCATTTTTTGGCTTGAGCCCTCAAATTTAGTTTGGAGGGCTCAAGTGGACACCAGGTTGCAATGTTGGCTTTAGGCCATTAGAAATTTCATATATTCCAAATAAATCTCAAAGGTAGATTCATATGTGTAGAAAAATGGAGAACTTTAGAGTTTATACCCACCATACTAGTTGTAGTGAAGGTTGCATTCTTAAATATGGATGCCTTCTCCACTTTGTGGAGACTAGTTAGGGGAGATGGCAGGGAACCTCCGCATGTGTTTGCCTCTCCTGATTAGGGCATGGCCGTGAGCGCGCAGTACCTACATTAATGGTGGTCCACCAAAATTTGTTCTATGATCTTGCAGGAACATAACCTCTTTTGCAATTATAGATTTTGTTTACATGGCCTTGAAGTCTACAAATTGTACACACTTATTTGAGTTAGGGTTTTACCTCTTAACACTGACATGTCACCGTCGCAGTCCTCTCTACTTGGAGCGCCTGTGTGCACCTATAACCAGTTTTGTACTTGGTCATTTAGTTTATAAATTGGAAACCTAATTGGTTACACACTTATTCGAGTTAAGATACTTATTTAGGGTTTTGCCTCTACTTTCACTGATGCACAATAGTCATAGTCCTCTCCACCTTGAGGATTTGCGTGGATTGACAATCGGGAGAGCAGGTCTCCAAAATAGCTCATGCTTGAGATCCTGCATCCGAAGATCATAAATAAGTTTTTAGGGAATCTTCACATGATTTCTCTTGACCTCCACGATGGCACGTTTTCCACCCAAGTTAGGTAGTGTCATATACTGTCGTCTCCTCAGCCGACTCCTTCAACCCAATTCACCAACGTTGTCAACAACATTAGCTCCTGCTCCACCAGTCACAATGCTTCCACCTCAATAGCCACGTTGTCTTCATCCACTACTACAAAACTGACATTCACTACCAGCCCATCATTGTCGGTTCGTGCCGGTTTCTTAGGACCGATAATGAGTTTTTGTTGGCCCATCATTGCCGGTTTGTGGCTTGAACCGACAGTGATATTGAGATCATCACTACTTGTTCATATCATTATTAGTTTTAGCTATAAACCGGCTGTAAAATTGGGCCATTATTGTCATTTTTTGCTAAAACTGGAGTGATAGTACCACTGCTAGCTCGTGACCGGAACAAGTAGTGATAGCCTACATGAAAACTTCATAACTTTCTCATATGATATTTGATAAAGACAAAATTTATATATCAAAGTTGTAGTACTTAATAAGAACTACAATTTATAGTTTTAAAACTTTTTTGATTTAAAATCGTCTACATGTCCAAATATGTACCACAAGAATTTAGAGGTAATACCAAAGGAGTACATATGCTCTCGTCACAAGTGCGTGTGTAGTGGTAGGAAAGGATCTCGGAGAAATAGTCAAAGCAAAAGCTATAGATATAAAAAATGCAACTTTGTAATTCACAACTTTTTTATTTGAAATCGTTTTGATGCCAAAATATTTGATTCACAAGATTTTATACAAGTTAAAACCAGAAGAATCCATATGCTCTATAGTCATAAGTGAGTATGTAGTGGTAGTTAAGAATCTTAGATAATGGAGAAGTGATCAAAACAAAAATATAGATGTCAAAAGGTTCTCCAACTATGTAGTTGACAAGTTTTCCATTTGAAATCATCTATCCAACAAAAATTATGTTTGAACTTTCATATTTAAAAATTGATTCTTTAGCGATCTCAGATGGAGAAATGACCAAAACAAAAGTTGTAGATCTCAAAAAGATATAAAACTTTATAGTTGAAAACTTTTTCATTTGAAATTATCTATCCATAGAAAAAATCACGGGATTTTCCTTACATTTGAAATTTGAATTCTTCAAACTCGAATGAAGAAATAACCAAACTCATAGTTGTAGATCAAGAAGCTATAAAACTTTATAGTTAACAACTTTTTATTTGAATTCATATAGGGTTCAGTACTCATTTTAAAACCAGACACTACTAAAAAAATTGTAGCAATGTCTCCTTTTTTTAGGCACAAAATCCCCCCCCCCCCACACACACCAACACCCGACGAGCCCCCCCACAAATTCATTTGTAGGGGGCTGTTGTTATGAGTCGTCCCTACAAATAGCTCGGATTTGTAGGGTCAGCTCAATATTCAGTCGTCCCTACAAATCCTATTTGTAGAGGCAGTTCTATATTTAGTCGCCCCTACAAATACATACTGAATAATTAAATTAAATATTAAATTTTAATTTAAAATAATTATAAGTCGGAAAGAAACAACCAAAACAAAAGTTGTAGACGATCTCAAAAAGTTATAGAACTTTGATGTTTATAATTTTTTTCATTTGAATTCATCTTGTCATAGAAATCTACATTTGAATTGGTCAAATTTAAAATTTAAAATTTTTAAACGACCTCAGATGGAGAAACGACCAAAATAAAGCTGTAGATCTTGAAAAGTTACACAACTTTATAGTTGACCACTTTTATTTGGATTCATTTAGGGTCTCAAACACTTAATTTAAACTCGATTTAGTATAATATGAGTAGACCCAAAATATAGACACAAGTGAGTGTGAGGTGGAGTGTAGTGGAGAGGGTACGTGCAAGGGTGAGGTCGTGAGTTTGAATCCCGCCAGTCGGTGCAGTGCGTGATTTTCGCGTGAAAAAATGCTACGACTTGTAAAAAGTGACGCGAGAGTGAGGTCGTGAGTTCGAATCCCGCCCGTGGAGTGCACAAAAATCACGTGAAAAATGCTACTACTTGCAAAAAATGACGGAGATGGACGAGCGCTGGGTGGTGGGGTCCTTTCCCGATTAAAAAAATGTTTTGCTATTTTTAGCTGTGGAGGTGCGCAATTTTCGCGTGAAAAATGATACGCGCTTGTAAAAATGACAGATGAGGTGAGGTCGTTGAGTTCGAATCCCGTCGGCCATGGGAGTGCGTGATTTTCGCGTGAAAAATGAAAACCGTGACTTGTAGAAAATGACGGAGATGGACGGGCACTGGGTGGTGGAGTCCTCCCCAGATTAAATTTTTTTTGCTATTTTTTCAGGTTCTAGAGGTGCCTAACCGCCTCTATAAATCACTAATTTGTAGAAGCAGCCGGATAGAAGCGACTGGCCTAACCGTCCCTACAAATCATCTAGAGCCGCCCTACAAAGTATTTATATAGTAGTGAGATGAGATAAACATAAAATGGAGAGGAAGAAAACTATCCTAAATGGACACAAGTGTCTTATGAGTGAAGTGATTAGAGGATGAATGCACCGGCGGACACGAACAGGCTTTCTTCACGTGAAATTAATCATGAAGTTGCCTATTTATTCAACACCTGCCAGGAAAAGAAAAGTGATTTGGCGCTATATACGGTTGACGGACAATACTCTGCAAGGTTGGCGTAGTCTCCTTGGCTTCATTGTGGTGCGCGTCGGGCATGCATTCTATTTATGACATCATTTGAAAAATATAGGCATGCCCTGGAAGCAAAGTTCGTCCTGTTGCTCGGATTCAAGCGTAGAGACTGGACCGTGACTGTGATCACAGGCAACGACATGGACTGGTGGTGGAGGATATGCTTTCAACCATAGGGGAGTATAGTATGCCACAACCATCAGTCAATCACTACATGAGTGCATGCTTTCAACTCATTCATTTGTAGCTAGCAGAGATGCCTCTTCATATATTTGCTTGCTAAGTTACCTTTGTATGCTTCTTTATTCTTAAATGCCTGATTCAAGAAGCAAGGACAAGACTTTGTCAGTTGGTCTTCTTGATCCAGATCCATTGTTAATAAAGACCATGAACAAAGATTGAGGTTATATATAGCGGGATTATCTAAAATTTTGCCTAAGAAATATGCCGGCGGCAAGAAACAAGAATATTTGAGTGTTGTGCATAACACAGGGGGAAATAGCTGTTGCTATTGTCATCGCTCGCAAGTGGAAAAGGTGGTTGTGTACCAATTGACTCCGTAGAGGTAGCTAGGAGACAAATTTTGATCTATAAAATCGTGATATGATACAGCAATGAGTATTTTAACCTACATTGAGTCATATATTTCTTTTTTAATTATGTTACTAAATAAGAATGTGATAACACAACTCATGTATGTGTAGAGCTTTTGCCAGTTGCCAACCCAAGGTGGCTAAGAAGAGTAGAGCAAACTGAGGTTGAGCCACGCCACCAAAATTCTAGTAAGTAGTGCTTCACTTTCAGCTGGGAACTAGTATGTTTCAATTCAGTTATTAACCAATTTGTTCCATATATTCACAGTCTCTCAGCAGCAAAGTGTAGACAACATGTGTGGGCTCTTTATGACCCACAACTTGATGTTTGCGATAGGACAAGCCAAAAAAGGAGCATGCTGAGGTAAACTATTGTGGATATTGGGTCATGGAATTGAGTATGATGCAATATAGTGCTTGTGCCGCCATACCTATATAGAGCTAATTGGAGCGCACTGGAATACTAGAAAGGTCATGTTACTTTAGCATTTGAGCTAACTGAAATGCTTGCATCATGCAAATGTGTAACGTTTGAGTCATGGAATGACAATGTCACTTGTTGGAGTTTATTATTATGTGGATAACTGTGTTGTTATTAGTTTATTTTACAGCCAATAACATGTTACACCCATGCATACTAATGCTTTGTGCTATCTTCAACTCATCATACTTGTTATGTTTTGCATATGCTTCATCTAGTAAACTTTTTTCCTCTATTATTATGCCTACCTTTATTCGTCTTAAGAGTTTGAAGTGTTGTTCACTAAAATCAACCTAGCGAGCATTAGAGAGAAGATCGTCATGTTCATTGTGGACCAGGTCATCAACATAGAAGAAGATTTTCTTTTGTACTCCAGGTAAACCAGTGGAGTAAGATGACTTAGATTACATACTTTAGAGGCATATAGAAAGGCAGTTATGTTGATTCTGTCCACCTGTTGCATATGCACGTCTATGACTTAGGACAGTGGCGAAACTAGAATTTTTATGAAGCCTGGGCGAAACATAATACCAGAAAAAAATAGTACATATAATACGCTAGGATTTACCTAACAAATTTGACCGTGGCACCCAAAGCCCAAAGAAACCAATTTGTGTTGGCTGATTGGACAAAAATACCTCTAAGCATAGTGAACAAAATAAAATAATCTTTTAGAACACAAGTTCACAGTGACTCAGAAAATAGTCTTTGTTCACTTGAACTTAGCAGTCGTTGTCATGTGGGGCGCTGGGCCCAAAGCAGGCCCACATGAACAGTACTCGCGAGTACTGTAGCGTCACGGGTACTGTTCAGGCGGTACTGTAGCGCCACCGCTGCCGTCGTCGGATTAGATTAGATTAGGGTTTGATTAGATTATTTGAGGGCTAAGTCTTCCCAGGACTATAAATATAGGGGCTATGTATTCTTTCAATCATGTGGGGCCGCTGGGCCCAAAGCAGGCCCACGTGAACAGTACCCGCGAGTACTGTAGCGTCACGGGTACTGTTCGCGCGGTACTGTAGCGCTGCCGCTGCCGTCGGATTAGATTAGATTAGATTAGGGTTTGATTAGATTACTTGAGGGCTAAGTCTTCCCAAGACTATAAATAGAGGGGCTATGTATCCTTTCAATCTAAGCAAAGATATTATCAAATCAATCTATCTCCTCCTCCCGTGCTCTCAAGCCTAGGAAGCCGGGGGTATAACATCGCCCTAGAAGACGGATCGCGGCTACGAACTACGTAGCCAAGGTCCAGCTACCCAAGGGTTTGACACCTATGACATCTGGTATCACGTTCCAGAAGATCCTCGCCTTCCCGTTCCAGCCCACCACCAGCCGCCAGCCCATCATATCACCGGCCGCCGATCCTCCACCAGCCGTCGCGCCGTCCCCATCATCGTTCGTCGCATCGTGCCCTAATCCAGCCATGGGTGACTCCACCGACCTCAAGTCCCTGGCCGACGCCCTCAAGTCGCTGCAGGAGTCCGTCGCGGCCAACGCCATGGCCATCGCTGCTCTCACCGCCGACCGCTCCTCTACGTCGGGCACCAAGCCAGGCTCCGGCGAGCACCACAACGACCGGCCGCCAAGGTTCCAGAATATGGACTTTCCAAAGTACGACGGCATGTTCAACCCGCTCATCTTCATTAACTGCTGCGAGTCGTACTTCCACCGGGAGCGCATCATGGAGGAAGAAAAGGTATGGATGGCTTCCCGTACTTTGGCAGATGACGCCCAACTGTGGTTCCGCCAAGTCGTGCAGGATGAGGGCACACCGGTATGGCGTCGCTTTACCGAGCTGCTACACCTGCACTTTGGATCGCCCGCAATCCCAACATTCTCCATGACGTGTCCACAACGCTGGATCGCATCATGTCGCTGCTCGAGGCGATGAAGGAGCATGAACGCCTGGCAGCCATAGACCAACAGGCGGCAGTATGCCTACAGGCGGCCGCACGGGGACTCCTAGCACGTCGGCATGTGCACTGTCTCCGTGGGGAGACGCATGTCCCTGTTGTCTCTAAGACCATCACGTGGCCATCACCAGAGGAGCAGGCAGTCGTACGCCTGCAAGCAGCAGCGCAAGGCTTCCTTGCCCGACGAGTGGTGCGGAAGATGCGGGTGCTGCTCAGTTCATCGCTGCAATGCGCGTTCAACCACTCGAGCTCGCACATCCGTCCTATGGCTCCAATTGAAGTGGAGGTCCAAGTATGGGTCCTTCTGGTGCGGCGACCGCCCAGCGCCACCCATCATAAAGCATTGGCGGCGGTGGCTGTCCTGTCACCTTCCTTGGTGCTGGACAAATCTAGAGTACGAGTAGGCTGGTTGGTCCTCCACCCTTCCTCCCACATGCGGCCAGCGGTTGCGCTTTCCCATGGGACCCAGGAGGACATTGTTGCACTCGAAATTTATTTCATATTTTAGTTCCAAATTTACTTCATGTTTTAGTCTTCAATAACAAGGTAAGCCGAGATGTAAAAGGCTTAACCTTAGGTCGCGTCACATAGGGCAACGGCAGCTCGTGGGCGAGCTGCTTCAAAGGGGGGAGAGATGTCATGTGGGCCGCTGGGCCCAAAGCAGGCCCACGTGAACAGTACCCCGCGAGTAATGTAGCGTCACGGGTACTGTTCACGTGGTACTGTAGCATCGTCGCCGCCGCCGTCGGATTAGATTAGATTAGGGTTTGATTAGATTACTTGAGGGCTAACTCTTCTCAGGACTATAAATAGAGGGGCTATGTATCCTTTCAATCTAAGCAAAGATATTATCAAATCAATCTATCTCCTCCTCTCGTGCTCTCAAGCCGAGGAAGCAGATGGGTATAACCTCGCCCTAAAAGACGGATCGCGGCTACGATCTACGTAGCCAAGGTCCAGCTACCCAAGGGTTCGATGCCTATGACAGTCGTACTGCGACTTATTCTCTCTCATATAACACTAGTCGAAATAGCTGAAATCACCTGAAATATGCTCATGTGAAGAGCTAAAAATTAAAGATAAACTCAAGTGTCGATTAGTAACAGTGAAATGACAAATTTTTATGCTAAAACATGAACTCAAAGGGGTAGATGGTAGACAACGGTGTCGCCTCGGCCTTCCTCTCCTCATTATTAGACTTTGCTACTGTGCCCTGTGTCCTAGAGTAGGCAGGCAGCATCCTCTGCTCGGTCTCTGTGTCATGCTTTGTACTAGTATGCACTACTACCTAGTAATAGCCAGTAGTATTACTAAATCTTAGTATGTCGTACTATCCTAATAGCACTGTAGCAGGGGAGACCGGCCAGATGCCCAGGCTGGCCGGGCCTTAGCTCCGCCACTGAGTTAGGAGCTATGAGAGTTAGAGATATATACATATATGTTGTGCTATTGCTACATATAAAACTGTGATTTTAATTATTGTTGTGTGTTGAGTGTAGATGACTAATCTATGATATATGAGCTAGTTGATGAACAATGTGCTAAAAACGGACGTATATATCTTTTGCTTGATATCTGTGTGTATGTGATCTGTGTATATATATGTCCTTATTTCAGTCGCATGTAGTAGAAACACTACGGCCCTGTTTGTTTAGTTCCCTCATTTCCCAAAATTTTCCTATCACATCAACCATCACATCAATGTTCGGACGTATGCATGGAGCATTAAATGTAGGACGAATCTTTGAAGTCTACGTAGTCCATATTTGTACTTTTCGTATATACATGTCGAGACGAATCTTTGAAGTCTACGTAGTCCATATTTGGACAAAGTTTATCAAATAACAACGAAAACGCTGCAAATTTTTCCATCTAAACAAGGCCTACACTCGTGTTGGCAAAGCACGCTTGTAGTGTACGGTGGTCATG
The DNA here is from genome assembly GCA_009763385.1 of Coix lacryma-jobi var. lacryma-jobi. Taxonomy (NCBI): domain Eukaryota; kingdom Viridiplantae; phylum Streptophyta; class Magnoliopsida; order Poales; family Poaceae; genus Coix; species Coix lacryma-jobi. Next base: position 486,186 of record VDCT01000747.1, on the reverse strand, counting down.
TGTAGGAAAAGCACGACTATAATTATTAACGAAGTCTAATAAAAACAGTGTTGTTTTCTTCTCGTAAACACGTGATCTGCTGTTGCTACTGCTTTTGCTCCCACATCCCCCCGCGCCGCCTGCCTGCCTGCCTGCCTACCCAAAGTTGCCGTCGTCGCCCCACCTGGCCAAAGTTGTCCTTGCCTTCCTGGAGGCTGGAGCCCGCTTCCTGCTAGTGCTAGAAGCGTGCCTGTGCCTGTGCTGTGCCACCCAGAGTTGTCGTGGCTGCCCCACCTCACCAAGGTTGTCGTCGCTTGCCTGGCTGTCTCGATCTCCCGCGCCGCATGTCTCGATGCTACCATTCAGATATGCATGCAGTGCGGTGTCATTTTGGGTCGGTCGCCTGCACTGAACGGCTAGCAGCTGCATCTGGGGCTCGGCTGTCTCTTCACACAACAGATGAGGACATGAGGTACGTTGTGCACCTCCCTATATATATGCAGCGTGGTTTTCGTCCTTGCCGCAACCTGAATTATAATGCATGGCCCCTGTTGGCGTGGACTTATCAGCGCTTATCGATCACTCTACATATCAAATATACTATAGTGTTTTTTTTGTCACACAACATCAGCCGCATCATCCACAGTCGTTGTAGTACTGTTTCAATGTCCAATGCAAGTCCGACGATCCCAACACGCATCGTCCTGCAGCAACAACCAAACAACGAGCCGAGCAAAGCAAGCGCAGGCAATAATGACAGAGCGAGCATCGCCGACAGCCGGCGTCGATTATCCATCGGCAGCATCCCCCTCAATCGTCAGGCGATGGGATTCCGAATCATGCATGGTGTATGCATGCACTTATTAGCGTGGTTCACAGGATTTTGTTGTGTGTGGGTCCGGTCGGGACGAGGAAGAAGAAACTAACCCTCACACATGATGACACATCACACGTGAAGTACTATTCTATACCCACACACAAAAAAGTACTATACGTTCTACCAATGAAAATTAATTTATTGGAGTTGGTTCTCGGACCTCTAATTTTCACTTTCAGTGAGTGTTCCTTTGAATTAGTTTTTCATAATTCTTAGATCTTGTTTTGTATTTTCTTGCTTCAGCTACACAAAAAAGTTTCCACACTGGCGTGGATCTATGAACCTTTTGACAAAATAACTTTCACGCTCGTAGAAATTTTTAAAACATGCTTTCACATCATCCCATATTCCCATGCAGGATCCACCACGACGAGGTGTGAAACCGAGTTGAGTCATTATTTTCATCTCCACCGTCCATGTACATATCCTTTGTGAGAGCACTGTATGTAATAGGCTCCTTGGCTGAGCTATTTGATTTTACGTTGTTTAGCACAAAACTAACAACTTCGGTCTGTTCGGCATGACTTCAAGCGGTTTTAATTGATGATTTTTATAGTTAATTTGTTGTGAAAGGAAAATACGGTTTCACAACTGATTTGTACGAATTAAAGTGGCTGATGTATTACCACAAGTGCATCCGTCTAATTTAACTATTGCACCTTATTTTCTCTCTCCTCTCTCCCTCTAGCACCACTTTAGTGGTTAGCACATTTATTGGAGCTGCCCTTAAAAACTTGTTCTTTGTTTCTCTCAACATACATAAATTAGGATAGATTAGATGCAACCAAACAAATAAAAAGAATAACCGATGGACAACTGCTGCAACTAGCGGGCTTACCACAAGCTTATTACAACTAGATATATACTCTCTCCGTCCTAGTATATAAGGTGTAACCACCTCTGATTCAAAGACTAAGGAATGCATTTAATTCTATCTCTCAACACTAGTACTACCCGTACGTGTGTCTAGAGAGAGCATGACTTATATTATAGGACATAAATAACGCTTTATATAATGGGACAAACGAAGTACATGAAAGTTGGTAGTATAATTTTTTGTTATGTCCACTTGCAAATTGCAAGTCATTTTAGTTTCCTTAGATATACTTTTGCTATATATATGTATCTAGAAAAGTAAAAAAAAAATGTGACTAGAAATTAAAACATGGAGAAGCATACAGGGATAGTAAAGTTGTTGTATAGCTTCTCTAGGGAGTACTTGGTGGTGTACAAGGAGTTCACTAGGACAGTGATGTTACCTCTACTAGCATTGGTAGCTAAACTTGGCAGCTTATTCTATGCGGAAAACCTGTGAATGCCTCTCCGTTATAATTGTACTATGTGCATACGCGCAAGGACACTTTGGTCGGATTATATTCAAGATCAGATCAGTACTGTATAGTCGTCCATCGATGATTTCATATAGACACTGTTTGTTGGCTTGGCTATTTAGCATTTCGGTTGGGGAGGGATAACAAGGTTTTTGTTGGCAACATGTAGTTGTGGTTCCACATGTAACGCTCTGAGGCGAATCTACGTTATACCATCAGGATCGGGAGCGGGTTAGTCTAGCTCGATACCCGTGTGTTTAGATTGCGGAATATCATGGGTTTGTCCTGGGTTCGACTCAATGGTCTGCTGTTTGAATTGGGGGTTAAGTGCAACTGGGTCCACCCGGGTTGGCGCATATTCTCCTCAGACACGGGTTGACGCAGTTCGCTCAAATCGAGAGGACGAGCTCGACCCACATCGACACCGTCTCCTCCATCTCGTGGTGTGACTGATCGATGCAGGCGCTGAAGAAGGTGCTGCGGCACAGGGAGGTGGCGACCTGGAGGAGGGAGGGCTGTTCGGCGGAGGGTTCGCACAAGGAGGCGGAAGCGCGGGGGGGCGGCGGCCGGTTGGCGCACGGAGAGGTGGAGGCGCGAGGCGGAGCATTGCGGTCGCCTGGGCGGGGCTCGACCCTCCAACCATGGCGACGTGGTGCTGAGTGCGGCAGCTGCCCGAGTGGGGCTAGGTCCCGGCCATGGTGGCTCAGCACGGGTCACGACGACCGCCAGGGTGGGGCTCAGTTGTCCAACCATGGCGGCGCGGCACGGGGCGCGACTGGGCACGGCGGTCGCCAGGGCGGGGTGCAGCGGTTGCCACGACAAGCACAATCCTAGCCAACCACGATAAGGAAGAAGATAACGAGAGAAAGAGGGTGACAGGTGGACCCCACTAATAGATATAGTGACGGTGTGAAGTGTCATCCATTTCATCCTTCTCTATCCCTCCAACCAAATAAAAAACTAGGTTCAACCCAACCTTTTAACCTAACACGAGATGAGTCAACCCAACTCAGAAAACAATATTGAATCCATCCCAACCCACATGGTCCTAGAACCAAACACATGATACCTCTCTTCAGAGTGGTCAGAGTTGGAGTCCTAAGACTAACTCCAACAAGGAGAATGCAAACCTAATAGCCATTCTAGGATTTGGGTACTGCACAGTACATGAGTCTCTCACCTAAATCCGTTCTTCTCTAACAGCGAAGGCAAAGAAGATAACCTGCGTCATCTTCCTCGCGCTGCTGAGCTCCGCCCGGCTGAGCCGCCGCCGCCGAGACCCCTCCCGCCCGCGGGGCGGAGCAGACAGAACGACGCGCGGCCCCTCCAACCCGACGCGCCCCTCCAGCCCAGCGCCGGTCGGCAGCAGAGCGTGCTCTGCCGACCGAGCCTCGCCGGACCTCGACGGCCATGCCCCGCCTCGCCCCGGCGTCCGCGCCTCGCCGGACCCCGACGTCCGCGCGCGGCCGTGCTCCGTCGGCCAGATCTTGACGGCCATGCGCCGCCTCGCCTCGACGTTCGCGCCTCGCCTGACCTCGACGTCCGCGCCGGCCGGGCCTCGACAGCCATGCCCCGCCTCGCCCTGGCGTCCGCGCCTCGCCTGACCCCGACGTCCGCGCTGGCCGGGCCTCGACGGCCATGCCTCGCCTGACCCTGACATCCCGGTGGCCGTGCTCCGTCGGCCGGATATCGACGACCATGCCCCGCCTCGCCTCGGCGTCCGCGGCTCGCCTCACCCCATGTCTGCGCCGGTGATACGGGGAGGGGGCTCATGCGCGCCGGTGGGAGAGCAACGCCGGTGGGGGGGAGCGCGGATGGGAGCAGCACCGCTGGGGGGAGGACCGCCGGTTGGGGAGCAGCGCCCGTGGAGAGGAGCAGCGGCGATTTGCATCGTCAGTTTTGAGGACGCTTTTTTGGGGTATGATTTGTTCAGTACGCAAAATGCATCATCTCTTTGGGTGATCTGTTGGAGGCTATTTTTGAGACCCAAAAACACTGTTGGATACGCAAATTTGGGTTGGGGTGCATCATTGGAGACAGTCTAAGAGACTCACTTTTGTGGCATTTATGTCACCCGACTCATCTCATGGAGCTATGATAACATTGCATAAAGATAATAGAGGTTTAGAAATTTTCTCGATCTACATGGTTATCTACCAACCGTGGATTAAGGCTTTGTTTAGTTTGTGGGTGTAAAGTTTTTGGTATCAAATCGAATGCTCCGATACTAATTTTGTCTATTAAAAATAGACTAATACGATAACAAATTACATATTCTGTCTGGAAACCGTGAGATGAATTTATTAAGACTAATTAATTCGTCATCAGCACATATTTATTGTAGCACAACATTGTCAAATTATGGACTAATTAGGTTTTAAAAAAATATCTCATAAAGTTATCGTAATCTGTAATTAGTTATTTTTTAGTTTATATTTAACACTCGATATATGTGTCCAAATATTCGATGATAGATAAAAAGTTTTTTGGGTGGAAACTAAACTAGGCCTATATTTTTCTAGGATTGGGTCGGCCTACCCCGATGACGCCCTGCTATTTTCTTAGTTGATAAGCGCCCAGCAGCCCACCATGCAAGCCGCAAGGGCCGCCAAGGGCAAGCAGCCAAGCACCAAGCCCATTAGGTAGAGTAATGAGCCTTTTCCCTGAGTGTCATTACGAAAGATGGCCTATTCCTCTGTGCCCCTCTAAAGTTGGGTCGTCCCTCTGTGTCATGACGTTTTCTTTTTTTTTCCTCCACGCCATTCCGTCTCCGTTCCGTTCGTTTTCTTCCGTTTGCCAGCCCTGACATGTGGGACCAGCCCTGTAAGTTGTCATTTTTGCCCTCAGTCTCACTGACATGGGGACCGTGGCTGACTTGCCTTGACCCCCACCGACCGAGCCCACCGACCCCACCTGACCCCGACTCAGTCTTCTCCTCTCTCTATCACTATCACTGCAAGCGGCGGCGGCGGAACCTAGCCTCGGCGGAGCGGCGGCGGCGGAGCCCTAGCCCCGGCGGAGCGCGCGTCCAGAGGACTGGCGCGGGTGGACCATGGGCTGGAACGGCGCCGGCGAGCGGCCAGATTGGTTTCGTGACGGGTGAGTACACTGCTTCTCCTTCCTCCTCTCTTGATTTGGCGGTCTCTTAGGTCTCTTGATTTGGGCACGGATTGGAGTTAGGGTATTGATATCGTACTCCTTGTTCATCTGTAGGATGGACCCGGACAGTAGCTTCAAATTAGAAATCCGGATTGTTGCTTCGAATCTTGACGTTTCGAAGTGGTTTACATTCAGTGAAGTTGTGGATGCTGACATGTTGTTCTTTTCTGCGCTTCGTGATGATGTATTGGAGAGATATCCAGCTTACGGGGGTGACACAGTGTCCTTGTTCTATTGGTGCCCACAAAGCAAAGCTCACATCCATCTATGCAGTGACCAAGATTTGCTAGAAATGTTTGATAGAAATAGGGCAAGGAGAACCTGCTTGATTTGTGTTGCATATCATAGGCCAAGTGCTGAGCCCCCTGTCCTTCCTCCATTGGATTTTTGTTGTCTCAAACAATGTCAACCCACAAATATCTGTTGAACCCCCAATCACCCCTGCATATGCCCCTCCCACTTTACCAGTACCTAGTCTTGGCACAGACACCCTTAGCCGTAGTGTACAAGCCGAGCATGATAAACCTGAATATCTCCAGAACCCATTCCCAGAGCATGAGCATGTGGGCATTGATGATGAAGGCTTGTACATGGATGATCTTGTCTATCCCCCTCTCCTTCTGCTCCCAATTCCAATTCCAATCCTAATCTTGAGATACAAGATGGAGAAAGGGAAGGTGATACTTCTGGAGCTGAGCAGATGTCTTCAGACTCCTCAGATGATGAAGTAGAAGTAGAAGACTTCTCTGATTCCTCTGATTCCTCTGATGATGAGGACATGGTGTTTGATAGGGAGCCTGATGACCAGCCTGATCTGCATTATGAGAAGAAAACCCACCCATGGTAGTAGGCACAGTGTATTCAGACATGGAATCTTTTAAGATTGCTTTAGCTACTCATGCTCTTAGAAAAGAGTTCAATTATCTGATTCAGAAGAGTGATCCAGGGAGGCATAGGGTGTACTGCTCACAGAGGAAATATGGATGCCCTTGGAGACTTGTTGCCTCTACTTCAAAGAATGGTCACACTGTTAAGGTAACTGTTGTTCTTAGTATTGATTTGCTGTTTATATTGTAGGTCAAAAAGATTGTAGGTCATATGTGTTTTGCTTGTTTATATTGTAGGTCAAAAAGATTCCCAATGGGCATGAGAACTGTGAAAGCAGTAGGAGGAAAGGGATTTGTGTTGGTGTAACTCAGTTTTGGGTATGCAGTCATGTACTTGATTGGCTGAAGGAAGATGGAACATTGGGTGCAACAGAGCAGAGGAGGTGAAAGAGGATGAAAGAGAGTTAAAGTGACAGTGCCCTACAAAAGAGTGTGGAAAGGTAAAAATCTTGCAATGGACCAGATTTATGGGCCTTGGGCTCATTGTTTTGACAATCTGTACAGACTGAAGGCCCAGTTAGAAGAGACCTGTCCTGGGTCTTGGCTTGTGATTGATCATCACACCATCAAGGACCAGATTAGGTTCAACAGACTTCTTTTGCACTTAGGCCTTGTGTAGATGGATTCCTAAGAGGTTGTAGACCATATCTTGCAGTAGATAGCACCTTTTTGACTGGTAGATTTAGGGGACAGTTGTGTATTGCTTGTGCAGTAGATGGTCACAATTGGATGTACCCAGTAGCCATTGGAGTCATTGACTCTGAAACCAATGAGAACTGGGAGTGGTTCATGCTAAGATTGAAGGAAGCAATTGGCACCCCAGTAGGCCTTACATTCCATACAGATTGTGGCCAGGCAGTAATCCATGGGGTTAGTGAAGTTTTTCCAGATGCTGAACATAGGGAGTGTATGTATCACTTAGTACAGAACTTCAAGAAGAGGTACAGTGGACAGGTTTTTGATGATCATCTGTGGGCTGCCTCATATTCATGGAGCCCATATATGTTTGAGAAGCACTACCAGAGTATGGCTGCAGCCAAACCTGAAGCAATGAAGTATCTGAAGGACACACACAAGAAGCTTTGGAGCAGAAGCCAGTTCTTGGATCTGTCAAAGGTTGATTATGTCACTAACAACCTGGCTGAGTCTTTCAACAACTGGATCAAAGCTGATAAGGCAATGAACATTGATGACCTGTTGGACACAATAAGGCAGAAGATACTGATCAAGTGGAATCACAGGAAGAAGGTGGCCACTAAGTTCACTGCAAACATTCTGCCACATATCATGAAGAAGTTAAGGGATGACAGTTATAATCTTGACATTGAGGTCATCACAGCCAGTCCAGAAGGGGTTGCAGAAATGAGGGCAAGGGGGTCTACTGGCTTCAGGTTTGTGGTCAATTTGCAACAGAGAACCTGCTTATGTAGGGTTTGGCAGGGGTCAGGGATCCCATGCAAACATGCCATTGCCTACATCACTTCCATTCCTGATGCAAAACTTGAAGACCATGTAGATGAGTACTACTCAGTTGCCAAGTTCAGAGCTGCATATGAGGGTTCCATCCCTTGTATTCCTGACAAGAGCATGTGGCCCAACCCACCCAAGGACTTCTTCATGTACCCTCCATTGCTCAAGTCTACTGGAGGAGGAAGAAGGAAGAATAGGATCAAATCAAGTGCAGAAGGAGGCAGCCAGAGTAAGAAAAGGAAGCATGAATGCCCCATTTGCCATGAGTTAGGACATCATTGGTATACTGTGTAAAAAAGGGGATCCTGCTGATATAGCTGCAATGGAAGCTGAAAGGTATATCACTGTATGATGCTAATGTCAATTCTGTATGCCCATGTGATGCTAATGCTAATTCTGTATGCAGGGGTCCACCAAAGAAAAAACAAAAGAAGAAAACAGTCCCAGCTAATACAGAGACCTCCATTGTGATTGCTGTCCCTCGTGCCAACCAGATGGTTTACCCAACCAATGCTGTTGTGGATAATGCTACCAGAAGCAAGAAAAGGAAGAGAGCAACCAAGGGAGCAGCAAGTACTTCATCTGGATCCCAGAAAGCGCAAGAGAGCAGCTTCCACAAGCTCAGGTCCAACTAGTGCCTCTAACAGGTATTATTATTTCTTTGAACATTACCACTACTCTCATGATACAAAATGCTAATAGGTCTCTTTTCACAAATAGGTCGGGAACTGGATCCAATGATCCAGTTCCACTCCAGGTTGCCCCCTCTTTCCAACCTGAGGTTAGCAGGACAGTACAAACTGACCCAGAGCCTGGACATGTTGAGCAGTGTGTAGGTCCAGGTGACACCAAGAAGGAAGATTGCCATAAAGAAGAAGCTAACACCAGTTAAGCCCATAGCACCACCAACAAGCCCAGAAAGCCCTGCTTCAAACACCAGAAGCAAAAATAAGCCTCAGGTTGACTGAAAGTTCTGTGAAACTTTTGTTGCTGTGGTGAAACTTTTGTTGCTGTGGTGAAACTTTTGTTGCTGTGGTGTCAGTCTTTTGTTATGAACAATGATGAATGATGCTTAGCTGCTGTGTAGATGGACAAGTAATGTAGATGCCATGTGTGAATGATAGTCTATGTGTGATGTTAAACACTTATGAATGCTGTGCTTAGGCCAGTTTTATGTCATTCACTTTGGTCCATTCATCCATCCATCCATTCATTCATTCATGATTCATTGATTGATTGATTCATTCATTCATCCATCCATGCATACAACCATTGACACCACACACACATAGGCACCTACTTCTTGAAAATAGCATACAAAGCAAGAAAAATGCAAACATAGACCATCTTTCCGCCACTTGAGCTGCTGCTGCAAAACACCATTGTCCACTGGTTGATTTCCTACAGCCTGTGCACCTTCCTGGATGATTGCTAGAGGAGTTGCAGTAGGGATTGCACCATGGGATGCAACTGACTGCAGTGGAACTGCATGTAGTGGAGCAGGGGCAGGTGCTGTGACCCCCATTTCATCCTCCCACTGCATATACTGGCAGCCTCCCACCTGAAAACCAAGACAAAACTTAGACCAAAAATCAACAAAAAAAATATAAAACGATGAAAGAAAGAAACACTGACTGCATAGTACGGGCACTTGTGGAAGACACGGTTGTTGTTTTTCTCGGTCCGAGGGTGAACCAATTGGCAAGAACGTTGCAGTTGGGGCAAAACACCCGCCTTACCCCACCACGGCCACCACCATGACGACTAGGACCTCCACCACCATAGCTGCTGCAACCTTCAGACATGGCTTGGGCTAGAGAGGGAACAGTACAGAAGAGAGGAGAAGAAGATAGATAGATCTGAAATGGGAGAATGGGGAGATGCACAAGAGTTGGTCCTATATATATAGGAGAGGCAAAGGGAGGGAGGGACAGTTGGCGCCAAGCAGCTCGGCCTTTCCCGCCAACGGTTCTAAGCCTGGGAATGGCATGTAGGGAATAACCAAAATCACTTTGTCTCTTGAGCCTAAGGGTAATATCGTCTTTTCGCATAGCCGTTACCCACCGTTACGAGCGATTTCAGACGGAATGGCGTGGAGGGAAAAAAGAAAAAACGTCATGGCACAGAGGGACGACCCAACTTTAGAGGGGCACAGAGGAATAGGCCATCTTTCGTAATGGCACTCAGGGAAAAGGCTCTAGAGTAATAGCCCAATTGAGGAGTTTTTTTTTTTGAATCGCAATTGAGGAGTTTATTGGCGTGCAGCATTAGGTCAGCATTTGCACTAATCCACGGTTCCTCCACCAAGGGCAGGTACATTCCGTGTAGGGCTGAAAACAAAAAAGGTAGTTCACAATTATTGGAAGTCATTTTAGAAAAATTATCGATTTTTTCACCTAAATGGAAACGGTAACGGTAACCGATAAAATGAAAATGAAAACGTTAAAAACATCTGATAATGAAAATAAAAGTGATTTAGCTCTCCTCCGATCGTTTTTTTAAAAATATTATATTTAATTAATAATATACTATTAAGAATTACCGAACTTAAACAGAGAAACTCAATCTTATCTCCGCTGAGCACCCCCACACCCCAAGGAGGTCTATTAGCTAAGCTGCTGCTGAGCGGCCCTAGCCTTTGAGGCATTGACCTTTTATGACACCTCACGTCTTCATCCTCACATATTGACCTGAATTAATCTATACGACTATTGTCATGCTGTGCAGACTGATGTTTATTGTATTTTAGATATCGCTTTCATAATTTTTTACTGTTATCAATGTACTTTTGTTTAAATAGTTTTATTTTCAAATTTATCGCAATATCGATGTCGTTCTCGTTTCTAAAAATATCATAGTGATTTCATTTTCGAGAAAATAATATGAAACTGAAAATGATTTGACCTTCTACCAATTATTTGTGACCGTTTTTCAGCCCTAATTCCGTGTTTGTTTTGGATTTCTTGTCTAGCGACTCTCGCGTCATGCATGCCTCATGATGTTGATGAGTCGTAGCATCGCCGCCCATCCTCCTCCCCTAGCTCGCTCCCGTGGTCCGCGCACGACGCCCAGTTCCTCCCCTCTCTCGCCTGCACAACCAGGGGCAGCTTCTTTGTCATCGCGTTGCCATCGCCGGCCGCTCGAGCTTCCCTGCGCAACCAGTGGCGGAGCCACCGCCCGGCGACCTCGGGCGGCCGGCCGGGCTCCTGAGGAATTTTTAAAAGAAAAATCCTTCTATATTAAGAGAAGTAATATAAATACTAGCTAAAAATATTTTGTACAATAAAAAATGCCCAGGCTTCTAAAAATTTCTGGCTCCGCCACTGCGTGCAACGGAGGAGGAGCAACCTCACGTGGTGCTCCATCCAACATTAATTTACCCATGGAGGGTAGGCTGTTGCCGCCATCCAATCCGCCGAGGGTTCGTGATGTTAAGAGCAGGTATAGTAACATGTTTGAGTCGGTGAGATGAATTCCACGTCAAAAAAAGTTGTCACGTTAGAGCAAGTACACTATAAGGGGCTATAAGCAGGTTTGAAAGGTCCTTGTTTGGTTTTGATAATTGAGTGAAAACTTAGGTGGACTAATATGTGTTTGAAGTGAATTACACAGGTGATTAGTCCACAGGTGATCATGTGTGAGCAACATATGTCATAGAAGTGAAATGGCTTGGAGGATGTTGCAAGGCTCACACTTGTGAAGAAGGAGCTTAATGCACATGAAACATGACATGTGGTCATGTGGCTAAGATGGTGAAGATCAAGGCAAGACTTGGCTTGATGGACCAGTTGCGAAGGGTGAAGGGCAAGTTGAGGCTTTGAAGCCGTTGGTACCGAGTGTCGGGAGGCTTAAGCAAAGACTTGGCGCTGAAGGACCGAAGCGATGGTGAAGAGCAAGTGATGTCAAGATCTATGGACCATGGAGGCCATGTGATGATATGAAGCGGATCATATCATTGATGAAGAGGTTGGTGCATGTGTTGCATCAACACCGGAGGAGATGGAATGGAATGCAAGGCAAAGGTATACTTGTAGGGCATTTCATTTCACCGGTCATAGTGTGTGTAGAGAAGATTATGACCGGATTTAGGATAGATGGCCGTACTATTAAGAGGAGCAAACTTGTTTGCATATCGGTCATCTAGTCCACTTGAGCGATCTAACTTTGCGATGTTGCTAGGATCGAGTGGCGTGGTGAGAGCAAGTGAAAATCCTTTGGAAAATGATTGTGAAAATGCTAACACAATACACATGATGTTGTACACTTAGTGGTGTTGGCACATTTGCAAAGGAGAAGTTGTTGGAGAAGAAGTTGTGTTGAAAGGAGGCATGAGAGAAGTGGGGGAAGAAACTAGTGATAGTCCTCTCCCTCCTGCCGAGCTTGCGAGGCAGGATTCAGCAGTTTTCGGAGGAGAACTGAAGTGGCTCTGGAGCATCGGACGCTGGTCCGAGGAGCATCGGACGCTGGCTGAGCGTCCAATGGAAAACCCTAGTTTCTGTCAGAAGTTGAAGGAGCATCGGACGCTGGCAACAGACGCTGAGGAATCACTGTTGCAGAGTCCGATGCAGGTGACGTGGCGCGAGCGTGCTTTCCAGGGAGCATCGGACGCGGGCCTGCGTCCGATGTGGAACCATCGGACGCGTCCGATGTTGTGTTTATGTCCTCTTGGAACCTCTCTGGGTGTGTCATCGGACGCTGGGTATCGAGCGTCGAGGTATGATGCTAGAGTTCCAGCGCGTCCGATGTGAGTGCTGGTTTGCGCAGGTCTGAGCAGAGGCATCGGTGCGTCCGATGCTAGGCATCGGCACGTCCGATGCTAGGCATCAGCGCGTCCGATGCCACTTTAACTGGTGCGGGAAGTAATATAGCCGTTGGGATCGCTCGGCCGAAGTTGAACGTGAGGACACATGGCGAGTGAAAGGTCCTAGTTTGGTTTTCGTAATTGAGTGACAACTTTAGGTGGACTAATGGTGTGTTTATGTGAGATACACAGGGATTAGTCCACAGGTACATGGTGGGCAACATATGCCATGGAGGTGAAATGGCTTGGAAATGTTGCAAAAGGCTCACACATGCGATGATCAGGAGGAGCTTAATGCACATGAAAATGACATGGAGTCATGTGGCTAAGATGTGAAGATCAAAGCAAGACTTGGCGCCGAAGGACCGAAGCAATGGTGAAGTGAAGAGCAAGTGAGGTCAAGATCGATGGACCATGGAGGCCATGTGATGATATGAAGTGGATCATATCATTTGATGAAGAGGTGTGCATGTGTTGCATCAACACCGGAGGAGATGAAATGGAATGCGCAGGCAAAGGTATATGTGTGGGCATTTCATTTCACCGGTCATAGGTGTGTAGAGAAGATTATGACCGGGTTTAGGATAGATGGCCGTACTATCAAGAGGAGCAAACTTGTTTGCATATCGGTCATCTAGTGCCACTTGAGCGATCTAACATTGTGATGTTGCTAGGATCGAGTGGCGTGGTGAGTGCAAGTGAAAATCCTTTGAAAATAATTGTGAAAATGCTAACACACATGCACAAGATGATGTACACTTGGTGGTGTTGGCACATTTGCAAAGGAGAAGTTGTTGGAGTTGATTTGGATCAACACAAAGAAGAAAAGGAAGTTTTCTGGGTGTGGTCGGTAGTACCGACCAGGGTGGTCGGTAGTACGCCCAAGGGTGCTGCGTGCAACCTTCTCTGTGTTGGTCTGAAGTGGCCTGGCGGTTGTACCGCCATAGGGTCGGTTGTATCGACCCTCGGTAGTACCGACCAGGGGGTCGGTGGTACTGTGGTCTGAAGAAGTTTTGGACGCCTCTCTGTGTAGATCCAAAGTTGGCCTGTCGGTAGTACCGCCATAGGGCCGGTACTACCGACCGTGGTGAGACCGAGGTCTGGAGTTCTGGGAGCTCTCTGTGTAGTCCCAGATTGGCCTGTCGGTAGTACCGCCAAAGGGCCGGTACTACGACCATCGGTGGTACTGAGGTCGGGAGGAAGTCTGGGAGCTCTCTGTGTAGTCCCAGGTTGGCCTGTCGGTAGTACCGCCATAGGGCCGGTACTACCGACGTTGGAGGTACCGGGTACCGACCAGGGGGTCGGTTGTTCCTCAGGTCAACGCCGTGTGTAACGGCTATAAGTGAAGCAGTCGGTACTACGCCCAAGGGGGTCGGTACTACCGACCGTAGCGCAGAATGCCCGGTGAAGGGGCATAACGGCTATAGTCGGCCCTTGGGGCTATATATAGTCGTTGAGGGCGGCTTTGGGCTGGTTGGCTGGAGCACTCAAAGCCTTGGTGGCTTGTGTGGATGTGATTGTGAGCCCTCTAACACACATATGCTTTAGTGCTCATCCGATTGTGTGAGAGAGTGATCCTAGTGCGTTGCTTTGAGAGATAGCATCGAGTGGTACTAGGTGATTGAGTTGCAAGCCGGTGTGTGCTTATTACTCTTGGAGGTTTCCACCTCCTAGACGGCTTGGTGCTCGTCTCCGTCGTGAAGCCCGCGTGAAGATTGTGCGTGGCTCCGGAGAAGCTTTGTGAGGGGCATTGTGCTCGCCCCGCGGGAGATCGCGAAGAGCAACTCTAGTGGAAAGAGGCGTGAAGAGCGCCAAGTGGTCCGGCCGGATCGAAAGCTAGAGCTCTTGGTGAGCACTCCATCGTGGAGAGGTTGGCTTAGTGTCACCACTAGCGAGAGGATCGGCGGCGGCAACCTTGGGCTTGCTTCAACGGGGACTAGCTTGGTGGCAACAAGTGAACCTCGGGATAAAATCGTTTGTCCCCCGTCTCTTGTTGCTCTTATTGTTCTTGTTTCCTTGCACATTACGCTGTTTGTGTTCTTCGTGTTCTTCCTCCCTCCTTCACTCTATCTTAGGTGGGAAGACTCGATCTACCTTTTGGCAAGGAACCAAGACGTGGGGAAGCTACATTCGTCATCTACATCATCTAGGGAAGTGGGGTAATTGCTAGATCTGAGATTGCATCTCATCCCCTTCGATTTCGTAGCTCCTGCAGGTGCTCGGTAGTATATCGGCTTGGAAGCCCGTAGTACCAGCGTCGGTAGTACCGACCTATCAGGCCGGTAGTACCGACTGCACCATTTCTGCACTAGCTTGTATTGCAATTCTATATCTTTGCTAGTGTTTAGTTGCTTAGTTTGTGTAGCTAAGTTGAGCTCTCTAATTTGGCTTGTGTAGCCTTGTTATTGAGCATTGCTAGTGAGCTTAGGCTTTGTGCTTTGCTTACTAGATTGTGTAGGAGCTCCCTCGTTTGAAGAAGTACTAGTTGCATAGGTTTGTGTGGCTTGCTTCTAAAATTGGTTAGGTGAGCTCTAGCTAGCCCGATACCTTATTTGCTTTGTTTAGGATCTTTTATAAGGTGTCATAGAGTATAGGTAGAGGGTATAGTCTTGGCTAGACCGATAGTTTTAATTCCGCATTTGTTTCGGTTAGCCGCTACGTTTAATTTAAAAAAGAACTATTCACCCCCCCTCTAGTCCGCCCATCTCGACCCTACAGTGAGCATCCGTACAGGACGCTGGCCTCAGCGTCCGATGGTCCCGATCGAGCGTCCGATGATGCTAGCGCAGTTTGCCCAGTGAAGGGGCAACGGCTAGTTGCCCTTGGGGCTATAAATAACGTTGGTAACCGGCCTTGGGCTCTTGGTGAGCACTCCAAGCCTTGGTGGCTAGTGTGGATGTGCTTGGGAGCCCTCTAACTCACTTGTGCTTGCTAGTGTGCGAATCGATAGCGAGTGAGTGATCGCTAGTGCGTTGCATTGAGAGATTGCATCGAGTGGCACTAGGTGTTCGTGTTGCAAGCCGGTGGTGCTTGTTACTCTTGGAGGTTGCCACCTCCTAGACGGCTTGGGTTCGAGTCTCCATCGTGAAGCCCGCGTGAAGATTGTATTGTGTGGCTCCGGAGAGCTTTGTGAGGGGCATTGTGCTCGCCCCGCGGGAGATCGCAAAGAGCAAACTCTAGTAGAGAGAGGCGCGAAGAGCGCCAAGTGGGTCCGGCCGGATCGAAGCAGAGAGCTCTTGGTGAGCACTCCATCGTGGAGAGTGTGACCTAGGGTCACCACTAGCAAGAGGATCGGCGGGCAACCTTGGGCTTGCCTCAACGGGGACTAGCTTGGTGGCGACCAAGTGAACCTCGGGATAAAATACCGTGTCAACCTTATTCTTTCCATTGGTTTGCATTCCCTTTACACAAGCTTGTAATTACTTTCATATATATTGTGCTGTGTAGTTGCTCTTGTAATTAGTTAGCTTGTGTAGCTTGCTAGTACCTTCTTTGTTTGTGTAGCCTAGAAGTAGCTCTCTTGCGTGACTAGTTGACTTGTAGTCTTGCTAGTCACATTGCTTAGTTTGTGTAGCTAAGTTGAGCTCTCTAATTTGGCTTGTGTAGCCTTGTTATTGAGCATTACTAGTGAGCTTAGGCTTTGTGTTTTGCTTGCTAGATTGTGTAGGAGCTCCCCCGTGCTTGAAGTACTAGTTGCATAGGTCTTGTGTGACCTTGCTTCTATAATTGGGTAGGTGAGCTCTAGCTAGCCGACATTATTTGCATTGATTAGGATCTTTGTAAGGTGTCATAGAGTATAAGTAGAGGGGTGTAGTCTTGGCTAAACCGATAATTTTAATTCCGCATTTGTTTCGGTTAGCGGTAAGGGTAAGATTAATTTTAGAAAGACTATTCACCCCCCCTATAGTCTGCCATCTCGACCCTTCAAGGGTTGAATGTTGATGTGGAGGAGAGAGGAGAAGAGAGAGAAGAGAAGTTAGCTGTAAGCTTACAAGTAGGCACAAGAACCAAGAAACTTGTGAGAGAGACAAGTGGGTCATGTATCAATAGTGAAGGCTCAACCATGATATGAGTGAGTTAAGAGATGACTACAAGGATTTCTACAACCCACAACAGACTGTATTATTAACCTTTGCTCTTAGGAAAGAGATGGTGTTTAATGGGCGTTAAGCTTCTCGCCGGCTGAAACACAGATACGAGACAAAAATCTGCCTTGCAGACAGATGTTAGCTGGGATTTGTCTGTCAGTTCTCATGTGTTGGACTCCAACTGTAAAATATACTACCTATCTATTTTATACAGATAACCTTCCAGCCAATCTTTATTATACAAGATAGATATACGCGTTTCGCTGCGCCATCTTGCTTCACATGCCGACGGGCCAGTAGGAATTGTTGTTTTGCATGTGTAAGATAATGAAGCTTATATTATCTAAAAGAACATGTACAAAGTCACTTGGTTTGGCTTCATATTATGCTTCTAAAAATCAGTTAATAGTT
Source organism: Coix lacryma-jobi var. lacryma-jobi (assembly GCA_009763385.1). NCBI lineage: Eukaryota > Viridiplantae > Streptophyta > Magnoliopsida > Poales > Poaceae > Coix > Coix lacryma-jobi. Next base: position 469,183 of record VDCT01000747.1, on the reverse strand, counting down.
TGGTGTGTATAAATTTGAGCCTAAGGAACATGACAAATATATCAAACGGTGACGTATAGAGCACGCGAGGGTCTATTAAAAAATTAGTATGGCAACACACCCTGAAGACTTTTTTTGAGAGAGATTTTTTTATTATTAAGGGGTGTTTAGTTGGGAGTGTGAAAAGTTTTCGGGTGTCACGTCGAATGTTGCGGCACTAATTTAGTCTGTTAAAAATATACTAATAAAAAAGTTGTATATTTCGTCTTGAAACCATGAGACAAATTATTAAGACTAATTAATCCTTCATTAGCATATGTTTACGGTAGCACAACATTGTCAAATAATCATGGATTAATTAAGCTTAAAAAATTATCTCGCAAAGTTATCGCAATTTATATAATTAGTTTTTTAATCTACATTTAATACTAAATATTCGATGTGATAGGTGAAAAAAATTTAGGCTATGAACTAAACATGACCTAAGTGAATAGAGCCAACTCAGACAATCCCCAAACGCTGAGCCCACGAAGCCGTCGTTGGGAAAAAAGGCTCATCAAGCCACGTGTCCAATGAACATTGTCACTCTGTCAGGAAGCGTAGAGGTGGCCTCTACGGCCGGAGATCCTTCCGCAGGTAAAATCTTTTATTATATCTCTAAATTGAACTACTAATATAATGATACTTATATGCATAATAAATATTAATAATCTATTATATATTTGATCAAAATTAAAAATACTTTATTTCTTGAAAAGTGGGAATATTTCGGGACCAAAGGAGTAAGTAATGAAAAACAGTATTTTATTTTTAATGAATTCCTATTAGATAGTTTAGTTAGTTATTAAAATGTTGGAGTAGTCTAGCATAAATAAAAAGCATCTCGTGATGTGGCTAGTTTTGTATATATGAAAAAATACGGTAAGAATACAAAAATAGGTTGAGCCATTAGTTGTAGCCTCCTGGGCAGAACATTGGGAGGCCAGAGAATCTCCCGCGGTTATAGGTTCTAATATGAGTAAACTATATTGCTTACTATATGTGCCATGACACCTTTATTTTGCAGTAGTAGCAGGTTAAATTATTAGCTTTGCTCTAATAGGCCGGGTTCCATCCACTGGTTTTGAGCTTTTAACTTGCAGAGAGTATCCTAATGATTATTGGTCAGAGCCATTTCTGAAGACCACGCTTGTTCATCAGAGAATAAAACAAATATTTCTTCTGCCTTGCTGGCTGAAAAATACATAAGCTATATAACATAATGGCCAAACAGTAAGCCCACAGTTAGTCAAACTCAAATAAATGAGTTTCGTCGTGGTTTCGTGTGTCCTTTAAAATGATTAATTCACATTAAGCGTCGTTTATCATAAAAAAAAATGTGAATAAGATTGCAATCTCAGTTCCACTCGAACGAGACATTGGGGTTTGTTCATTTCCGTCCGGCAGGAATAAATAATGGAGTGGCAGGAATGTAAGCCCTTTCTTTTGTTTTGAACTCAGTGATACTATAACTGTGAGTTGAGGTGAGCACAATGAGAAATTTAGGTTTCTTTGACAAAGTTCAGCTTTACTATTAAAGCTGTTTTTTTAAATAACTTTATGAGCAACTTTTTAGGTAAAGTTGAGTGTTTTTGAAAAATTGTTTGGTAAAATATCTTCACAAACAGTTTTATGCATAGTTAAGAAAGAGAAACAAGGATTGAGTTGTGAAAAGTTACTTTTCCTATTTAATTTCAACTTGGGGCATGTTTGTTTTCGTTGTGTGATATCGCAACAGGGTCGGCGACCGTATTTTGCGAATCGCGAACCGCAGTTCATGAAACTCAATGCAGGGCGGGATCGATGGGATTCTCAGCCTTGCCAAATATGCCACTTTGAAACTATCAATGTGCCAACTTCCATGTACCATTGAGCTTCTAATTCACTATCTTGTCTCTTGTTCTACTTCCATCATTACATCTTCGCACCACTTGCACTCCTTCACATATTATGAATGATTCCCATCTCCACTTCGACCATATCCATTTCATCTCTATCACTCACTTAAAACATCTTGTTGAGACTAATCCCACTTGCACCATCCTTAGGATAGAATACCACCACGTTGCATTGTCATCCATGACTTTACCTTCAACAATATTCATTTAGCCTGTATTATTGGTGTGCACTTGACTTTCTCACCAACCATGACCATCTTGCCTCCATACACGACTATTCTTATCATGAGTCATTTGATACAACAAGCCTATTTTATGCAATAACCCAAGCAAAATTAGATTCCTCGTTAGCCCAACACATGTCTCACACCCTTGTGTAGCATCTCTTTACCACCACACAACTTGAAATTGATGTCACCCACTCCTATGACACAAAGTTGAGCCATCTCCCAAGTAAGCAAAGCCATTGTCCTTCTTAGTGGCTGACAAGAGTCACTCCTTGTTTGGCATTACATGGAATGAGGTAGTTGAATCCAACAATCACGTTACACAAGACTTATTTTCACTTAATATCGTGAGAATGTCACCATCACTATTTGAGTTATATTTCTTGGCAGTTACCACACTTATGGATCCTCCATTATTCTTTAGTCCTGAACAATCTCTCTTTAAACGTTCCCAATCCTTGCACCTATAGCATAATGGCTCCTTCTGGTTTCGCTCATTATGCTCCATGCTATGATCACTCCTGGCTTGCAAAGCATCACAAGATGGTTCCTCCATTGCAATGTTTTTCCTCCTTTGATTATGAGCAAGCAATGTAACAACAATGCTCTCCACCCTGATGTCCTCCTTGCCACACATCAGCATAGTAACCAAGTGCTCATAAGGCCTTGGAAATGGACATAAGAATAATTCTCTTGTCTTCATCATCACACCTCAACCTTCATTGGATAAACAACCAATTGAGTAAATACGTTAATGTGCTCTGCATGATTGATTTGACCCCTCCTGTAACTTTAATTCAAACAATTTTTTGCTTCAAATACAACTTATGTGTCTCAATATTGGATGTAAATTGATCTGACCAGAGAGACACAACCTAATTGTAGCACACGCTTTGTGCCTGCATTCCCTCCCACTTATCATCTTTGTTGGGTTTGCGACGAAGATTTTGTTTTGGGGGCTTGGTTGAGGCCTGGCTCTAGGACTTCCCTAGAGTGCTCTAGTTTATATCTAAGCAACTAATTTCACAAGGATGGGTTAGGGTTTTGCTTACCTTACCTCTTCTAGGATGGAGAAAGGACTCAAAAGGAGTTTGTGGTAAGAATGACATTATATGAAAGACAAGGAAAGATTTGCATGCACTTACCCATGGGGGACTTAGATCAAGACTAGCATCTAAGATGGAGCAAGGGGGCCTGGTCAAGCTAGTCCATCTCCACTGAGTGGTAGAAGGAACAATGCGGATTTCCATGCCTCCACTATGAGAGAGAAGATTATGGTGAATACAAAGGGAAGCACCTTAAGATCTTGAACATCCCAAGAGAAGTAGATGAAGTGGGGAAGAGTTTAGGGGAATAACTTGTTGGATTTATTTTGTGCTTGGTCTTTTTTAGTGCAATTAAATCAATTAAATGCTAGGTGCAATAAAGTCTTAGTGTCTGATTATAGTTGTTAAGGCTGAGAGGTATGGCATCATTGTCTCAAAGAAATGGGAGAAATCATAGAGGGCTTCCATTTTGTGGTTCCTATTTAGATACCAAATTCTCAACACTTAGGAGAAATCCCTAGGTCTGGACTTGGTTGTACATGGCACAAATGCTATTGTGTGTGCTTCCTTTTGGGCATGTCCATAATTATGAATTTCTCTCATGGTGAAAACTAATGGTCTAGCCTATACTACATGGATCATGGAAATGACAACATGCATGTATGTTTTTTCTATTTAGGTGTCACTTCTGGTGTTTTTTCTTCAAGGTCCCCATGCATTGTTGTATTGCACAAAAGAAGACTATGTTGTGTGATGTAAGTTGTAACTCACTATAGCATAATATCATGTCATTATCCTTCAATAATCGTAGCTTGTGTGCATCCTAACAATGCAGAGACAAGAAGTAGTTTTGGATCAGCGTTATCATCTTAATGTAATTACCATAGTTCGATATATGTTGTTTCTTGGAATGCTCGTTTGGATCCTTGGAATTGGATTTATTTTAAAAATCAAATTTTAGACATATATTAGTTAAGCTAATATGGTTGTATAAGGATTATTTTTTGTATTATTGTTTGCTATATGAGACAGATACTCATATGTTACATTTCTATCATAGGGAAGTGAGTTGAAAAGAGTGTTATAAGTTGCAAAGTAGAAATATAACATGGTGATCTATAGAATTCAATTCCTCTCTCACCCTATGAATTTGAGATATGGTTATATGTGAACTTTGGAAAGTGATGGAATGTTAGATTCCAAGCCCAATAGCCTAGTTATTGAGTAGATTCTAATTCCTCTAAAATGAAGGGATCCAAACGGCCCCAAAAAGCAATTTCTATAATTGGCTTTCTTTACAACTAGTGTTTGGGCATTCAAGAAAAGATTAGTTGGTCGTCTTTTATCCTCTAACAACCTAGAACAATTTTTTACAAATAGACTTCTCTAAAAGATTGAAGTCAATCTACAATTGCTTCCTAACAACAACGAAAAATTATGTACAAATAGGTCTATCATACTGTCAAACACCTATCATATACATTCTACGGAAGAAAATCATTTTTGTTTGCTAAGACTATGAGAATGGGCAATCACGCAGAAGCAATGCTAGATGCCCCTATTGGCTTCGGAAAAATCCTTTGTCCTGGTGACAATAATGCCTGAGGATCATATCTGGCCTTTAGCTCACTGATTTTGCTCCATTTTGCCCCAAAATGTTGTTGCCACCCGTCTTGAGATGTGTAGTGTGGCAGGTATTGTTTGCATTCTATGCCTGCCTGATCACAAAAGTCCACCACTGCCTTGTTCCCTCTCTCAAGCTGAGGCACATCATCCATGGAAAATGCCGACCAGAGCATACTCACAGCATAGAACACATCGTCGTTGGTGGTTGGGATCATTGTTGTCATCCGATCGTCCCACGTATCCTTGTTCATAGGATACATGAGGATGATCCCAGCTGGGTTGGCATCCTTGAGGAGAGCCTTGAACACACCATTGTCGAAGTCGAGGATGCGAGACCGCGGGACGAAGAGGTTCAACCATGGGTGTGGCACCTCCCACACGCCGGCGGATCGGAGCACCCTCTCCTCCTCGCGCACCCGATCAAGGAACTGCACGAACGTCACGTCCTTGGTGAACACGAACCCTTTCTCGAAGCTGAGCTGGTCCAGGAGTGACTTCATTTTCTGCAACAATACATTGGATGAGTTTCCTTTCGCCCAAAGCAACAGGCCAGTGTTTAATCATGAAACAACAATATGAATTCGATCGACTTTGTGTTCTAGCTGATTTGTACCTTATCCACATATACGGTGGTGTCCTCGGTGTAATAATACATGGCACCTTCGATGTAGTAGACTGCAGTAGATCCAGTTCTCGAGGCAAGCCTACCAAGCCTAGCAAGATCGACGCTAGAGAAGAACGGTGCTGATTTGGGACCTTCTACCAAGGACCGGTTGAGCTGGACCTGACCTTCAACGTAGTCGAACCAGGTCTCACTAGTCCGATTTGATATGAGAAACTCCTGATCCTTGGTGAAAGACGAACATCCGAGTAGGCAACCGGACCCAGCACGCCCCTCTTGGGCGCCGGCTCAAGCCGAATCCGGGCCCGGGTTATGACCCCAAACTGGCCCAACCCACCAAGTGCCGCGAAAAACAGGTCCGAGTTCATGTCCCTGGAGCATGTCACCATCTCACCTGTCCCTGCATTGTTCATCATCATATATAAACTATTATTAACACATGCGTGTGTTACTCCTGATTAGTTGCTTATACGATTGCCACTGGGAAATAATTACTATATTTACTGCTGTAAATCTGTAATGGTCGATATATATATGTACCTGTGACAACGTCGAGTTCATGCACGTTGGCGATCTGAGGGCCGTGCCGGAAGGCCTGCCCGCCGATGCCCGCGTTGGAGAGCGTGCCGCCGACGGTGAGCCGGAGGTAGTCCGTCCACACGCGTGGCGCCAGGCCGTGTTGCAGCGTCGCGCGGAGGACGTCGATCCACAGCTGCTCTCCGCCGGCGTCCACGAACGGCTCCGCCACGCCGGCCGCGGACACGTTGATGCGGGGCGCGCGGTGACCGCGCCCCAGCGAGCTCATGTCCACGACAACGCCGCCCGGGGCCAGCGCCTGGCCGCGCCAGGAGTGGCCCTCCCCGCGCGGCGCCACGGGGAACGGCGCCGCCGACGAGGCGGAGAACCGGATGAGCGCGGCGATGTCAGCCGGCGTGGCCGGATGGAACACGGCCTCCGGCGCGGCCTTCACCATCTGGCCGAAGTCCGCCGACGCCTTCGCCGTCGAGTTGCCATCTGTGCGGATCATCGACGCAATGCCCAGGCCGAAGAGATCGCCGGGGAGGCTCGCGGCAGGCAGTGGCCGGAGCTGGCCGGCAACGACGGAGAGGAAGCTGGCGAGGAGGGCGATCGTCACGAAATGAGTCCTTGCCATGCTTATCTTGCTGCAACAATGCAAATGGAGGTGGCGAATTTGATCTGCAGACCTGACGACTGCTTTGGGGGTTATAGAAACTTTAGAAGGAGAGATTTGCTTGTGTGTCCTAGAGGCCACGAACTTCCATGGTATTTATAGGGTACCATTTGGCCTCGCAAACGTTGACAAATGGAGATGCAGCAGCCTTTCGTATTATTGAAATTGTTCTGAATATTTCAAAGCTTATTGAAATTGTCCTTAGGATAGAATACCACCACAGTTGCATTGTCATCCATGACTTTACCTTCAACAATATTTTCATTTAGCCTGTATTATTGGTGTGCACTTGACTTTCTCACCAACCATGACCATCTTGCCTCCATACACGACTATTCTTATCATGAGTCATTTGATACAACAAGCCTATTTTATGCAATAACCCAAGCAAAATTAGATTCCTCGTTAGCCCAACACATGTCTCACACCCTTGTGTAGCATCTCTTTACCACCACACAACTTGAAATTGATGTCACCCACTCCTATGACACAAAGTTGAGCCATCTCCCAGTAAGCAAAGCCATTGTCCTTCTTAGTGGCTGACAAGAGTCACTCCTTGTTTGGCATTACATGGAATGAGGTAGTTGAATCCAACAATCACGTTACACAAGACTTATTTTCACTTAATATCGTGAGAATGTCACCATCACTATTTGAGTTATATTTCTTGGCAGTTACCACACTTATGGATCCTCCATTATTCTTTAGTCCTGAACAATCTCTCTTTAAACGTTCCCAATCCTTGCACCTATAGCATATGGCTCTCTTCTGGTTTCGCTCATTATGCTCCATGCTATGATCACTCCTGGCTTGCAAAGCATCACAAGATGGTTCCTCCATTGCAATGTTTTTTCCTCCTTTGATTATGAGCAAGCAATGTAACAACAATGCTCTCCACCCTGATGTCCTCCTTGCCACACATCAGCATAGTAACCAAGTGCTCATAAGGCCTTGGAAATGGACATAAGAATAATTCTCTTGTCTTCATCATCACACCTCAACCTTCATTGGATAAACAACCAATTGAGTAAATACGTTAATGTGCTCTGCATGATTGATTTGACCCCTCCTGTAACTTTAATTCAAACAATTTTTGCTTCAAATACAACTTATGTGTCTCAATATTGGATGTAAATTGATCTGACCAGAGAGACACAACCTAATTGTAGCACACGCTTTGTGCCTGCATTCCCTCCCACTTATCATCTTTGTTGGGTTTGCGACGAAGATTTTGTTTTGGGGGCTTGGTTGAGGCCTGGCTCTAGGACTTCCCTAGAGTGCTCTAGTTTATATCTAAGCAACTAATTTCACAAGGATGGGTTAGGGTTTTGCTTACCTTACCTCTTCTAGGATGGAGAAAGGACTCAAAAGGAGTTTGTGGTAAGAATGACATTATATGAAAGACAAGGAAAGATTTGCATGCACTTACCCATGGGGGACTTAGATCAAGACTAGCATCTAAGATGGAGCAAGGGGGCCTGGTCAAGCTAGTCCATCTCCACTGAGTGGTAGAAGGAACAATGCGGATTTCCATGCCTCCACTATGAGAGAGAAGATTATGGTGAATACAAAGGGAAGCACCTTAAGATCTTGAACATCCCAAGAGAAGTAGATGAAGTGGGGAAGAGTTTAGGGGAATAACTTGTTGGATTTATTTTGTGCTTGGTCTTTTTTAGTGCAATTAAATCAATTAAATGCTAGGTGCAATAAAGTCTTAGTGTCTGATTATAGTTGTTAAGGCTGAGAGGTATGGCATCATTGTCTCAAAGAAATGGGAGAAATCATAGAGGGCTTCCATTTTGTGGTTCCTATTTAGATACCAAATTCTCAACACTTAGGAGAAATCCCTAGGTCTGGACTTGGTTGTACATGGCACAAATGCTATTGTGTGTGCTTCCTTTTTGGGCATGTCCATAATTATGAATTTCTCTCATGGTGAAAACTAATGGTCTAGCCTATACTACATGGATCATGGAAATGACAACATGCATGTATGTTTTTTTCTATTTAGGTGTCACTTCTGGTGTTTTTTCTTCAAGGTCCCCATGCATTGTTGTATTGCACAAAAGAAGACTATGTTGTGTGATGTAAGTTGTAACTCACTATAGCATAATATCATGTCATTATCCTTCAATAATCGTAGCTTGTGTGCATCCTAACAATGCAGAGACAAGAAGTAGTTTTGGATCAGCGTTATCATCTTAATGTAATTACCATAGTTCGATATATGTTGTTTCTTGGAATGCTCGTTTGGATCCTTGGAATTGGATTTATTTTAAAATCAAATTTTAGACATATATTAGTTAAGCTAATATGGTTGTATAAGGATTATTTTTGTGTATTATTGTTTGCTATATGAGACAGATACTCATATGTTACATTTCTATCATAGGGAAGTGAGTTGAAAAGAGTGTTATAAGTTGCAAAGTAGAAATAAACATGGTGATCTATAGAATTCAATTCCTCTCTCACCCTATGAATTTGAGATATGGTTATATGTGAACTTTGGAAAGTGATGGAATGTTAGATTCCAAGCCCAATAGCCTAGTTATTGAGTAGATTCTAATTCCTCTAAAATGAAGGGATCCAAACGGCCCCAAAAAGCAATTTCTATAATTGGCTTTCTTTACAACTAGTGTTTGGCATTCAAGAAAAGATTAGTTGGTCGTCTTTTATCCTCTAACAACCTAGAACAATTTTTTTACAAATAGACTTCTCTAAAAGATTGAAGTCAATCTACAATTGCTTCCTAACAACAACGAAAATTATGTACAAATAGGTCTATCATACTGTCAAACACCTATCATATACATTCTACGGAAGAAAATCATTTTGTTTGCTAAGACTATGAGAATGGGCAATCACGCAGAAGCAATGCTAGATGCCCCTATTGGCTTCGGAAAATCCTTTGTCCTGGTGACAATAATGCCTGAGGATCATATCTGGCCTTTAGCTCACTGATTTTGCTCCATTTTGCCCCAAAATGTTGTTGCCACCCGTCTTGAGATGTGTAGTGTGGCAGGTATTGTTTGCATTCTATGCCTGCCTGATCACAAAAGTCCACCACTGCCTTGTTCCCTCTCTCAAGCTGAGGCACATCATCCATGGAAAATGCCGACCAGAGCATACTCACAGCATAGAACACATCGTCGTTGGTGGTTGGGATCATTGTTGTCATCCGATCGTCCCACGTATCCTTGTTCATAGGATACATGAGGATGATCCCAGCTGGGTTGGCATCCTTGAGGAGAGCCTTGAACACACCATTGTCGAAGTCGAGGATGCGAGACCGCGGGACGAAGAGGTTCAACCATGGGTGTGGCACCTCCCACACGCCGGCGGATCGGAGCACCCTCTCCTCCTCGCGCACCCGATCAAGGAACTGCACGAACGTCACGTCCTTGGTGAACACGAACCCTTTCTCGAAGCTGAGCTGGTCCAGGAGTGACTTCATTTTCTGCAACAATACATTGGATGAGTTTCCTTTCGCCCAAAGCAACAGGCCAGTGTTTTATCATGAAACACAATATGAATTCGATCGACTTTTGTGTTCTAGCTGATTTGTACCTTATCCACATATACGGTGGTGTCCTCGGTGTAATAATACATGGCACCTTCGATGTAGTAGACTGCAGTAGATCCAGTTCTCGAGGCAAGCCTACCAAGCCTAGCAAGATCGACGCTAGAGAAGAACGGTGCTGATTTGGGACCTTCTACCAAGGACCGGTTGAGCTGGACCTGACCTTCAACGTAGTCGAACCAGGTCTCACTAGTCCGATTTGATATGAGAAACTCCTGATCCTTGGTGAAAGTGACGACATCCGAGTAGGCAAGCCGGACCCAACGCACCCTCTTGGGCGCCGGCTCAAGCCGAATCCGGCCCGGGTTATGACCCCAAACTGCCCAACCCACCAAGTGCCGCGAAAAACAGGTCCGAGTTCATGTCCCTGGAGCATGTCACCATCTCACCTGTCCCTGCATTGTTCATCATCATATATAAACTATTATTAACACATGCGTGTGTTACTCCTGATTAGTTGCTTATACGATTGCCACTGGAAATAATTACTATATTTACTGCTGTAAATCTGTAATGGTCGATATATATATGTACCTGTGACAACGTCGAGTTCATGCACGTTGGCGATCTGAGGGCCGTGCCGGAAGGCCTGCCCGCCGATGCCCGCGTTGGAGAGCGTGCCGCCGACGGTGAGCCGGAGGTAGTCCGTCCACACGCGTGGCGCCAGGCCGTGTTGCAGCGTCTCGCGCGGAGGACGTCGATCCACAGCTGCTCTCCGCCGGCGTCCACGAACGGCTCCGCCACGCCGGCCGCGGACACGTTGATGCGGGGCGCGCGGTGACCGCGCCCCAGCGAGCTCATGTCCACGACAACGCCGCCCGGGGCCAGCGCCTGGCCGCGCCAGGAGTGGCCCTCCCGCGCGGCGCCACGGGGAACGGCGCCGCCGACGAGGCGGAGAACCGGATGAGCGCGGCGATGTCAGCCGGCGTGGCCGGATGGAACACGGCCTCCGGCGCGGCCTTCACCATCTGGCCGAAGTCCGCCGACGCCTTCGCCGTCGAGTTGCCATCTGTGCGGATCATCGACGCAATGCCCAGGCCGAAGAGATCGCCGGGGAGGCTCGCGGCAGGCAGTGGCCGGAGCTGGCCGGCAACGACGGAGAGGAAGCTGGCGAGGAGGGCGATCGTCACGAAATGAGTCCTTGCCATGCTTATCTTGCTGCAACAATGCAAATGGAGGTGGCGAATTTGATCTGCAGACCTGACGACTGCTTTGGGGGTTATAGAAACTTTAGAAGGAGAGATTTGCTTGTGTTCCTAGAGGCCACGAACTTCCATGGTATTTATAGGGTACCATTGGCCTCGCAACGTTGACAAATGGAGATGCAGCAGCCTTTCGTATTATTGAAATTGTTCTGAATATTTCAAGAGCTTTGATTGATTTTGCCCCCCGCCCCCCCCCCCCCCCCCAAAAAAAAAAGAGCCGTGTACCTGAAACGACAGTACGAAACTGTGGTGAACTTATGTTGATAGGTCTCATCTTCTGGTTGAGATGTTGACTTGTTGGGAGTATCAAAATGATTGTTGGTCAGATCAATTTATTTGTTTTCTTGATCATGAAAGGAAAGGTCAGAGATTCAGAGCAAACTTTCTTCTGCCTTTACTGCTTAGAAATACTCAGGCGGGACATAGTGGCCAAAATGTAAGCTTTGTGTTAGTTTCTTATTCAAATAAAAGTAAGCTTCTCTCTTCCCATTCACCATCTATATTCCCAATATTTAATTCAAGTCTTGTCTAAAACGACTTGTTTTACAGGTATGGAGGGAGTATATATCAAAGAAAAATAAAATAATTTATGTAAGAAATAGTTGTATTTCTAGAAAATCATGTGCCAAAATAGTTGTTCTTCTATATATAATTTATGTCTGCATAGTCATAGTTCTGTGACAATTAGATCAAACAATTGTGGTTTCTGCGAAAATCACTCTGTCACATGTTCAGGTCAATATAATTCATATGATTACACCAGATTGTACAGCTCTTGGGTCCACCAGAAGATAACACTCCACGGTAATCTGGCAAGAAGCATGTGACTGTAGTGATCAATCAACTGACGGCAGGAGATTTTGTCACATGGCAACAACAATCCTGACTACGTACCACCCAATGATGCAGGAAGGTAAACTGGAAATTGACTCCCACTAATTTGCAAGACGGAATGAGTTGAACTATTCATGATGCCAACCTCTCCATTGACATTCCGGTTTGTTTGATGTCCGGCATGGGAGTGACAGGTAGCAAAGCTCCCTTTTTTTAAAAAAAAATAATAAAATAAAAATTTGGAACTCAACGATATTATATCTGTTAGTTCATGTGTTGTGCAGTCAAGATCGCAAATTTAATCTCCATGCCTGAAGAAAAATATATCCTTCCGACGGCTGCAGGACTAAGGTATTAAAACAAAAAAAACTGAATGAAGCAACATAAGGCTGCGAGGATGCATGAATGTCGAGGGGCTATATTTTTCAGACCAAATCAAATCTGCATATTTGTCAACAGCTTGAGTATATATCCAAGGGTTAGTGGTGGACACACCTCACTGTTTCGCGCCCTTTAAAGAAGCTGCAAGGCCAGAAAAAACAAAGGCCAAGTTACCTGATGATGGTTCATGCACGAGCTCAGAGCCAGACTACCTTGATGGCAGGCCTTATATTTTTGATGGCAGCTGCAAAGTTTGGGTCAACGGCTTTAGTGCATTTTATCTGTAAATTTTCTTATATATATGCTGAGCAAAGCATATCTCTTCCTCCAGTCCACGTTTTTTAGGGCTAGTTTTTGTGAGTGTTTTTGACATTCTGTGCGTGCGTGTTCTATTTTATTAGCATTGGCCGGCCAATGGTACAGGAGCTCAACCTCATGTCGTTAACAGGGTAAGAACAACACAGCAGCCCAACAACGCAGGCCTCATACGCAAACCAAACCATTCTGCGTCATTATATAATTATTTATACTGCATAATTGCATTCAATACAATGGGCGCAGAACTGATAAGTATTGGCGAAATTTTAGATAAATGCCACTAAGCTTTATAAATTCAATTCATGATTTCCTTAAGTTTTTCTTTTCCTGTTTTGTTCATCTTCTATATATATATAAAACAAGGATAGTAATATGTTTTCACTGTCAGCCGCCAACCCCATTTTTTTTTTTTAATTTAGAAGTACATATAGTTTGTGGCATTAGATATAAAGAGGATATTATTGCTGATAAATGAAGTAATGATTATTGTACCACTTCAATTGTAATTTACAATTTTCCTAGTAAAATGGAGATTTAAAGTTCTTGAAAAATTATCAATTATTACTGGTAGGAAGCTTTGACATTCAAAACCCCAATATATTATGAAACTCTAATTGGGGCCTAGCATTCTTTTTGTATTTAAGATATTTGTAGGATGTAGTCATTATCTAAAAAAATTGTAGGGAGCTACTGCCACCTAGGTATGTGATGGTGACCCATGAAAAGGGTGAATCGGGTCACCCCTAGAGCTTCTATTTTTAAAAATATGTATATTTGTTTAGGTCTCTATAAGAGCTTTGCAAGTAAACGTTATTATAGTTCTAGCCTCAAGATGTTTTTACGAAAAGCTCTAAGAAACAAACCAAGAAAAGATAGAGTAAAGAAGAACTACTTTTAAAAGAAGACCACATATGCATGCTCTATGAAGATCTCCATAGCCAATTAGCCAGTCGATCTCCAGCGTGTGATGGACCCACTTTGCTCTCCTTACCTATGATACTTGAGAGACGTAAATCCACTGCATACATATTTATGAGGTTGCAAACAGATGACATTGTAAAAAAAAAAACTCTTTAGTAAAATCTCGCAACATATGACAAGCAGCTACATCTTTTAGGAGGTATTGGATGGTTTCCTTATTATCAAAAAACGACATTGGTCTATCTTCTCTCCATGTGTTTTACTGTTTTAATAAATGATCTTTTGTTAAAATTACCCTCTCTTAATTAACAAGGTTTAGGCTTTGCTTGAGCTACTCTGTTGGCTTTAATTCGTACAAATCAGTCGTGAAATAATATTTTTCTCTAATAAAAAATCTGACGTACGAATCAGCCGAAACAGCTTCTTGCTCGAGCAAACAGAGCCTTAAATGAAAATATTGATTTGGTTGCCTTCAAAAAGATTTTGATTTGGCGTAAGTACTCTAGTCAGTTCATTCGTGGACCACTAAATCATCTTGTCAAGACAAAAAAAAAAATGAGCCTTCACTTTTTTGCAAATTGGCTGATTTTCGAGCGAGTGAGACTTTGTTTAGTTTCCACCTCAAAAGTCTTTGCCCTACCACATTGAATGTTTAGACACATGAATAAAGTATTAAGTATACAAAAAATTAACTAATTGTACATATTACGAGTAATTCGTGAGGCGGATTTTGTTGAGCCTAATTAATCTACATTTTGACGATGTGGCGCTTGCTAACCATGTATTAGTTATGTATAAACAATTTACCCACGAATTACTTTTTGTATCTATGTAATTAGTTTTATTATTAATTATATATTTGTATTACTTTAAATTAGTGTAGAAATATTCCCGATGTGAAACACCGGCAAAACTTACCCCCATGGAACTAAACAACGTCTGAATACTGAATAGATGAGGCCCGTGAGCAGGAACCGAGATAGGCCCAGCGAGCGAGTGAATGGAAGAGGCCCGTGAGCAGCAACCGAGAATACAGAATAGGCCCAGAAGAGCACAGTGGGCGCACGGGGCCTTAGCCACGGCAGTCTGGCCGCCGCCCAACCCAGTGCAGGCCCGGTGGACTCTAGCAGTTGCCGAGGGTGGACTGGAGCGAGACGTCCCACCCGCGGTGGCTGGCTGTGTCGTGAGCCGCGCGTGTACTATGCATATGCATAGGCAGCACACACCAAACTATTCTCGGCGCAGCGTAGGTGGCTCCGTTGTGCGGTGGTGCGGACTGCGGAGTCCGGCGCGTGCTCCAGCTTTGCGGCGTGTAAAGCAAGCGTCTGGTCTCTGGTGGTGGTGGCCTGGTGGCTGGTGGGGATCAAGATCAACCTTACCTTCCACTTCCATCAGACGTTGTTCACGCACACCGGACGTGGACGGCCTCAAGCATCATCATAGCCCGCAAAGAGAACCCAACTACGCACAAAGAAAAGGGCCAACACCAAATTGGATTTTATTATTATTATTATTATTTTGTTCGATATAATACCTCCTCGCCAACTACACACAAAAGCAAACCCACGACGATGTTACGCCTGCTGGTAGCCCCTCCTCCCGCTGGCTCCTCTTATGCATGACAAACTCGACACAAATCCGCATTGCGCAGCAAATGCAGCTCCTGGTAGTACAAATTTTGCCAGTGTTTGCAAATCCTTCACCTGTCCCTTTTGTTCAGGAAAAAAAAACCCAGAAGGGAAGAAGATTGCAAATCATCCTTCTCAGCATGTGAACGTAGCCGAAACCGAAACGACTCCATTCCACACCTCCCAATACATTCCGTTCCGTGGGCCAGGGGGCGCCAAGGCCAAGCGCAGTCATCGCGCTGCTGCATCTTCTTTTCTCGGGGACACGGCCACACGGGGCGGGGCTATCTATACTATAGCTCGCCAGTCGCCACGCTTTGGACGCTAGTGAGGAGTGCGCCCAAAGTGCTCATCTCCATCTCTCCTTCTTCCTTCCCTCCTGTCGCGGCAAGCGCACACTAATCAGTCCAGGCCAGGGCCATGGCGGCGGGGCTCAAGGTCCCGAGATGGCGCTGAGGGTGTGCGTCGTCCCGCTCGCCTTGGCGTCCCTCTGGGAGATGGCCACCAACGCGCAGGCGGACGACACCTACGGGGAGGTCAGCTTCTCCGACCTCTCCGGATTCAGGTAGGTACATCCTCTGTAAGCATCCATCGTCGGTTGATTATTATTATCTCAATTGCAGTCTCTGCTTATATGTATAATCTCTCACTGCCATAGACTCGACTTGCAGCAGTAAGGCCCTGTTTAGATGCACCAAAATTCCAAATTATTTTGGATTTGTGTCACTTTTTGGAATTTTGGAACTAAACATGGGGCTGTAAAGTGTGGGTAAACATGGCTTGTAAAATTTGGAATTTGGAACCCCTAAGGCCCAAAGAGTGTAATTTTTGTCTGGGGTCCCTGCAGCCCACTTTACAAGACTTGTAAAAACCAGCATTCAATGAGGGCAAGTAAAGTTTACAGCTAACTAAACAAGCACTTGTAAATTTTAGATCGTAAAGTTTACAATCAAATATTTGTAAAGTTTTAGAACGTAAAAATTTGGGATCTAAACAGGCCCTAAGTATGAGAAATTGAGGGGAGAACTAAACTCTCCACTGGATTTCAAACGCAATTCTGGATTATTCTCCTTGAAAGCGCGTCATCGATCACGCTACAAAACGACAGATCTGACTGAATTCATGTTGTTGTCAGCTATTTGGTGGGCACCAACGCCGTCACAGCTGCGTACGCGGACGCGTAGCCTCCGTCCTGCTGTCGTCCTTGAAGCCCCTCGCGCGCTACAACTACGACTGGGTGATCCTCGTCATGGATCAGGTACGGGTCTCTCGATCAGAAGAAAACAGAGCGGCGACGCTCCTGAAAACTGAAACGCGCAACAACAACAACATCTGGATGGATGCAGGCGTCGGCGTACCTGCTGGTGACTTCGGCGTCGGCGGCTGCGGAGCTGCTGCAGCTGGCGCGGCGCGGCGACCGGGAGGTGTCGTGGGGCGAGGTGTGCTCCTACTTCGGGCGCTTCTGCGGCAAGGCCACGGTTCGCTGGCGCTGCACACGCCGCCGCGCTCGCCTGCTTCGTGCCGCTCTCCCTCGTCTCCGCATTCAGGGTGTTGAGCAGGTGCCATCCGCCGCCGCCTGAGCCTGACGCTCACGCTGACGACGGCCACGGCCATCCCAAGCACGCACAGGCGCAGGAGGAGCAAGGGAGGTACCACACACTGATGTGCGCGAGCGTTTGGTCATCCGCAGTGTTGTTTCTTTCTTACTACTACCAAGGGCATCGCATCGTCCATCGATCGATCGATCTTTGCACAAGTGTGTGCGCATCGCCATCGATCGATTGCGTGCGTGTGTGTACCACGTTCTAGCTCCGCCAACGTTTCTTCTTGCAGAATCGCTACTGTTTTCAACGATGGCATCCAATGCAAATAAGCAATGCTGCGTACGAGTACGATGCAGAGAGTCCGAGCACATGGTGACAAAATCTGACTGAACCTACGCTACGCACAGAAAATCTGAGTTCCCCTCAATAATGTCGATAAACAAGGTACGAATCTGAATCACGTTTGCTTGGCCACTTCTTCAGAAACCAGAGAGAATACATTACTCGTTGGCAGATAGGAAAAACACCATTAACACAGCTCCAGATTACCTTGCACATCTACCACTACCATGATGAACACCAAGTCGAGTCTCGATGAGAACACACCACCACCAGCATGCTTCTCCAGGAACAGGACACACACACAGATAGTCAAAAATACACACAATCCACATAAATGGTACTAGTACTTGTAGCGGCCGAAGATGGCGGCGGCCTGCGCGTTCTTGTAGGCGCTGCAGCCGACGAGGTAGAGGATGACGAGGGCGACGGCGGCGACGACGAGGGCGACGTTGGCCTTGTGCCACTGCGCCCGGAGCGCCTCCAGGAGGCCCGCCTTGCAGGACTCGCACGCGTAGCACAGCTGCCCCGGGTCGTTTGCTCCACAGCGCGCAGTCCGGGTCCGCCGCCGCCCGCGCCGGAGCCGTCCACACCGTCGGGCTCACGTAGCTGAACCCGCACACCGACGCCGGCTTGCAGCAACCAGACTGCAGCACCACACCAGCGGCTTGTCAGTACGTCGTCAGGTCGATGTGTTTTACAGCTTGCTGATTGAATTAGCTTAAGCCACGTCAGTTCGCGAAATCACTCAAAATTTTTGCATAGTACCTGTCTTTACACGCATACATGGAGCATTAAATGTAAGTAAAAAATATAAGTAATTGTACTTTTGGTCTGCTCATGTCGAGACGAATCTTTTGAGTCTAGTTAATCCATGTTTGGATAAAGTTTATCAAATAACAACGAAAGTGCTGCAGTAACTCGCGCCCATGCTAGCTGCACTCGCGCCAGCACCAAGAACACGGCTGTCAAGGTGACCAAAACCCCCCCAGATCGAGGTGATGGAAACAGGGATTACAAGCACTGCACAGAGATCCACAGCTAACTTAGGGTGCCTTTGGCACGGAGCCGCAAGCGGCTCCAACACCGGCTTATTGAGAAGCTGTGTCAAACGATGGTTTCAAAACGGCTCCAGCCACGAAGCATTCAAATTTCGTGCTCTCTGGAGCAGTTTGGCGGATGTGGAGCCAAAAATATACTGCCCCTCTCTAGTTGTGCTCTCGTTTTGCAGAAAAAGCCGTTTTGCCAATACTTTTGAAAAACGGCTTCAGCTTAGCCAGATAAGCTGCTTCACCACCACCACCAGCCACAGCCGGAGCCGTTTCACACAGCCACAGCCACACATGCTAAACGCACACTTACAGAGGAGCATCTTTATCACTCCCAATGCACCGTCCCATGAGACCCCCCTGTCTGCTGTCAGTCTCCGACCTTTGGTTCTTCTCACAGAGAACAACATAAATGCACAGTTGCTCTCGAGAGATGGGTCTAACTGAGACAAGTTTAAACACTTTTCTGTTTCGTTAATTAACTACTACTCCTCCATCCCAATTATAAGACATTCCAAGAATCTTGGAGAGTCAAAGTTTTTCAACTTTGACCAAATTTATATAATAAGATAATAATATTTATGATATCAACTAAGTGCAATTAGATTCTTCATTTCATTAGTTATATTTCCATAATATGTATATTTGATGGTATAAATTTTTATATTTTTCTCTATAATTTTGGTCAAAGTTGAAAAACTTTGACTCTCCAAGATTCTTGGAACGTCTTATAATTTGGAATGGAGGGAGTAGTAACCAAAAAGAGCTAGCATTTCCGACCAAAGAGATCGCCCACCACGCAGCAAAGTTCGCAGTCGATGTCACAGCAGCATCTGATTTGATTCAGGAACAAGTAAATATTGTGGCGACACGGTCCTACACATGGACCATTTGGCATTTGCATCGTGGCGAAAGGCGAGGGGAGGCCCACCCACAGTGACAGTAGAGATGCCATGATCTTTCTGCTAAGCCCTGTCATAAAGTTTGTCATCTGATTCCTCCTATCCCCTTCTAGCTCTAGTAGTAGTAGCATCTCTGGAGAGCTCCAGATCGTTTGGTTGATTGAGCGGAAGCAATTAGCATTAGAAAATTCCTCTTTCTTTTTCCTTCTCCCTATCTCTCTGTCCTTCAGTTAGCTCGCAAGTGTCACTAGAAGCTACCGTACATACATACTAGGAGTACTAAGCAAGCTAGGTTGTTTGTGTGCATTTTAAATCAGTAAGAAAACTACGGAAAATGGATTTCAATGAACAGTACTAGCTTAGTTTAGTAAGAAAATTATATGGAAAAAATGGACCTCAGAGCAGTGATAATGATAATCTTTGGATAGATAGCAAAGCATACCTGGAGCGGGGAGAGGTGCGACTGATAGAACTTGTCGGCGTTGGTGAAGGCCTGTCTTGCGAGCTTCTTGCAGGTGTCGGAGACGGCGAGGCACGCCCTGATCTTGTCCCACCGGGCGGGGTCGTCGGAGACGTACCCGCGCAGCCACATGGAGAAGCCGTCGAGGTGTAGTCGTCGTAGGCGCGGCCGAGCACCGGGTACGCGCCGGAGCCACGCGTGACGGCGAAGGCGAAGGCGAGGAGCGCGACGAGGAGCACGACGAGCGCCGCCATGGCGCAGAGGTAGATGGCCAGGAGCCGGCGCCGGTTCCAGTATGCGCCGACGAACCGGCCAGCGCGGCGAGGAGCAGCAGGCCGCCAGGATCGCCACGGGCCACCGCGCCGCGCGCGCACTCCTCCCCCTGCGCCGACGCGAACCAGATCCCCGACGCGATCACGGGCACCGCGCAGATCAGCGCCAGCAGCGTCACGCACGCCGTGATGTTGTTGCTCACCGCCATGGTGGCCGTGTGCGGTGTGCTCTAGTCTGCGCTCTGTTGGGGTATTGGTGGGGTGGGGTGGGGTGGGGGGGGTGGCTGCCGTCTGCCGATGTCCTCCGGATGCCGCGGATGGACGGATGGGCATAAAAGTGCAGGGCTTTCGGGGAAAGAGCTTCTTAGTTATAATGGTGTGATAGATAATGGCTCTTCCTTGTATGACTTTTTTTTATTTGAACTTATTTCTATGGTCCTGAAATAAATTTTATTCCTTCTATGACCTTCCGTCCATTTTTTCTACTTAATAGTGTTAAGTCAAGGGTGAAAAGACAATTTTCCCCTAGCTTAAAAAATTGCAGAGTTATATTTTTATTGTATATTAAAATGAATATTAAAAATAATTCACACATGACAATATTTCACATAAAAGAAATATTGTTACGTATAAATTTATTTATTTAATATTATTCTAAATATACAACAAACAAACAAAATTGTAATTTTTTATGTCAGGGCAAAATGGTCTTTTACCCTTGAATTAACACTGTCAAGTGGAAAAAACGGACGGAAGACCATAGAAGTAATGAAAGTTTATTTCAGGGTCATAGAGGTTGCTTAAAAGAAAAAAAGTCACATAAAGAAGAGTCATCTTTTACAAGACCATATAGGTAAAAGCTCTTCGGGAAAGGTGGCGCAAGGTTTAGGAGAGGATGACGTGTGGGTCCGGGCAAAGGATCTGTTCGGGTGGCCCACCGCCGACGTTACGAGCACGGAGCACGGGCGTCGCCGCGTCGGGCACTGTGGCAGAGCCATGGTCGGTTTGCTTGCTTCTCCTACGCGCCATCGGCATCCGTGCGAACTGTGAATGAGTTAGCCAAAAGCCCAGAAGAGTAGCGCGCGCGTGCGCAGCACGCTCGACAGTCGACACCGGTGGAGTGGAACACATGAGCCGGCCGGCAGCCCTCTCTGTTACTCGTCCGTCCTAAAATAAGTGCACTTTTTTTAGAGTTCGAAATTTGTCCCATAATAAATGTACATTTACATAAAAGACAAATTATACTATTTGCTTTTTTTCTCCTTCTCATTTTTCGAGGCGTAATGATTACACCTTTCTAGGGGTATAAATGTAATTTTACACTAACCTTAACATCTTCATTCAAACTCTAAAAGTGCACTTATTTTGGGACGGAGGGAGTAGTTGTTTCCCAGTTGCAGTTTCAGCTTCGGATTCTTCTGGTGCTCTTGCTCTCTCTTCAGTTCTTTTACATGTGCGATTACATTTCTGTTCAGCCAACAACGTACTGGAACGTTAGATCTGCTAGCTGTAGAGTCACGCACGCGTTCAGCGAGTACATTGTTGTGCCGAGCAATATCTCACTTTAAACTTGGAGCGGAGGAGCGGGACGTGGCCAGGGAGTAGAATAGAAGAGCCAGTAGCAAACACACTTCCCGTCGCGTCGGCCGTTGGCAACTGCGCTTGTCATGCCGCCTGCCTATGCCTGCATGGTGTCGGAAATCCTTTCCTCTTCCTCCCAGTTTTTCCTGGACGTAAGCCGGGCAACGAAGGCCTCGCTACATATAAGACTGACTCCAACAGACGCAAGACAAATACAAGACGCATTCCATAGTTTGGGTAGCGTATAGGAAAAGGGTTTGTGAACCAAAACTAACTTTCTTTCAACAGCAGACCCACCGCAGAGCAACTTCCGACCGGTGGCGCGGCTCGGCCCCCTTCGCCGGCGCGCCGCCTGACTCCCCGCTCCTTCTCGGCGGGTGGCACGGCTCCGCCCCTTCTCCGGCCCACGCGGTGGTGCGGCCCCGCCTCTTCCCCAACTCTCTTGCCGGCGGATCTCGTGGATCCATGGCGGACCGTTGCGCCGGGCCGGAGCCGCCTCGCCGTCGTCGTCCGCAGATCCACTCGCCGTCGCCGTCCGCGGAGCTCTCCAAGATCCGGCCGGCGACCACGCTTCTCCCTCCCCTTCGGTCGACGGCGACGCCCCTCCTGGTCTGGCTCATCCCACCGCGGCGGCGGTGCATGGAGCTCCTCCCGCCGGCGAGCTCCTCCCCCTGCGCGGCCTCCCTCGCTCCCCGCCGGCGAGCTCCTCCCCTGCGCGGCCTCCCTCGCTCCCCGCCGGCGAGCTCCTCCCCCTGCGCGGCCTCCCTCGCTCCCTCTGTCGGGCCCACCACTACGGCGCTGGGCCTTTGCGTCCTCGTCCAAAGGCGACGCAGATATGGCTCTCGGTTCCTCCCTCACCCAAAATGCATGTTGGGATTGAGTCATCTGTTGGAGGCTTTTCTTAAGACCTAAAGACACTGTGCGAGACCCTTTTTGCGTTTGCCTCTTGCTGTTGGAGACAGTCTAAAAACTAGTAGAGGGCGCGCCCTCGCGCGCGAAGGCAAAGGTTCACAGTTTTCCATTAATGACGTGTTGCCTTAGTGGAACTTATTACAGATTTCCATTTTTCTGAACTTATTACAGATTTCTATTTTTCTGAATTTATATTAGGGTATTCATGTAGAATGAAGTAATATATAAAATTAATTGTTGAGATAAGTGTATAGAACGAAAAGAACGGTAGTTAAAGTGCAGGTGCTGAGCAAGTTCGCTTTATAGAGAAGACATGGTTCACAGCGAATTGAGAAGTGAATACAGATAATAGTATGATGTAAAAGAAAAGCCTTATAATACAGAAGTGGCACGTGTCAAAATAAAGCAGGCAAATATTACATCACAGCATCTGTGAACAAATGGTCGGCAAGCTACCTTTTACATATTAACATTACACCTAAAATTTTCCTTTTCTTATGTCACCAATTATCCCAGAAGAAAGTCATTATATATACCAAGAAAAAAAAGAGAATTCAATAACATATGGTGAACTTACATAGCAGACTACAGTTTCCTCAACGCTAAATAAATATGGTTCTTTTTGGCACCATGTTCCCACCTGGCTGCTTGATGGTTGCGGCACCTGCATTTCACACCAGAGCAATGACAGGGTTAGTGCTAGTAACAGTATAGTGTGACATTACCATATACCAGCCAAGAACACCGTGAGAACGACAATCAAAACATGCAGCTGCCATAAAAAGCAAACAGTAAATAAGAACTGCAACTGCATTTATGTTTTTTCCTAGAAATTATCGGGGTGGTCACTTTAGTTAGCATGTAAGATAGCTAAGCAATTAGCATCATGATGAAAACATCACGATCAATTGAAGTAAAAAAAAACAACCTAGCAAGATTAAAGAGGAAAGTAGTAGACAATATGGGGCCACTCCAAAAATAGTGCAGGTTGTGAACATATAAAAAAAGGAGAAAAAATATTAGGGACGTTGCTGAAGCACATTCGTTCTATATTTTGTTATTTTAATGTACATCTGTATATTTTTCTATATTTCGTGAAATTGTGAAACTGACAAGGAAATATTTTGAGCTTCATTGCTAATACTGAGCTTTTGCAATACAGTAAGGCGTTTGTCAGCTATCAATACACTAATGGGCTAGCTTTCACTAAATTAATCCTCACTATTGCTACTATCACCAAATTAATGGGTTAACTATATGTGAAATGTTAAAATACTTTACTAATTCACTATGTAGCGCATAAATGGCATTTCCTCTCACTGAACTAATAAATCCATATTGATATCACTGAGATCCTCACTGAATGGATTACAAATCAATTTATCCCTCAAAATATGACTTAGGGCCAGCCTTACCTCATGATTAGAAGAGGTTGGAGGCAATCAGCAATGCACTCGTTGAGCATGTGCACAAGCTTTTGACATCCACCACTTTGTGTTGAACACCAAAACAGAGCAACCCTTAACCTACAAATAATGGGACTCAAAGGTAGCCATTGATATGATAAATAGGGAACGAAAAAAATAAACAGGGAACGGAAAAATAATAAAATTTTGCTACAGAACTCACCCAAATGTCGCTGGATTGGTTTATACTATTTGTACCAGCAGCACTCCCAGGAGGCTAGCCAACACAAGATTTCTCCCCTGTCGGCTCTCACCTTCGGTTTGTAAAGAGTAGCTAATGTGTCCATGAGAGGGGAAGAAGGCTCTAGGGAATTTATTAAGCCTTGCAGGTAAACCAACTATTAAACAGAATTTAAACAATTCAAGTTATTCTTAATTGGTAGCAGGAGAAAACAAATCTTTACACCAACTGCAGAGGAGCTTGGCAACGAAAAAATATGCAGGTATAAAATTGGCAGTCAATTGATATGGGAAGCCATAACCTGATGCCTTACAGAGAAGAAGCCATATGGCACATATATCCTTTGTCTTGTATAGAATGAGAACCTGATGCCTCAGAGAGGAGCAGTCATATGACACATATATATGTATACTTTGTCTCAAACAATCCAAACCTTTGTTCCTGCAAAACAAAACTGGTAAGTGTCAAATACCAGAGGAGTGTCCTAACAAAGTTGTTGAATGTAAATAGAAAATTGCAACCCAAAAGGAAACCAAGTATATGTAAAACTGCTCTCTCCAAAATGCTAAACCAAGGATTCATTTAGTTTCTGTTATAAGCATGCATGTCAGCAAGAAGAAAATAAATTCAACAAAATCGACGTCACATGTGACATGGACACACCAACAGTGTCTTGACAACTGAGGTAAACAAGCATGAACATTTGTTTGTGTACGCATGTAAAAAGATACATGAAGGAACTGAGCTAATCTAAGATGGTAAGGCTATATAGGCTACAAGGGAATATGATAATTTAGTGTACCAAGTACTAAAACTAAGAACCAAATTTTGATGATAAGAAACGGATGCTTTGCCCCTTGGATCATTGGGAGGAATGTTTTGCTGGTACCAGGAAAGCGGATGGAAACTATTTTGCGATGACATTGACTCCAAAATTTGTTAGTCAAGTCTGAAGAGCTAGATTTTGGTTTAGGCAAAGTTGTCTCAAGTCGCAGGCTGGGAAGACACGTTGCTAGGCTTGGCTATTACTGAACATCTATAACATTGACTGAATTACAACTATCGCTATTCATTTTCCCGAGGGAGCTGCCCGAAAGCCATGGCCTATAGGTGCTTGGTGCCCAAAGTGCCAATTAATAGTTCATCAGCTGAAAGGTCCGAATTGGCTAGAGGGGGGTGAATAGCCTAATTAAAATTCTACAAAATTACTCAGGCAAACACTATTAGTATAACAAATGGCGAAGCTTTTTGCGCTAGCCTAATAGTGTGTTGCAAGCCACCTATCCAACAATTCTACCTAATATAACTATGGTATACAAGCAATTAGAGCTAGAAACTAATGCGGAATAAACTAGCTTTAGTACAACTATGATCAAGATGATCTAAGAAAAACAAGTGTGTGCAAAGAATGAACTATGTAAACTAATCACAATATCATTAAACAAGGTATACGACAAAAGATATACAACAAGTGATAGTAAGTACACAAATAAATAGCTTGATGTAAATACACAAAGTAAATGAGCTAGATAGAAGTGATTTCACCGAGTCTTCGGGATAGTCTAGTAGAGAGCCAATCACCGATGAAATCCACTTGAGATGCCAATCACCAACAACATGAATATGAAGACCAATCACCAAAATGTGGAAGCAATCACAATAAGCACACGGGACACCAAGATTTATCCCGAGGTTCACGTGCTTGCCGGCACGCTACTCCCCGTTGTGTCGACCAACACTAGGTGACCCGGTGGCTAATTGACACAAAGCCAAGCTCACAAAGAGCGCCACAAGAATCTACCGCTAGTGAGGTAGCTCAATGACACGAGCAATCCACTAAGGATGCCTCTTGCCGCTCTGGCGAGGTGAGGCTCCAAAACCTCTCACAATCACGATCGGTGGTGGCCAAGAACAATCACAATCTTGCCAACAACCACCTCAACACCTCCAAGCCGTCTAGGCACCGGCAAATGCCAAGAGTAACAAGAAAACTCAATGCCGATGTGTCGGGGGACCGCAAAAGGGGTACCCCCAATCAACGCAAAACAAATAGGTTAAACCTAGAGCACCAATTAATAAACCCAGCTAGACTAACCTTCCAAAAAAACCACCCCTCGAGGCCTGCAACGCTGACCCACCGCCAGGGAGCTTAGGCTCGCCAAAGCCTTACCGACCGCCTCCTGGTAGCCTACCCCTCGAGCCCCGGCGCGTAGGCCTCGAACCCGCTACAATCGTACACCGCCCCTCAGGACCCCGCGCGGGGACCTCGAGCCTCTCCAGCACGATAGCCTATCCCTCGAGGCTCATCACACCCCAGGCCTCGAGCTGGAGCCCGACCTCCACTCACCCGAGCCCTCCGCGCCAGGCCTCGGGCGAGCGCACCACTACCCTACGAAGCCTCCCACGAAGAAGAAGCTTCCTGCTCCTCAGCTCTGACGACCGTACCAACTCCATGCAACGCATTTAATGCTTCCACCTACTCCGGTCATATCCTCTGGTACATGATGCGTGCCACAGCGAACCAGGGTCAGGGTCAAACCTTGTTTTCACCACAAGCATGGTCAAAAGGGCACAAGTACAGCACTGTTGGGCCATACCCTGCACTGTAGCACGCTCGAGCCACATCTCGAGACCCGGATTCCCGCTGTGCGGCCAGACTTACCGGGGCTTACCCATACCTGCGGGGACTCGAGCCCCCCGTAGGCGCCACCTCGAGGCTGACTCTGCGCCCCTCGAGCCCCTGGTTTCTTTCATGCTATTGGAGGACAGGTACCCCAAGACCCGGAGGAACCCTGCCACGTCATGTACGTGCCGGGATGGGCGCCGCATGACCTCCACGTCGCCACGTCTCCACGTCCGCGCCAGGAATGGCGGCCACGCTTCAAGGACGCTTCAACAGCAACCTCCACGTCGGCTGCAGTGTCTTCGACAAGACGGGATCCCTACCCTCCGCCGTATTGGGCATTGTACATCCCGATTCCTGTATCACACCTATGTAACCCTGGCCTCCTCTTGCTCTATAAAAGGGGACACCAGGGCCCTTCACTCCTTCGGTTACGCACATACGGCAAGACAGACAAGCCCACACAACACCACGCACACACGAGTTCGGACTCCGGTCCACGCTCCTTGAGCTTGTATTCGCCCCTGTACAAGCACTTAGGTGCAAGTAATACAAGAATCTCCTCCCCCCGCTGGACGTAGGGCCTTCTTTGCCCGAACCAGGATAAATCTTGTGTCATCTTGCATAACCATCCAGGAAGAGAGCACGCGATCATATTACTAGTTGGTGTCATACCCCCTGGGTCGAAACACCGACAGTTGGCGCGCCAGGTAGGGGCCTTCGCGTGTCCGAGTTGACTTCTCGTTGTTTTCTGGATGGCTTCTTCCACTCCTTCGTTCTCTGCTGGTGCCATCATCTGGGGGAGCCTCGAGTTCCTGGCCACCGGCAACGGCAACAACGAGCTGGAGGCGAGGGGAGGGAGGACGTGTCACGCCACCACGCGCGGGCGGCGTGGCGCGTCGCCCGCACCACCACGCGTCGCCACCCCGTGAGCGGCGCCATCGTCGCTAGGCACAGGCGGTGCCCACGGCGTACACCCACTTCCCCGCGGTCGGCGCAGGGTCCCCAAGGGGAAACCTGCCCGGCGCGCGGCCGGCGACTCCTAGGGCGCGCGCGCACTCCCCGGTGAGTTCACGTTCGTCATGCGCACGAACCAGGAGCCTGGCCAGAGGCCCCGAGAGCCGTGCACCGTCGACACGCCTGGCTTCCTCCCCACGGGGTGTACCGCGCTCGACGCAGCGTTCCCGGTCCCCAACAACTCCGCAGCTGTCTAGCCCGCCACCCCGACGAGCGCCGCAGGACCAGGCGCCAGGCAGAGGGAGGAGGAGGAACGTAGGCGCTCCTACGAGCCATCACCGACCTGGAGATCGTCGTCTACCCTGCGCGCATCGACAGCGGCTTCTCACGAGCTGTCGAGCCACCCCGGCGAGCCACCATCGGAGATTGGTACCGCGAGCTGCAGTCCCAGCACGAGCCAGGATGGCGCGACATCAACAGCTCCGACTCTGACGAGTACGACTACCACGACCCTGACCTCTGGGATCCCACCAGGGAATGTTTCCAGCTCGAGGGGGGGTGTGAGCGATACCGAGGACGACGGTGACGACAACAGGCCGGTGCTCAACCTCGAAGAGCCTAACGACGTGGCTGCGGCGGGCGGATCACGCGTTCAGGGGAGGAACGAACCTCTGACACCGGCTGCTCCCTCTAAGCACAACGACGACCAGGCAGCGCAGCTTGCGCAGCTGCGGGAAGCAATCGCCAAGGCTGAGGAGGAACGACAACGTCTACTGCAGCTCGAGAAACCTCTGGTGCGGAGCAAGCCTAGCCGCTCGAGGGCCGGCGCGCGCGGCCGCGCTCGAGAGGTCCACCGGCAGATCCTTGAGGACGGGGCGCAGCACGCCCCGAGGTGTGCTTCCCGCGAGCCGGGCAGAATGTGGTGGCGGCAGCAATGCTGCCCGTGATCTACCCACCGTCTCCAACCCTGACGCCAGGCGCATGCTCGGGAAATGAAGAACCTCCTCGAGACAGCCGTTGTGCAACAGGCCGAGAGCTCAGCCTCGCGCCGGCGCGGGGCGGCCTCGGGAAAGCCGGCAGACACGCCTCGCAACGAGCGCGAGATGTCTGTCCACCAGCCGGATGCCCTCGAGCCAGGCCAGTCCGGGAGCGGATCATCGACATCCGGCCACCTCGAGACCCCAACGACGCCCGCAACGAGCACCCGGCACTGGATGCATCACCTCAGCACCACGACGACCAGGCGGGCAGCTCAGCGCGGCTCCGGAAGGCGTTCACCAAGGCCGGAGAGGACATGCTACAATTCCGGCACAACCCCCGACGCAAGCACAAGGGGGCCAAGGAGCGTGGCTATAGTGCCCATCGAGGTGGACGCTACAACAGCGACGAGGACCGGCAAGCCCCTGAGCCCCCGGGCCCCAGGGTCTTCAGCCGGGCCATCCGCAGCTCAGCCCTCCCCGACCGCTTTCGACCACCGACCAACATCGTGAAGTATGATGGGGGGGTCAAGCCCAAGCTATGGCTCTCTAACTTTCGCCTGGGCTGCCAACTGGGCGGAGCAAAGAACGACGACCACGTGTGATCATACGCCAGCTCCCACTCTACCTCTCGGACACGCCCGTCGGTGGCTCGAGGGGCTCCCGCCGGGTCAGATCCACGACTGGGCCGACCTAGTCAGGGTCTTCGATGGGAATTTCAAGGGAACTTGCGTGCGCCCAGGCAACCCCTGGGACCTGCGACGTTGCAGGCAGACAACAGATGAGCCCCTCTGCGACTTTGCTCGACGATTCTCGAAACAGCGCCTCGAGCTCCCCCACGTGCCTGACGAGGATGTCATCTCAGCGTTGTTCCTCGCGAGCACGACATGCTAAGAGCTAGTCCACGAGCTGGGGCACTACCGTCCCAGGACGGTCGAGGATCTGATGGATCGTGTCACCAGCTTCGCCTCAGGCGACGAGGCAGTGGGGGCCTTCTTCGGCCGCCCCACAGGCAAAGGCAAGGCGGTGGCCACGCCGGAGGGCTCGAGCAAGGGCAACAACGTCAAGAACCGCAACAACAACAACAAAAAGAAGAGCAAGGGAAAGGTCAAAAGCGAAGCGCGACGCCGATGACGACGACGATGAAGAAGTGCTTGCAGGCGCCCTCGAGCATAAGAAGCCTCGAGACCCCCCAGACGGGGCCGTCTTCGATAAAATGCTCGAGGACCCCTGCCCTTACCATCAGGGTCCCGTGAATCACAAGTTGAAGGACTGTCGATTGTTGAAGGGCTTCTACTCCAGGCACGATGATAAGAAGGGGGACGCGCCTAAGGGAAAGGACAACAATCGACGCGACGACGGGAACGCAGACTTCCCCCGGTGCGCGACTGCTTCATGATCTACAGGGGCCCAACCGTCGGGCTCTCGGCTCGAGAGAGAAAGAAGGAGCGCCGGGAGGTCTTCGCACTCCGCCACGACGCCCCCCCGGTACCTGGACTGGTCTGATGCGCCGATCACGTTCGACCGTGACGACCATCCGGACCATGTCATGAATCCGGGGGCGTACCCCTCGTCGTCGACCCCGTCATCATCGACGTGCGGTTCTCCAAGGTGTTGATGGATGGGGGCTCGAGCCTCAACATCATATACCTCGAGACCCTCGACCTCCTGGGGATTCGAGGGACCAACTCCGACCCAGCGTCGGGGGGTTCCACGGAGTCGTGCCAGGGAAGAAGGCCCACCCCCTCGGGCGCATCGACCTACCCGTTTGCTTTGGCACACCGACCAACTTCCGCCAGGAGACGCTCACCTTCGAGGTGGTCAGGTTCCAAGGGACCTACCACGCCATCATCGGCAGGCCAGGCTACGCCAAGTTCATGGTGGTCCCCAACTACACGTACTTGAAGCTCAAGATGCTAGGGCCGAAAGGGGTCATCACCGTCGACACCTCCTACGAGCACGCGTACCACTGCGACGTGGAGTGCGTCGAGCGTGGTGAGGCCAACGTCCATCTCGACTCGCTCGAGGCCTGGCTGCCCTGGCCACCGAGGGGGCCCCTGAAGCAAAGCGCCACACCAGCACCTTCGAGCCAGCAGAACACACCAAGCTGATACCCGTCGACCCGACCTCGACCGATGCCAAGACGCTGGCCATCAGTGCCAGCCTCGAGCAAATAGGAAGCAGTGCTCGTTGACTTTCTCTGCGCGAACATCGACATGTTTGCGTGGAGCCCCTCGGACATGCCGGGCATACCGAGGGAGTCGCCGAGCACGCCTTGGAGATCCAGGCCGGGTCCAGACCGGTGAAGCAACGCCTGCGCCGCTTCGACGAGGAGAAGCGTAGGATCATTGGCGAGGAGGTGTATAAGCTTTTGGCGGCTGGATTCATCAAGGAGGTATTTCACCCAGAGTGGCTAGCTAATTCTGTACTAGTCAAGTAAAAGAATGGAAAAATGCGGATGTGTGTAGAGTACACTGGTCTGAATAAAGCATGTCCCAAAGTTCCATTTCCTTTACCTAGAATTGATCAGATTGTCGATTCCACTGCGGGGTGTGAAGTACTTTCATTTCTCGATGCGTATTCCGGCTACCACCAGATTAGAATGAAAGAATCCGACGAACTCGCTACCTCTTTTGTTACGCCTTTTGGTATGTATTGCTAAGTTACAATGCCCTTCGGCCTTCGAAACGCCGGGGCAACGTATCAGCGTTGTATGCAGCATATCTTTGGTGAACACATAGGCAAAACCGTCGAAGCCTACGTCGATGACATCGTGGTTAAGACCAAGAAAGTCGGGGACCTCATCAGCGATCTCGAGACCACGTTCGAGTGCCTCCGGGCCAAGAATGTGAAACTCAACCCCGAGAAATGTGTCTTTGGTGTGCCTCGAGGCATGCTACTTGGCTACATCGTCTCACAACGGGGGATCAAGGCCAACCCTAAAAAGATCTCAGCAGTCACGAGGATGGCCCAATTCGAGACCTCAAGGGCGTACAGAAAGTAACGGGCTGCCTGGCCGCTCCCAGCAGGTTCATCTCGAGACTAGGGGAAAAGGCACTACCCCTCTACCGCTGTTGAAGAAGACGGAACGCTTTGCATGGACTGTCGAGGCCGAGGAGGCCCTAACCAAGTTGAAGGGGATGCTAACTTCCACGCCAATTCTCGTGCCACCACGACAGGCCCAGGGTAATGATCCCCCCGAGCCTCTCCTCCTCTATGTGGCCGCAACCACTCAGGTGGTCAGCGCGGTCATAGTCATCGAGAGGCACGAGGAGGGTCATGCGTTACCGGTCCAACGGCCAGTGTACTTCATCAGTGAGGTACTCTCCGAGGCCAAGTCCGATACCCGCGACATCCCCGAGCTGCTACGACATCATCATCACCAAGGCGCAAGCTCCAGCACTACTTCCTCGCTCATCCCGTAACAATGGTATCATCCTTCCCCCTCGGAGAAATCATCAACAATCGGGAGGCCACCAGGCGCATCGCCAAGTGGTCTGCCGAGCTAGCTAAGGGGGAGGCCATCACCTACGCTCCGCGAAAAGCCATCAAGTCGCAAGCGTTGGCGGACTTTGTTGCTGAATGGACCGACACCTAGCTCCCACCGACGCAAATCCAAGCCGAGCTCTGGACCATGTACTTCGACGGGTCCCTCATGAAAATAGGGGCAGGCGCAGGCCTACTCTTCATCTCACCCCTCAGAGTCCACATGCGCTACCTGCTGCGTTTGCACTTCCCCGCCTCCAACAACGTCGCTGAGTACGAGGCCCTCATCATCGGGCTGCGTATCGCCCTCGAGCTTGGGGCCCGACGCCTCGACGTCGAGGGGACTCGCAGCTCGTCATCAACCAGGTCATGAAGGCCTCGAGCTGCATCGACCCCAAGATGGAAGCATACTGCGGAGAAGTGCGCAGGCTAGAAGACAAGTTCTACGGCCTCGAGCTCAATCACATCGCCCGAAAGTAAACGAGGCCGCAGACGAGTGGCTAAGTTGGCGTCCACGTGCGGCACCGTTCCGCCAGATGTCTTCTCGAGGGACATTCTCGAGCCATCTGTCAAAATCGGCCCGAGGGCTGGCCCTCGACGCACCCCTCGAGCCGGACACGGGGGCTCGACCGTCAACGCCACCCCTCGAAGACGACCCCTCGACGTCCGCTGAGGCAATGCAGATCGACGCATCCGCCTCTTCATCATCGCGACCCCTCGACTGGCGGACGCCCTTCCTCGACTACCTGACACAAGGCGTGCTACCAGAAGACAAGACGGAGGCCCAGCGCATCGCTCGAAGGGCCAAGACCTACGTCATCTACGGCGCGACGAAAGAGAGATCTACCGTCGAAGCCCATCAGGAATCCTTTAGCGCTGCATCCCCTCGAGGAAGGACACAGGCTCCTCGACGACATGCACTCGGGGGCTTGCGGCCATCACGCAGCGCCAAGGACCTTGGTGGGGAACGCCTTCCGCCAAGGCTTCTACTGGCCAACTGCCATAGGGGACGCCAAGCGCCTGGTTCGAGCTTGCCAAGGGTGTCAGTTCTACGCCAAGCAAACGCACCAGCCCGCGCACGCACTGCAGATGATGATCCCATCACTTGGCCGTTTGCCGTCTGGGGCTCGATCTCGTGGGTCCCCTCAAGATGACAACTGGAAAGTACACGCATGTGCTCGTGGCCATCGACAAGTTCACCAAGTGGATCGAGGCTAAGCCCATAGGCGACCCCACCTCCGAGAAGGCCGTCGAGTTCATCGCCGACATCATGTACCGGTTTGGGGTGCCAAACGTCATCATCACCGATAATGGCACACAATTCACGGGCAAAAAGTTCATCAACTTCTGCGACGACAACAACATCCGCGTGACCTGGGCCTCGGTCGCGTACCCTCAATGCAACGGGCAGGTCGAGCGCGCCAACGGCATGATACTTCATGGGCTGAAGCCGAGGCTGTTCAAGACCCTCAAGAATTTCGGAAAGGGGTGGGCTGCAGAGCCCCCCTCGGTGCTGTGGGGCCTCAGGACTACGCCGAGTCGAGCCACCGGGTTCACTCCGTTCTTCCTAACCTACGGCGCCGAGGCTGTCTTGCCTACGGACCTCGAGTACGGCTCCCCTCGACTTCGAGCCTACAACGAGAGCAAACAAACGACGAGAGGCTCGCCAACGACAAGGACCAGCTCGAGGAGGCTAGAGACGTGGCTCATCAACTCCGCGCGCTACCAACAAACACTTCGACGCTGCCATGAACAAGCACGTGCGCAAGAGGGACCTGGCGGTGGGGGACCTCGTACTTTGACGGCTGCAAGACAATCGAGGGCGCCACAAGCTCACCCCCTTGGGAAGGCCCATACACCGTAGCTGAAGTGCTCAAGCCAGGAACATACAAGCTCTACGACGGGCAAGGCAGGATCCTGGCGAACGCGTGGAACATTTCTCAGCTATGTCGCTTCTACCCTTAAGGGCCTCGAGGCCTTGTTCATTTTGTTGCTTTGTACGAATATGACAAATATGAATGAACAAACTCGTGCACTGTCTTTCATATTGCTTAGCAACTTAAGGTAGCCTCGACCCTACCTTGCTCAGGGTCAAGCCTCCCTCGGGGGCTGACAGGGGGGGGAACTCCCCCAGACTCCGGAAAAAATGCGTTTTTCTTTTCAAAAATTCGACTCTACTTCGATTTGTATCTTGAGCGTACTAGCGATGTCTAATTCTGTAGATACCTCGAGCCCCCAAGAGTCGGGGGGCGTCGATGTAGATGTCCACCTACGCCCCCGGGCTACGGTACCCTACCTACGCCTCCCCTCGAGGAGCTCGTGATGCGTATCGAAAGAACACTGACCAAGACGGTAAAAGCTCGAGCTAGTGACAAAGAGAAATGATCGAATAAGTTTGAAAAGAAAACAGCTTCTTTAAACAAAATAAGTCATACTCATATATTGGCCTCGACGAGCCATAAGTCACAACATAAATCTTACAAGGGCCTCGACGCCCAAATTTTGGCACGCATGCCTCATTCTTCATCGGTCTGGTACTCTTCCCCAAGGTCTTCTGCCGCAGGCTCTGCCTCGACGTCCAGACCAGAAGGAGGGGCGCCGCCTGCACCACTGTCCGCATCAGGAGGCAGCACGTCCTCCTCGAAGAGCTTGGCGAAACGCCGGCCCCCTTCTCCAAAATTCTTGTCGACGCGGCGGTTGTTCCACTCCTCGTCCTCCCCTCGATCTTGATGATGAAGCCTTGGCAACAACGTTGACCGGGTAGCGGAAGCCGGAGCGGACGGCCGCAAACGCTGCTTTACGCCATGGTGGAGAGCGCCCCTAACGCGCCGGTCCACGTCGAAGCACGTCGAAGAAGTCACAGGGCGCGACCAGGGCGTCGCTCGAGCCACCGCGCCCTTTGCCGCGGGCCACCGGGTCGGCACCCACATGGGAGCTGAGCCTGTCAAGGGTGACGCGCGCTCGCTCCGCCACCATGGTTTCACCTCGGAGTGCTCCACGAGAGCCGTATTCGTCTCGCGGAGCTCCTCGGTGGTCTTCTCAACATCTATGCAACAAACGGAAAA
Organism: Coix lacryma-jobi var. lacryma-jobi; assembly: GCA_009763385.1. Taxonomy (NCBI): domain Eukaryota; kingdom Viridiplantae; phylum Streptophyta; class Magnoliopsida; order Poales; family Poaceae; genus Coix; species Coix lacryma-jobi. The sequence goes on along the minus strand of VDCT01000747.1, from coordinate 433,873 downwards.
GAGTAAGCCCGCGGCGTGGTAAGAATCACGAAATCAAAGCGAGACGAGGCATGAAGATTACCTTGACAGTGCACGCCCAGAGCAGCGAAGTCGCTGGTGAGGACCTCGACGCGCTGCTCGATGTGTGCGCTTCTGGGACAGCGCGTCGAGTTTTTCGCCCCTAAGGCCCTCAACCAGCTTGCCCATCTCTGCAAGGGCCAGTTCCTTCTGGATCACCTCCCGCCGCGCTGCCTCTGCTGCAGCCAGGCGGTGGCCGCCTCGGTTTGGCTTCCTCGGCCTCTTTCCTTGCCGCCTCTGCTGCAGACCGAGCAGTGGCGGCTTCGCCCTTGCCTCCTCGGCCTCCTTCTTTGCCGCCTCCAGCGACCGGGCGCGTGGCGCTTCGCTACGGGCATCGGCGGCCTCGCTACGGGCGTCGGCGGCCTCCTCCTCCTCAATTCCTCCGCCGTGGCCAGAGCGGTGGTGGCCTCCCGCTTAGCTTGGGCGGCCTCGTTACGAGCAACCTGGGTCTCCGCCTGCGCCGTGTTGAGCCGGCTCGCCTCGCCATGCTCGTTCCGAGTCAGCTCGGCGCGGAGCTCCTGGGAGCTTCTCCTCCGCCTTCGTGAGGGCAGCCGCCACCGCGCGGACTTGTCCGCCTCCTGGACGTAGGACCTCTCCGCCTCCGCCACGAGCTCGGCCACCTCCTTGAAGATCAGTCGCGCCGCTGGGGCCCGGGAGCCCTCCCCACTCGACCCCAGACCTCTCGCGAGAGGTCGACGAGTCAGGGCGCCAGGTCAGGTCGGATGTCAGGGGACGGCACCGGCCGGTCGTCGATCGACGATGGGCAGGTCCTCCTCCAGCTCGAGCGGCGCCTGCTGCGACCCCACCACCAGCGGCGCAGGCTGCGGCTCCCTCCGCCCCTCCACCGTCTCCTCCTGCTGCTCCGTCCCCTCCCGAGGCGGCGGTACGGCCTCGCGTAGAGGCGAGGACTCGAGCGGTGGTGGGACGCTCGAGACGTGGCTCGTCCCCAAGCTCTCCTCCCTCGCCGGGTCCTCCGGCGTCCTTGTCGGCCTCGGCCGACGTCTCGAGCACTTCCTCCAGCGTTGAGCCCTCGGCCGGGGACAGCTCCTGCTCAAGCTCGTCCAGGAGCTCCTCCACCGTCGCACCCTCTCCACCGACGCCTCTCCCTCCTTCCCCTCTCCGCGGGCCGGCTCGCGTCGATTGGGGCCTCGAGGGCCACCGTCTCTTCAGCCCCGGCACCGACGGAGCCGTGCTTGTCTTCGGTGCTCCCCCCAAAATGGTTGACGAGACGGGGGGAGGAGTGGCCCTCTCGGTAGGCGCCACAGGAGGAGGAGGCGGAGGAGGAGGAGGAGGAGGAGGAGGAGGAGGAGGAGTGCCGCGACTGACGCGGTGGCGGCGGACGCGGCGCCAGGAGCCGCGGTCCTTGCTGAAAAGGAAAACGACATCGTCAGAATCAAGAAAATACCTCGACCCCCGTGGTCGACGGCGTCGGCCTCACCAAGATCCCGCGACGGCCATCTGGCTTCCCCGAGCCATCTGCTCGAGCCTTCGCCCAAGCAGCCTCTCTAGCGGAAGAAGGAGCCATACCTCGAGGTGCTTGGACCTCAGCAGAGCTCGAGGTCTTGGTCCGCTTGGACACCCGTGGAGTCCGCCTCCTGACGGGAGCGCTTTTCCCTGAAAAACCAGAGGTGGCACACATCACCAAAAGTAAAAGGGTAAAGCTTCGCTACCCACGAGACTGAGAGATGTTACTGCGGATACATGGGTGTATGCCGGGTCTCTAAGTGATGAGTGATTGTCAACGGGTTTGATCGCATGTTTCTTTGGCTTGTGTTGTGCAGGTGTCGAGCACGGAGACAGTGATCGAGGCAAGGTGAAGGTCAAGTTGAGACGTGTCGTGCTGACGGACCGGGTGCGGTGAAGGATGGGCGTGCCGTGCGGCGGACGTGCCATGCCGATGTACCGAGCGGTGAAGGGCGGACGTGAGGCTTGGACTGAGGGACCAGACTACCTGAGGATCAGCTGTGGTGGCTGGCAGCCTGGGACAGCGACGAGCAGAGACTTGCGGGCACGGTGTTGCTTGGTCGAGGACCTGGGGACACGTGTCGGTGGACGGGGTGCACAGCAGTGCATCCCCTCTACAGCTCCGGTTTGTTGGTTGAGCCAGAGAAAAACCAACGGGTGGACGGTTTCCAGGTTTGGGCCTCAAAACCTGGGTGCTCGGTTTCCAGGTTGAGCCACAAAACCTGGGCGCGGACGGTTTCCGAGTTTGGCACAAAACTCGGGCGATGGGCCGGTTTCCGAGTTTGGGCCTCAAAACTCGGGCGCTGCGGTTTCTGAGTTTGGGCCACAAAACTCAGGCTGGTGGGCTGGTTTCCCCGGTTTGGGCCTCAAAATCGGGCGCTGATTGGAAAAGGCCGGTTTCCCGGTTTTGGGCCTCAAAACCGGGGGTGCAGAGCGAGGCGGGCACGTGGCGGCAATCGGAAGGTTGCGTGGAGGCAACGCGGACGACTTGCGCGGGCGTGGCCGTCGGATCTACCTACCACTTCGGGTTGGACCAGAATAGCCCTAGGGTTTAGCTGGTTCGCTTTGTAATTAGTTTAGAGAGGGGTAGAGTAGGAAATAGACTTAGACTAGAATAGGATAAGTACTCCGGGAGACACACCCTCCTCCTTCATCTCAGTTTTTAGCCATCTCATTTGCTTCCTAGCACTTAGTTTCCTGGTCTCCCATCTCCTGCTGTAGCTGAGATCCGCAGAGAGACTTGCAACTCTGTGTACTTGTTGAGTTTGAGGAAAGGAGGCCGTAACCTCCTTGTCGTAGCGTGTGTTTGCGTTTCGGCTTGTAATTCGTGGCTGTGATTTCCGTTGTGTTCGTGTTCTTCGCGGAATCCTTTTTCACCACGATTTCCCGTCGCTTGATCCCTTTGTTCGATCCATCTTTTGCAAATTCGTTTGAACCAAGTTGTTCTAGATCATGAGGCACTTCTTTCCACCGAAGGAATCATCCTCAAACCTCACGGTCTAGGAGATCGATCGATTTTAGTTTCGGGTCAAGTTTTCTTCCTTCCCCCGAAATTCTTGGATTCACCGATTTGGAGATAGGTTCGAGCCATGATCTCTTAGAGATAGCTCACTATACTCCTTGTGACTCATCTCACCAAATTTAATCCCTAGAGGAATTGTTTAGGGTGAGATAGAGGCAAATCGGTGGACGAACGGGCTGCTGCGAGTCGACCGGACGCTCAGTCGGGGTGACCGGACGCTCGGTCTGTGAGTCCGGTCGATGAACAGCACGTAGCCGCCGTGTTCTCACTGTGACCGGACGCTCCGTTCACGTTTTGACCGGACGCATCGCTTCCACTGTTCATCATCGCGCTTGTTCGTTTCTGACCGGACGCACTGCTCTCGACCGACACTCCGTACTCGTGAGTCCGGTCGCGAACAGTTCCAGAGCCGATTTTTGTTGACCGGACGCGTCCGGTCCCTGCTGACCGGACGCTGGCCAGAGTCCGGTCGATCCAGTTTCGCGCGTTTTCGTTCGCGGTTCATTCGTTCTTGATCGGATTTGAGTTCCGTCTTTGTGTTGGCTTTCTAGGGTTGTCTAGTGTCCCGCTGTGCTTCTAGGAAGCATCCACCCTACATCTAGGGTCGTGGACATTAACAAGCTCTAGGGTTCGCTTTTGGGGTTGATTTTGGGACAGTGGCATCTAGTTTCCGAAAGGAAATTTTGAAGCTCCCATTCACCCCCCCTCTGGTCGCTTTCGTTAGCTACTCGGTCCTTCAATTGGTATCAGAGCGGGTTAAGGATCTTCCACCTTAGCCGGTTCCAGATCCACCGAAGGCGACATGGATCGCGGCGTGGGCAAACCGCCGTTCTTTGATGGGACGAACTATGCGTATTGGAAGATACGCATGTCGGCCTATCTGCAGAGTTTGGGTGCTTCTATTTGGGATGTTTGCAACTCTGCTGATTACGTGGTCTTGGCTGCTCGTGTCACTCAGCAACAGATCGATGAGCACGATGCCAATAGCCGAGCCCGTAATGCTCTCTTTTCTTGTTTGAGCATGGGTGAGTTTGATCGTGTTTCTCACCTCGCTACGGCTCGGAGATCTGGGACACCCTCATGTGTTTCCATGAAGGCACCTCTCAAGTCAAAACCCGACTCTACGAGTCGTTCAAGGCGTGAGTATGAGAACTTTCGACATCAGCCTGGCAAGAGCATAGAAAGTTTATTCGCTCGCTTTCAGGTGATTGTCAACAGGATGAGGGCTAACAAGGAGCAGTTGCCTTTTGATGATCATGAGCGTGCTTTGAAGCTTTTGCACACTCTTGATCGATCTGTGTGGGATTCCAAGGTTAGGCGATCATCGAATCGCCTAACTATGAGACCCTCACTTGCGACGAGCTCTTCAGTAAGCTCAAGTCCAGTGAGATTGATGCCATGTCGAGGGCTTTTATGCGAATCCTTCTGGCCCGACTATGGCTTTGGTTTCTGGCTCTTCCTCTAACCCCTCAGCTGGCTTTGCGCTTTCTTCTCTTTTTCTGTCACAGAGGATCAGCTGGAGTCTTTGGGAGACGAGGAGTTGGCTTTGCTTGCCAACCGGTTCTCGCGGTTTCACAACAACGCATGAACCGTCGCCGCGGAGGAGGACGCTCGGGCTGCTATGAGTGCGGTGACCCCGACCACTTCATCGCCAACTGCCGAAGAAGAACAAGCACTCGGGGAAGGGCGATCATGGCGCAAGTACGACTCCAAGCACAAGGAGAAGCACGTCCCCCCGAGGCACAAGAAGCGGGGCGGCTTCGACAAAGAGTACATCAAGAAGAAGTACTTGGAGAAGGCCCAAGCTGAGCAGCGTGCGTTCTTCGCCACGCTCAGCGACGTCGACGGCTCGGATGACGACTCCGCTTCATCAAGCGACGACGAGTCCGAGAAGAAGAAGAGGATCGAGGACAAGCTGAACGGTCTCTCTGCTTCTTCGCCGACGACGATGGCTTCTGCACCATGGCGCTTGGTGATGAGGTCGATGGCAAGCTGGAGCACTCCCCTCACGACGACGACGACGACACCTCCCAGGTATCCCTCACTCACGACGAGCTTTCTGCTGAGGTTGAGAAGCTTACTGTCGCGCTCCTTAGTCAGGACAAGTTGCTTAGGCGTGCCGCTAGAGAGCGCAAGGAGTTTAGGCAGAAGTGGGAGGACACGGTAGGGAGCTTGAGTTTGCCAAGTCCACCGTGGTCGTGTCGGAGGAGGTTGAGTGCGAGTCGTGCACCACGCACATGACTGACCTTCTCACTTTGAGAGGTAAGTATGCTGCGTTGGTAGGAGAGCTGGATGAGCTGAAGGCTAGACCTTCCTTGTTGGGTGCGTGCAAGACTTGTCCTGTCTTGCAGTCTGAGTTGGCAGAGAAGAATGCCAAGATTGAATCTCTTGAGAAGGCCAGCTCGGGTAGCACTTGTGTGACTAGTGCGCGTTGTGCGAGGGTTTGGAGATGGAGATTGCAAATGTGAAGCATGGCAAGATGCAAACCGAGGAAGAAAACACATACCTTCGGACCATCTTGTCATGGGTATCTTGTAGTGAGCCGCAGCTCGGGATGATGATCTCCCAATTCAAGCGAGCTGCTGGAGGTCCTGGTATAGGTTTTGCTCAGGGTGTTGATCTTTCTGCTTTTGGGAGATTGGAGAGTCGAGTGGTATGAATCCGAGTGAGAAGCCCAACTCCACCACTACTCCCAAACTTACCAAGCTTCCACCCAAAGAGCCTCTCAAACCTACCACCAAGGATGGGGTGTTTGAAGAACCTCCTAGAGCTCCACCCAAGAACCAAGTGTGGCATCCCAAACCCAACCACCTAAAGAACAAGCTGGATACAATGCCACCTATCCAGGAGGAGTTGCCACAGAAGGGCAAAGTGATCCACACCCACAGCCATGAGTACCAACAACCCCCTTTGTGTGCGGTGAGGTACCATTGTGATTTCTGCGGGAGAGATGGACACTTGAGTGAGTTCTGCTTTCGGCGCAAGAGAGAGGCACGCCGTGCTAGGAGATGGACAACCCGGACATGTACCACTCTTTCCATGGTGTGCATGTGCCAACGTCCAGAGGAGAGCTGCTAGGCCCAGAGGTCCAGAGCCTCAAGTCCCCAGGCCTAGGCAGCAGCAGAGAGCTCCAAGGAGAGACGCTAGGTCTAGAGGTGTTGAGCCCCAGGTTCCTAGGCGTAGGCCTCGTAGAGAGCGTGCCCGGCGGGAGCCTGCAGTTGCAGGTTTTGGACCCCGTGGCGGAGGCTTTGTAGTTGAGCGCTTTCCCCCACCGCAGTTTGAGTATCGCGGTGAGCGCTTCTTCCCTAGCGGACCACGTTTTTCCTCAGCGTGGTGATCGCTTCCCTCGTAGACGTGCTAGGAATGGTTTTTTCACTAACCCTTCTTTTGAGCAGCCGGCCCAACACTGGTTTTCCCCTTACTTCACTAACCCCAGTGTTGGACCGTATGCTCACCCTATGTCTTTTTTATTGATGTAGGTAAGACGGTTGGAGGACATTTGGTTGGTGGATTCCGGTTGTTCGAGGCACATGACCGGAAACGCCAAGTGGTTCTCCAGCCTTAGCCCGTCGCCGGAAGGAGTACATACCTTCGGCGACAAGTAAAGGTAAGATATTATCTCGTGGGACTGTGCGGGTTAATGAGCACTTTGTGTTGCGCGATGTTGCTCTTGTTTCTAACCTGCATTTTAGTTGCTTTCTGTCTCGCAACTTTTTGATGATGACTATGAGATTCGTTTCAAACCGAACCTTAGTCGCATTTTAGATCCTCAGGGCGATCTTGTATGTCTGATTTCGCCCTTTGAAAGTCTTTCGTGCGAAATCTCTCCGAGTCGTTTGGTTCTTCTCGATGTCTTTTTGGCTAGTCCTTCTTCCTCCAATCTTTGGAAGTGGCATAGGAGGCTCGGTCACTTAAGCTTCGACTTGCTTGCAAGACTTACTCACTTGGCCTAATCCGAGGATTGCCCAAGCTTTCAATGGAGAAGGATCTAGTTTGCCATTCTTGTAGACATGGGAAGATGGTTGCCGCTCCCCACCATCCTGTGACCAAGGTTATGACCTCGCACCCCGGAGAGCTTTTACACATGGACCTTGTTGGTCCGGCTCGGGTGAGCTCGGTTGGTGGCAAGTGGTATGTTTTGGTTGTTGTTGACGACTTTTCGAGGTATTCGTGGGTCTTCTTTTTGACTGAGAAGTCCGAGACTTTTTCCTTCGCTCGCAATCTGATTTTGCGTCTTCAGAACGAGTTCCCTTTGAACTCGATGCGAGCTATTAGAAGTGATAACGGTTCCGAATTCAAAAATTCGGATTTTGAGAAGTTTTGTAACCGCCTTGGTTTGGAGCATCAGTTTTCTTCTCCCTACACACCGCCCCAAAATGGTGTGGTAGAGAGGAAGAATCGGACCCTTGTTGAGATGGCCAGGACGATGCTTGATGAGCATAGGACTCCTAGGCGCTTTTGGGCCGAAGCTATGAACACTGCATGCTACATTTCGAATCGCATTTTTCTGAGAGCGTTTTTTGAAGAAGACCTCTTATGAGTTGCGTTTTGGTCGCCAGCCCAAGGTGAGTTATTTTAGAGTCTTCGGTTGCCATTGTTTTATATTGAAGAAAGGCAACCTGGACAAGTTTGAGTCTCGTTCTTCTGACGGAGTATTTTTGGGTTTGACACTCACACTAGAGCATATCGTGTACTTAACCTTGATACTAACCAGTCATGGAGACATCATGTCAGCTTCGACGAGACTCTTGTTTCTCCTTCTTCTCGTTTTGAGCGTGCAGGTGATCATGAGGTTGGAGAGCCTCTTTTCGATGACGAGGATGAGGGTGCTGAAGGTATGGATGATCCAGCACCCCCTCCACCTGCCGTGCCGCAAGGAGCGGCCTCGACGATGACTCACGGCCCCGACACTTCTTCTTCCTGGGGGCCGTGGGATCCTCCACCTCGCCGGTACCTTTTGTACCGGGTGGAAACCAGCTGCTGTTTGAGGGGAGTCACTTCTACTTCTTCCTGGGAGGCGTCACGACATATCCCGCCAGCACCCCCCTGAACAGATGATCGGCGACATCGGCGAGCGAGTTACTCGCTCCAGGTCACAGCCATCTCTCACTTCGCTCATTCTGCTTTTGTTGCTAATTTTGAGCCCCGAGATGTTGGACACGCATTGACGGATACGGATTGGGTCAATGCCATGCATGAGGAGTTTAGAACTTTGAGCGAAATCGGGTTTGGGTTCTAGTTCCACCTCCACCTGACTGTAAGCCTATTGGGACAAAATGGGTATTTAAAAACAAGCAAGGAGAGGTGGCCATGTTGTGAGAAACAAGGCCCGGCTTGTAGCGAAAGGCTATAGTCAGAGGAAGGGATAGATTATGAGGAGACCTTCGCTCCTGTAGCACGTTTGGAGGCTATTAGGATACTCTTGGCTTATGCTGCATCCAGGTTTCAAACTTTTCAAATGGATGTCAAGAGTGCCTTTTTAAAACGGCTACATAGAGGAGGAGTTTATGTTGAGCAACCCCCCGTTTTAAAAAATCCCAAGTTTCCAAACCATGTTTTTAAACTCCACAAAGCTTTATATGGTTTGAAACAAGCCCCTAGAGCCTGTATGATAGGTTGAAAACCTTTTTGCTTGCTAAGGGTTTTAAAATGGGATGTGTAGATAAACGCTCTTTCTCCTCAAGCAAGGCAAAGACACTCTCTTGGTCCAGATTTACGTGGATGATATCATTTTCGGTGGTTCTTCTCACGCTTTGGTTGCCAAGTTTGCAGATACTATGAGCAGGGAGTTTGAGATGAGCATGATGGGCGAGCTGACATTCTTTCTCGGGTTGCAAATTAAGCAATCCCGAGAAGGGACGTTTGTGCACCAGGGCAAGTACCAAGGACTTGCTGAAGCGGTTCGATATGGGTGAGGCCAAGCCTCTTCCAACACCCATTCGACGACGACTGCCCTAGATGCGGATGTGGACGGAGAAGCAGTGACCCAGAAGGAGTACCGCAGCAGTATGATCGGGTCGCTCCTCTACCTGACGGCGACACGGCCGGACATTCAGTTCGCCGTGTGTCTGTGCGCGCGCTTTCAGGCGTCGCCGCGCACCTCTCCACCGTCAGGCAGTGAAGCGGATTTCAGGTACCTTCGTTTCACGCCTGAGTTCGGGATTTGGTATTCTGCTTCCTCCTCCCCCCTCTCCCTTTGTGGTTATTCCGATGCCGATTTTGCTGGTTGTCGCATTGAGCGCAAGTCCACTTCTGGGACTTGCCAATTTTTGGTTCTTCTTCTCTTGTTTCGTGGTCTTCTCGCAAGCAGTCTAGTGTCGCTCAGTCCACTACAGAGGCTGAATATATTGCTGCAGCTAGCTGTTGTTCCCAGTTGCTTTGGATGATGGCCACTTTGCGTGATTTTGGTCTGAGCTTTCCTCGCGTGCCTTTGCTTTGTGACAGCACGTGCCATTAGCGTTGCTAAGACCCCGTGCTTCACTCGAAGACCAAACACATTGATGTGCGCTTTTATTTTCTGCGAGACCACCAGGATAAGGGTGATATCGACCTTCGCCATGTCGATACTCATCACCAACTGGCTGATATTTTCACCAAGCCTTTAGACGAGTCAACCTTTAATAGGTTGAGGGGTGAGCTTGGTGTGTGTTTCCCCTTTTAGATGGGGGAAGCATTTTGAGGTGTATCATAGACTGATTCTTTATTTTGAGTTTCTTTTCTTTGCTTTTTAGCATACGCACTTACATTCTGAGCTTCATGTTTATAGTCACCAGAATGTAATTATGCTTTGTTTAGTATGCTCCAGTGCTTATGTTGATGCTTGTAGCCTATGCTCCTTCTGATCACTAGTACATGTTTTGGCTGAGCATTTTTTGAAATGGTGAAATTGCTTAATGTATACAAATCTGAAAATGTTCACCATTGAGATATGCAACTAGCATGTGTAGGGTGTATTGAGTCATTCCTGCTTTTCATATATGCTAGGTTGCTATGTCTCTATTCTGAGTCATTCACTTGCTTGGTTTGTTCATATCATTTTTAAAATTTGAACCAAGTAATAAGTGAATTGAAAAGATCGAGATGGGATTGCTTGTCAACACTCACGGTATCGAGACTGTTTCTCATTGCACTTTGAGTTAAACTTGAGCCGTGTAGTGTATGACCGAAACCGTAGCTTTAAGCTTCTGATTGCTTCGGCATAGGCTTCGCTCGGTTGAAAAGTTAGGCAATGACAAGCTCTCAACCTCTCGCAATCACATGCTATATAATTGATCTTGTGAATTCTTTACCGCTGCAACTCCGATATAAACTGAAATCACAAGTATATGCTTCATTCCTATGCATGATGATTGAACTTTGCTAGGGGTAGTTCACCTTGTGTATATGCTTAGCACTTGTTTGGATTTCTACCTATACATGTGTAGTGCTATTTTGATGGTGACTATCTTTTGGCCAAAAACTGCTCACTTGCTCATATGCTTCATATTTCGTATGTGTGATCAGTTTGAGCCTTCGCTATTTGAGTGCTTAATTGTGCTGTTGGAGCTATATCGATTAGAGAATCTTTGCACTCTTTTGATTATATGCCTGAAGCTTCTAACTTGCATTTCTGTCTTCATATGCATTTTGAAGGGGAAGCTTGTGTAAGGGGGAGACTTTGCCAAAGGGGGAGAAATTTTGCCCTGGTTTCTTGATTAGTGCATTTTCAACTAAGGGGGAGAGTTCTTGCAAATCATATGTCTCCTAGTGATCAACTAAGAGGGAGTTTTTTTGCTAGAGGGCAGATTTTCAAATCATTGTGCTCCGTTGGTTGACTTAGGGGGAGAGTCTTCCTAGTTGCTTGCACTTGTCGAGGGGGATTTTGCTAGTTGTGTAGAGCCGTTGCCTCTGTCTTGAGGGACCAGCAAACATTTCCTCGTTTGGTGTCGAAGTCCTTCTTCAATTGGTATTGATTTTGACTTTTCGATTGTCTTGAGTTTCAAATTGGGTTCGGAGTGGTTTTCATGCTAGTTGTGTTGAGCCTCTGTGCCTCTATCTTGAGGGACTACATTTTGCCGTCTTTTGCTCCGATTTCTCAATTGGTATCTGGACTTCGATTGGCTTTTGCTAGCGGTGTTGAGCCTGTTCTCTACCTCTTCTTAGGGCTAGCTTTGCTTTGCTTGGTTGTGTCGAGCCGTTGCCCATGTCTTTGGGGACCAAGTTCTTTGCTTCTTCCACTTGACCTTCTTTGCTTTACTATGCTTTGGGTCATTTGGTTGGGTTCTCTCTTCTCCTTCCTCCTACCTTCTTCTTTCACTTATGAATTTGTTGTGTAGTTGACAATGCACTCATCAAGGGGGAGATTGCAGATACATGGGTGTATGCCGGGTCTCTAGTGATGATGATTTGTCAACGGGTTTGATCGCATGTTCTTTGGCTTGTGTTGTGCAGGTCGGCACGGAGACAGTGATCGAGGGCAAGGTGAAGGTCAAGTTGAGACTGTCGTGCTGACGGACCGGGTGCGGTGAAGGATGGGCGTGCCGTGCGGCGGACGTGCCATGCCGATGTACCGAGCGGTGAAGGGCCGGGGGACGTGAGGCTTGGACTGAGGGACCAGACTACCTGAGGATCAGCTGTGGTGGCTGGCAGCTGGGACAGCGACGAGCGAGACTTGCGGGGCACGGTGTTGCTTGGGTCGAGGACCTGGGGACACGTGTCGGTGGACGGGGTGCACAGGCAGTGCATCCCCTCTACAGCTCCGGTTTGTTGGTTGAGCCAGAGAAAAACCAACGGGTGGACGGTTTCCAGGTTTGGGCCTCAAAACCTGGGTGCTCGGTTTCCAGGTTGAGCCACAAAACTGGGCGCGGACGGTTTCCGAGTTTGGCCACAAAACTCGGGCGATGGGCCGGTTTCCGAGTTTGGGCCTCAAAACTCGGGCGCTGCGGGTTTCTGAGTTTGGGCCACAAAACTCAGGCTGGTGGGTTGGTTTCCCGGTTTGGGCCTCAAAACGGGCGCTGATTGGAAAAGGCCGGTTTCCCGGTTTGGGCCTCAAAACCGGGGGTGCAGAGCGAGGGCGGCACGTGGCGGCAATCGGAAGGTTGCGTGGAGGCAACGCGGACGACTTGCGCGGGCGTGGCCGTCGGATCTACCTACCACTTCGGGTTGGACCAGAATAGCCCTAGGGTTTAGCTAGTTCGCTCTGTAATTAGTTTAGAGAGGGGTAGAGTAGGTAGATTAGACTAGAATAGGATAAGTACTCCGGGGAGACACCCTCCTCCTTCATCTCAGTTTTAGCCATCTCATTTGCTTCCTGCACTTAGGGTTTCCTGCTCTCCCCATCCCCTGCTGTAGCTGAGATCCGCAGAGAGACTTGCAACTCTGTGTACTTGTTGAGTTTGAGGAAAGGAGGCCGTAACCTCCTTGTCGTAGCGTGTGTTTGCGTTTCGGCTTGCAATTCGTGGCTGTGATTTCCGTTGTGTTCGTGTTCTTCGCGGAATCCTTTTTCACCACGATTTTCCCGTCGCTTGATCCCTTTGTTCGATCCATCTTTTGCAAATTCGTTTGAACCAAGTTGTTCTAGATCATGAGGCACTTCTTTCCACCGAAGGAATCATCCTCAACCTCACGGTCTAGGAGATCGATCGATTTTAGTTTCGGGTCAAGTTTTCTTCCTTCCCCCGAATTCTTCGATTCACCGATTTGGAGATAGGTTCGAGCCATGATCTCTTGAGATAGCTCACTATACTCCTTGTGACTCATCTCACCAAGTTTAATCCCTAGAGGAATTGTTTAGGGTGAGATAGAGGCAAATCGTTGGACGACAGGGCTGCTGCGAGTCGACGGACGCTCAGTCGGGGTGACCGGACGCTCGGTCTGTGAGTCCGGTCGATGAACAGCACGTAGCCGTGTTCTTCACTGTGACCGGACGCTCCATTCACGTTTTGACCGGACGCATCGCTTCCACTGTTCATCGCGCTTGTTCGTTTCTGACCGGACGCACTGCTCTCGACCGGACGCTCCGTACTCGTGAGTCCGGTCGCGAACAGTAAGGTTTAGAGCCGATTTTTGTTGACCGGACGCGTCCGGTCCCTGCTGACCAGACGCTGGCCAGAGTCCGGTCGATCCAGTTTCGCACATTTTCGTTCGCGGTTCGTTCGTTCTTGATCGGATTCGAGTTCCGTCTTTTGTGTTGGCTTTCTAGGGTTGTCTAGTGTCCCGCTGTGCTTCTAGGAAGCATCCACCCTACATCTAGGGTCGTGGACATTAACAAGCTCTAGGGTTCGCTTTGGGGTTGATTTTGGGACAGTGGCATCTAGTTTCCGAAAGGAATTTTGAAGCTCCCATTGACCCCCCTCTGGTCGCTTTCGGTTAGCTACTCGGTCCTTCAGTTACTTACCCAAAGTGACGGCGGGGCTGCTTCCCCGAACCGCCGGACCCGCTTGGGGCTTCGAGCCCGCCCCTTGGCTCGAGCCACGCCCCTGAGCCGTCTCCACGTGACTCGGGAGGGGGGAGGGCTCCCGATGCTTCCCGTGGCTCGACCCCCGGCGGGAGCTCCCCTTCTGCCTCCTGTACCGGGGGCGACCGCGCCTCCTTCGAGCGGTCATCCGGCGCCTTTCCCGGCGCGGGCTCTGGACCTGCTCCGGCGCTCGTGCTGGAGGTCACGCCCTCCTGCGTCTGCTTCCTTCTCCTGGTGGCGGTGCGGCGACGGGCTCCGGTGGTGCTCGCGACTCCTGTCACGAGACGACCGAGGGCTCTCCCCTCGGCGGTCATGGGGCGGGGGCTCGACGCCCTCTCATGCTGCCCGCTCCTCCGCGGGCTCGATGTCGCCCTCGACGGCTCGCGACGGACGGGCCCGGAGTCCTTCTCGACGTGCTGGCTTGCTCCTTGAGGACCGGCCCTCTTGAGACCCCCCGCCTGGGTCGACGCGGCGTAGTCTCCTTCTGCGCCGCGGCGATGGAGCTCCTGGTCCGAGGCTTCCTCGCGTCAGCGGGCACGTCCGACACGGAGCTCGATGTGCCCTGAGCCTCCGACGAGGCTGGGTCTGACGCGGCCTCCGCGGCTGCGCCCCGCGCGATCTTTTCGCCGGGGGGACCTCCAACACATCCTCCTGCACAGAGGAGCGGTCAGCCCTGACGTCGATGACCCCCGCGCGCATCAAACGCGCATCCATCCCCTCGTCATCACTCTCCTCCTCATCAACGTCTTCCTCCTCCGAGCTCATGGAACTGAGCTCGGGGGATTCCCCTCCAGGCCGTTGGTTACGACGAGCCTTCGCTCGCCTCTGCTCTCGAGCCGCCCGACGCAAGTTTCTCTCTTTCTCTTTCTTCTTCTTGGCATCTTACTCTCCTTGTCTTTCTGAGCAGAAAGGCGCCTCACCTGTGTTTCCGCGGCATCCTCCCTCACCGGGGCCTAGACGCGCGGCATGTGAACGCCCCCTGCAAAAAGAAACTTGATGTGAAAAACTACGAAGGGAGTAAACAAGGTTCGGAGAAAGAGAAAGGAGGAGGGGGCTCGAGACAACCTAACTCGAGGATGGATTACCAGGTCGAGGCACCCCTCGTCGGGTGCCATGGCGATCAGGTCGGCTCCTCTGGGCGGAACGTCCCTGGACAGTGAGCGTCACCCGAGAGGTAGCCTCGTTCCGAGACAGCCTCTCCTCGGCCATCCTCGACTGATTCAGCACCTCGAGCGGGGCGTTTGGCCCCATCTCGAACATGAGGAGGGGGCGGTCCGCCAGAGGAAGGACCCTCCGCTGATGGAACGCCCAGATAACCGCCTGGACGGTCAGCTTCTTCTCCTCCACCAGCACCTTCATCGCGTTCATCAGCGCTCCAGGTGGCGCTGCCTGTCCGCCGCGACGCCCCAGTTCCACTTCTCCGGGCGGTGGGTGATGACCCTGCCGGTGTACTGCGGAAGGAGGCCGCCCTCGTTCCGCAGGTAGAACCAGTGGTCGTCCCACCCCGCCTGGTTGGTGGAGAGCTTGTAGCGGAGGTAGTCGCGAGGGACGTTGGCCGACGTGGGACCGGTCCTCGCGGTGATGGTGAGGGAGCCCATGCGCGTGGACCTCCTCCCGCTTGGCTTCGCGGCCTTGAGAAAAAGCTCACCCCGGAGAGGTGGACGAACATCTCCCAGTGCGGCTCGATCTCAGGTACCCCTCGCACACCGCGGCGTAGATGGCGGCGTGCGAAATCGAGTTAGGGGAGAATGCTGCAGCTCCACCTCGAAGTGGTGAGCTAGCCCTCGCATAAATCGGCTTCGACGGAACGCCGAGCCCCATACGGTGGTAGCGGGTGAAGCTCACCACATACCCTCCGGCGGGTGCGGCTCCCGGTGATCCGCCGGCGGGACAACCACCAAGCGGGACCCTCCTGCGGGTTGGGGCGGAGGAGCCCCCGCCCCACCAGCGTTTCCAACTCCTGCTGCGTCATCTTCATTGGGACCCAATCTTCAGGCGGCAGCACTTGGGACTGGGCAGCCATGAGGCAACAGCGCGGATCTGAGCGGCGCGGGCGGCCGGGAAGATTCCAATTGCTGGCTCGGGAACGAGGCGTGTGGAAGCTACGGCGGCGGTGAAGGCAAAGGCAAAGTAAAAGAATCCCTTACCCCTCTTTCGATATTTATAAGGGAAAACCCCGACGGGCGGGGTTTCCCACGGCGGCGAAAAGGTAACGCACGCATTTAATGCGCCCACCTAAGCACATCTCGAGCTGGTCGACAGGTAACACGCGGCAACTCCGGACTCGCTCCGCTCCTCCGGGCCCACCACGGCCGCCGCTCCGACTTCTTGTCAGTCGCCCTAGCGCCACGATCTCCACTACCTCGCCTAAAAAGGCGCGCCCAACGGGCAGAAGGATTCCAAGCGACGGAGGCTTCTTCAAGAAGGTAAAAATGGGCCTCGGCCCTAAGCCTCGAAGCAGCGAAGGCTGGCCCTCGAAGAGGTTCGACAGCGGCTTCGAGCACCCGAGTCAGGGAAACCAAGGGGCGCCACTCGCAGCATCGCTCGAGGGCCAAGCCCTCGAGGCCCCTCACGTGTATCCAAGGCAGGGAGCACGACATGCAGTGAGATCCCCTCGGAGGGAGGCATCGAGCCACCGGGTCCTATCGAATGGATCTGGCATTCCTGCAGACCGAGCACCCATGCTTTATGAGATCGCCTCCGGGCTACAGTCGACCCCATCGAACGGGGCACGAGGTCTCACTTGGATTCCCCCGTTACCAGCTCACTGGGAACCTCGATACTCGCCCGCTCGTGGTAGTATGAGGCATCCCCCCTCGCATCCGATCGAAAGGACTCGCGGGATGACAAGCCAGGGCAACCGCGTGCGGACAGCTCGAAGAGCCGGCCGGTCGGTTCAGCCTGGCACCCCTCGACGAAAGAGGGTCTAAAAACTCGGGGCTCGACACCCCCGAACCTAAAAACGTAACTAACACTCACACTCGCACACGTAAAAAAAGCCACGAGGGAGTCCTAACCACTCCCCCGTGGCCTCGGGGGTTACACCCGCGGTGTCGCTCGCGCGACACCCACGGAATCAAAGCAACCAAACCCTCGAGAACCGGCTAGCTAACCCTCGAGATCCCAGTCGGGAGCCCCTGCTCGAGTGCAAGCACTCAAACAAGGGCTCGGGGCTACTGTCGGGGGACCGCAAAAGGGGTACCCCCAATCAACGCAAAACAAATAGGTTAAACCTAGAGCACCAATTAATAAACCCAGCTAGACTAACCTTCCAAAAAAACAAACGCCCTCGAGGCCAGCAACGCTGACCCATCGCCAGGGGCTTAGGCTCGCCAAGCCTTACCGACGCGCCTCTAGTAGCCTACCCCTCGAGCCCCGGCGCGTAGGCTCGGACCTGCTACAATCAACACGCCCCTCTTTTTCCGCGCGGGGACCTCGAGCCTCTCCAGCACGATAGCCTATCCCTCGAGGCTCATCACACCCCAGGCCTCGAGCTGGAGCCCGACCTCCGCTCACCCGAGCCCTCACGCCAGGCCTCGGCGAGCGCGCCACTACCCTTTTAAGCCTTTCTCGCGCATTTGCTCTTGTGAACTTGTTTTGAAAAAACAGCGACGCCCCCTTTTTCTTTTAGCGAGGCTCGCGCATTTGTTCTCGTGATGAGCTTCTGATGTGCTTTTGCGGGGGTGCTTGATGTTTTTGGACTTCGCGCCTCCCTTTGTTTTAGGCGGAGGTGAAGCTTGTTTTTTTGCGAGCCCCTGTCGTTTGTGCCAGGGTGCTCGACTTTCCTCCCCTTATCTTAGGCGGAGGTGAAGTTTGCTTTTTGCGAGCCCCTGTCGTTTGTGCCAGGGTGCTCGACTTTCCTCCCCTTGTCTTGGCGGAGGTGAAGTTTGCCTTTTGCGAGCCCCTGTCGTTTGTGCCAGGGTGCTCGACTTTCCTCCCCTTATCTTAGGCGGAGGTGAAGTTTGCTTTTTTGCGAGCCCCTGTCATTTGTGCCAGGGTGCTCGACTTTCCTCCCCTTGTCTTTAGGCGGAGGTGAGTTTGCTTTTTTGCGAGCCCCTGTCGTTTGTGCCAGGGTGCTCGACTTTCCTCCCCTTGTCTTGGCGGAGGTGAAGTTTGCTTTGAAAGGAAAAGGAATGTTTTTCGAAGCAATCTTAGCAGGTTTTCATCGAATGTAGCGCTCTTTGAGAGAGACCCGCTTTTTCGATGTTTGTTAGTAGAGGTTTGGAGATTTTACTTTTTTTTGGGGGTTCTAACTATATTGATGCTTTGGATACTGCCTCGTTAAAAAACCTTACGCCCCTTCGTAAGGAAAAAGAGTGCAGCTCCTTTGTTTTGTTACATTCATAGAAATGGAAACATGAGAAGCGAAGATGAATTACAACTTGCGAGGGCTCGCTAGGGCCCCGCTATGGGTAGTATTTGCGAAGGTCGTCGATGTTCCAAGTGTGAGGCAGGATGTTGCCCTCGCTGTCGGAGAGGTGGAAAGAGCCAGGACGGTTGCTTTCCACGATCAAGTATGGACCCGTCCACTTGGGCTGAAATTTCCTGCCAAGCTGGCATTTTGTTTTCTGATGAGGACGAGGTCACCCTTCTGCAACTCTTTGATTCTGATCTTTTTATCTCTCCATTTTCTGGTTTCTTCTTAGTACTTGCGAAGGTTGTGCACTGCATTGCATCTTGCTTCTTCGAGTAGGTCTTTATCGAGCGATTGGGCTTGCTCGTCAGATGCGAGGGTTGTTCTGAGCGATCCGTATTTTAGCTCTTCTGGAAGCACCGCTTCTTCGCCGAACAGCAGCTTGAAAGGAGTGAATTTTGTTGTGCTGCATTCTGAGGTGTTGTGAGACCAGGTGACCGAAGGTAGTTCATCGGCCCATTTACCCTTGGGTCTACCCTGCAGCTTTTTGGAGATAGCTTGGAATATTGTCGCATTGGCTCTTTCAACCAGGCCGTTGGATTGCGGGTGTCGGACGGAGGCAAGCATAATATTGTCCCAATTTGTGCACAGAATTCTTTGAAGACCTCGCTGTCAAACTGAGTGCCATTGTCGACGGTTAGGTGCTGAGGAACTCCAAAGCGACAAACTATTTGTTGCCAGAAAAACTTTTTAACTGTGAGGGAAGTGATGGAGGACAGTGGCCTTGTTTCAATCCATTTTGTGAAGTATTCCACAGCTACCACCGTATAGCGAAGGTTCCCGGGAGCTGTCGGTAATGGGCCTACGAGGTCCATCGCCCACCTTTGCAGAGGCCAGGTTGGGCATATGAGAGTTGTGGGTGCCCCTAGGGCGTTTGGTTTTTTGCCATCAGTTGACAACCCTCGCAATGCTTGACGATGGTTTCCGCATCTCTTAATGTTGTTGGCCAGTAGAAGCCTTGCCGGAATGTTTTGCCGACTAGAGCCCTTGGGCCGTTGTGAGAACCACAATGCCCTCGTGGATTAACTTGAGAATGTCATTGCCTTCGGACTGTGACACACATTTGAGCCATGGCGAGGTTACCGAAGCTTTGTACAACGTATTGTCAATGATCTTGTATCCTCGCACTCTTTGTTTTAGTCTGTTTTCTTCTTCTCTGTTGTTTGATTCATGGAGCCCCTTGATGTAGGCCATGATGGGTGCTCTCCAATCCTCGCACTGAATTGCGCTGATCAGCTTGATGCTGATTTCAGAAGCCTCGAAGGCTGACCGAGTGGAAACCTCGTAGAACACATCTGGAGGAAGCTGTGACTGCTGCGCGGCTGCTTTGGCTAAGCAATCTGCTTCGCTGTTTTCAGTCCTTGATATTGCTTTTACGGTTATGCCGAGGAAGAAAGATTCTAACCTTCGGACATATTGAAAATACTTTTGAAGCTCTGGGTCTTTTGCTTTGTAGTTTTTTTCAATGTGCCCCGCAATGACTTGAGAGTCTGTGTTGATTAGTGCCCTTCGGACTGATAACGATCGCAGCCTTGAAAGCGCCAGAATCACAGCCTCATATTCAGCGGAGTTGTTTGTGCATTTGAAGTCAAGCCTTCGTGCGTATCTCAGCTTCGACCCGGAAGGCGAGACTAGAATGGCCGAGGCACCGACTCCAGTTGCACCCCAGGCCCATCGACGTAAACGATCCAAAACTGGTCCTGCTGCAGCTCACCGGGGCGAGGGTCGGGTGTCCATTCTGCTATGAAATCAGCCAGCACTTGTGATTTGATCGCTGTTCTGCCAACGAAGGTTACGGCATAACTGTTAAGCTCGACTGCCCATTTTGCTATTCTTCCAACGGCTTCATTGTTTTTGAAAATGTTCTCGAGAGGGTACGTCGAAGGTACTTGGATCTCGTGCGCCTGGAAATAGTGCTTGAGCTTTCTTGATGCCATGACGACGGCATATGCTATTTTCTCAAGCTCCGAATAATTTCTCTTTGGGCCCTCGAGGGTTTCTGAAACATAGTAGATTGGAGCTTGTCTGGTTTTATTGTTTTCGCGGAGCTCCTTGATGAGGACTGCGCTTGCTGCGTGTGGCGAAGCTGCGACGTAGAGTAACAATAAGTCTCCCTTGCTTGGGCTGGTCAGTGCAGTCAAGCTGGTCAGATACTTTTTCAACTCGTCGAAGGCCTTTTGCTGCTGGGGACCCCAATTGAATGGAGTGTTGCTTCTGAGTGTTTCAAAGAAGGGTAACCCTCGCTCTGCGGATCTTGAGATGAATCTGCTAAGTGCTGCCAAACGACCGGTCAGACGCTGAGCTGCTTTCTTGGTCGCCGGAGGTTCCATGTTCATGATGGCATCAATCTTCTCAGGGTTGGCTTCGATTCCTCTGGCTGAGACGATGCAACCTAGCAATTTACCTTCACTTACCCCGAAAACACATTTTTCTGGGTTTAGTTTCAGTCCGGCGGACCGGAGGTTGCTGAATACCCTCGATAAGTCTGGTATGTGGTTCTCTTTAGTTCACTCTGGACGACTAGGTCGTCTACATAGGCGGAGACAGCATGCTCATCCTTGAAAACTTCGGAGGTCATGCGAGCGAAGGTTGAGCCTGCATTTTTCAAACCTTCTGCCATCCTTCGGAAGCAAAAGGTGCCCGAGGGTGTGATAAAGCTTGTTTTTTTTCGTCTTCTTCATTCATCCAGATCTGGTGATAGCCTGAGAAGCAATCAAGGAGGGATAGCATTTGGCAACCTGCCGCTCTGTCGACCAGGGTGCTTATGTTTGGGAGGGGGAAATCATCCTTCGGACAGGCTTTGTTCAAGCAAGTGAAATCGACGCACATTCGCCATTTTTTGTTCTTCTTTTGGACTAGGACCACATTTGAGAGCCAAGTTGGGTATTTGACTGGGTGAATGACGCCTGCGTCCAGAAGCCTTTTTACCTCAGCCTTCGCTGCCTCCTTTCTTTCTTCTGACATCTTGCGAAGCTTCTGTTTGATTGGGCGATAGCCTGTTTTGATGTTCAGGCTATGCTCGATCATTGATCTGTTGACTCCTTTTAGGTCTTCTGCGGACCAAGCGAAGGTGTCGGAATTTTCTCTGAGGAAGGTGACGAGGTTGCCTTCTGATTGAGGGCCTAGGTTGGCTGAAATGATCACCTTTCTTTCGGCATTACCCTCGAAGAGTTGGACTTGTTTGGTTTCCTCCTTTGGCGCTGCCTTCACTCTGTCATTGCAGACCTCGCCCTCGACGCTGATACCGGGGTTTTGAGGTTTTGACAAATTGTGTACATTACGTTGCCCCGGGGCTACGTTCCCTTCAGCTGTCCTTGCAATGTCCTGGTCCCCAAATACTGCGACCACACCCTTCGGAGCGGGAAGTTTCATGCATAGGTAGGCGGGATGGATGACCGCATTGAACGCGTTTGTGACCCCTCGGCCAAAAATGGCATTGTATGGGTAGAACATGTCGACGACATCAAATGTTATATGTTCCGTCCTGCAGTTGAATTGGTCGCCGAAGGTCACGGGCAGAGAAATTTTCCCGACGGCTCTCACTTGTTGACCACCGAAACCGTATAGGGGGTTGTCGGCCGGTTGCAGAAGGTTCCTGTCAAGCTTCATGATGTCGAAGGTTGAAGCGAACAAGATGTCAGTGGAGCTTCCTGTATCGACCAGTATTTTGGTGACAGTCCACCCAGCGAGGTTGGTTTCGATCACCATAGCATCTGTGTGAGGGTAATCTCTTAGCTTCATGTCACTGGAATCGAAGGTTATGGGGATGTGGGACCAATGACTGAACTTATGTGGTCCTTCGACGGCCACGTGGTGAACGCGTCTGGCATGTTCCTTCCTCTGTCGTTTGTTACCATGGTCCTCATTTGAACCTCTGGTGATAGCTAGAATCACACCGAAGGTTGAAGTTGGATTGTTGATGGTCGTTTGGCTCGAGGCTTCGGCTTTCACAGGTTGTGGTGCTGGTAACGCGGGGATTGGCGGTGGTGGTGGCAGAGCGTTGGTGGCTTGGTGGGTTGTTGGGATTTGGTTTTGGGGGTGGTTGGGTATGTAACTGTTGTGACGGAACCTCCTGGATTATTAGGGCCCACGTGTACCTATCCTTGTCCTACAGACCTCAGATAGCCATACACTGTGCCCAATAGCCCAAAAGACCCACCACGTGTCATCGGGTAACCCGACTCATCCACGTTTTACACCCCCACCATCATTGCAAGAGTCATCGCAGTATTACAACGTTTCACAAATAATATACATCAGAGAATAAAAGAGCGGAAGTATTACACCATAAGTTTTACAAACCAGTTGTTCAAACTCACGTCATTATTACAAACCAAAGTTTTAAACTTTACCCTAAGTAGTGGAAGGAGCATTAATAAAACCATATTTCACACAAACAACCCCGCCTAAGGGTTGCATTACTCCTCCCGGACACATCCTCCTCAACGACGGTCACGCAACAAGCCTCGAAACAAGGCTGCTCGTGAGCGTCACCTGCAACAGTGGATTAACAAATCCTGAGTACAAAGGTACTCAACAAGACTGACCCGACAAGAGAAGAGAAGAACAGGTATGCTGGCTTAGGTAGGCTCAACAGTATTTTTCATTTGCATAAAAGCTTACTAAAGTAGTTCTAGATCCAAATTTTACTTAATCATTTGAATACTTGATAAGAACTGAAAGTAAATCATTAGTGAGAGAGCATCATTATTCTTTCTTAAACCAAAACCATTTTCATTCTACGGTGCGGGTCGAAAGATTGAGTCTCCTTAACCGAGGAGCACGACGATTCGAATCGATTCAACCAGATCTGGGAGTTTTCCACGATCATACGATATATGTAGACCCTAGATCACACATATACCACCCCAGCCTCGGATCCTCCAAACAAGACCGGGTCCGCGCCACCCGAGAGTACTTGTACACCTCCAATCCGGGACTTCGACCCACGAGGGTAGCTAGTACTCCCGCCATCTCTCCACTCCCAGTGCGCGATTAGCCGTTCTCATTTAAGAACCACCAAGGCAGGGCTTACCGTAGCATATGATCGGTACTTCACGGTTTCTCAATCTAGCAGGCCAACAACGGTTAACCCTAATCGACACATCCGGGTTACCCTGCATCTAATCCAAGGATCGACGCAGGTGCCCGTCTGGTCTTAACCATCATTCTTTCTCGTTATCATTCCAAGACGATAAGTACCAAAACATTTATCGGGAGCGTGAGAAAGCAAGGCTGAGCATTTCTATCCTTTGCATAAAGCAGGTATCAAGGAATGATATATCGATAACAAGGTTGATCATGCATCAACAGGTGTAAAGCATTTATTTGATAAACATTTAATGCATCAAGTTATCGAAAGTAAGTGTAATTGTAAATCCAAGGAAATGGTTAAATGAACCGGGGCTTGCCTTCGTTGATCGGGAGAATCTGGAACTCCGGATAACTTGGGTCAACTAGACACTCTGAACTTTCTGGATCAAACTCGCCTGGACACTCAATCACTTCCGAAGCTACACGATAAAGAGTATATGCTTAATGAGATGCTCATGTCATGATCATGGTAAGAATGGAAATTACACTTGACTTGTAACAATTTGCCCCTACGGTATAGTTGCAAACCAACAAAACTAACTTATAAACATACATGGTTACAAAGAGTGACTCTTACCTACACCAACCAGCAGATCAAGATAATTCACTTATCTTAATCTTTTAAAATTATTCAAAAGAACTTGGGTTTTATGTGTTATAACATTATATAACCATAAAGAAAGCAATTTTTTTAATTAGCCGAAAATAAGTTGTGCAGATAACTATGTTCTAATTAGTTCAAACTTGGTACACAGATTGGTTATGATTCAAAAAGTGCACAAAATAAATTTCAGCATTTTTGGAGTTAAACTTGATTTTATAAAAAAAATCATTGAAGGCTTATTTAAGAATTAAAAGACATAATTTTTACTGTAAAACATAATACAGAAACATGTATATATTATATTTTTCATAAAAACTACACATTTCATAGAACATGCACAAAAATTTTCATAATTTTTGGCTCAACAGATTAATTCATACAAAAATAACACTAGCATTACCATGCACATAACAGGAAAAAGATTAAAACGTTTGGAAACACAAAACCCTTAATGGGCCGAAACTGACCCAAACGGCCCATCTCCGGCCTACGGCCTCAGACAGCCGGACCCTAGGTGTTAGCGTCCTCTATCTCCGCTTCGCGCCGAGGCCAGCGGATCTTCGCCTCGCCCGAGGCTAGCGGGTTCTCCGTCTCGCCCGAGGCTAGCAGATATCCGCCTCCGCCTCGTCCGAGGCCTTCTCCGCCTCGCCCGAGGCTTTCTTCGGCTCGCCCGAGACCTGCGCCCGGTAGCCTCGACTCCTTCTCCGTTTCGCCCGAGACCTTCTCCGCCTCGCCCGAGACCCTCTCCGGCTCGCCCGAGGCTGGCAGCCAAAAGCTTTGACCGAACGCGCACCCGCGTTGACCGGCCTCCAACCTTATCACCGGCGAGGTCTCCGACGACGGTGAGGCCTCCCACAACCTCGTCTGGATCTCGCGCATCACTTCCACTCTTCACTATCCCTAGCACCCCACGGTCTCGTTGAACCTTCAAACTCCCTCCCTCGACCTCTCTCTCTACCCCGACGACGACACAAGCGGATGCGGCGGCGGCACGGCGGCGGCACGCCGGCCAACTGGGAGCTCTAACGAGCCAACGAACAAGCGCATCAGCACCAGAGGCTCACCACGACTCTAGTGAGCTAGGTCTCCGAGGCTGACATGGCTCCGAACGGTGATGACGACGACGGCGGCGGATCTCAGCGGTGCGGCTCGACGGCGATGACCTGTTCCGGCTGAGACAGAGAGAGACAAGGTCAACGACCTGGTGCTAGAGCAGCAGCAACAGATAAGGAAGAGAAAACGGGGCTCAGGTGAGGATGATAGGGCTCCGAGCTTGCTGACCACGGTGGCGGCGTCGATGGAGGTGTTCGGGACCGGAGACGAAGACGACGACCACGCCGGGCGGCTGCGGGGGTGAGTGAGGCTGCGACCTAGCTCTACGGCTCCGCAACGACGAGGCGAACACGGTGATGCGGTTGAACAGAGCGAACGGGCGCTCAGGTGGCCGGCGTAGGTAAGCAGAGGAACGACGGCGACGACGAGCGAACAGAGGAGAAAGCGAAACACGGAGCTTTCCGTGATATAAGAAGGACGAAGGAGAGGGCGGCGGCGTGAAGAACTTGCGCACGCAGCTGCCAAGCAGCTCGCTGGCGCGACGCATGCGCCCCAGCGCGAGCACGGCCCGAGCGGCGCAGCTCGCTGGCGAGCTCTGGACGGTTCCCCCCCTTGCACTGTTCCTTGCTCTCTCTCCCCCTTTCTGAAGATTTAAAATTACTTTTGAAACCCAAACTGCACTTCAAGTTTTGCCAACATATGAAATGTAGAGTTTGAAAAGTTGTACAACTTTGTTTTAACACCCTATGGCTAATTTCAACTGGAAATAAGTCAAACTGACCAAAACAGTTCAAACCCAAATCAAATTGAAAATTTGAAAAGGGGACAGATTTAGGGTTTGTATTAAAAGCAAAATTACTTTTGATTTTGCAATAATACTTGAAAAATGGTCAATGTATAAAATGTTCCTTTGAAAATTCTCTACAACTTTTATGTAAACCTCAAACTCATATTTCAAATAATTTTTGAAATGTAAGTTTAGAATCAAAGGGGACCATTTCCATGGTTTGAATAGATTCAAATTACTTGGAATTTTGTACAGAAACTTTGAAAACTTTAAATACCAAAGTTGTACCTCTTCTCAAGATCTACCAAAAAGCTTTTAGGGTCAGCCCCTAAATATGCACAGATTTTGAGTTAACTGGAAAGGGTTAATTAACTTATATAGAAATTAATGATTTTCCCATTTTTAAGCTAAATAAACTTTGTAACCTTTTGAATTGTTAAACCTGGATTCATGCCTTTACATGACTCTAGTCAAAGGGAATGAACACAAGTTACTTCATAAGGACATTCCAAAATAGGATTTTGAGCTACCTCACAAGCAATAACAAAATGCTCACACATTAAGAATTAAACTCATTTTAGTGAATGCATCTCAAGTGAGCTAGCATATGATGCTATGGAATGGAATGCTTATGATGGCATGACAATATTTTATTCATGTAAACACCTGAGGTGTTACAACTGTGTAGGCTGGATTTTGGCGTTGTGGAATGGTGGTTGGCTGATAAGAGGTTTGGTTGTAGAGTGGGTGATGAGTATAAGGGGGTGTTTGCGAAGGTAGGCCGTAGTTTTATGGGGGTATAGTGGTATGATGGATTTGGTGGGTGGAAACTTGGTTTCCTTGTGTGGTTGATGGTTCGGGAGTCTGACGAAGCAGCTTTCCTGGATTCCTGGTATTCTTTTCCCTTGGCGAAGCATTCGCATTGCTTTGTTGTGTGCCCCTTTCCCATTCCACAGAAGTGACAATACATTTTTGCAGGATCTCGCTGCTGGAACCGCTGATTCGGCGGAGGTGGCAAACCCTGTGGGGCTTGGCTGCTCGGGTGTTGAGCGTCCTGTCTTTGATCTTCATAATTTGTTGCTTTGTTGATTGCACCGACGTTGCTTTGCTCTTGGCGAAGGTTGCTTTCTCTTGGTTGAGGCCTCGGTGTGGCCTCTGCTGAGACCTCCGAGCATCGGACTTCGCTCTGAAATCCATATCAGCTCTACAGTATCTTTCCATTGTTTCATGCAGCTCTTCGATTGAGTTTGCCGGTTTTCTGGCAAATTTTGAGAAGCATGGTCCTGGGGCGCAGGCCACTGACTGCAGCGAGATGACAGCCTCTCCAGACATATTCCCCCGGTCAGATATTCCCGGGGGTCTTGCTCTGAGTTGATAAACCTTCGCCAGTAATCTTGGAGCGGCTCGCGTTCTTCTTGCTTGCATTGAACAGCTCGATGGGGTTTGACGGGGCTGGAGTGATGCCCTTGAATTTGTACACAGGTTGTCTCTGAGGGTGGCCCAGGAATCCACAGTTCCGGGGCGAAGGTTGCTGTACCAAGTTTGTGCGATGTCTCGCAGAATGATGACAAAGGATTTTGCCATTGTTGATTCATCACCGCCTGCTGCGGCAACCGCTGCTTCGTAGCTCATGATGAACTGGCGAGGGTCGGAAAGTCCATCATAGCGGGGTAGGTTTTGTGGATTATAGCATGGTGGCCAGGGCTGGGTTTGGAGTATTTGGGAGAGTGGTGACTTTGGATCGTACGGCATTTGGTGTTGCTGATGCCTTCGCTGAATGCGAAGGTTTTGTTCTCTCTCATCTGGGTAGAGTTGCGGAAGTTTGGGTGTCTCACAGGATATGGCTCTGGGTGTACTGGTGGTGGTGGGGGTGGTGGATGGTGACGAAGGTTATCTTGATTCGGCTCTCATTCCCCTCTTGCAGCGGGGGTATCTCCTCATCATTCCAGCCTTCGGCTTCGGCTTCTGCCGCGGCGAGGGATTCCTCCATACGCGAAGCCGCTCCCTGGCCTCGTCTGCCCTCTGTCTGATCGAGCGCAGTCGGTTATGCCTCTCAAGCTGTTCCAGGCGCCTCTTCTTCTCTTGCAGCTCAGCCTCGAGCCTTTCAAGGGCCTCGAGGCCCACCTCTTCTTCTTCTCCCTCTTCTTCTCCCGAAGTGTGTGGGTGCGGCTGCGTCGCCACTCGGGCGTGGGGGCCCAAGGATTGGGTTCCGGGTGACATTCTCTCCTCCCGAGGGCTGTACAATTTCCTCAGCAGGCGGACCACCGCGCCGCCTCTCTTGCAACGTCCCCACGGACGGCGCCAAACTGTTGGAACGCACTTGCCCTACCTCCGCACTTGTGCAGGGGAAAGAGCGAAGGCGGCCAAGCGTCGGATGCGTAGCGAAGGTAAGGCGGAAGTGGAGGGTGCTCAATTTCCCAAAAGTCGTCTCCTTACACTGTTCATCCCCTTGGTATTTATAGGGAATGCCAAGGGGCACGGGCCAAATTACAAAAGGGTACAGGGAAGATTCCTCACCCCCACGCAGGGAGGAAGGGCAAAAGCGTAAATACACGCTGAAGCGGAAACCCTAATTGGCCACCCTCCAAATGCACCGCCACCTGGTTCCTGTTCACCTTCGGGGAAAAATGAGGAGGTTTTGACCTTCGGCCGCGCTCGCCTTGGGCCCGCGCCCCTCCGCCATTCCGCCGGACCTCCGGCTTTACTTGCCTTCGGGGAAGAAGACCGAAGGTTTGACCTTCGGCCGTGCTCGCCGGACCTTCGGCTTCGCTCGCCTTCGGGACAACGCACACTCGCCGCTTGCTTGAACCTCGCTCCAAGCGAAGGTGGCGTTTGGGGCCAGCGAGGATTTCCTGCTGCAGTCTGTCGACTTGACCTGCATGGAAAACAACGAAGCGACGAGGGTTGAACCCGCGTCCGGGGGTCAGAGTAACGATCCCCAGTAGGAGACCTCGCAAGGACAACGAGGCATTGCGCGAGGGTTAATTCCGAGCACCAGTTCGAGCGGCGCTTCTGCCGAGGGTTCTTTCCCCCAACATGCGGCTAGCTGTTGTTCCAGTTGTTGTGGATGATGGCCACTTTGCGTGATTTTGGTCTGAGTTTTTCTCGAGTTCCACTGCTTTGTGAGAGCACAAGTGCGATTAGCGTTGCTAAGAACCTTGTGCTTCATTCTAAGACCAAACACATTGATGTGCGCTTCATTTCTTGCGAGACCACTATGAGAAAGGTGATATCGACCTTCGCCATGTTGATACTCATCATCAGTTGGCAGATATTTTTACCAAGCCTTTGGACCAATCAACCTTTGCTAGGTTGAGAGGTGAGCTTGGTGTGTGTTTTCCCTTTTAGTTGGGGGAAACATTTTGGTTATTATATCATAGACTGATTTCTTTTGTTTTGTTCTTGTTTTAGTTTCTGCATTTCATCATATTTGCATCTTTACTTTTTCGAGCTTCATGTCTATAATCTTTAGAATGAATCTATGCTATGATTAGTGTATGCTCCGATGATATATGATGATGCTTGTAGCTTAGGCTCTTCTTGATCACTGATACATGTTGTCAGCTGAGCTATTTTTCAGAACTGTGAATATCCTTAATCAAACATAAAACTTGAAACTTGTTCACCATTGAGATTGACAACTAGCATGTGTAGAATGTGTTGAAGTTACTTGTGCTATTCCTATTGCTAGGTTGCTATGTCTCTAGTTCTGAGTCCTTCACTGCTTGATCTGTTCATTTTCTGTTAAAATTTGAACCAAGTCTAAGTGAATTGAAAAGATCGAGATGGGATTACTTGACAACACATCACGGTATCGAGACTATTTCTCATTGCACATTGAGTTAAACTTGAGCCGTGTAGTGTAAGACCAAAACCGTTGCTTCAAGCTTCTGATTGCTTATGTATAGGCTTAGCTCGGTTGAGAAGTTAGGCATGTCAAGTCTTCAACCTCTCGCAATCACATGCTGAAAATTCGAACTCGTGTAATCACCGCTGCAACTCCGATAAATTTGAAAACACAAGTCTAAGTTTCATCTATTCGACTTTGTTAGGGGTGTTCACCTTGTATACATGTTAGCTTTATTCGACTCCTGTCTATACATGTTTGATGCTATTTTGATGGTGAAACCCTTTCTGAATGACTTAAAACTGCTCACTATGCACACATGTTATATTTCGTATTCTATGATCAGTTTGAGCCTTTGTTGTCATTATACTTGTTTGTTGTCGTCGGATCAACACTCTTTAGACCATCTATTCTTTCTATCGACTATATACCTAAAGCTGCTAACCTGCATTTGTAACTCATATGCATTTGCTTGATTGTGCATTTTCAACAAAGGGGAGAGAAATTTGACAAATCATGTCCTAGTTGTGTGCAGGATTGAAGGGGGAGTTCATGTCCAGGGGGAGTTTGCTCGTTTTGTGTGACGAGTTTTCAATGGTTTGGAACGGTTTTCAGCTAGTTGTGTTGAGTCTTTGCCTCTTTCTGGAGAGACTAGCTGATTGTTCGAGTTTTGATTGCTTGCTCCAAATTCTCGCTAGCTTTGTTGAGCCCGTTCTGCTGAGGGCTCTTCTTCTTGAGGGCTACTTTGCTTGCTTGGTTGCGTCGAGCCGTTGCCCATGTCTTTGGGAACCAAGTTTTTTCGCTCACTCCATTCGACTTCTCTCTTGGCTTTGCGTTGCTTCTGGTCAATTGGTTGAGTTCGCTTCCTCCTTTTTCCTTTCTTCTACTCAAATATGATTTGTGTTGGTATTGATAATGCACTCATCAAAGGGAGATTGCGGATACATGGGTGTATGCCGGATCTTGAGATGATGAGTGATTGTCAACCGGTATGATGCGCATGTTCTTTGGCTTGGTTGTGCAGGTGTCGAGCTCGGAGACGGTGATCGAAGGCAAGGTGAAGGTCAAGTAGAGACGTGCCGTGCCGATGGACCCAGAGCGATGAAGGGCGGACGTGAGGCTTGGACTGACGGACCAGTGGCCTGAGGATCAGCTGTGGTGGCTGACAGCCTGGGACATCGACAAGTGAAGACATGTGGGTCGACGGGGTGCACGGGCGGTGCATCCCTCTACGGCGTCGGTTTGGTGGTTGAACCACAGAAAAAAACATCGAGTGGACGGTTTCCAGGTTTGGGCCTCAAAACCTGGGTGCGGTCGGTTTCTGAGTTTGGCCACAAAACTCAGGCTGAGGACAGTTTCCAGGTTTGGGCCTCAAAACCTGGGTGGTGGCGGGTTTCTGAGTTTGGCAACAAACTCAGCTGATGGACGACTGGTTTCCAGGTTTCGGCCTCAAAACCGGGGGGAGGTCCGTGAAAAGGACGAACCGTGCGGGGGCACGTGGCAGCATCGGTGAGGTCGCATCGAGGCGAAGCTACCTGATGTGCGGGCGTGGCCGTCGGATTGACATCAACCTCGAGTTGGTTAGGAATACCCTTAGGGTTAGCCTGCTCGCTCATTAGCTGTAAGGGTATAAGGGGAATAATTGTATTAGTCTATATAAGGAGAGGCCACCCCTCCCTTCAGACTATCTCAAGCCATTGCTATTTTCATTCTAGGATTTCTTGCTTCCCATTCCCTGCTATAGCTACTGAGATCCACAGAGATGGCTTAATCATACCTCTGTGTATTTGGATTTTGCGGAAACGGACCGGATTCCCGTTGTCTCTTCGTGGGGACGAATTTCAATGGGGAATTGAGATTGTGTTTCGCGTTCTTGAGCTGTTCTCTTCGTGTTTTGCTTTTGTCTCAATTTTCTCGTCGCTCGATCTCCTCTACGCTGCGTCCTTTTCGAATCCACTTGAATCAACTTGTTCTTTGATGTGAGGAGAATATTTCCACCGAAGGAATTCATCTCAATCCTCATGAACAAGTAGATCGGGTCGATTCAAGTTTCGTGGCGACTTTTCGTTCCTACACCTTCCCTTTCGATTTCCCGGAGTTTGAGTTAATTTGAGCGGATGATCTCTTAGGGATAGTCTTCCAACTACCTAAGGATCATTTCCTCCAAGTTCGGGCTCAAGGAATTTGATTTGGTTCAATTTTGGAGAGATTTAGGAGAGAAGCGACCAAAATCGCCCTCTCTGCGTACTCGCGGACAGTCCGCCGTGGGTTACCGCGGACAGTCCGCGTGTCGGGGCTCGGCCAGACCAGTGGTTGCGCGTTTCGGCGTTTTGAGTGGTTCGGTTGACCGGCGGACAGTGCGCTTGTCAGTCGCGGACAGTCCGGCCCGACGAGGGAGGTTCAGCAGACTTGCGTTTCTTGCAGTTTGGCCGGCGGATAGTACGCCACCAGACCGCGGACAATCCGGTATCCTGTTGTGTGTTGAGTTTTCGTGCGTTTGCTCTCCCGGCTTTTCCACTGTTTCCGGACTTCTCGTTTGATCTAGAGTTCACCTAGGAACCTCTCTAGGTACCTTTACTACTTGTTAGCACCAGTATTGGAGGAATCCCATCGTAGCCTTCCATCTACGTTCCGGATTGGGTTTTTTGGAACAACACTACTCGGAGTTCTTGGCTTTAGATTCGCTCTAGTTTGGTGGTGTGTAACACCCGGGTGTTTAATTAATTAAAATAAATTAGAATTCAATAAGAAAATGACCAAATCCTAGATGGAGGAAAATTCTAGCCAGATGTTTGTTGCATTCATACCGTGGTATAATTTTTATTGGGTGAAAATAAATTTATTAAACCCGTTTAGGGCATATCGATTTATCTATTTAGAAAAGAAATAAATATTTATGAAAGTTTTTCAAAATTTAAACTCAAACTTTATTTCAAAAACCTAGGAAAATATTTTGAAAAGTTTTGCAACTTGATTGATTTCAAACTTTTGAAATATTATTTCAAATGAATTTGAAAAGATTGTAAATTGAAAATAAAAGGTCAAGGCAAGCTGGGCTTCCCCCCTCATTTTTTCCCTTCCCGGCCCGCGCCTTGCCTCCCCGCTCCAACCTGCCCCTCCTTCCCCTAGGCCTCGCCAAACTTCCTGGCCCGAGCGAGCGCCCCGGCCCAGCTCCAGCGGCGGCCCACCACCCCAACCCGCGCGAGCCAGCGTCGGCCCAACCGGCCGCTTGCAAACGCGCCCCCCTTACCGCTGCCGCTGACAGGTGGACCTCCCGTCTGTCAGGGCCATCCTTCAACCTCCCGATGAAATCGGGAGCCTCTGTTACCGCTGCTCCGAGTCCTCTGCTCCGCGCCCTATCGCCCAGTCCATGTTTATCCCGAGCATAGTCCCGTTTATATAGAGCACCGCTTCTCGGACGCCCTTCTTTTCCCATCTATGCATCGTTATCTTCTCTACGAGCCCCACCGCCACCGCGAACCTAGCAGTGGAGCGGTTGAGCCCTCCTCGGCGCTTCTCCACCGGGTCCTCCAATCCGAGCCAACTGGGAGCTTCATCGTCCCGTAAGGAACCCCCCAATGCTTATCCCTTCCCGTTTTCTCCTTCCATTCGCTCACTAGGCCTCGTCGGACTTGCAGTGGACGCCGTCGTCCGCCTCCGTCGTCAATCACCCCAACCTGAGCAGTCCTCGCGACGAGAGCACGTCTACTGGAACCGTGGTAAGCTCCTCTTTCGGTTCCGCCATACCACCACTGTTTCTACGGTCCCCTAGGGTTTTCCCCAACGTCTTGGCCATGGCGCCACCGGGGGGCCTGGACGCCGCCGTGTCCTCGGGCACCGGCCGGCGAGCGGACCCTCCCCTGCGTTCCCCGCCGCTCGATCTGCAATGGGCGGATCAGTTTAGATCTATTACTGAACCGGTATAGACCGGGTGCATGTGTCAGTGGACTCGGTCCACAGCACGCCCCCCTTGTCCACTGCACAGCGCATGAACCCGACCAACCCAGCATTGCCACGAAGCAACCCACTCCTGCAGCCGCACTGTGCCGATGCGGCATTTGCAAAAGTACCCCCTAGTTCCTTGGGAAATCAACCCGCTCCCATGTGACTGTTCTCTGAGTCTGCGGACTTTCGCAATCTAGACCTCCATGCTTTCGTTGATTTGAGGCGCGGTCCAGGCGGTCTATGGTGGACCGGGACTCCGCCTATCGGTCCACGGGCATGAGCAAGGTCCACCGCATAGTATCAGCCGGCCTGGCTGTTTTTCACAAAGGCACCTGATCTTCTGCTTAAACAACCCGCCGTCCTTTGCACTGTTCGCCGAGTCTGGTGCATCTTGCATCTCATCTCGGCCCCTTTGTTTCCGATTAAATGAGGTCAGGTCCGGCTGCAACTCTTTTTCTGTTTTTATTTATATTAAATCACAAAAATGATTTCAGTATTTACAATTTTTCCACTCAGATTCAAAAGCTCATAACTTTTGTGTTTTAACTCTGTTTTGACCATTCAACTTGCGTTAGATTCGTCTCGTCAAGCTCTACGCAGTAGATCAGTTTACGTTCTGTTTTACTCTGTATGATGTATGTTTCTTATAATGTTTGTTTGGGCTATGTATTGATGTGTGATCCAGAGTGCGGAGTTCGAGGATGCTCCAGACTTTTCCTGTGACCCTGCAGATTCGATCCATCCTGTAGACAAGTGTCCTTGAACATCTTGCTCCCGTATTTATTTTACATTTTGGTATTAGAGTAGTTTAGATCCAGTAGATGCATGCAGTCTTAAATTGAATCCCATGATATGGTTTACTAGCAATTGATTATATTTTCCTTGACACCTTGGGTTTGGGATGCTTGGTAGAAGTCATGCTTAGCCTTGCTGTTTTGGGTTAGAATGGTAATTATAATTAATTCCGATTAATGATCTATGGAACATGGACTGGTATGAGTAGTATGTGGAGTAGGTAAATCCGGCAGGATGGACCGTGTGGTGGTTTTTGTGCCGTGGGACTCGGCAGCTGGGTTTGGTTTTTGGTTCTGGGCTTGTGCTAGATTTATCCTGTCTGGATCCCTAGGACCCGGTTCTCAAAGCGTGTACCCGGCTTAACAGCGCAACCATGAGATCTGGATGAGCTGGACCTGGCTAATTAATTAGTTTCCTCCAAGTTGAGGTCCACACGGGGTATGTTTAGTGGCTCACGAGGGGCCCTGGGGGTCGTAGACCTTTGTACGGGGTGAAACCTTAGGTACGTGTGGAACGTGGGCTTGGAGGGGGCTTTGTAAAGGCCTTGCAGTGCAACCCGTTATGCACCTTGGCAGTGTTTAGCGTGACGGGAACTGCACGACTCATGGGTAACGATGTGCAACCTCTGCAGAGTGTAAAACTGATATATCAGCCGTGCTCACGGTCACGAGCGGGCTTGGACTTCTTCGAGATTAGTTGTTACTGGTTCGGGTCATCTGATGGACTTCAGGTGCGGTTGCCTGATGGACTTTAGGTGTGGGTGCTTGGTGCGACTCCAAGTGCGGTTGCTTGGTATGACTCCAAGTGTTGGTTGCTCGGTGTGACTCCGAGTGTGGTTTGCTCGGTGCGACTCCGAGTGTGGTTACTATTCTGTTGGAGACTATGGTTATAACCTAGTAAATAGGTGCATAGGAAATATGATTTAATAGGATGTGTTACTTGGGGCGTTTGAGTAAAACAGAGCCAACCTACCTTTGTTATTAGCCTCATAAGCATTTATTTTCTACACTTGCAGAGTACATTTCGATGTACTCACCATTCCTCTTTGAACCCCCTGCTACCCCACCCAGACGTTGGAGTCTACGCGTATGCGGAGTAGGAGTACCGAGAAGACGGTGGATACGACCCCGACAACTTGTACCCAGAAGACGGTGGATACGACCCAGACGACTTGTACTAGGATGGCGCAGCCTCCGGTCGACCTTCCTGTGGAATGACGTCTAGTTTCCGCGAGTCTACATTAGAGTTAGACTGAGAGTCTGTACTTTTTTTGGACCCGAGGGTCATTTTTGTAATAATGTTCGATATATTAATAAAGCATTATTTTGATATTTACTTTGATGTTGATATATGTATGAAAATTGATCCTGACATACATATATTGTGCTCCAATTTTGTTGTTAAAATTGGGTGTCACATGGTGCCTTGCTGTGATCCTAAGGATCAGCCACCATCTTTTCGAGGGTCATGGGCATCACGCTTGTGTCCGAAGCTTTTGGGGTTGATTTGTTGGGACAGAGGCCGAAGTTTCAGAAGAAATTTTTAGGCTCCCATTCAACCCCCTCTGGTCACCTTTGGTAGCATTCTTGGTCCTTCAACAGTAAAGAATAGTGATGCACAATGTGTTGGGAACTAGAGCTGTAGCCGAAGCACCCGGAGCAGCATCAAAGGGGGGCATTTATCTATAATCCGACACCTAAAGCAAGAGGAAGATTGTGAAACCTTTTTTAGCCTACGAGCTAGTAATGAATTGAGTGGCGTCCTTTTGGTCGATTCATCTTGCCTTGGTCTTTTTAGCTTCATATTAGATCTAGTTTGAAAGTCGTATATAAGTTAAAGTAGATTTATGAAAGGAATCAATACGTTTTTAATGTCAAATCAGGATTCACAGAAATAAAAAAATTGGATAGAACTTCTCTTGCTGCTAAGATAGCAGCTATGAATAACCATGAATAGTAGTTTGTTGGGAAAGAAGAATATCACCTCATACAACCTATATGATTTGTCCATATCCATTCCTTTCTGTACCATTTCAGTAAAGATTATATTAAAAATTATCAATTTGGTTTTAAAGTAGGCTATTTGAGCGACTAGACACCCCAAATGGTCTGTTTTGAAAAAGAAATATAGGTAAGGGGCCGTTTTGATCCTTTCATTTTAGAGGAGTTAGAATTCATTCAATAAACTAGGCTATTTGAGTTGAAATTTGACATTCCACCATTTTCCAAAGTTAACATATAAGTCTATCTCAAAATCATAGGGTATAAGAGCGAAATGGATTTTATAGATCATTATGCTATATTTCTACTTCGTAGCACTCTCTTCAACTCACTCTCTTATAGTAGAAATACAACATATGCGTATCTTTCTCGTATGGTCAACAATAATTGACATATAATCATATTAGCTTAATTAATATATGTCTAAATTATAGTTCTTAAAATAAATTCAGTTATAAGAATCCAAATGGATCCTAAAGTTTATTCATAATGTTTGAGGAAAACTAATTCACATCTCTTCCTAATTTATTAGAAGGGGAAAAAGTAATATCTGAGTGGTCCACCTTGGCCCAGAGTCTTCCGTGGTCTGTGTAGAGCCCGAGAAGTCCCATCTGTAGGTCCTACTGGGCCGCTGGCCCAAGCACACCCTTCTCCATTTCCCTTCGCCAAATGCCCCGCTCGGACAAAACGAAACCGAAAAAAAGGCAGAGCAGGGGGAACTCTGCTTTTCCCAACGGGCAGAAGGAAGAAGACCAGGAATAAAAAAGAGGCGTGGTGGTGGGCACGGGGGCTGGCTGACAGGGACAGTGCCCACCCATGGCCCCCTCCTCACGGTCACGCTAGCAGCAGCAGCGACCCCGAAGCAGCCTCCTGCATCACCGAGGAGAGAGAAGCCTGCCGCTGCTTGACCGCCCGACATCCACATGGCCGCCGCGCTCGGTGGGGGGCTCCACCCCACCGCCGACGCCATGGAGATCGACCCGCCTCGCGCCTCCGCCGACGAGAAGGTGAGTGCGCGCTTCCACTTCATCTCCGCGCTCGCCTCGGCTGGGAAGGAAACTCCGCGGTCTAGGGGCTATGGCTGCTTGCGTCCCCTCCTGCGTGGATCTGCCTATGCGCCGCGGATCTGCTAGCTGCGACGTTCTCGCTTCCCTGGACGCTGTCCTGGTCCTGGTCTATCTGCGATATCTGTGCTGCTGCTTCTCAGGATTTGGGCTCCTCGCTTGCTGCTGCTTCGTTGCAATGGCTTGCGCCCCTTTTTTCTTGGTGCGGATTTGGATGTAGAAGATGGCGTCTCGTTGGAGACCGTTGGAGCTGCGGTAGCTTTGCTTTCCAGGGAGGGAACCTGCTGCTCAATGTTGTCTCCTCTCCGGGCAACTTGCGTGCGCGCCCATTCTTGTGTTGCTTTGGATCGTGTTTAAAGCCGGGCGGAATGTGTTCTGCAAGTTGTCTTGTAGCTGCAGTTTCAGTTACGGGTTTTGATGTTTGACTTTAGTTGGGGTTCATGTGAAGTGGCAGTTGGCTTAGCTGCTACATTTCTGTCCAAAGTTTTCCATGGTTTGCTCAGCTGTTGCGATCTAGTGGGTTTCTTTGGATTGTACTCCGTAAGTTTGTAACTTGTACCTTAGATGCTTGCATATGGATTCAATGAATCGGAGATGCTTGGTGGTTTTAAGTGCATATTTATGCTACTTTTGGTAATGTAGCATCAACTAGGCATACATGTAGTGGTATTTTGGTTTGTTCACTCAAGGGGCAATGTTATCATGCCGTGCTGTGCTTGCTAATGTTGCTGCCACAAACCTGGTGAAGCACTGAATGCTAATGCCAAAGTACCTCACCTAGTTCATCGTCCTTTTTTATTGCTTTGTGCTGCTCCATTTTGATTATGTCTTGCCTATTCTTTGTGTTACATGACAGCACGTCGCCACTATTATGGGGGGAAGTGACGCAGTGACAGGCCATATAATATCGACCACGATTGGGGGAAAGAATGGTGAACCAAAAAGGGTAGGTTTTGGAGAAAGAAATTCACTTCATCTTGCTGAATTGCATGATGATGATAATAACATTCTAACTTAGCTTTTGATTTGGTGCCTTTTAGACCATTAGCTATATGGCTGAGCGAGTTGTTGGAACTGGATCATTTGGGGTTGTCTTCCAGGTTAGATAGTTTCTTTTTCTCCAACCTGGCATAGTTTGTTTCTCACTTTGGCTCATAGTTTGTTGATGCTGTGTGCATAAATTCAGGCGAAATGCATTGAGACTGGTGAAACTGTTGCAATTAAGAAGGTTCTACAGGACAAAAGATACAAGAATAGGGAGTTACAAATAATGCGATCAATTGACCATTGCAATGTCATTTCCCTGAAGCATTGTTTCTTCTCTACCACAAGTAGGGATGAACTTTTCCTTAACTTAGTCATGGAGTTTGTTCCAGAGTCACTTTATCGCGTTCTGAAACACTACAAAGACATGAAGCAGAGGATGCCCCTTATATATGTTAAATTGTACATGTACCAGGTGGGTAGTGGTAGAATTGCATGCTATCTTGATATGCATGTGCTAGAAGAGGTGTTTTAAACTTCTAATATATTTACATTTTTCATATCTTGTGCAGATATTCCGGGGACTAGCTTATATTCATACTGCACCAGGAATTTGTCACCGAGATATTAAGCCTCAGAATATTTTGGTATGCTGTTTTTTATGCTAATAATATGCCTGTTCCTGATCCGACTTCTTGTTCATCATGTTCAGTTGAAAAAAATGCTGACCTCTTTTTCTTATTGTTTGATAGGTGGATCCTCTTTCCCACCAAGTCAAGGTTTGCGACTTCGGGAGTGCTAAAATCTTGGTATGTACATGCTCTAATGATAACAGCAAGAATGTGATCCTTTTATTTCAAAAACTTTTTAATAAAATTGAAACTGATAACGTACAAAAGTAAATAAATTTGGCTTGAGCTGATACAAGATACTAATATGCACATATGCTAATTTGTATGCCATGAAATAATTAATATTTATGGTGTGTAACAAGTATGCACATATCCAACTTTGAGTACTTTGTCCCAAAAATAAGTGCACATCTTGCTTATCGAGAAGTTCAACATTTTTAAGTTTGACTAAATTTATACAAAAAGATACTTATTTATGATGCATAGGGGGTCTACTGTGGTACCCCCCCGATGATTGTAAGCCGTTCATTTAATTAGATAGGATGGTTATATCATCTATTATTCCTAGGAGGTAATATGTTAATTATATTTATTAAACTTTTAGTTTTGGAAAAATATGAC
Source organism: Coix lacryma-jobi var. lacryma-jobi (assembly GCA_009763385.1). Taxonomy (NCBI): domain Eukaryota; kingdom Viridiplantae; phylum Streptophyta; class Magnoliopsida; order Poales; family Poaceae; genus Coix; species Coix lacryma-jobi. Next base: position 394,555 of record VDCT01000747.1, on the reverse strand, counting down.
ACATAAGGAAACATTTAGGTATAAAGATTTTTCTTTTTGATCTAATTGATACATACATGATCTATTGGATGTATAGATCCTTTCGTTTTGCAACTTTGGATATGACATAACTTAATTTACATAAACTATCTATTCTTTTATGCAAGTAACTCATGCCACACGTAGGAGGAGCCCAAACATACGTTAAATTTATGAGTGTACGTGCCCGACAAACGTTTCAATCTATATGAAATTTACATGGCCACTTTATGTGCTCAATATACGTGACAACTATGTATTTTATTTGAAGTCTGTCTTAATTATATAATATAGTTTTATTCAAGTTAGCGTAATATACACACTCAATTATGTATATGTTAGCATGTAACGTGTTTTAGATCGCTACAATTAATAGGTTGTATATAACAAATTTTTAAACTTAATAAAATGTATGTGTTAGTTGTTGTATATATGATGAACTAGCCAAATCCTTTTTATGGCATGGCATGGCATGGCATGGATCCGCTCGTACGCGTGTACTGAAAGGAAAGCTGCGCAACAAAGAAGAAAGGGCCGCACAGCCAGCAGCAGCTTCCATCTCTTTCGTGCATGAGGGGATTTTAAAAAATTTCCTCTTTTCTTTTTTAGATTAATTATTATTAAAAAATCTAAAAATCAATGGTTCATATTTAATTGAGATATTACCTCTTATGCTGTCTTCAATAGGAGACCCAAACCCAAAATGGGTCTCCAACGCAATACCTATAGCCTCGAACAGAGTACCTATATGGAAGACCCATTTTGGGTATTAGGAGAGACAACCTAAATTTGAGTATCCTCTCTCCTCGAGACCCATTTGCAGAAAAGAGTTCTCTTTTGGGTCTGGTTGTTGGGGAAGACTAAAATAGGTATTGAACCCATTGACTGTAGTGCTACCCAATATCAATTGGGTCTTGTATTTTGGGTAGTGGCTGTTGGAAGGATTATTAGATTGATCGTGAATATACTTTCATAATAAGCTTATTTTGAGATTAAATATCGATACTATTTTCTATATACCTAGTCAAATTTAAAAAAAGTTTGACTCCTTGAGAAACAAGGTGTGCATTTATTTGGGACAGAGGTGTTAAATTGTAAAGTGCCTTGCGTGTGTATATTGGGGGTATAGCCGGCCAGCCCTTCTATTTTGGTTAGAGAGATACGAGGAGATCTCGGTTTGGTCTTGTTTCTATACCACGAGATCTCCTCTCCCCTATATATATGTACATAGGTCTCTCCAATCAATTCAATCTATTATTCCACGCAATACATTCATTCATTTCTTCATGGTATCAGAGACTAGGTCTTTTTCCCCTGTTTTCTCTTTTCTTTCCGCCGCCTTTCTTGCGCGCCCTCCAGCCTCATCGCGCGCTCGTCTGCCCGCTGCGATGGCCGGTTCCACCCCCAAGGACGGCGCCCCATCCCGAGGTCGTCGACCCCAATCCCGTCGCTGCCACCGCTCGCCGCCAGCCGAGCGCGACCCGCGGATTGAGACGGCCCGCCTCGCCGAGGAAGACCGCACCCGCATCGCTACCTCGAGCGCGCGGCGGAGAGGCCGCCCGCGACGCCTGCGCGCGCGGCGGAGAAGGCCGCCCGTGATGCCACGTCCGTCCGCGCGGCCGACGCCGAGCGCGAGGCCAGCCGCTGCTAAGGCCGACCGCGATGCTGCCGAGAGGTCGCGTCCTTCAGGCGGCCCTCGCCCGCGCGGCTCAAGACCTCGCCGCTGCCACCACCTCCACCTGCGGGTGACGACCCCCCCCTGAGCAACCCCGAGGATGACGACTCTGCTTCCCAGATGGCGAGGATCCTACCTTCGCGCCGTCCTTCTTCAGCACGAGGCCGCAGCCCTGATTAATCTGCACGCCCAGGCTGTTGCCGTGCAGAATATCCATCTGCTCGTCCCGCTGTCCTCGACCTCGCCTCGACTTTCTACGGCCGCGCTGGCGCGAATCCTTCCTCCTTGCTGTTGGCGGTTCTCCCTCGAGCGCCACATCCTCTCCGATGTCCCTGTCCTCGACTCCCCCGACTGGGTCCGTATGGACTGTGTCGTGAAGACTTGGATCACCGGCGCCATCTCCGACGCGCTTGCTGAAGCGGTCATCGAGCGTGGCACCTCTGCCCGCCCGCTCACTGGCTCGCCATTGAGTCTCAGTTTCGTGGCAATCGCGAGACACGGCTCTTCATCTCGACGCCGCCTTCCGCAACTTCAGCCAGGGCGACCTCGACATCACTGAGTACTGCAGCAGGCTCAAGGGCATGGCAGACGCTCTTCGCGACCTCGGCGAACCCGTCCAAGACCGCACCCTCGTCCTCAACTTACTTTGTGGCCTTAATGGTCGGTTCGAGGCCATCGGTCTGCACCTACGTCGCGGCCGCGCCTTCCCCTCGTTTTTGCAGGCTCGCAACGACCTGCTTCTCGAGGAGCTCACCATGGCCGCCTCGCCCCCAGTTGCGTCGTCTTCTTCTCCGGCAACTGCGCTTCACACCAATGCTGCCCCATCGCCACCAGCGTCCTATACTGCCCAACAGCAGTCTCCTGTCCCTTCTGGAACATGGAGGCAAACGCGGCAAGCGAGGCAAGCGTGGCGGCGGTCGTGGTCCTGCTACAGGCGCTGCTGCACCACAGCTAGGGGTGCACCTGGCCAGCTGTGGCCCATCTTCACCAACCATGGACTGGGTCTATCAACATGTGGCTGGCTCGTCCGCGCCCGTCGACGCTGCCTCACCCGCACGCTCTTCTCGCCGGCGCCCAACAGCAGCAGCAGCTGCTCCCTCACGCCCTGATGGCTGGCGCACAGCAGGGTGGGTCTGCCCACCCTGCTGCCCAGCAGTGGTCGGTGCCTCCGGCAGGCTTATACAGCCCTGCAGTTGCTTTCCCAGGCTGGGATGCGTCAAGCCTTGCTGCCAACTTCCAGACCATGGCGCTACAGCAACCTCCCCAAGCCACTGGTACTCGACTCAGGTGCCACCAACCACATGACCTCTGACGCTGGTAATCTCACTGTCCTTCTTCATCATCTTCACCTTCCAATATTATCGTTGGTAATGGGAATCTTCTTCCTGTTACATCTACCGGCACCACTTCACTTCCTCATCACCTCATCTTAATAATGTGGCTTGTTTCACCTAGCCTTATTAAGAATCTTATTTCAGTTCGCCATTTACTTCCGATAATAATTGTTCTGTGGAGTTTGACCCCCTTGGCTGTTCTGTGAAGGATCTTCGTTCTCGGAGAGAGATCGTCAGGTGTGACAGCTCTGGTCCACTCTATCCGCTGCGGTTCCCTGTCCCGGCATCTGCTCTCCTCGCCACCAGTTCATCCCTTTGGCACCAGCGTCTCGGTCACCCGGGTCATGAAGTTTTGTCTAAGTTAGTGCAGTCATCTGCTATTTCTTGTAATAAAAGTGACAATTACACTTTATGTCATGCCTGTCAGTTGGGTCGTCATACACGGCTGCCTTTTCATGCGTCCACAACTCGTACTAGTCATGCTTTCCAGTTAATTCATTGTGATTTATGGACATCCCCTATTACTAGTATTGCTGGTCACAAATATTACCTGGTCATACTCGATGATTTCTCGCATTACTTGTGGACGTTTCCCCTCCGCCTCAAGTCTGACACTTTCCCTACTTTGTCTAACTTCTTTGCCTATGTCACCACCCAGTTTCGCGTTCCTGTTCAAGCCATTCAGTGCGACAATGGCAAAGAATTCGACAACCACAGTGCTCGCTCCTTCTTCCTCTCCCATGGTGTCCACTTTCGCATGTCTTGCCCATACACCTCGCCTCAAAACGGTAAAGCCGAACGAGTTATTCGTACCACTAATAATGTTGTTCGCTCTCTCCTGTTTCAGGCAAGTGTCCCTCCTACCTACTGGGTCAGGGCTCTCTCCACCGCCACCATGCTCCTCAACATCCTGCCTGAAGGCAAATGCGAGCCGGATGAGTATTGATTGAGTTGGATTACAGAGGGATTGTACACATATATATAGCTAAGTACATGGGCCTGAGGAGGCCAACAGCCAGCCCAATAGGGGTGGCGCAACCTGAGTCTAACCCCCCCGCAGTCGGGACGGGAGCTGACCGGACGTTCAGACTGGAGCGAAAATCAGCGAAGACGGATGAAGGAAGGCCTTTGGTGAAGACGTCCGCGAATGGGGATGTAGTGGGAACATGAAGAACGCGAACAGCCCCAATAGCGACGCGTTCCCGCACAAAGTGGAGGTCAATCTCCACGTGTTTGGTGCGCTGATGTTGCACGGGGTTGGTGGAGAGGTAGACGGCGCTAACATTGTCGCAGTAGACGAGGCAAGCAGACTGCAGCGGGTGATGAAGCTCCTGAAGAAGTTGATGCAGCCAGGTAGCTTCAGCAACCCCGTTGGCGAAACACGATATTCGGCCTCGGCACTGGAGCGGGAGACGGTGGGCTGCCGCTTAGATGACCAGGAAACTAGGCTGCTGCCAAGGAAAAACGGCATAGCCTGATGTTGAACGCCGGGTGTCAGGACAACCAGCCCAGTCTGCGTCGGTATAGACAACAAGCTGTGACGGGGAGGAGCGTGGGATGACAAGACCATAGTCCAGGGTGCCCTTGAGATAGCGGAGGATCCGTTTGGCAGCAGCAAGATGAACTTCCCGTGGGTCATGCATGTGAAGACAAATCTGTTGGACAGCATAGGCGATGTCCGGCCTGGTGAAGGTTAGATACTGTAGAGCTCCGGCCAGGCTGCGATATGCTGTAGGATCAGTGACCGAGGGTCCATCAGAGGTGGACCTTAGCGCAGGTGTCCAACCGGGTGGAACAAGGCTTGCAATCACTCATGCTATGACTTGCCATGACATCCAGAGTGTACTGACGCTGAGAAAGGAAGAGGGAGTCGCCCTGCTGCTCAACGGACATGCCCAGGAAGTGATGAAGGGGACCAAGATCCTTCATAGCAAATTCCTTTTTCAGGGCTGCAATAATACGGTGGAGGAGCTGCGGTGTAGAAGCTGTCAGAACAATGTCGTCGACATAGAGGAGCAAGTAAACTGTCTCGGTGCCTCGGTGAAAAATGAACAGGGATGTATCTGACCGTGCTTCAGTGAAACCCAGAGAGAGCAGGTGAGAGGCGAATCTGCTGTACCAAGCCTGTGGTGCTTGCTTGAGTCCATACAGGGACTTGTTGAGCTTGCAGACATGAGTAGGGTGAGTGGAATCAGCAAAACCGGTGGGTTGAGAGCAGTAGACAGTCTCGGACAGCGTCCCATGAAGGAAGGCATTCTTGACATCAAGTTGATGGATCGGCCAATGTCGAGAATGTGCCAAAGTGAGGACTGTACGGATGGTTGCCGGTTTGACCACGGGGCTGAACGTTTCATCATAGTCGACACCGGGACGTTGGGTGAAACCACGAAGAACCCACCGAGCCTTATACCTGTCCAAGGACCCATCAGCATGGAACTTGTGCTTGATATCCACTTTCCGGTAACCACATTTGCTCCGCTGGGCCGGGGAACAAGATCCCAGGTGTGATTTTCCATGAGGGCAGCATACTCGGCTTCCATGGCCTGACGCCAATGAGGATCAGTGAGCGCATCGCGGCAGGACCTGGGAACAGGAGAGAGGGCCTCGGCATGGAGAACCAAGACGGGGCTGCTGAATGCCAGACTTGCCACGGGTCGTCATGCCGTGGCTGTTGACGACCGGTGGAATGGGAACAGCACCGGTAGGAGGAGCATCCTTCACGAATCGTGGCGGGAGGGAATCATGCCCGATCGTCGAAGGAGAGCAGCAGGAGGTGGTGAAGTGGGTGCTGCTGGTGAAGCAGCACGTCGAGCGTAGATGTGAACAATCGGCGGCTTCTGGAAAGATGACGCCGCCGAGGAGCCAGCGGCGGAGGTACTGAAAACGCCGGGGCTGGAGGCACAGCAGGGGCCCGAGGCAGGGACCCCTGGGGCACCAGCACCGGAGGAACAGCAGGGTCCAACGCCTGGGGTGGCTCCTGCAGCTGAGGTGACTGGGGCACCAGCAGCGGAGGCGCTTGGGGTGCGCCGGAGTCTGCAGGCGCCTGGAACTGCTGATCGTGTGCCCGGGGCAGCAGGGGCACCTCCTGTGGCGCCAGGACAGGGTCCACAGGAGGTGGCAGGGGCCCTTGGGGCGCTGGGAGGCCGGGAGGTGGCCTGACTGGTGGCAGAGGACCAGCACAGGAGGCCCGGCGATGGTGTGGGGTACCTGCAGAAAAAGGGGTTCTGGAAGAGGCCCATCATTAGTTAGAAAATCAAGTTCATCCGGGGAAGATGAAGGCGTTGGTGGGAAAAGGAAAGGAGGATTCGTCGAACACGACGTGACGTGAGATGATGACCCGATTTGTGGTATGATCAAGGCAGCGATAGCCTTTGTGATCATTGGAGTAGCCAAGAAAGGTGCACAAGTGGACCGGGGAGCGAGTTTGTGCGGTGCAGTGGCAGCGAGGTTGGGATAACAGGTGCAGCCGAAAACTCGTAGGTCATGGTAAGAGGGAAGAGTGCCGTAGAGGCAAAGTGAGGGGTGGACATGTTGAGAGTTTGGTGGGGAGACGGTTGAGAAGGAGGGTGGCAGTGGCAAGGGCGTCAGCCCAGTAATGGGGAGGCATGGACGCTTGAATGAGAAGAGTGCGAATGGCGTTGTTGGTGGTGCGAAGGATGCGTTCGGCTTTGCCATTTTGCTGCGAGGTGTATGGGCACGACATGCGCAGAACAATGCCTTTGGTGAGGAAGAACGCGCGGGAGGCGGAGTTATCGAACTCACGACCATTATCGCATGGACTGCCTTAACAGTACAGCCGAATTGAGTTAGGACATAGGCGAAAAAGTGGAAAGAGATGGAAAGGTTTCAGATTTGAGACGAAGAGGAAATGTCCAGAGAAAATGAGAGTAATCATCAAGAATTGCTAAATAATATTTAAATCCGGAGACACTAGTGACAGGGAGGTCCACAAATCACAATGTACAAGATCAGGGTTTAGAAGCCCTGGACAACGAAGAAGAAAATGGTAATCGGACATGACGACCTAGTTGACATGCATGACATAGGGAGTCGCCACCGGGGGTGCTGCAGATGATGGAAGAAGACCGGGCAAGACTCTGGAAAGCTTCCTTGCCAGGATGGTCGAGACGACGATGCCAGTCGGTGGAGGAAGGAGTGGCGACTAGAGCGCATGGTCCAGTGGGAGTTGATGGAAGCTGCAGGGTGTATAGGGGTCCCGAGCTGTTACATCGAAGGAGGGTGGCCTTGGTGCGAAGATCCTTCACAGAAATACCAGCAGGGTCAAATTCAATGGAGACAAGGTTGTCAGTAGTGAATTGACGAACAGAGAGAAGATTTTTAATAATAGCGGGGAGCAATGAGAACATTGTTGAGGCGAAAGGGACCCGGGAGGGTCGAGTAACCGGTGCCAACAACAGGAAGTGTAGCACCGTTGCCAACAACAATGGAGGATGGAAAAAAGGAAGTGGAGGGGTGACCATACCAGCACTGGAGGCGATGTGGGAAGTGGCTCCAGAGTCGACCACCCAGTCGGAATTACTGGGAGGAGAAAGAGTCACCGTGCTGAAGGCGTTGGCGAGGGACTGCGGATTCCAGGGGGCCCAAGCAGGAGGGACCGGCATGCCAGGACCTGCAGGGGGCGGAAGAGGAGCACCATGGTTGTAGGGGGCAGACCGGCCATGAGAGCCTGCTGGTGGTGCTGCTGATGGTGTTGGGGAAGACCGCGGCGCGGGAAGGGAGCACGGGGACCACCAGGCCACATGTGGATGGAGCCAGTCCAAGGGTTGAGGAAGGACGGCCACTGGGAGCCGCCGTGCGGGTGACCCTGGCCATCCGGAGCACCATGGTGACCACCCTGTCCGCGTCCGCCACGGCGACGGCGGCCGCGGCCACCCCACCAGAGGGAGCATCGCCAGGCAGAGGAGGGCCGGTGGTGGGTGGCTTGCGTGGTCGCGGAAGCCGACGGCTTGCTGGTCGAGGAGGCGACGAGGGCGGACGGAGGCACCAGGGCGGAGGTCATGTTGAGCTCAGCCAGGCGAAGATCAGCGTGGACGTCGCCGAAGGAGGGGAACGGCCGTTGGCGGGTGATGAGCTGCGCCATGAATTGAAAGCGCTCGTTGAGACCCCGCAACATGTTCAACACCAGGGTGCGGTCGTTGACAGGTTCGCCAAGGTCAGCGAGGGCGTCGGCCTTGTGCTTCAGCTTCCTGCAGTATTCGTCAATGGAAAGAGCCCCTTGGGAGATGGTGCGAAACTCGGCGTCGAGGAGCAGCGCCCGAGATTCACGATTGTTGAGGAATTGTTTGCTCGAGGGCGAGCCAGGCAGCCGGGCAGAGGTGCCGCCATGAGCATGGATGATGTCCTGAAGGTCCGAAGAGATGCTGTTGTACAGCCAGGAGAGGACCACACAGTCCATGCGTGCCCAGGCAGGGTCGCCGAGCAGGGGGTTGTCGGTGAGGACATGATCTTTCAGGGCGTAGCGTCCAAGAGTGAGGAGGAATATTCCCGCCACTTGGAGTAGTTGCAGGACTGAAGATCGAGGACGATGGGCACCAGGCTGCGGATGTTGGGCACAGCAGCAGCCTGGCGATGAAGGTGAGTGATGGCCTCGGCTTCAGAGTGAACGGAGCGGTGTCGTCGTTGTCTCGAAGGGCCTCGGCGCGAAGACGGTCGCGGAGGGCCGCGGCCTGCTGCTCCAGGGCGTCGGCCTGCGCGCGCTCCTGGGCGAGGATGGCAGCGGCGGCGCGGACACGCTCCTGAGCGGCGGCGGCGGTCTTGAGGAGCTCGGCTTCGTCCTGAAGCTGCTGGCGGCGCTCGAGTTGTCGGAGTGGACAGAGGCGGCTTCCTCTTCCAGGGCTTGGGCCGCGGCAAGAGCTTCGTCGCGGAGGCGACGGCATCGGCGGAAGCAGAGCCGGCGGACAGAGGAGGAGGAGTCGCGGGAGCCATGGAGGGGCGGCGGCGCGGGGAGGCGCGCGGCACGGGGGCGCGGGGAAGCGCGCGGCTGTGCGAGGCGGCGGGCGCAGGCCGAGGAGACGGCGCGAGAACCGAAGGGGGGGGGGCGGAAGCAGAGGAGGTCCGGGATTTTAGGCGATCTGATACCATGAAGGCAAATGCCAGCCGATTAGTATTGATTGAGTTGGATTACAGAGGGATTGTACACATATATATAGCTAAGTACATGGGCCTGAGGAGGCCAACAGCCAGCCCAATAGGGGTGGCGCAACCTGAGTCTAACACTGCCTACTAAGACACTACATTTCAACACCCCTCATCAAGCTCTCCTTGGCTCTCCACCAACCTATAAGCACCTTCGTGTTTTTGGGTGTCGTTGCTATCCCAATCTTTCAGCCACCGCTCCCCACAAACTCGCTCCTCGCTCCTCCTTGTGTGTCTTCCTCGTTATTCTCCTCACCACAAAGGCTACTGCTGCCTTGACCGGTCATCCAACCGGATCATCATCTCCCGGCATGTCGTCTTTGATGAGGCGTCTTTTTCCTTTCTCCGAGGATCCTAGTCGTCCCACACTCCGAGATTTTGAGTTTCTAGACTCCACTGACCCTGTGATGGCTCCCCCAGCGCCGTCATTTTTTCTTTCTGCAGGCACTCTCGACATCGCTCGCACAGCCACGTGCGGCTGTTCTACCAGGGAGCAGCACACCAGGGAGCAGCATACCTTGGGTCGCTGCTGCTCCTCTGGTCTCTGGCGTTCCAGCAAGCAACCCCGGCTGCCTCCACGTCCGGCTCGGCACCTACAGGAGCCAGCGCGGCCGTCCCAGGCGCCCTCCCCGGTGCTTCCAGCGATTGGCCAGCAATCTCCATTGCCCAGTCGGTCTCCGGCTGCCAACAGCAGCAGATCCCCTCCACCAGGACCGACTGGCCCTCCGCCTGGCTTTCAACAGCTGGTCTGGTCTCTGTCTACCGGCGCCCACTGCCGCCGTCCGACTTGGCTGTACTAGCACCGGTGCCCCCGGTTCGGCTGACATACAGTCGCCGTCCGCGACTTCCATCGACGCCGACTACTGCACCAGCCGCTCCTCCGTCGGATACTTCTGCTCGCCTCCCTGCTGGGGCGGTTCCCATCGTTCCTGTGGCCAACCAGCACGCCATGAAACGCGTGGGAAAGCCGGTTTTCGCCAACCGGTTCTGCTTCAGGCGTCCTCTCTGTCACCCATTCCGCGGACTTATCGCGCAGCTCTCTCGCAGATCCTCATTGGCGTGCAGCTATGCAGGAGGAATTCTCAGCCTTACTCACGAACCACACTTGGGATCTCGTTCCACGACCACCTCGGTCCAATGTGGTGACTGGCAAGTGGGTGTTCAAGCATAAATTTAAGGCCGATGGTTCTCTCGAGCGCTACAAAGCACGGTGGGTTCTTCGTGGCTTCACACAGCGCCCAGACATTGACTATGATGAGACTTTCAGCCCCGTTGTGAAGCCTGCCACCGTCCGGACTGTGCTGTCTTTGGCTGTTTCTCGCAGTTGGCCGGTACATCAGCTCGACGTCAAGAATGCGTTTCTTCACGGGACGCTTTCGGAGACAGTCTACTGTACCCAGCCTACAGGGTTCGAGGATACCTCTCGCTCAGGTTTTGTGTGTCGCCTGAATCGGTCCTTGTATGGGCTCAAACAGGCGCCCCGTGCATGGAACAACAGGTTCGCCAGTTTTCTTCTCCAGTTGGGTTTTGTGGAGGCCAAGACAGACACATCACTCTTTGTCTACCATCGAGGATCTGAGACTGCCTATCTTCTATTGTATGTGGATGACATTGTGTTGACAGCTTCGTCTACGGATCTACGTCATCGCATTATTTCTGCTTTACAGCGAGAGTTTTCCATGACAGACCTCGGAGAACTCCATCATTTCTTGGGTATGCAGGTTCAGCGCACCGCTTCTGGGCTGTTCTTATCCCAACACCAGTACATGTTGGATATCTTAGCTCGCGCTGGTATGGCGGACTGCAAAAATCATGCTACTACTCCGGTCGATATCAACCCCAAGCTCCCTGCTGATGGTGCTCCTATTGCTGATCCGACAGATTATCGCAGTCTCGCAGGCGCTTTGCAGTATCTCACCTTTACTCGCCCTGATATTGCTTATGCAGTCCAGCAGGTGTGTTTACATATGCACGATCCGCGGGAACCTCATCTTGCAGCTCTTAAGCGCATCTTACGCTATGTTCGTGGCACTTTGGATCTCGGTCTTCATATTCGAGCCTCCAGTCAGTCTGATCTTGTGGTCTACTCAGATGCAGATTGGGCTGGTTGTCCTGACACCCGTAAGTCCACCTCAGGCTATGCTGTGTACCTCGACGACAATTTGGTTTCCTGGTCTTCCAAGCGCCAAAACACTGTCTCCCGCTCCAGTGCCGAAGCTGAGTACCGTGCCGTTGCCAATGCTGTTGCCGAAGCCTCCTGGTTGCGCCAGCTGTTGACAGAGTTGCACACGCCCTTGTGACAAGCTACTCTAGTCTATTGTGACAACATCAGCACTGTTTACATGTCTGCCAACCCTATTCAGCATCAACGCACAAAACACATTGAGATTGATCTTCACTTTGTTCGAGAACGAGTGGCTCTTGGTGCTGTCCGCGTTCTTCATGTCCCAACGACATCTCAGTACGCCGACATCTTCACCAAGGGTTCCTTCTTCTGTTTTCACAGAGTTTAGGTCCAGCCTCAACGTTCGCCAACACAACGCTGCGACTGCGGGAGGGTGTTAAATTGTAAAGTGCCTTGCGTGTGTATATTGGGGTATAGCCGGCCAGCCCTTCTATTTGGGTTAGAGAGATACGAGGAGATCTCGGTTTGGTCTTGTTTCTATAAACCACGAGATCTCCTCTCCCCTATATATATGTACATAGGTCTCTCCAATCAATTCAATCTATTATTCCACGCAATATTCATTGCTTTCAAGAGGGAGTACTCTCCAAACATTTTGCATCCCAGTACTTCTCTCATTTCTTTTTGTTCAGAACTTTGAATCTTATCTTTGAAATATTCCAACATGTCAGATTAAAGGTGAAGCTAATATATCATATATATGTTCACGTTATTATCGTGCTCCTGAGCTCATATTTGGTGCAACTGAATACACAACATCTATTGATATATGGTCAGCTGGATGTGTTCTTGCTGAGCTTCTTCTTGGTCAAGTAAGTGCTTTAGTTACCCTCTTTTTTTGGCTTGCATCTCTCTACATCTTTTATGCCATTGTGATGCCATTTTAGCAGTGAAGTTAAAACAAAATGACTTATTTTTCTTTCTTGCAATTTATTAGCCTTTATTTCCCGGTGAAAGTGCTGTGGACCAGCTTGTTGAGATTATCAAGGTAATGAATGGATTTTCATGCATTTAAAAATTGACTATTGTAAGGGAAGATATTTGCGATTGACTTTGCTACTTTCCAGAATTGAACAAAGATGAACTCCTTGCAGGTTTTGGGCACACCAACTCGAGAAGAAATTCGTTTATGAATCCTAATTATACAGAATTCAAGTTTCCTCAGATAAAAGCATGTCCATGGCACAAGGTATGTGCACATTTATAGTCAGTGGAAGTTCCTTAAATAAAATCTGTTGATATAGTCATTCTGGTGGAGCTTACAGAATCTTAGTGGTGTTTTACCCTCTATTTTTTCCTACCAAACTAGACCTACATGCAAATTTCTCAGCCTTGTCGCCATTTCTAAATTTTAGTAGTGTTTTTTTTTGACTTTATAGGACCATACTGCCACTCATTAAAGTGGATAATCTTAGTGGTGTTTTACCCTCTATTTTTTCCTACCAAACTAGACCTACATTCAAATTTCTCAGCATTGTCGTCATTTCTAAATTTTAGTAGTGTTTTTTTGACTTTATAGGACCATACTGCCACTCATTAAAGTGGATACTCTTAGTGGTGTTTTACCCTCTATTTTTTCCTACCAACTAGACCTACATGCAAATTTCTCAGCATTGTCGCCATTTCTAAATTTTAGTAGAGTTTTTTTTTGACTCTATGGGACCATACTGCCACTCATTAAAGTGGAATGTCAGCCCCATTCAGTTTTGTACGTTGCATATCTTGATAAGTTGTAATAGATGGCAAATACCAATGTTTATGTTATTATCATGTGTACAATATGATGTCCCTCATTCTTGATGTTCCTGATGGTGGAGTCCTTATCACGATGGTTATGCTGCAGATCTTCCACAAGAGAATGCCTCCAGAAGCAATAGATCTTGTTTTCCCGTCTTCTTCAGTATTCTCCGAATCTGCGATGTAGTGCAGTAAGTTTTATCATCTTTGGTTGTCTCATCCTCATTATGCCACTTAAGTCCTCTAAAATAAATTGACATCCGCATCCCAGGGCTATATTTCAGTGGGGCATCATATATTTGTTAACATAGAAAGTTATGCTTCTCAAATCTTCGAAACATAGAGTTGATTGTTTGAATCGTGCATAATCGGACACTGATTTCATCTTCTGTTTCTCATACAAATTCATGATAGTACTTAGTGGATAACATTTAACCTGAAGCTCTCATGACTCTATATTTTGTTCTACTAGTAGAGTGCATGCTTTGTAATGGATTTTGATTAACTATACCAAAATCACTAGAAAAATAAACTACACCAGAACTTTGAGCTTAAATTTTTTTTGTGGAAGCCTAAATTTATACATCATTTGTTGCTCATGCTTTGGTAATGGAAACTAAAATTTGCACCAAATCAACATAACAATAATAATAACTGTGTTCGGCTGGTAGGAGCAGGGTCTGCCTCTCCTTTGTACTTCTCTTTTCTTAATGAAATGATACGCAGCTCTCCTGTGTCATTTGAGAAAAAATCAACATAATAAAGCAATGATAAGAAATCCATCATACGCAAACTGTAATCAGTGTGCGAATGCTAGCGTAGCACCTGTGCGCTACCATTCTGCAAATCTATGTTGCCTTTGTGTCTTAAGGTAAATGCATAAAGTTTTAGTCATATGTGCATATATGGTGAATATACATGTATGGTAATGGAACGTCTCTTTTTGCTGAGTTGAGTTCATTGCTGGTTTAATTACTGTTCCAGCTTGAGGCGTGTGCTCATTCATTCTTCGATGAGTTACGAGAACCACATGCAAGACTCCCTAACGGCCGCCCATTTCCTCCACTATTCAACTTTAAGCAGGAAGTAAGTGATTTCAAGACAATCTTGTTTCTCATTATGTCCCTAAATATTAGTCCTTTTTGAGAGCTTGACTACATATGAAAAAAATGTCAATTGACCACAGGAAAATGGTGTTAGTACATTCATTGTATACTCCATTTTGGTCGGCATTTTACTAACACGAATACCTAATGAAATCACATGCACTAACATGACTTGCAATGCTTTATGTTGCCAGTCATGCATTGTGCCCTGCTTTTTTTGCAGCAACATGGCTGACTATATATGAGCCCTGCTTCCTTTCTAGATAGCACGTCTGAAGGAACACACTGCCACCATAGTAGTGCAATTCTTCAGGCGGTGATAGCTACTGTGGTGGCAGCATCATAGTTTTGCGTAGCACAGTTTGGGTACCTGAATTGTGTACAGTTTGTTAGAATCTGATACCCCTAGTTATGCCCAGCAGCCCTCGGATCTTTGAAAGGATATTGCGAATATGACACAAGCTAGCACCGGATCAAGAACAATGTAGTCGAATCGCGTAGAAAACCCTAGATGATGATGAAGCAACCACGACAAGAGATTAGGATTTGGCGAAGCCGACCGCAAATTCTATTAGTACAACTCCAAAAGAGTACAAGAGATTGTCGCTCTCTCACAACCCTACTTGACCCTCTAGGACCCACCGATTCTTGCCCTATACAAGAATCTAGTGCAATAGAACTGTCTAGCCTAATCCTCTTGAGCGCTCCTAATTGATCCGTACAAGCTTGAATGAGACCCCTTGTATTGGCTTGGTTATCTTTCTTGATCTTGTTGTGATGCCTATGGCCTCTACCCCTTGATTTATATAGTCCCCTCCAAGGCCCTCATACATACAAATAGTCCTACTCCTTGTAAGATTCTACACTCAAGACCTAATAGAATTAGAAGTCCTAATAGCACACCTTTCTTGAGTCCTATTCTAAGTAGGATTTGAGTCACCATACAACAATCTCCACCTTGACTCTAATCCTTTGAAGTCATCATGCTCCTCAAGAATTTGCTCCAAATCGGCTTCTTTTTTTATATACTCCCACCTCGAGAGTGCCTCCACCACAGAGGCTCATGCACATCACCACAATGTGCGTGTCAGTTCCAGGCTGGACTGCCGGAACCTTCCATCTGAGAGCTCCATCGTTGTGTAGTTTGGTTAACCACACCATCTTCTCCTTTGGCCCTCCATGCCATAGGTTTGTACCACCTTCGAGCTCCACCTACTCGTTGGTACTGTGTGGTTGGTCCAACCACGTCTTCCTTCCTCCAACAACTCATAGCTTCGCCTCTACGATTGTTAGATTTTGCAACCGTCTTTGTAGCCTTGCACTTGACCATAATTGAGATTTGAGCACCTGCCGTTGACGAGACGACTTCCTTCTCCTGATCAGGATTTTTACCAATCTCCCCATGGTTGCACCACCCATAAGATTTCCTACCACTCGGTATCCTCCATTAATCCAGATACTTTTCATAATTACCTGCCCTTTGCAAGTAACTCGCATGACTCCACCTTGAAGTGATAATTCACACCTTGGAGTTCTAGCGACCTCACAGATATTAGATTCTTTTTCAATCCCGGGATATACCGAACTCCCGTTAGTGTGCAAAGTGTTTCATTATGCATCTCCAATGTAATTGTTCCCACCTTAGTGATTGATTGCATGCTCCTGGCAATCCGCTAAGTGAACAATTCCATTCGCTGGGTGTAGAGATCCTTCGTCAAATATCTCTCTCACCGAACATATATGGAAACAACTTCCTAAATCTAATATCCAATCATGAATAGTATCTGGTTGACTGACGATAAGTACATCACCTTCATCCTCACTTGCCACTGATCATGTTCCTCTCATAGTCTTCAAACTTGGACAGTCCTTTATCATGTGACCCTCCTTGTCACATAGATAGCATGTACGTTGTCTCTTGCTCTTGCCTTTCTTCTTCCCATGATTTTTAACTTTTCCTCTTCCACTTGAAACAGTCAAAGCTTGATCACCCGAAAATGAAGAATCTTGCGGCTTCTTCAAGGACTCTGCCTCCAGTAGATATGCAACTGTCTCGTTGAAGTTGAGAGTAGTCTTCCGACGAGAATATTCATCACTAGCTGCTCCCACGATGGTGGTGGTAAGGATGAAACCAATATGACGACTTTATCGTTCTCCTCAATTTTCTCATTCACACTAATTAGCTGCGTGACAAGCTTGTTGAAGACATTTAGATGGTCGACGAATCGTGTACCTTCCTCCATGCGTAACCTAAATAGTTGACACTTTAGTACCCACCGATTTGTCAGCGACTTTGCCATATACACTCTTCTAGGCTCTTCCATAATTTCGTCGGTGAATTCTCCTTGATTACCGAGTACTTTACCTCATCGGAGAGACATAGTCGAATTGTACTGACAGCTTTTCGCTCCATCACCTTCCATTCTTCATCAGTTATCTTGTCCGGCTTGGTGCCCTCGAGAGCATCAATCAATCCTTGTTGGACAAGTACATCTTGTACCACGCATTGCCACACGCTGAAATTCCCTTTGCCATCAAATTTCTCTACTTGATTCCACATCCCTGACATCGTCTTAATTTTGTGCTTCCTAGCCTGTCAACCTTCTCACAAAATCAAATCAATCCGACCTTGGCTCTGATACCACTTGTTAGAATCTGATACCCCTAGTTATGCGCAGCAGCCCTCGGATCTTTGAAAGAATGTTGCGAACATGGCATAAGCTAGCACTGTATCAAGAACGATGTAGTCGAATCGCGTAGAAAACCCTAAATGATGATGAAGCAACCACGACAAGAGATTAGGATTTGGCGAAGCCGACCGCAAATTCTATTAGCACAACTCCAAAGAGTACAAGTGATTGTCGCTCTCTCACAACCCTACTTGACCCTCTAGGACCCACCGATTTTTGCCCTATACAAGGATCTAGTGCAATAGAACTGTCTAGCCTAATCCTCTTGAGCGCTCCTAATTGATCCGTACAAGCCTTGAATGAGACCCCTTGTATTGGCTTGGTTATCTTTCTTGATCTTGTTGTGATGCCTATGGCCTCTACCCCTTGATTTATATAGTCCCCTCCAAGGCCCTCATACATACAAATAGGAGTCCTACTCCTAGTAGGATTCTACACTCAAGACCTAGTAGATTAGAAGTCCTAATAGCACACCTTTCTTGAGTCCTATTCTAAGTAGGATTTGAGTCCCCATACAACACAGTTTGGGTTGTTGAGAGATGGGAGATGGGTTGTTGGCAACATGACTATCTGAAAAGAGGAGCTTGCTTTTTTTCTGAGGGTGTCGGGCTGTGACTGTGATAGTGGTTGAAAGGCAAGGTAGCTGTGAACACAGACTTTACAGCATCTCCACCAGTCCTCCAATACATATCCTACTATAAATTGCTAATGGGACTGCCCCATGCCACTTGTAGGATTATTGGGGATATGCTATTGTTCAGTGCCTAATTTTATTCTATTCTCCTCTCACTACCCCTACTTTCTTTGCTGGTCTCTTTATCTTGTTTGCTACATGCCAACCATGCCCTACTACTACTGCCAGCCATGCCTGCCCCCTCAAGCCACATTGTCAGTGCCCTTTGGTCCACCCACCTCTTCCTGTGAAGGTCCAAGCTGAGCCTCGAACCATGCGCAAATGGTCCATGGTGGCACCTATTCGATGAGGCCATGATGTCCCGGTGCTTAAATCGACATGGCCAATGTCAGATCTATGATGGCCATGGCTACCTCCCTCCTCTATCCCCATTATGCGTCCAACTCACTCGTCCTCGATTCGATGTAGGCATGTACAGGTAGAGGCTAAGGGCCAACGGCTTGGTGCTGGGGGTCGTAGCATCTGGGGCAGCGGCAATGGTGGTGGCCATGAGGAAGCCAGCCCATAAGTGACGCTGAGCTGCGGCCATAGACAGCGCATGAGCTCTAGTGTGGGCGGTGGCCAAGATGTGGCTGGCCTAAGATCTGGGGTGGGTAATGGGAAAAGTGGCAATTGGTGTGTGCCTTAGGCTATTGAGGACGATGTGCAACTTCCTCTTTATTTGAGGGGAAATGGGAAGTCTTTTGGTGGTCACAAAAAAGGGCGAACTATTGGGGACTGCTGGAACAAAAGAAATAGCCTCATTTCCCCACAGATGACACACCTTTATGTGGATAGTACTCGGGGAGTGCTATTGGGACTGTAGGAGATGCACTTGACAAGTTGTAGGAAGTGATGGCTAGGTTTGGAACAAGGAAATTAACGTGTGGAGTAGGGATGTTGTAAACAACCGAACAAGGAATTAAATAGCCTCGTCTCACCAATATGACTGTCCCCACCAGGGGCTGCTGGAACAAAGAAATAGCCTCATTTCCCCAATATGACACAGCTTTATGTGGATGAGTACTCGGGGACTCGGGGAGTGCTCTTGGGAACTGTAGGAGATGCACTTAGACAAGTTGTAGGAAGTGAAGGGGCTGGGTTGGATTAACGTGAAGGAGTAGGACTGTTGTAACAACCGAACAAGGAAATATAGCCTCGTCTCACCAATATGACTGTCCCCACCAGGGGCGAATCTAGTGTATACCACCGGGTCTGCCGATCCCGATAGATTTTAAAATTTTCAATACAAATTTACTATATGCAGTGCTAATACTTGTTAATGATCTCATCTATTTTCAAGTAAGACCCTGATAACCATATGGTCTAGATTCGCTGGTGGACCCCACCATAATCCAACCTCAGGCGCCTTGCTTCTTGCAACTCTATTGGGAAGATGCCTTTGCTTCTTGCAACTCTATCGGGGAAGATGCTCTTAGATAGGGGATGTTTGGTTCCCGGACTAAACTGTCATATTGGATATTAGACACTAATTTTGGATACTAAATATAGACTAATTACAAAACTAATTATGCAGATGGAAACTAATTTGCGAGATGAAGCTATTAAGTCTAATTAGTCCATGATTTGACAATATGGTGCTATAATAAACATGTGCTAATAATGGATTAATTAGGCTTAATAATTTTGTCTCACAAATTAGTCTTTATGATGTGACATGAACTAAAGTTTAGTTAGGAGAACCAAACACTTCCATAGTTGCATGAAGCGAAGGCGGCTGTGGTTGGATTACGGTGGGGACTGGGGACCCAGTTGAAAAAATAGGCGGTTAAATGCACGTTTGTCTTGCATCCTATAATCTGGACTAAGGTTTCCTTTAAACCACATAGGGCACTGAGCTATAAAATCAAATTCCTTGTGTTCCTTTGCAGCTAGCAAACGCACCACCGGAGCTTATCAGCAGGCTGTTACCAGAGCATGCTCGACGACATTCAGGATTTGGTTCCTTATTTGGGACTGGACCCAAGGAGGGACGTATGGAAATCTCCTTTTAATGTTGGGCTGCTGTATGCTGCCAAAGGGCAATCTGCATGTCCCGCATTTAAGTTTTAGAACCTGACCATCTTGTTGAAAAGTTGCCAGCCTTAAAAATCTAATGCTGAAACCCGAGGTGGCACTTGTGTCCATGTTCTGCCAGGAGCGGCACATAATGCTGGGGGAATGGTTGGTGTATTGTTAAGCACGGAGGGTAACTGCACGAGCTAATGTATTTTCACGTTTCATGTTTGAAGCGAACTTGTTGTACCTGTACTATCGCAACTGATGTTTTTTTTAGATAATGGCCTTCTGAACTATTTAAGTTATCATGATGGTCAATCATTTCATTCTTTCACTCTTGGCGTGTTTGAACATAATTGAGGAATGAAATGATTCTAGATATTTTTTATCGCTTATCTAAAAAAAAATCTCTATTTTTAGGACGAGATCTGTTCATATTCCTGTGTTTGGTTGCAGGGGATGGGACAACTTTTCCGTGTTTGGTTCGAGAACATCAAAATCTTTTTTTTTTGAAAGATCAGGAGGAGCCACTGAGGATGCATTAGTAGAACAAAAGGTTCAGCAAATTCAACAAATTCAACAAAGAGCAAGGGGAAAAAGGGGGGAAAAGGGGGAAGGGGCTAGAGGCTTGGGAACGGAGAAAGACAGAAAAAAGATCAAGAGGAACAACAAAAAAATACAAAATTGAAGCAATCCATTTAGGACATCAAATCTGGATTGAGTCATCTTACATGCTGGACTTCTTCGTATCAAAAATAATTTGAAAATAATATTAGGATGTGGGGAAAAACTCATGTTGCTTGAACTTACACCAAGAAGGTGAAAAGCAAATCGTTCTAAATTGGTAACAGTTACGAAAAAACTATCTACCACTCGGAGTAAAAAGCAAAACATTAGCAAGAAATCTACAAATTAGGAATGTTCATATAAAGGGATCAAAGAAGTATTTGAAATTTCTTATATGTCAAAGATATTTCAAGATGATCATCCATCATGAACAATTATTTGGCGAGAAGCTTAGGTGATGCCAAACAATGACCTTGTTCATGATGGATGATCACCTTGATATCTTTAACATCACCTAAGCTTCTCAACTTTTCCGTGTTTGGCATCATCCTTTAGAAACTCATATAATCTTGTGTGAAACTTATAAATTACATGTTGAATAGGTTTTCTATCAGGATAAACCACTACCTATTTATTTATATAAAGGATCACAACTGATTGAAAGATTCATCTGTCTAATCAATAAAAAAATCTTCTATATTTTTTTTACCCTAACTGCTACTTTTCCAATCTATTTTGCTCTCCTTTCTCTGTTTCCACTTCTAATGGTTGTGTGGTCTATTGATAATATAAGAACCGTGACGCTTGAAAGGACCATGACGCCTAAGAGGGAGGTGAATTAGTCAACTAAAAACTTTATTCTAATCTATGACCTCTAATTACCACCTAGTCAAAATCTATGCAAGAAAGTAAACTATCTAATTGTGCAACTATAGTTATGCTAGGTGTGTTGCTATCTCTACCGTAAAAGAGTTATGCAACCTAAGTTCCAAACCTATCAACTAAGCTAAAAAAAGTAAAGCACATAATCAAGGTAGTAAGGTAAATGCGGAAGCTAAAGAGCAAGATAGAGATGCAAACTCCAGTGATGACTCCGGTATTTTTCCGAGGTATCGAGAAGCACGCAAGCTTCTCCCTAGTCCTCGTTGGAGCCCCTTGCAAGAAATCCCTTGCAAGGCCAAGCTCCCGGTCGGATAACTTCGTGGATAGCTCCGGGCCTTCCCTATGCGCAAGTGGGTCTCCGGTTAAGCTACTCGTGGCAAAGCCTCTCCCAGAGCGCTCCCCGCCGTCTTCACTATCAAGCTTTGAAAGGTCTAAATGGCTAGAGGGGGGGTGAATAGCCTATAAAAATTCTGCAACAACACTTGAGCAAAGTTTGTTAGACAACTAAATGGCAAAGCAAGTTTTACGCTAGCTCTACAAAAGTGCAAGCCACCTATCCATAATTCTAGTAAATTATGATCTCTACGACACGCAATGTCTATGTTGCTACTTTACAACTAAATGAGCAAATGAGAAACAATAATTACAACTACACAAGATGAGTAGTTTTAACTAGCTACAAGAAGAGACAATTATCACTTGCAAGAATGTAGCAAAGATAAATACAAGAGAGTGAGGTGTGTATACCGAGCCGGGCAAGAGATCAATAACAAGATACCAATGAACGCAAAGGAGACAAATGACACAATGATTTTTCCTCCGAGGTTCACTTGCTTGCCGGCAAGCTATGTCCCCGTTGTAGCGATTCACCCACTTGGAGGTTCACGAGCTAATTGGCATCACACGCCAAACCCTCAATAGGGTGCCGCACAACCACACCACAAGATGGGGATCCATAAGCTACGAGCAATCCACTAAAGTTACCTTTCGCGATCTGCCGCGGGGAAGGTACAAGAAACCCTTACAAGTCACCGATCGGAGCCGAAAACAATCACCAACTTCCGCTCAACGATCCTCGCTGCTCCAAGCCATCTAGGTGTCGACAAACACCAAGAGTAACAAGAGAAATCCGCAGCGAAACACGAACACCAAGTGCCTCTAGATGAACACACTCATGCAATGCACTTGGCTCTCTCAATCTCTCTCAATGAGATGAACAATCAATCAAATGAAGTGGGAGATGTTTTGCTAGGCTCACAATAGAGTTTAGGCAGTCCAAATGGCCAAGAGGTCAGCACCAGCTGGCCACAGCCTTATATAGAGCCCCCACAAAAGAGAGGGCCGAAACCCCCTTTCACTCAAAATCCGTGGGGCCATCGGACGCTCCGATGGATTTACATCGGACGCACGGCCAGCGTCCGATGCCTGGATGAACGCCACACGTCCCCTTCCATTCAACTGCAGCCGCTAGATCCCACCGGCTAGATTCAAACACGCGCTATTAATGTTGCATCAGACGCAACAACGGACGCAAAGGTCTAGCGTCCGATGACCTGTCAGAGATAACAACGGCTAGTCGTGCCAACATCGGATACTCGCACAGAGTCACATCGGACGCTATAGGACAACGTCCGATGTCTATGCAGAGAGCATCCAGAGAGCTCCTGCGGACATCGGACGCTTCCAAGGAACCCACATCGGACGCTGCCCAACGTCCGATGCTCCCCTGAGAACAACCCTAGGACACGTCATCTGCATCGGACTCAGCAACAGTGTTTTCCCAGCGTCCTTTGTCTGCGTCCGATGCTACTCAGTCAGCTCAGTTGACTTAGGGTATTCCATCGGACGCCTACCCCCAGCGTCCGATGCTCCTCAGAGAGCACAAAATCAATCTCCACTTCATCCCTTGTGCAAATGTGTTAACTCCACCAAGTTTCCACTACTTGTGTACGTGAGTTAGCATTTGTCAAGCACTTTTCAAGGGATGTTAGCACACACTAGATCTAATGCATATGCAAAGTAAGTAAGATCATCTAGTGGCACTTTGATAACTGTTGACATCTCTTAGCATCACTTCAGATAATGGCGCTATAAATGCTAACAGTCAAATCTAACAACATTACCTTTAACGCTAGGCTGTCACCACTAGCAGCAACACTAGAGACGTGGATGATATTTATGACCTTGCCCTTATAAAATATGAAATGAGATTATCCGCAACCGCACATATAAAATACATCTGTTGTAGTAGTTCACCATGGAAAGAGTTTCCAAGGTATCGTTCATTTATAATGGAGCAATGCATATCGTTAGTTAACGAGTGACAAGAGATAAACATCTACAACTATGACACACACATGTATGATTATGATAAGAGTTCCACTAGATCTATACTCAACAAGGAATCAATCAAGAACGATAAATAAGATAAATATAATAGAACAAAGTAGACCATATAAAGAGTTCCAACAGAGCATTCTCACCCAAGGTCGGATCGTAGCCAAAACTAGAAAGAGATAGATTAACTTCCTAACATGGTTCTAACTATAGGTCATAGACTACATCAATTAGTGCAATTATGTTAGCAATCATGGTTAGAATAACTTATATTATACGCAGGAGACATCACGCATGGAGGATCAGATCCAGAGTCTATCACCTCCAGGTGACCAGGTCTTACTTGGCCTATATTCGGGGAGTGGACTACAAAGGACTCAACAAGGCTATAAAATTCACCCTCGCGATCTACCACTTGCTGGCCCGGAATATAGGGTGCATTCGCAGGTAAACAACGTATAAGCACCATGCTTACACAATGTTGACCACTCACCCGCGATCGACAGAATGAGCGCTATATGAACAAGAGCATAAACATAGAGATACCCTAGCTATATAGACATATAATCAAAGTAGACGATGAACATTATAATTATGAACATGAAATAGTAACAAGTCATGACATGTATCAACTAGAACAAGAACTAGAAGAAGAATAAGAACTAGATGACCAATTAGAACTAGATTGGAACACAAAGATGAACTAGAGAGGTAATTAGAACTAGATTAGAACACAAAGATGAACTAGAGAGATTAGAAGATGAACTAGAACACAATTAGAACACAAGATAATGAACTAGAAGACAATTAGAAGAACAATGTTGATACAAGAGAGAAACAAGGCTAATTACCTAGCTTCTCCTGATTAGATCTGGAATCTGAGCTTCCCTCGACTCTTCTAATTCTATTCTAGCTACGCCCTTGGATGATGGAGCTCCTGGTTGTCTAGGCTACCTCTACTCTAAATAATTGATCTATGCTATGAGATATGATTTGATCTGATTATTCAGAGGGGGGGGGTCTCGAGTTTCTTATATAGCCCAGTGGGATGAACCGCAGCCCTCGGATCAAATCAACGTTGAACAATGGCCAACATACAAAGTAGAGGTCGGTTAGGTCACACCGCACGAAGACGGAGGGGCTTCCATGTGGGTCCAGGCCGGCCGGCTAGGGTTGAGGCCGGCCGGCCCCCCCCTGGCGTCACCTGCCTCCTCCTTTCCACAAGTCTTCTACACCTTCCTTGTTGTCTTGAGTCCTTGTTCGGTAAGTTTGCGCAACGAGTCTTAGCGTGGAAGGATTCCTTATCGTCTTCTTTCTGTCTGGTCCCTGGATATCTCTGGTATTCTGTAGCTGTGGAATCTTGTCTGTTACACCCTGATCTTCATATGGATAAGGCTTCTAGAAGGTTCCAGAGTCTTCCTGGTCGTATTCATCGAGGACTCTTGCTCCGGTACTCCAAATATGGCATGTGGCATATCGGTTGCGATCGTCTCGACGAGCTCGTCTCACTGGTGTGCTCTGATTCTTCACTTGAGATACTTTCTTATGATGAATTATTGAATATCATGCAAAATAAGTGAGAACTACACAACTCGTGGAACTCGTTAGAATCAAACCATATAGCTATACTCTTTGGATCATTGCAGGTCATTTATGAGGTTAGTTGACGGTTTAAAATAGGAGTTATCTACCATCAACAAGTTCCCCAAGTTTAACCTTTGCTAGTCCCTTAGCAAACATTTAAATGATATATTATGATGGATCAGGAGTTGCTACTGTTGACGGTCCTTAAACACCTGTTTTACCATCAACATTTGACCCTAAAGTTCACCAAAAAGGCATGAAATGTAGTCAAATAGGTTTCAATCTAACCAAATTCCACATGTCCATAGATTCTATTTGAATGCAGGATTTGAACCAAATTTGGACATATGGACCCACCAGAGGCCAAGCCCACTCAGTAGGGCCCAAATGGGCCTAAGGGGGTGGCGCCCGCCACCCCTAGGTGGCGCCCGCCACTTGGGTTGGCCCAAGTGTCACCCCCTGCCACGTCACGGATCCGTTGAGCTCCCCAAGGCCAAATCCTGGCCCTTGGTCTCTAGGTCAGTGGCATCGGACGGCTCAGGGAGGAGTGGCGTGGATCAAGGCTGAATGTCGGTTGCTAGGACATGCAACCGACCTCCAAACCGCCTTGGACAACCACCTAGATGCCGTTGAAGCAGAGGCGGTTTATCCAACGGCCAGGGAGCTGGCGGCCGCCAGTAGGGGGTGGCGCCCGCCACCTGACCTAACCTAGGTCGGTTGGCTGCCCACTATAAGAACCCCCTCACTCATTTGGGCTATAAATACCCCCCTGGAGGCACCTCTTCATTTGTACCATCTCACACCAAGTACCATCCCAAGCAAAGCAAGAGAAGCAAGTGAGAGTTAGGTTAGAAGCTTAGAGAGCTTTGGCAAGTAGGTTAGCTAGTAGAGAGAGTATAGCTCTAGTGCCCTCGCTACAGCGCGGCTCTTAGTTTAGCACAGCTTAGCCTAAGTCCTTGGCAGTATTAGCGTAGAGCTTGCTAAGAGAGAAGCGGGTGCGAGCGACTGGCATCGGAGGTCGGTCGATTTCCCGGCATCTCTGGTCTGGTTTGCTCTCTTGTATCTCAGGTACATTTATCTTTATCTCAGTATTACTTTAAGCATTACTTTCAGTATTACTTTATCAAGTACCTTGAGTGTGACCTAGCTATCCTACAGTTCAATTCACTTAGCCATAGTAGTAATCTCTAGTGTGCTTAGTGATTGATCTTTGCCAATAGGTTGCTTAGTTAGTTTAGTGTTTATCTTATTAAGTCAAGTGTTTGCTCTGACGTCCGCAAGGGTGTCTCTATTCAAAGCTAGGATAGAGATAGTTAGAATATAGTTAAGCGTGGTGATTAGTTATAGACTTACCTTCAGATACGGCTGGACCCCGGATAGCTGTGGTAGCAAGCAGGTGGTGACAGCCCTGTGCGCCTTGAATTCCACCACGTAGTTGGCCCAGTTTAACAGTAAGGCTCGTTGTGCTAGCGTTCAACCAAAGTAAGTGGTAAATGCTAGTACGCCTCGATACTTGACAAGATAGGAAAACAACTATACTCAACTTAGTTGCTTTATTGTCTTTTGCCTGCCCTTGCTTCGAAACTATCTTGCTTCGTAGTTATCTTGCTTTGCAGTTATCTAGGAGTAGTTATAGTTATTAGTTATTAGTTAGTTACCCTTGTTATCCCATTCTATCTACCTATCCATCCACCTTACCTTAGCCATCCATATCATCCTTACCTATCCACCCATATATTCTTTCTAGCCTTTCATCTTCCCTTCTCCCCTTTTCCCTTTTCTCTTTTCTTCGACTCTCATCCCCTCCTTGACTCAACATATACACCACCCTAGCCTCCCTTGGGATCAAAAAATCGACACCTGGTACTCCCAGGCGAAGTGCTACTACGATAGTTCTGTGCGCTTGCAGATCTCCTCCTGGTAGATTGCATTCTCTCTAGCTAGCTCCTACTAGTGTCGGGATTGACAAACCCGCTTGGCATTAGTAGATAGCTACTTTAGTTACCCTATCTTAGGTGTAGCTAAGAATACCAACAGCTACTATGCTTTCACGCCTCAAAAGTACACATGTGTTTAAAACAAAAATTTTCCTCCGAATTAGAATCAATCGTCTCAACTTTCAAACTTACCTCTTACCTTCAATGTGGTGCTTGTAGCTTTCAGTTGGGTCTTGAGCAATTTGAAAAGCAGAACGATCAAGTGTTAAACACTGTGTCTCAAGTTCTTTGATCTACCTTCATTCTATAGTTTTTGTAAAGATTTTCAAAATACAACTCAGAGATTCCTTCATATGATCCTTTAAAGTCTCTCATGTGGGTATTTGTGGATTCTCTCCAAGGTAGTGAATGTTGTGCCTTCTCTCACCTATAACTAATAAGATTTTTGTGGAGTTCATAGGTGGGGAGTCAACCTGTACATACTTACATAACATATATTGCAAAGTCAAAGTATGGATCCAGAGAAACTTGCCATACAATCAAATGAAGATGTGCAGTGTGTGTGGACCTATATGTGGAATGGATGTGTATGGTGGAATAATGGTGGTAAAAACAGTGTGAGGGTGAAAACACAGTGATGATGATGAAAACATAATGGGGTAGACCTTTGCTTCTTTACTTCTTGTAGATATTTCTCTCGTGTATAACTTCTGCTAGAGACAACATGGGCTATCTCTTTTTTTTTAAGGTGGGAGTCGAAAACACCCCTAATTCTACTGTCGGACACTTGTCCATTTTTTTCATTTCTCTCTCTTTTTTTAGATAACTTTTTCATAACCCACATATCTTTTTGCAGCATAATATTTAAAGAGATAACAATGATAACTTGGAGCATTTATGAATGACAATGAAGGCATCAAAAGTTCATATGGATGAAGGGAAATATTTTTGTTGTTCACTCCCAGTGTAGAAGTGAAACCTTTTTAAGTGGATCTAAATGGAAGGCATGTTGTTGCGTACTCCTAGTGTAGGAGCAGCATATATGGGTGGTGTGTACGTGATCTTGATTTTAACTGTATGACGAGCCTCTAAGGGTCAACACCCAATTTGACAATACTCAATGCATATGCAGCAGTAAATATAAAGAGTGGACTTCCTAGTCTAACAGGCATGTATATCAGGTTGTGGGTTGAAATTTTCAGACACTCGTCATAGAGGATCTCATCATGTAGTATTTTAAGTTTTCAAAAGATAATTTCCAGAACTCTAGTATCACTGGAACAAGATAAATAGCAGTTCAACCTTTTCATATCATACTAGTCAAACACCTAGACTAAGTTAAAACTTTTGCAACCCACAAGTCTCAGATTCAAAGTAAATTTTATGTTAAAACAATCTCATCCAAAACTCAGGAAAATTCAAGACTGAATACTAGGCACTGAAAAGAATTCGACAGAGCAATTATTCATCATTTCCATCCAAATTAATTTTATTATCCTAGACCTCATTATTTCAGGGAAGCTTTTATTCTAGATCATCATTGTTCTTT
This sequence comes from Coix lacryma-jobi var. lacryma-jobi, assembly GCA_009763385.1. Lineage (NCBI taxonomy): Eukaryota > Viridiplantae > Streptophyta > Magnoliopsida > Poales > Poaceae > Coix > Coix lacryma-jobi. Next base: position 366,106 of record VDCT01000747.1, on the reverse strand, counting down.
TATTGACTCTAATATAAACACACACTCTAATAATATAAGATATAAAGACTAATAAAGATATAATATATAAAGGCTAATAATAATAGTAGTAGTAGTAGTAGTAATAAATAATAATAATAATAATAATATAATAATATAATAAATAATAATAATAATAATTAATAATAATAATAATAATAATAATAATGTTGGGGGAAGGGACCCTCGGCAGCGACGCCGCGCAAGCTGTCATAAGGAAACAACCTTCGCACCCAAGAAACCTTCGGGAAGACCTTCGCCACTAACACGACCTGCATATCGCTTTCTGACCTTCGCGTGCAGGGAGCATGGTGACTCGACGGGCAGCGAGCGGACGCAGACCTTCGCCATACGGCAACAACTCTACAGACGTGGGGTTGATCCCCACGTTCTCGCGGGGGGTGCATGGGTCGGACGGCGGCGGCCCGGGAAGGAGGATTTAGGGTTTTCGAGCTATCTGTGTTTGTAATATTCTACCCCTCCGTTGTATTGCTCTGGGGAATCTTTCTGTACCCTTTTGTAAATTGATCGGTGTCCCCTGGTATTCTCTATAAATACCAAGGGATGAACAGTGTAAAGAGAGAGATTTTTTTGGGAGAAAGGAGGAAAGGAAAAACACTGTCACTCAGTTGTTTCGATCCTCCGCTTTCTGTTTGACAGTTGGCTACCCTCGCCTTATCCCCGCACCAGGTGCTAGGGTCAGGCAGGTGCATACCCAACAGTTTGGCGCCGTCCGTGGGGACCGGAAGTTTCTAACACCTTCGCATGATGGCTGGAACTAGGAGAACGGTCTCGAACAGGGGACCATCGCACAACCAATGAAGTCGCTGCGACGGTCCAGGGGGAAGAAGAGAACCAAGCAACTTTGGGTGCGGAAGGAGTTGTTCCGGAAGCTTGAGATCCCCGGGCCCACATACCGGCAGTCATCACAGCAACATCCACACACCTCTGGAGATGGTGAGGGAGGAGATGAAGAGGAGTTGGCCTCGAGGCCTTAGAGAGGCTCCACGCAGAGCTGCAGGAAAAGAAAAGACGCTTTAGTTCAACTTGAGAGGCATAACCGCTGCGCGTCATCAGGCAAAAGGCGGACGAGGCGAGGGAACAACTTCGCCGGATGGAGGAGTCCCTCGCGGAGCTGAAGCTGAAGCGAGGGTTGGATAGACACAGAAGTGCCACTGCCCCAAGAGGGGAACGACGGGCAGCATCAGGGCAATGTACGTCACCCCCACCACCCCCCCCCACCACCCCCAAACTACCTAACAACCCATACCTGAAAGGTCACCCAACTTCCGCCATCAACTTTACCCAGATGAGAGAGAGAACCAACCTTCGCAACCAGCAGAGAGCCCAACAACACCAGATGCCTTACGACCGGAGATCACCACTCTCCCAAATACTACAAACCCAATCCTGGCCACCGTCCTACAATCCACAGAATTTGCCCCGTTATGACGGACTTTCTGACCCTCGTCAGTTCATAATGAGTTATGAAGCAGCAGTTGTTGCAGCAGGGGGAGATGAGTCAACAATGGCGAAGTCATTCGTAATCATCCTTCGAGACATCGCGCAGACATGGTACAACAATCTGCGCCCCGGAACCGTGGATTCTTGGGCTAACCTTAGAGACAGGCTCTGCACAAATTTTAAAGGTATCACAGCAGCCCCATCAAACCTTATCGAGTTGTTCAACTATAAACAAGAAGAGCGCGAACCACTACAGGATTACTGGCGAAGGTTCATCCAAATCAGAGCAAGAACTCCGGGAATATCGACGAAGTCGTAATCCTCGCAACAGTAAGCGGTCTGCACCCAGGACCCTGCTCTTCGAAGTTTGCCAGAAAGCCGGCAAACACAATCGAGGAACTACATGAGACAATGGAAAGATACTGTAGAGCGGACATGGACTTTAGAGCAAAGTCCGATGCTCGAAGAGCACAACAGAAACCACAGTCAAGACCCCAAGCAAGAGAAAACAACCCTCGTCAAGATCCAAGTAACATTGGCGCAATCAACAGCGCAACTCCACTCGAAGACCAGAGAAGGGGTACTCTGACTACAGGCAACCAAAATCCGCAAGGATTACCACTCCCGCCAGATCAAAGAAACCAACAGAAGGATCCAACGAAAATGTATTGCCATTTTTGTGGTCCGGGAAAGGTCACACCACCAAGCAATGCGAGTGCTTCGCCAAAGGAAAAGAGTACCAGGAATCCAAAAGAGCCGCATCGGCAGAAAACCGAACCATCACCCATACCAGAAAGCCAAATTTCAACCCAACCCACCATCCATACCAGTACACCCCAATAAACTACGGCCTACCTTCGCACCAACCTTTCTACGTACATCACCCGCACTACAATCACACCCATTATCAGCCACCCACCATTCCCCAACGCCAAAACGTACCATACACCGTTTCATACCAACAACCCTCAAACCCAAACCAACCAACAATCAAGCAACACTCTACCACCACTACCCCCAATACCAGCGCTGCCAGCTCCCCAGCCTGTCAAAGCCGAATCCCAAACCCAAACAACTATCAACAATCCAACATCAACCTTCGGCGTAATCCTTGCCATCACCGGGGGCTCTAACGAAGATCATGGCAACAAAAGGCAAAGGAAAGGACATGCCAGAAGAGTGCACCACGTAGCTATCGAAGGACCACACAAATTTGGACGATAGTCCCATATCCCAATACCCTTCGATACAGCCGACATGAAGCTAAGGGATTACCCCCACACTGATGCCATGGTAATTGAAACTAATCTTGCAGGATGGACAGTCACCAAAATTCTGGTCGACACAGGAAGCTCCGCGGACATTTTGTTCGCAACAACTTTCGACAACATGAAGCTTGACAGAAACCTCATGCAACCTGCCGGCAATCCACTGTACGGTTTTGGCGGTCAGCAAGTCAGAGCAATCGGTAAAAATTTCATTGCCTGTAACCTTCGGAGACCAAGTGAACTGTAGAACAAAACACATAACCTTCGATGTAGTCGACATGTTTTACCCTTACAACGCAATTTTTGGTCGAGGGGTCACAAATGTTTTCAACGCGGTCATCCATCCTGCATACCTTTGCATGAAACTTCCTGCTCCGAGGGGAGTCGTTGTAGTGTACGGAGATCAAGACGTTGCAAGAGTCGCTGAAGGTACCGTAGCACCTGGACAGCGTAATGTACACAATTTAACAAAGCCTCAAATGACAAACCTCTATAGCGAAGGTGCAACACACAGTGACCTAAGGAGAGCATCACCTAAAGAGGAAACCAAACCAGTCCAACTTTTCGAGGGTAACTCTGAAAGAAAAGTAATTATCTAGCCCACCTAGACCCCCAAACAGAAAACAACCTCGTTCATTTTCTCAAAGAAAACTCTGACACCTTCGCTTGGTCTGCTGAAGACCTCAAGGGAGTGAACAGATCTTTGATTGAACACAGCATAAACATAAAACAAGGGTATCGTCCAGTCAAGCAAAAGCTCCGCAAAATGTCAGAAGAAGAAAAAAATAGGCGGCGAGGGCAGAAGTAAACAGACTCTTGGATGCAGGGGTCATCCGTCCTGTCAAATATCCATCATGGCTCTCAAATGTGGTCCTAGTCCAGAAAAAGAACAAAAAATGGAGAATGTGCGTAGATTTCACGTGCTTAAACAAAGCTTGTCCGAAGGACGATTTTCCTCTACCAAACATAAGCACCTTGGTAGACAGAGCAGCCGGATGTCAGATGCTTTCTCTCCTTGACTGCTCTCTCGGGGTACCATCAAATCTGGATGAATGAGGACGACGAAGAAAAAACAAGCTTTGTCACCCCCTCAGGTACTTTTGCTTCCGGAGAATGGCAGAAGGCTTGAGAAACGCAGGGTCTACTTTCGCTCGCATGACGTCCGAGGTTTTCAAAGATGAGCATGCCATCTCTGCTTACGTCGATGATTTGATCGTTCAAAGCCAACAAAGAGAAAATCATATATCAGACTTGGCAAGAGTATTCAACAACCTTCGGTCAGCTGGTTAAAGCTGAACCCCAAAAAATGTGTCTTCTGAGTCAGCGAAGGAAAACTGCTAGGTTGTATTGTCTCTGCAAGGGGGATCGAAGCCAACCCAGAAAAAATTGACGCCATCATCAACATGGAACCACCAACGACCAAAAAAGCAGCTCAACGACTGTTAGGGCGCTTAACAGCACTCAGCAGGTTCATCTCGAGATCAGCTGAGCGAGGGTTACCTTTCTTCGAAACTTTGAGAAGTACCGCTCCATTCAATTGGGGACCTCAACAGCAGAAGGCTTTTGAGGATTTAAAAAAGTATCTCACCAACATGACCATATTGACCAGCCCTAGCAAAGGGGACTCGCTACTACTGTACGTTGCAGCTTCGCCGCACGCCGCCAGCGCGGTGTTGATAAAAGAACTGCACGAAAACAACAAAACCAGGCAGGCCCCCATCTACTATGTGTCAGAAACCCTCGAGGGTCCCAAGCGAAACTATTCAGAGCTCGAGAAAATAGCGTATGCCATGGTCATGGCGTCAAGAAAGCTCAAACACTATTTCCAGGCACACGAAATCCAAATACCCTCAGCATACCCCCTCGAAAACATTTTCAAGAACAATGAAGCAGTCGGCAGAATAGCAAAATGGGCACTTGAATTGAATAGTTACACCATAACCTTCGTGGGAAGATCAGCAATCAAATCGCAAGCTTTAGCAGATTTCATAGCCGAATGGACTCCAGACCCTTGCAGAGAAGGAGTCGAAGCAGATCTGTTTTGGACGGTGTATGTCGACGGAGCCTGGGGAGCAGCTGGAGCAGGAGCCTCGGCCATCCTAGTTTCACCATCTGGGCCGAAGCTACGGTATGCAAAAAGACTCGACTTCAAGTGCACAAATAATTCTGCAGAATACGAAGCTGTAATACTGGCAATTTCAAGGCTTCAAGCATTATCAGTTCGAAGGGCGGTCATCAACACAGACTCCCAAGTCATTGCGGGTCATATTGAGAAAAATTACAAAGCAAAAGATTTAGAGCTGCAAAAGTACTTACAGTATGTCCGAAGGTTAGAATCTTTCTTCCTCGGCATAACAGTAAAAGCAATACCGAGGTCCGAGAACAGCGAGGCAGACAATCTGGCCAAAGCAGCAGCGCAACAATTACAGTTACCCCAGATGTCTTTTATGAAGTAGCAACATAATCAGTCATCGAAGCCTCTGAAAAAACAACAAAGCATATCAATGCAATTCAGAGCGAAGACTGGAGAGCCCCAATCATGGCCTACATCAACGGGTTGCACAAGCCTGACTCCGAAGAGAAGGAAGAAAATAGACTCAGCCAAAGAGCTCGAGGATATAAAATAGTAGAGATAACACTTTATTCAAAGCCTTGGTGACCTCCCCATGACTAAAATGCGTGTCACACAATCAAGGAAAGGACATACTCAAACTCATTCATGAAGGTATCTGCGGCTCTCATAACGGCCCAAGGGCGCTGGTGGGAAAAGCTTTCCGTCAAGGCTTCTTTTGGCCAGCAGCATTACGAGATGCAGAAGAGATGGTCAAACATTGCGAGAGATGCCAACTAACAGCAAAAACGCAAAGCGCCCCAGGTGCCCCAACAACTTTGATATGCCCAACATGGCCTATGCAAAGATGGGCAATGAACCTGGTCGGTCCTTTACCGACAGCTCCAGGAAACCTCCGCCTACGCAATGGTAGCCGTGGAATACTTCACAAAGTGGATTGAAACAAGACCACTAACATCCATCACTTCCCTTGCCGTGAAGAAGTTTTTCTGGCAGCAAATAGTTTGTCGTTTTGGAGTTCCCAAACACCTAACCGTCGACAATGACACTCAGTTTGACAGCAAGGTTTTAAGGAATTCTGCGCTCAAATTGGAATAGCCATGTGCTTCGCCTCAGTCCGACATCCTCAATCGAACGGCCTCATTGAAAGAGCTAATGCCATAATTTTTCAAGCAATATCCAAAAAACTCCAAGGCAGGCCCAAGGAAAGTGGGCGGAAGAGCTAACCTCGGTCACCTAGTCCCATAACACTTCGGAATGCAGAGCAACCAAGTTCACACCTTTTAGGCTCCTCTTTGGAGAAGAAGTTGTGCTACCAGAAGAGTTGAAATTTGGCTCTCTCAGAACAACCCTCGAATCAGATGAACAAAACCAGCTGATAGATAAAGATTTGCTCGAGGAAGGAAATAGATGCAGCGTAGTGCACAACCTTCGCAAGTATCAAGAGGAAAACAAAAAGTGGAGAGACAAAAAAGTGAGAATCAAAGACTTAAATAAGGGTGACCTCGTCCTCATTCGGAAACAAAACGCCAATATGGCGGGAAAATTTCAACCAAAATGGACGGGACCATACTTGATAACAGAATGCAATCGTCCAGGGTCTTTTCACCTCTTTGATAGCGAAGGAAGGAAACCGCCTGCCACATACCTGGAATGTCGATGACCTTCGCAAATACTACCCATAGCGGAGCCTTAGCGAGCTCTCGCAACATGTAATTTGTTCCTTCAAACCTTGTATTTTTTATTTTTCCTTTTCAGTACCATGCTTTGTAAAACAAAGGAGCTCCACTCTTTTTTCTTACGAAGGGGCGTAAGGTTTTTTAATGAGGCAGTATCCAAATCCTTAATACAAGCAACAATCCCTAAAAAAGTAACTCCAAATTTTTCTTTTTCCATCAAACATCGAAAAAGCGACTCTTCACCAAGAGCGCTCACATCGATGAAAATCCTGAAGATTGTTTCGAAACACAATCATTTCGAAACAAACTTGTTTTTACAAACTTTACCTCCACCTAAAATAAGGGGAGGCGCGAAGTCCTAAAGAATAAAGTACCCTCGCTCAAAACGCCAGGGGCTTGTTATTGCAAACTTTACCTCCACCTAAAACAAGGGAGGCGCGAAGTCCTAAAGAATAAAGTACCCTCGCTCAAAATGCCAGGGGCTTGTTATTGCAAACTTCACCTCCACCTAAAATAAGGGGAAGCGCGAAGTCCTAAAGAATAAAGTACCCTCGCTCAAAATGCCAGGGGCTTGTCATTAGAAACTTCATCTCCGCCTTAAAACAAGGGGAGGCGCGAAGCCTAAAAAAATCAAGTGTCGTCGCTGAAAAAGACAGGGGGCGTCGCTGTTCTCTCCTAAACAATTTTCATAAACGTTAAAAGCGAGCCTCGCAGAAAAAACAGGGGGCGTCACTGTTCTCCTAAACAGCTTTCATAAACGTTAAAAGCGAGCCTCGCTGAAAAAAGACAGGGGGCGTCGCTGTTCTCTTCTAAACAGCTTTCATAAACGTTAAAAGCGAGGCTCGCTGAAAAAGACAGGGGGCGTCGCTGTTTTCTCCTAAACAGCTTTCATAAACGTTAAAGCGAGCCTCGCTGAAAAAGACAGGGGGCGTCGCTGTTTTCTCCTAAACAATTTTCATAAACGTAAAAAGCAAGCCTCGCTGAAAAAGACAGGGGGCGTCGCTGTTTTTCTCCTAAACAACTTTCATAAACGTTAAAAGCGAGCCTCGCTAAAAAAGACAGGGGCGTCGCTGTTTCTCCTAAACAATTTTCATAAACGTAAAAAGCAAGCCTCGCTAAAAAAGACAGGGGGCGTCGCTGATTTCTCCTAAACAGCTTTCATAAACGTTAAAAGCAAGCCTCGCTGAAAAAGACAGGGGGCGTCACTGTTTTTCTCCTAAACAGTTTTCAAAAATGTTAAAAGCGAGCCTCGCAGGAAAATACAGGGGGCCTCGCCGTTTTCTCCTAAACAGTTTTTCATAAACGTTGATGTCGATTCTCGCCAAAATGGACAAGAGCCATCAAAATTCAACAATCTTAAAATTCAAAAAAAAATCCACACTGGGGCAAAACAATCGTACAAAATTTACACAAGCACAAACACAGTACAACGTGTGGAACAAAACTTCTGAAAGTACCTAGTTACAATGCATCCTCACTGTTTACAATTGATGTGACATCATCACAACCTTCGTGGTCCGCTTCAAATCCCGATTCCATCGGAACAATAGGTCCCCACAATAAAGGAGCCGCAGGAACAATTGGCACTCCCGGGCAAAACCCTCGCTCTATACATATATCTAATATCTATGTTACTACTCTCTAAAGGCTCCTCCTTCGGAATCACAAGAGAACCGTCTGGACCCAAACTAAGGTTGCTACGCCCAAACAAGAAATCCAGAGCCGTGTCCTTGTCGATGTCATCGTCAACAGGAGTATGTGAGGAAGAACCAAACAAAAAATGCGTAGCTTGCCGGTCTGTGTAGTCCGCATTGCGCCAAAAGTAGTTCGAACGACTAATTTTTAAATCGTACCTCCGCAACTTAGACCACCAAAAATGTTCGAAGGTCAGCGAAGGATGTTTGAGTTTCACCCGAGCCCACGACTCACCAGTCATAAAGGTATCTTGATAATTTAACATGATGAGCGTCACATCAAACACTTCAAGCACGGTTCCATCAGGAACTTGCATTGTCAAAATAGTCAAACAAAGACTCAGTCTTTAACAACAACACTTTTCCCCTCGCAAAACCTTACAAAATAACCTAGTCAATTCCCCCCTAATTCTCACACCTGCTCGGGATCCTCATGCCTTTCCCCTTCAACATCACCGGTCGCCGCCGTCTTCGCCATGAACCGGTCAGCAGCGGACGCTTCGACCACGGCCACCTCTTCCACAACAGCCTCTTCTATGGCAGGGGTTTGTTCAATCGAGGGAACCACATCAACATCTGCAAAGCTTCGCACCGGCGCAGTATTGGAACAACCCGAAACATCCTCGTTTGCCGGTGGCGAAGGTAGTGCCTCCTTCCGGGCCTACAAAAAATACACATCAATAAAACTAGCTTTAGTAACTTCAAACAAACCCAACATAAACGACTCACAACACAAAAAACGATAAATCTTGCGCCTCCTACCAAACGGGTTGCTTCGGCGGCCTCCTCGAAAGCTAGGGCGCGACCACCGCCAGCTATCCAAACCTGTGCAAAAAACGCATCGCGCAATTGCGAACCTTAGCATCGTCGACTTTCAGCGCACGCACCTCTTCGACGATTGGGAAAACATGGCTCGACCGTTTAATCTTGCGAAGGTGATCACAATTTGCCTGTCGGAGTGTGCTAGCCATGGCCAGAGCTCCAGCATAGCCCCCGAAGTCAGCCGCATTCTCAACTAGCGAACTGAAGACATCAAGATTTGCGCTAAGCCAATCCACAAAAACCTCAGCTTTAGCATCAGCAGGAAGCGGCTCACCGGCAGAACCACCGGCCTCGGTTAAGCATCCGTCAAGCTTAGTTTTAACCGTCTCCATGCTAGCACGCCATGACCCCGTCAGTTCATCAATTTGATCTTTCGCCGAGGCCAAAGACTAGTCTTTATCTCTGTTAGCCGTAACCAAGTCCGCGTTACGCTTCGCCAACTCTATAGCTTCTTCCCGAGACTTCTCAGCTTTCTCCAGTGCACTTTTAACTTCAATCTCCTTATTTTCCAAGCTTCAGCGGAGTTTCTCATTTTCTTGCTCAAGATCGTCTATTCGGCCATTGAGATAATCCATGTTATAACCAACTCTTCGCCGGGCCGAGCGGTTTAAAAGCATCAGCTCCGCCAACTTGACATCAACATCGTCCAAAATATCAACCATAGGTTGATTGGCAAGAAGGAGCTCAGCCTTCGACACACAAACACGACCAAAAATACGACCAAGAAAATGCCTTTCTTCCGGATCACATTGCAAATGACACGCCGAAGGTCCGGACTGGTAAACAGCTCCGTCGCCGGGTCTGAAACTCCGATCTTTTTCGCAAAATACGGAAGACTCGAACGGCTTGCTTCACCATATGGCCTTTTGCTTGGATTCCGCTCAGCTTCAAGATCACTGGGTGCCTTAAAACCACCCACCCAAATATGCGAGCCAGCAAATTCGGGTATCGACCCGCACTCGGGGCTGTCGGCCTCGAGGCCACGAAGAACCCTCCCACATCAGCAGAAACCAACAACTCTGCAGAAGGCGAAGCAACTTTCTTCCCATGTCTATCCTCTCCAGAGTTTTCTTCCACAACTCCAGAGTCGCTTCCGGACGGTTCAGGAGGTACCAGAATCATCGTCAGACGAACTACTCTCGGAGCTCGCCCCTTTCTCGTTTCCTTTATCCTCACCACCACCTTCCTCATCAGATGTAGCCTCGTCATCAGAAAACTGAATAAGAGCGCTAATTCCTCCAACACGCGGCGCACACCCGCTAGCAATAGGACCAACCCTCGTGCCACCTCGGCCCGATGCCAAGGCCGTAGAACCCGATGCGCTAGTGGCGGCCGTCGCAACAGCGACCTTGGTCGCCAATGTTTTCGCACACCACCGCCAACGCTACCGCGGCCTCGACCGCGCCCCTCTTGGACTCCGCCGCACCATCTTTTTCTCCGTGGGACGAGCGTTTCCTCTTTTAGGGGCATCCTCGCTCATGGGGGCCGGCCAATCGGGATAAGGGATGCCGAACATATCAAAAAGCCTGTTAATCCGACCTCCGCTACCCACCGCGCCATGAATTGCCTTAACTTCCAGTGTGGTAAGTTTGCCAACTAGGTCCTCCATTTTTTGCTGCACCCACTTTAGAACAGCCTCGACGCCACTTTTCCGGTTTGGAAACTTCTTGAGTGTAGCCTCCCAGATTTTATACAAATCCAACTTCAGTTTTTTCAAACCTCTCTTCTCGTACAATGAATCATCCTCAACTTCAAACCAGGACTGCTTTCGGCTAAGAGGCCAAACCTTCGCACAACAATACTCCTCAACCAGATCTCGAGCACACTGAGAGCGGGCAACCACTCTGAGGCTATCAACAGCAGCATGCGCTTCCTCAGTCATCAAAGCTTCAGCAGAAACATCTCCAAGAAGCGGAAGGTCTCCGCAAAGCCCAGCAGCATCGCCAAGTTTGTAATAAAACCAAAATTCCTGCCAACTGCTTGTCCACTTATTCTTCTGAGCTTGCACCGGAAGCTCCGTGCCAGCGCGGTGGCAAAAGGTGTACACAGCAAACTGTCCCAAACTAGTGTTTCCTTCACCGTCAGTGATCTTCCGAGGCTGCATATGGACACGGTGGGTACGCACGAAACCCTCGACGTGAGGAACAACACCTTGAGAGCGGCACGCCCAAACAATATTGAGAGCTTCGTGAAGCAAGAAGGAGTCAGCTGATGAAACTTCAAATTGAATCGCTGAAGAACCGAGGTCACGAAGGAAGTCACTGGAAAACGAAGACCAGCTGCAAAAAACTCTTCAAATACCACCACCTCATCAGGCCCAGGCTTCAGAACAGTCTCCCCTCCGCTGGCGCCCTCGCTCTCCCCTCCTCAATCCAGCCTCGCCTAAGGTAGGACGCCAGATCCGAACCACTAACGCGACTAAGACCAAATTCAAAGGTCACCCCATCACCGGCGACAGTTGGAGACGTCGGACGAGCAGTTTGTTTCAACCTAGCCATGACTAAAAACAAAAGACCTTCGCAAAGGCTTCACTGGAACTAAAAAAACTAAAAACCTTCGCAACAAACAGATCGCAACAGCAGGAAGGCTAGAGCAAAGACACGACACAGTTACAACTAGCTCACCTACCCCATCTATTTATAGGCAGAGGGTGACCAGCGGAAACCAAGAAAATCGGCACAATCCCCAAAACGCGGCACAAAAAAAATGAACAAACCTGACGGCCCGGCCCACAAGCAGTCGGCGCGGCGTCGCTGTCGAGGGCCACTTTTCTTTCCACAACAAGGAACGCTGCTTGGGCCCAAGGGCCGTTACTTGATCCAAGTCATCGAGAGGCTACTGTTGGGGGAAGGACCCTCGGCAGCGACGCCGCGCAAGCTGTCATAAGGAAACAACCTTTGCACTCCAAGAAACCTTCGGGAAGACCTTCGCCACTAACACGACCTGCATATCGCAACCTTCGCGTGCTGGGAGCATGGTGACTCGACGGGCAGCAAGCGGACGCAGACCTTCGCCATATAACGGCAACAACTCTACAGACGTGGGGTTGATCCCCACGTTCTCGCGAGGGGGTGCACGGGTCGGACGGCGGCGGCCCGGGGAAGGAGGATTTAGGGTTTTCGCGCTATCTGTGTTTGTACTATTCTACCCCTCCGTTGTATTGCTCTGGGAAATCTTTCTCGTACCCTTTTGTAAATTGATCGGTGTCCCTGGTATTCCATATAAATACCAAGGGATGAACAGTGTAAAGAGAGTTTTTTTTGGGAAAAAGGAGGAAAGGAACAGTGTCACTCAGTTGTTTCGAACCTCCGCTTTCCGTTTGACAGTTGGCTATCCTCGCCTTATCCCCGCACCCGGTGCGAGGGTCAGGCAGGTGCATACCCAACAAATAACAACAACAACAACAAGAATAATAAAATAATAATAATAATAATAATAATAGCAATAGTAACATACCTTAATAGCGAAGATAACAGAGGTGCGTCTCCCCCAAGCTAATCCCTTCGATGGCGTCGAGCCTTCATGTGCCTGAATATTTTGTTTTCTTTTTTAAGGGTGAGCCTTCATGTGCTCACATATTTTTGGTATTTTTATTTTTATGAGTGAGCCTTCATGTGCCACATATTTTTAGTGTTTTCTGTTTTTAAATAAAATATATAGATATATTACCTCGCATAACAGGGGAGCCTTTTCCCCTAAGCTAGATGTTTGCGTGTGTTCGTTTTTTTGGTAGCGTCGATGTACTTCACTCCTCTGGTCCTTTATGGAAAGTTGTTTGTTTTTGTCTCCCCAGAGTGGATGATGAAGTATCTGGCCTTCTCATTGATTGCTGCTAAACTTAAATAGACAACAAAGCTCGTGGAATTGATTAAGCGTTAGTAGTAAAACCATTTATGTCTTCTCGAGCCTTATAGATGTTTAAGCAAGCATGATTCAACAAGAGTTTATATATTTATTTTTGGATTTTTTTATATTTTTATATGCAGATGAAAAGTAAGAAAATTTTTTTGTGCCTCCACAGTAAACAATTGAATTATTCACATGAGGCTTAAAGAGTTTTATATTTTTAAATACAATGCGATAATGCAATATGATTATTTTTATTTTCTTTTCTAATGCAATGCAAAAATGCCGATGTAAATATTAAATATGATGATGCAGTAAATGATTAAGAATTAAATATGATAAATATATGGAAAATTTAAATATGAGGATAACTACCAATTTTACCTTTTGGCGAAGGTTCAGATATTTAGGTCCGACGAACCGGACATTCCTTGGTTGAGACCTCCCAAGGGGTGTCAAACGTTTGGAAAGTTGTTTCTGATTATTCCTCTTTAGCGCGCTGTCTTTTTCTTCCATACTTTCTTGGTCTGAGTCTTTACTTCCTGCTGTTCACTTGAGTGTCTCTTCTTCTTCTTCTCTGGGATAGGTCACTAGCTTCTTTGTGATTGGCCTCTCCATTCTCGATGGCTTGTCTTCTTTGGCGTTGATAGCGACGTCTTTCACTTCTACTCTCTTAGGTGCTTCATTAGGTATGTAGTGATGAAGTAGCATCGTACCTTTTCTCCAGAAAGTGAAAATGGATCTCCCCTTGCTTCATGTAGATTATTGCACTCGTAGTGTACAGGAACGGTCTTCCTAGATGAGGTGGACATCATCGTCTTCTTCCCATGTCGAGAACCAGACAAGAAGATGTGAGGACTTCGTGAACCTCTAATTCCTAACTACGATGTCTTTCACCATTTCTTCCAAAAACGGACGTTTGTGTCGCGCTAAGCCCTTACCTTCAAGTATGTTAGCTCCAGATGGTTTGCATCATGAAATAAATGTTTTGTAGACATGATGTTGACACTTAAGCCGATGTCGCAGAATATTTTGTAGAAGGTACTCTCCTTGATCATGCAGTCGATGGTAGGTACTCCTGGATCGTACAACTTCTCAAGGCGTAATGGAGGTTGAGTGGTGTCTTGTGGTGGTCAACAATGTTGACCATCCATATTGGTTCTTGCTCTTGTGGCTTCGTCTTGTTCCTCCTTCTATTGTTGTTCTCTTCGGGGCAGCAGGTGCATCCTCGCACTCATATGATGTCTGTGGGTGTACACGAGTCTTGAGTGTGCGATTCTTGAAACTGAACCTCTCCTTCCTATTGTTGATCGTGAAGCAGATCTTGGCGCTTTCGGTGTAGATGATGGCTTTAGCTGTACTTAGGAATGGTCTTCCTAAGATGATGGGTGCTCTTTCATCTCCTCCAGTTTCCACTATCACAAAATCTACTAGGACAGGTGATTGTACAACTTGTACTTGAACATCTTCAAGGATTCCCTTGGGGTAGCAAAGTGTCTGATCTGCAAGCTGCAAAACAGGTTGGTGTACAACAAAGGTTGACCATGAATTTTCTCATAGATTACCTTAGGCATAATGTTGACACTCGCTCCAAGATCACAGACGACTTCATCAAAGGTATGGGTCCAATGGTGATCGGGATGACAGGTCTCCCTGGATCTCCTTTCTTCTCGGGCAGATTCTCATCTCCCATCCTCTGTACTTTGGCCTTGGCGGAGTTGTGAAGTAATCTCCTGCATTGAAAATGTCTACAAGATTTGCATTTTCTAATTCTTCCAGATTCCTTGGAATCTTACCTTTTTCGGTCACAAGTACTGAAGCGGCTAGCTGAGAAATTTGTGATTCTATCATCTTATTAAAGCTAAGCTGATTTTTAATAGCAAAAGTAAAGCTTTCCATTCTATTATTAATGGTTTCAAGTATTTTATCATTGGAAGCTATCTTTCTGGACATATTATCAATAACTTTATTTTGATTAACAATCATTCTCTTAAAGACGGTTGGTTGAAATTATTACTTGGTAGTTGGGCTCTGTTGCTGATTCCATCCTTGATTTTGTTGAGGACAATAGTTGTTGTTGTTGTTGATGATGTAGTTCACATCCTATTGGACTTCAAGACAGTTGCTCCTGTGTGGCCAGTGCCTCCACACTCTTCACAAGTCATGCGAGAATCGTGGATGTGCATGACTTCCTTCTTCTCTTGATGTCGTTCGTCGAGCTTCTTTATTAGTAGGTCTATCTGAGCAGACATCATGTCTACTTCCTTGAGTTGATGCATTCCTCCTCTCCTCTTCGGTTGAGTGCATTCTTCGTTCCATCCTTGGTTGGAAGCTATCTTCTCAACGAGAGCAGTGGCCTCTTTGATAGTAAGTGACAAGAATGATCCTCCAGCAACTGCATCGATATTATCACGGGCACTCGAAGTGAGCCCATGTAGAATGTCTGCATAAGTAACTAATTCTCCATCCCATGGTGTGGGCATTCTGATATGTTGTCTTGAAAGCGTTCCCATGCCTCAGGGACAGATTCATCATACTGTTGGTGAAAAGTTGAGATCTTCGCTCGTAGTGCATTCGTCTTGCCTACGGGGAAGAACTTTGCTAGGAAAGCAGTGGAGCAGGTCTCCCATGTAGTGTTTTAGTCCTTGTTGGATTAGAACATTGCTTCGCTCTTCCCAAAAGTGAGAATGGGAATAGGCGAAGGTAGATGGCGTCCTTAGTGACTCCCTTGATAGTGAAGGTGTTGTAGATCTCCAGGAAGTGTTGGAGATGGGCACTTGCATCTTCATGTGCTTTCCCACAAAACTTGCTGGCTTGCACCATGTTGATCAGAGATGGCTTGAGTTCGAATCCCTCGGTTCCGATATTGAATGGTGGTCCAGTGTTTGATGTTGGCAGCAGTGGTTGGCGCAGAGAAATCACGGAGAGTCTTGTCAGCCATGTCTTTCAACACTGGTGTTTGAGCTTCTTGCTCGAGTGTCTTCGTCAATGTGGATGGCGGTTTCCTAAGCTTGGCGCTGGCTCTGGCTTTTTGGATCAAAACTTCAGGATTGTCAACGTAGTTTTCCGGTCGATCAAATCTAGTCATACATCACCCTGCAATAAGATATTCAAGAAATAGGCAAAGGACAGGGTGAGCCTATTTGAGAAAGATCAATAGTGTGGCTCGATTATCATAAACATGTGTGTACAGTTGTTCCTATGTATTCAACTTATATCCAATTATCTTCTGATCCTAACTTAGAAAAACTCGTATATCTTAACGAATGGCTCCGGTAATGGGATTTCCTAAACATCGGGAATGTGCTTTGGAATCACAAATTTGGTTCCCCGGCAACGGCGCCAGAAATGCTTGTTGACATCTCCTAGCATCACTTCAGATAACGGCGCTAGAAATGCTGACAGTCAAATCTAACAACATTACCTCTAATGGGGCTGTCACCACTAGCAGCAACACTAGAGACGTGGATGATATTTATGACCTTGCCCTTATAAAATATAAAATGAGATTATCCGCAAGCTCACAGATAAATACATCCGTTGTAGCATTTCACATGGAAAAAGTTTCCAAGGTATCGTTCATTTATAATGGAGCAGTGCATATCGTTAGTTAACGAGTGACAAGAGATAAACATCTACAACTATGACACACACATGTATGTGAGAACATATATGATGAGTGATTGACATTATGAGGAAGGTTTGAGGCTTTTTCCGGTTGAGTCCCTATCTCGCTATGCGCTTAATGTTTATGACTAACCGGTGGCGTTGAGTTGTGGCGTGTTATCGTGTTGGTGTGCGTGTGCAACATGTGTCTCTTGGCTATGTTGATGTGCAGGTGTGGAGCTCGGAGACAGTGGTCGATGGCGAGGTGAAGGTCAAGTAGAGACGTGTCGTGCCGACGGACCGAGAGCGGTGAAGGATGGGCGTGTCATGTGACGGACGTGCCATGCCGATGTACCAGAGCGATGACGGGCGGACGTGAGGCTTGGACCGATGGACCAAGAGGCGGAGGACCAGGTGTGGTAGCTGGCACGTGGCATCGGCGAGCAAGAGCACATGGGGATGTGCGATGCATCGGCCGAGTCGGGAGGAAGACGATGGCGTCGTGGCACTTGGCGGGAGGTCGGACACGGGCTTGCGTGCGGCGCAAGTGCCATCGGCTGAGTCAAGAAGGAAGGCGAAGGCGTTGTGCCGCGGCGTGGAGGCTGGACATGCATGGCATCGGTGCCGGTGGTCGGGGTGTGCGAACCACATCCCGTCTACGGCGCGGGTTTGGTAGTTGAGCCCAAAAAACTACCCTCGACGGTTTCTGAGTTTGGGTCTCAAAACTCGGGGTGGCCGGTTTTCGAGTTTGGGCCTCAAAACTCGGGGTGGACGGTTTCCAGGTTTGGGCCTCAAAACCTGGGCTGGGGGTTTACGGTTTGGGCCTCAAAACCGGGTGGAGGTTCCTATGCGGAATGGTCGACACATGGCGACATCCTAGAGTTTGCGTCGAGGCGAAGCGAAGGATGAGAAGGCGCGTGGCCGTCGGATGAAAACTGACCGGTTTGGACGGTTTTACCCCTAGGGGGTATTTGGGGTTAGTGCTTCATGTTAGGGCATTTGTGTCCTCGGACGTGCGCCTATATATATGTGAAGGGGCTGGTTGGGCAGCCCATCCTTGGACGGACCATTCTCATTTTGGTGTTGTGAGGAGAGGGTAGGGTTAGAGGAGAGGAGGACTCTTGTTCTTGAGCTTTTTGCCATTCGAGCTTTGTGTTGCTAGGAGTGGCTTGTAACCCAATACCACGAGCTAATACAATCTTTCATCTTGCTGAAATCCACGGATCAAATTCGTGCTCCTCTTCGTTTTGCGATTTTGTTCTTTGCGTTCTTCGTTTCCTCCCTTCGATTCTTTCGCGATATTTTCCGTTTGAAGGGATGGATTGAAAATCCGTTTGAACCATCTTGTGTAGCATCGTGAGAGACATCTTTCCACTGAAGGAATTCATCTAATTCCTCACGGGCACATAGATCGGGTGGATTTCGTTTTGGGTTCTAAACTTTCCCTTTGCACGAGATCTGCAATTCACAAATTTCTAGTTGGGTTCAAGCCATGATCTCTTAGAGATAGCTCACTAACATAGTTGTGATCATCTGTGCAAAATTGGTGAAGTTTGGAGTTGATTTGACTAAGTTTCGTGTTGATTTTGGTGTTTGAACATCGCTGTTTTCGGGTTGACGGACGCTGCTACAGTACAACCGGACGCTACAGTAATTTGCTAGAGTGCGTCCGGTGCTCAAGTAACTGCTACAGTGATCTACAGTAACGACCGGACTCAGTGTTGTTTTTGACGGTGCTTTTGGAAATGGCATCTAGTTCTTCTTCCAGTGTGTCTTTGTCCTCAGGTTTGAATCATGGACGTGCGATCGAGGATTGACATTTCGGAAGAAGGAGTGCGACTCTTGAGGCAGAACGTGAGGTGGATGCTTTGTTGGACTTCCTAGGAGATGATGAGCATTCAACGGAGGATCGTATACGTGAACTTGGCAAGGCCAGAAAGGTACACTTCTTGCTAGTCTTGGGATTTTGTCCCAACGATTTGAAGCTTGTTGTGATGATAACATTAGATATGATGAGCTTTGTGATACCTTGCATAGAAAGATCAAGAAGTTGAAATGCTTGGGTTGCTAGATTGAGATATGGTCTCTCTCATTGGAAGTCTAGAGCATCTTTACCTTGCACCTCTTGTAGTGACATGGTTAGAGAAGAGATGAACTATGCTTTTCTCTTGCTGCTTAAAATCTGAACATGAGATGTTGAAATCCAATGCTTCCAAACCATGTTTAGTTTGCATTGACTTGCGCAAGGACCTTGATTGTGCTAAAACTGAAATAGACTTGCTTAAGTCAAATGCTTATTACCATGTGTTTCATGTGAGTCTTTGCATGCTGAAATTAATGAACTCTAAAATTGACTCACACCACATGGTAGATGAACTTGAGCATGCTAGGGCTGAAATTGTTGAAATGAATGCTAGGCCTTGTAGCTTGTGCTCTTTGAATAAAAATGATTGCCTTACTTCTTGTGCTAATCATGATTCATTGCTTGATGTGAATGGTGATGTTTCTTCCACCGATTTCATGTGCACATCATGCATTGATTGGAAAAAAGAAGTTTTTGTTTTGAAACAAGCGCGCGATGATATGAGCGCCAAGTTGGTTGAGCACGATGATATGAGTGCCAACCTTGAGAAGGAGATTAAACTCTTGCGTGCCACATATGGCGAGTGCATTGAAAAGGAGATGGAAAATTTGAGAAACACTCCTGTGGTACTTGTGATCGCCTCATGTTGAGAATGAGGTTTTAGCCAAAAGATGCAAGATTCTTTGTGCTAAGTCTTTTGAGTCACGTGTTTGAAGGACCGAATTGGTGACCAGAGGGGGGGGGGGGTGGTGAATGGGAGCCTCAAATTTCTTTTCTTAGATATTAGACCTTTGTCCCAATTCCACAACCCCAAGAGAAAAGATCACAAACCGTGATGTCCACGACCCAAAATATTGGGTGGATGTTCCCTAAGAACACAGCGGGACAACACACACGTAATCAACCAAGCACACCACCGAAATCGGAGCTCCGAAAAGAAGCACTGCACTCCTATGGATAAAAAGCAAGTGCCCAACCAAAAATACTTCAGCCAACTGATGACAAAAGTACTTTAGAAAGTTCCTTAAAAAGTTAGGAAACCAACGCAACAAATGGAACTCAAATCGGAGCTCTAACAAAAAAACTACGGACGAAACAGCGCGAAAACAACACTGACCGGACGCTGGTATTGTAGCGACACTATAGCGTCCGGTCGTTGCACTGTAGCACCGAACGCACTGCAGCAGTTACTGTAGCGTCCAGTCACTGTTACTGCAGCAGGTTACTGTAGCACTGGACGCATGATTTTTCTGTAGCAGCGTCCGGTCAGCCCGAAAACAGCGCTGTTCAAACACCAAATCGACCCGAAACTCAGTTAAATCAACTCCAAACTTCACCAAATTTTGCACAGATGATCACAACTATGTTAGTGAGCTATCTCTAAGAGATCATGGCTCAAACCCAACTAGAAATTCGTGAATTGCAGATCTCGTGCAAAAGGGAAAAGTTTAGAACCAAAAACAAAATCCGCCCGATCTATGTGCCCGTGAGGAATTAGATGAATTCCTTCGGTGGAAAGATGTCTCTCACGATGCTACACAAGATGGTTCAAACGGATTTCAATCCATCCTTCAAACGAAAAATCCGCGAAAGAATGAAGGAAGGAAACGAAGAACGCGAAGAACAAAAACGCGAATCGATCCAAATTTCAGCCAACACAAGAGGAGTAAGAAATTGATCCTTGGATTGCTATGGAATGATGAATTGTGTAGCACACTGTGTAGGGTTACAAGCTACTCCTCGCAACACAAAGCGTGGATGGCGAAAAGCTCAAGAACAAGAGCCACTCCTCTCTCTAACCCTAGCCTCCTCTGAAATGAACAAAATGAGAGTGACACTTCCCCAAGGATGACTGTCCAACACAACCCCTTCATCTATATATAGGCGCACGTCCAAATGACACAAACGCCCTAACATGAAGTACTACCCAAATACCCCCTAGGGGTAAAAACCGTCCACCTCTGGCAGTTTCCATCCGACGGCCACGCGCCTTCTCATCCTTCGCTTCGCCTCGCACGCAAGCTCCAGGATGCCGCCACATGCCGTCACCATCGACCGCCGCGCCTTCTCACCGATAGCTTCGCCGCAATGCAAGCCTCTCGATGCCGCCACGCGTCGACCGTCCTTTTAGACCTTCGCCCGATTTTGAGGCCCAAACCGGGAAACCTACCAGCCCAGGTTTTGAGGCCCAAACCTTGAAAACCGTCCACCCGAGTTTTGAGGCCCAAACTCGGAAACCCGCGAGCCTAGGTTTTGAGGCCCAAACCTGGAAACCGTCCATCCCGAGTTTTGAGGCCCAAACTCGGAAACCGGCCACCCGTGTTTGAGGCCCAAACTCGGAAACCGTCGATGGTAGCTTTTGTGGCTCAACTACCGAACCCGCACCGTAGACGGATGTGGTTCGCACACCCCGACCACCGGCACCGATGCCGATGCATGTCCAGCCTCCACGCCGGGCACAACGCCTTCGCCTTCCTTCTTGACTTGGCCGACGGTACTTGCGCCGCACGCAAGCCCGTGTCCGACCTCCCGCCAAGTGCCACGACGCCATCGTCTTCGTCCTGACTCGGCCGATGCACCGCACATCCCCATGTGCTCTCGCTCGCCGATGCCACGTGCCAGCTACCACAGCTGGTCCTCTGGCCTCTCGGTCCGTCGGTCCAAGCCTCACGTCCGCCCGTCACCGCTCTGGGTACATCGGCATGGCACGTCCGCCGCACGGCACGCCCATCCTTCATCGTTGCCGGTCCGTCGGCACGGACGTCTCTACTTGACCTTCACCTCGCCATCGACCACTGTATCCGAGCTCAACACCTGCACATCAACACAGCCAAGAGACACATGTTGCACACGCACACCAACACAGAAACACCACAACTCAACGCCACCGGTTAGTCATAAGCATTAAGCACATAGCGAGATATGACTCAACCGGGAAAAGCCTCAAACCTTCCTCATCAAAGTCAATCATTCATCATATATGTTCTCAATCTCCCCTTGATGAATGCATTGACTAACAATAAAACCAAAAGGAAGGGTTTGAAGGCAAGCCTCATTCAAGTGCCCAAAGCCAATAAAAAGCAAACACAAGGCTACTTGAGATGAGGAAGGATCATGAAAACTCCAAATAAAAGCTCTCGGTCCCGAAAGAAACGGGAAAAGCGGGCAAAGCCTCCACACAACCGAAGAGTCAAGAGAAGATAAGAGTTCATGAATCCCAAAAGGCCTCAAAAACCAATCTCAAATAAAATTGTCAAACAATCATCACAAAAGAAACCCACAAAAGAAACCAAGGTACTTATCCACTTGGGTTTCAAATTTCTCCCCCTTGATGATTGAATTGACAAAAACTAGGCACAAAGAGATGGTTTGAGATACAAAAACCGAAAACTTGGTCCCCAAAGACATGGGCAACGGCTCAACGCAACCAAGCAAATGATCGGAGCAACAACTCAACAAAGAGCAAAACTCGATCACATAGAGCGAAGAACTTGGTTCCCAAAGACATGGGCAACAGCTCAACGCAACCAAGTCAAAAATGAGCTAGCCCTCAAGAAGAGGCAGAGAAAAAGGCTCAACGCCACTAGCTCAAGGCTCGATACCAATTGAGGCTGAAACAACGCATTAGAATGCAAAACTGCTAGTCCCTCAAGATAGAGGCACAGAGTCTGAACACAACTAGCAGACTTGATACCAATCACAAACAGCCAAAAATTGGTGAAAACAACTAGTTCCTCAAGACAGAGGCACAAAGAGGCTCGACACAACTAGCTGAAGGCTTCATACCAATCAAAAATACCAAGCAAAAACTGCTAGTCCCTCAAGAGAGAGGCCAAAACGGCTCAACACGACTAGCAGGCTCGATACCGAATGAGAAAACACAAAGAGAAGCTCAAAACCAAATGGAGCACAAACACTCGGAGCACGCAGAGAAGTTGCAAAACAAAAAACTCCCTTGAAAGCAAGCCTATACACAAATGTTATGCAACAAAGCTCACTATGAAGGATACCAATTGAAGCACATAAAAGAGCTAAACTCCCCCTAGCTCAAAGCTCTCCCAAAATGCATGACTCTCCCATTTGTGCCAACACACAAGCTCCCCCTTGCAAATAGCTTCTCCCCCTTGACAAAAGGGAACATGCTGAGGGGTTTTGACATTTCTTCACAAAGTTGACACAGACACAAGACAAGTCATCAACCAAAAGCATATGGGGGCAATGAAAGCATTGAAAGTGACCACAAAGTGTATCAGAGCTGGGGGTATGTACACCAAGCTAAAAATGCATGATATGCACAATGCAACAACTTCAAGTGTATAGCAATCAGAATGAAAAGATGCTCAAAAGGGTGCTGCCCTAAAAGTGTAGCAACCAATACAAATGCTAGCAAAGGCTCAAACTGATCAAATGAATACAAAATATGAACAATTAAGCATATGAGCAGTTTTAAGCCATTTGAAAAGGAGTTCACCACTAAAATAGCACTAAGCATGAATAGACAGGAAATCAACCAAGTGCTAACTCAAGTATAAAAGGTGAACTACCCCTAGCAAAGTTCAATCATCATGCCATAGAATGAAGCATAGACTTGTGTTATTTTCAAATTTTATCGGTGATTGCAGCGGTATTAACACAAGTTCATATTAAAGCATGTGATTGCAAGAGGTTGAAAGCATGGTCATTGCCTAACTTTTCAACCGGGCTAAGCCTATGCAAGAAAGCAATCGAAAGGTTAAAGCAACGGTTTTGGTCTTACACTACACGGCTCAAGTTTAACTCAAAGTGCAATGAGAAACAGTCTCGATACCGTGATGTGCTGACACATGCAATCCCATCTCGATCTTTTCAATTCACTAAGACTTGGATCAAATTTTAAACAAAAGGTAAATATGAACAATCCAAGCAAGTGAATGACTCAGTGCAAGAGACATAGCAACCTAGCATACAAAAGATAGCACAAGTGATCTCAACACATCCTACCCATGCTAGTTGCCACTCTCAATGATGAACAAATTAAGGTTTCATAGTTGATTAATCAAGTTCACCATTTGCAAAAATAGCTTAGCTCACAACATGTATCAAGTGATCAAAAAGAGCCTAGGCTACAAGCATCATCATGAATAAACATGGCATACCAAAAAGAGCATAATCTAATTCTCATTAATATATACATGAAGCTCTAAAATGCAAGAATACATGATGAAATGCATGCAAAAGCTAGCCTATAAGGAACGAAGCAAAAGTTAGCCTAAAAAGGAAAACCCAAAACAAAAG
The DNA here is from genome assembly GCA_009763385.1 of Coix lacryma-jobi var. lacryma-jobi. Taxonomy (NCBI): domain Eukaryota; kingdom Viridiplantae; phylum Streptophyta; class Magnoliopsida; order Poales; family Poaceae; genus Coix; species Coix lacryma-jobi. The sequence goes on along the minus strand of VDCT01000747.1, from coordinate 342,281 downwards.
GGTATCAGATCAGAAGTCAAACTAAGATACAACATGCAAAATGCTTCCCAACTAAAAGGGAAAACACGCACCAGACTCACAAGAGAAGAGCAAGAAACGCTCAAGCGAACAGTCAGCAAAATCCACATCGGAAAAAACCACACGGCAGAAAGAGGTCAAAGAAGAAGAGTACCAAAACCGAACTCAGAAGTGTGTCGGAGGTACCTCATGAAGCGCATGACCGCCTGCTTGTGTGATACCCGAGGGGACGCCTGAATCTACTGAAGTCTCCGGGGCGCCTGCCTTGCTGAAGTCATCTCCCCCTCGCCTGATGCTGTCGCTCCACAGGTGTAGCTAGTGCTCGTTGGAGATGCTACTCGAACGGAACCCCAAGTCGTGGAAGAAATGGGATCGGGTCCGTGAGCCGAAATGCTCTCTCCAGGCTCCTATTCTCCTGCACACTCAAAAGCAGAGAAAGACACAAGGCATTGTCTCGTCCAGTGTGACCTCAAGGTCTCCACAAAGCGGTTAGTCACATAATATGCATAAGGTGAACACTCAACAAAAGAGGCCTACCTATGAATGACACCGCAAGGAGAACTAAACTCAAACTAGTCAAGACTGCCATGCAACAGGATAAAGCACTGTATAGCAAAATGCAACCTAAAAACATGATCAACCCAAACATAGCCTAAACCTCAACACATGCCACAATGCAAGATACTGATAGCAATAGATCCAAAAGCATGTAACATGATAAAATTGAGGAAAAGACTAGTGCTCAAACTAATCATATCAACAGGGTACATGTAGCTAACCAAAACTAGCACCTGACAAGTGACACCTAATGAACATCATACCACTACAAATAAAGCTCATGGAGAAGTATGGTAAAACATGGCACAATGTTCATGAGGATCACAGACTAGCATGAAAAGTGGATTAGCCACCAAAACCGTACACAAAGCTAGCATGACATATGATACAGAAGATAACACATGCTAGGCTAAACAAAACATGATACAAAATAAAATGTACATGCAAGAACTATACAAGTGAGCACATGACAGTCCATCTCATACCACAAGAAATAGCACATAGATGTACAAGATATGAGTGTATAAGAAAGCTCACCAAACTGCAAAAACCTCTTTGGAGGCAATTCTAAGCGGGGTCTAGAGAACCATCAAATCTTGATCACATCTAAAAGATCAAGCTCCATCAGGCGTATGTTCTCCACCCCGCGTCCTCATATCTACACACAAGAGGACAAAGTAACCCGAGTCTTGCATCCCGAAGGGTTAGCAAGCATATACTTGGGAACCCAAGACTTGGTCACAAAACTCAACTTATCTTGTGGTTAGCATGATGCAAATGTTGGTTCAAATGCAATTGTGAAACACCCTTGGAAGCATTCCTGAAAAGGACAACTCGAGGAGAAGAACGAGTCGTACCACGGGAAAAGAGGCAAACATCTTCCAAGGTTTTTGTAGAAGAACCAATAGAAGCACCATGAAAAGCTTGACGTGGACCAAGAGAAGAAGCACTAGAAGCATGTCCACGACCATGACCTATCCCACTAGAAAAGGAGTCATAAAACCCATCAACAAAGAGGGGCTTCTTACTAGGAGCACAAGCGTTCATGCCATGAGAAGGGCTATGAACACCAAGTTCCTAGAAGAGCGAGCTTGGCGCAAGCGTCTGGCACGCCGATAGCAAAAGCTTTCTTGATGCCCATCTTTTTCACAAAAGAGCAATGGTACAAAGGCCTACTGGAAGGCACACCATTCTCTGACAAGTGAGAAGTCCCTTGGGACTTAGAACAAGAAGCATCAACAACAGACTTGGTGCCAACACTCGGAGCACACGTGCCATGGGAAAGGCTACGCGGCTTCCTAAAAGCCTTAGCTCGAATACGTCGCTGGTGTTTGACACGGCGGAAACAAAAATCGAATGAATGTCTATCCTTCTTGCAAAGGTGCAATGGAAAACCGGATTAGGAACACGAGTCCCAAAAATATGAGAAGCACCTTGTCAAGAGAAGTCCCTTGGACATCACTCGAAGAAACAACAAGGTTAGGAGTAGCTATGAAAGAGCTATCTGAAACCTTGACACTAATGCTACAGTCAAAAGACTCACGCGCAACACAAGAACTCAACTCCGGTTGCAAAGAAGCAAACTTGGGAACATCAACATCGAGAGTTGCAAGAATTGCATGAATCAAACGACTTAGGACAAAGACTCTTGCATCTTTTAGCTAAAACCTCATTTTCAAACATGAGGCGATCACAAGTACCACAAGGAGCATTTTTAAGATTTTCCATCTCCTCTCTAATGCACTCGGCATATGTGGTACGCAAGAGTTCAATTTCTTTCTCGAGGTTGGCACTCATATCATTGTGCTCAACCAACTTGGCGCTCATATCATCGCGCAAAACTTCCAAAGCCAAAACTTCTTTTTCCAAATCAATGCATGATGTGCAAATGAAATCGGTGAAGAAACATCATCATTCACATCAAGCAAAGAATCATGAATATCACAAGAAGTAAGGCAAGCATTTTTATTCAAAGAGCATGAGCTACAAGGCCTAGAATTTATCTCATCAATTTCAGCCCTAACATTCTCAAGTTCATCTACACATGTGGTGTGAGTCAATTTTAGTTTGTTAATTTCAGCATGTAAAGACTCACAAGAAACACATGGTAACAAAGCTTTTGACTTTAGCAAGGCTATTTCAGTTTTAGCACAATCAAGATCCTTGCGCAAGTCAATGCAAACTAAACATGGTTGGAAGCATTAGATATCAACACTTCATTTTCAAATTTCAAGCTAGCAAGAGAAAAGCATATCTCATCATCCTTCCTAACCATGTCACTACAAGAGGTGCAAGGTAAAAACGCACTAGACTTCTAATGAGAAAGACCGCATCTCAACCTAGCAACAGAGCATTTCAACTTCTTGATCTTCCTATGCAAGGTATCACAAAGCTCATCATATCTAACGTTATCATCACAACAAGCTTCATATCGTTGGGACAAAATCCCAAGACTAGCAAGAAGTGTACCTTTCTTGGCCTTGCTAAGTTCACGAATACGATCCTCCGTTGAATGCTCATCATCTCCTAGGAAGTCCAGCAAAGCGTCCACCTCATGTTCTGCCTCCAGAGCCGCACTCCTCCTTCTTCTGGCAATGTCATCCTCGATCACATGTCCATGATTTGAACCTGAGGTCAAAGACACATCGGAAGAAGAACTTGATGCCATTTCCAAAAGCACCGTTAGTCTTAGTCAAACAAAAGCTCAAAACACCTCGACGAACAAAGTCGGAAGCACAACCGCTCTCAAAAGGTCGCCTTCGCGGATCCGAAACCGATTAAGGTAGAGAGATCCTTAACTGGCTCCGATACCAATTGAAGGACCGAATGGCGACCAGAGGGGGGGTGAATGGGAGCCTCAAATTTCTTTTTAGAGATATTAGACCTTTGTCCCAATTCCACAACCCCAAGAGAAAAGATCACAAACCGTGATGTCCATGACCCAAAATATTGGGTGGATGTTCCCTAAGAACACAGCGAGACAACACACACGCAATCAACCAAGCACACCACCGAAATCGGAGCTCCGAAAAGAAGCACTGCACTCCTATGGAGAAAACCAAGTGCACAACCAAAAATACTTAAGCCAACTGGTGACAAAAGTACTTTAGAAAGTTCCTTACAAAGTTAGGAAACCAACGCAACAAACGGAACTAAAACGAAAAAACTACGGACGAAACAGCGCGAAAACAGCACTGACCGGACGCTGGTATTGTAGCGACACTGTAGCGTCCGGTCGCTGCACTGTAGCAGTTAATGTAGCGTCCGACTACTGTATTGTAGCGGGTTACTGTAGCACCGGACGCATAAACAATAACAGCGCAGAGGCCGTTCGGGAAAAAACAATGAGTCCAGCCGTTACTGTAGCAGATCACTGTAACAGTTACTATAGCAATGGACGCACTGTAGCAAATTACTGTAGCGTCCGGTCGTATTGTAGCAGCGCCCGATCAGCCCGAAAACAACGTTGTTCAAACACCAAATCGACCCGAAACTCAGTCAAATCAACTCCAAACTTCACCAAATTTTGCACAGACGATCACAACTATGTTAGTGAGCTATCTCTAAGAGATCATGGCTCAAACCCAACTAGAAGTTCGTGAATTGCAGATCTCGTGCAAAAGGGAAAAGTTTAGAACCAAAAACAAAATCCGCCCGATCTATGTGCCCGTGAGGAATTAGATGAATTCCTTCGGTGGAAAGATGTCTCTCACGATGCTACACAAGATGGTTCAAACGGATTTTCAATCCATCCATTCAAACCGAAAATCCGCGAAAGAATTGAAGGAAGGACGAAGAACGCGAAGAACAAAAACGCGAATCGATCCAAATTTCAGCCAACACAAGAGGAGTAAGAAATTGATCCTTGGATTGCTATGGAATGATGAATTGTGTAGCACACTGTGTAGGGTTACAAGCTACTCCTCGCAACACAAAGCGTGGATGGCGAAAAGCTCAAGAACAAGAGCCACTCCTCTCTCTAACCCTAGCCTCCTCTGAAATGAACAAAATGAGAGTGACACTTCCCCAAGGATGACTGTCCAACACAGCCCGTTCATCTATATATAGGCGCACGTCCAAATGACACAAACGCCCTAACTTGAAGTACTAACCCAAATACCCCCTAGGGGTAAAACCGTCCACCTTTGGCAGTTTCCATCCAACGGCCACGCGTCTCCTCATCATTCGCTTCGCCTCAACGCAAGCTCCAGGATGCCGCCACGTGCCGTCACCATCGACCGCCGCGCCTTCTCACCGATAGCTTCGCCGCAACGCAAGCCTCTCAATGCCGCCACGTGTCGACCGTTCTTTTGGACCTTCCCTCGTTTTTTGAGGCCCAAACCGGGAAACCTGCCAGCCTAGGTTTTGAGGCCCAAACCTGGAAAACCGTCCACCCTGAGTTTTGAGGCCCAAACTCGAAACCCGCGAGCCCAGGTTTTGAGGCCCAAACCTGGAAACCGTCCATCCCGAGTTTTGAGGCCCAAACTCGGAAACCGGCACCCGAGTTTTGAGGCCCAAACTCGGAAACCATCGATGGTAGCTTTTTGAGGCTCAACTACCGAACCCACACCGTAGACGGATGTGGTTCGCACACCCCGACCATCGGCACCGATGCCGATGCATGTCCAGCCTCCACACTGGGCACAACGTCTTCGCCTTCCTTCTTGACTCGGCCGACGACACCTTGCGCCGCACGCAAGCCCGTGTCCGACCTCCCGCCAAGTGCCACGATGTCATCATCTCGTCCCAACGCGGCTGATGCACCGCACATCCCCATGTGCTCTCGCTCGTCGATGCCACGTGCCAGCTACCACAGCTGGTCCTCTGGCCTCTAGGTCTGTCGGTCCAAGCCTCACGTCTGTGACAGAAAGAAGAGAAGAAGAAAGTAGCAGAAGCCAGATCAAAGCCATCGAGGGAGGATTCTCATAGAAGAGACCAGAAAGCCAAAGGCGAACTCGAGAGCCAGAATAATAAGAGTCTCATGGTATCTTGATCAACTTACTAAAGCTCGTCGCATCGTGAGGGTCTCATAGTAGGCGATTCGATGATCGCCTGAACCTTCGAGTCCCACACTGACCGATCGAGAGTATGCAAAAGCTTGAGAGCCCTCTCATGATCGTCGAAAGGCAACAACTCCTTGTTAGCCCTCATCCTGTTGACAATTACCTAAAAGCGAGCGAATAAACTCTCTATGCTCTCGCCAAGCATGTGTCGAAAGTTTCCATACTTCCGCTTGTGCGACTCGTAGAGACGGGATTTGACTTGAGTGGTTCCCTCATGGAAACGCATGAGGGTCGCCCAAATCTCACGAGCCGTGGGGAGGTGAGAAACGCGATCAAACTCAGACATGCTCAAACAGGACAAAAGAGCATTACGGGCTCGACTATTGGCATCGTGCTCATCGATCTGCAGCTGAGTCACACGAGCAGCCAAGACCGCATAATCTTCCTTGTTGCAAATCTCCCAAATAGAAGCACCCATGATCTGAAGATAGGCCGACATGCGTATCTTCCAATACGCATAGTTTGTCCCATCGAAAAATGACGGTTTGCCCACGCCGCGATCCATGTCGCCTTCTGTGGATCTGGAACTGGCTAAGGTGGAAGATCCTTAACCTGCTCCGATACCAATTGAAGGACCGAGAATGCAAAGGCAAGGCGACCAAAGGGGGGGTGAATGGGAGCCTAAAAAATTCTCTCAAAACTTTGGCCTTTGTCCCAAAAATCGACCCTCGAAAGCTTTGTCCAAAACGTGATTCCCACGACCCTAGGAAGAGGGTGGATGATCCCTAGGATCACAGCGAGGCACCACCAAGCAAGAGTGAACCAAACGCCAAAAGATCCGACACAAGTTCGACCCCAAAAACCGGCTCCCGAACGTAGATGGAAGGCTACGTTGAGAAATCTCCAAATACCTATGCTAACAAGTAGCAAAGATACCTAGAGAGGTTACTTGGTCAATTCTAGGGCCAAACGAGAAGTCCGGAAACCAAGCCGAAAAGCCAGGAGAACAAACGCACTAAAACTTAACACTCAGCCAAATCCCGGACTGTTCGGACTCCTAGTCCTAGACTGTCCGCGCCAGGGGCGGACTGTCTGCGGTCCCCTTGCGGATGTCCGCCGGCTAAAGATGGAAAACAACACAGTTGTTGAAAGTCCCCTGCTCGGGCCTGGACTGTCTGCGTTTGTCAACAGCGGACTGTCCGCCCGGTCACCCAAGGCAAAAATGCGAGAAAGAAGCACGGCCACTGATCCAGCCGCCTCCTCGATGCCCGGACTGTCCGCCGGTCAGGTGGCGGAATGTCCGCGACCCTGCAGAGAGGGCGATTTTGATCGCCTCTCTCCCAAATCTCCCCAAATCCGATTCAAATCAAAATCCCTTGTTCCCAAACTTGGAGAAGATGATCACGAGGTAGTTAGGAGACTATCCCCAAGAAATCATCCGCTCAAATCAACTCAATCAACGGGAAATCGAAGGAGATGGTGTATGAACCGAAAAAAGCGCCACAAAAATTGAATTGACCCGATCTACTTGTTCGTGAGGGTAGAGATGAATTCCTTTGGTGGAAATGTTCTCCTCACTATAAAGAACAAGTTGATTCAAGTGGATTTCAAAAAGACGCAGTAGTAGAGAGGGAGATCAAGTGACGGGAAAATCACAGAGAAACAAAGAACGCGAAGAACAAATTCAAATGCGAATCAAGACACGGATTTGCAACCGTGTGGCTACCACATACAACAGTGAGATTACGGTCTCACTTCCTCAAAATGTCATGAACATAGAGGTATGATTCTCTGCGGATCTCAGTAGCTACAACAGGGATTGGGAGAATAGGAAAACCTAAGTGGAGAATAGCAATGACTGAGATAGTTTGGGGAGGGGTGTCTCCCCCTACTATCCTAATTCTAATTCCCACTCATCCCTAATATTTACAGTTGCGAACCAGCTAAACCTTAAGTTATTCTGGACCAATAACTCGAAGAAGATGTTGATCCGACGACCACGCCCGCACAACTGATAGCGTTGCCTCGACGCAACCTCCCCAATTGTCGCCACGTGCCACCACCGCTCTGCTCGTCCTTTTCACGGACCTTGCCCCCGGTTTTGTGGCCGAAACAAGGAAACCTGTCTTCACGACCAACCCCCGGTTTTGAGGCCCAAACCGGGAAACCAGCCGTCCATCACCTGAGTTTTGTGGCCCAAACTCAGAAACCCGCCAGCGCCCAGGTTTTGAGGCCCAAACCTGGAAACCGACCTCAGCCCGAGTTTTGTGGCCCAAACTCGGCAAACCCGTAGCACCCAGGTTTTGTGGCCAAACCTGGAAACCATCCACCGTGGTTTTTCTGTGGCTCAACCACCAAACCGACGCTGTAGAGGGGATGCACCGCCTGTGCATCCCATCCACCGACACATGTCCCCAGGTCCTCGACCCGAGCAACACTATGCTCCGTAAGTCTCCACTCGTCGCTATCCCAGGCTGTCAGCCACCACAGCTGATCCTCAGGCCACCGGTCCCTCAGTCCAAGCCTCACGTCCGCCCTTCATCGCTCTCGGTCCATCGGCACGACATGTCTCTACTTGACCTTCACCTTGCCTTCGATCACTGTCTCCGTGCTCGACACCTGCACAACACAAGCCAAAGAACATGCGCATCAAACTAGTTGACAATCACTCATCACTCAAGATCCGGCATACACCCATGTATCCGCACTATTCATGCTAAGTGCTATTTTAGTGGTGAACTCCTTTTCAAATGGCTTAAAACTGCTCATATGCTCAATTGTTCATATTTCATATTCATTTGATCAGTTTGAGCCTTTGCTAGCATTTGTATTGGTTGCTACATTTTTAGAGCAGCACCTGTTTGAGCATCTTTTCATTCTGATTGCGATACACTTGAAGCTGTTGCATTGTGCATTTCATGCATTTTTAGCTTAGTGGATATACCCCAGCTCCGATACACTTCGTGGTCATTTTCAGTGCTTTTTACTGCCCCCATATGCTTTTGGTTGATGACTTGTCTTGTGTTTGTGTTAACTTTGTGGACAAATTTCAAAAACCCTCAGCATATTCCCTTTTCTCAAGGGGGAGAAGCTGCTTGCAAGGTGGAGTTTTGTGTTGGCACAAATGGGAGAGTCGTGCATTTTGGGGAGAGATTTGAGCTAGGGGGAGTTTAGCTCTTTTATGGTCCTTTAATTGGTATCCATTTTATGCCTCCATTGGTAACGAGTGTTCAATTGGTATGGAGTGCATTTGGTGTCCTGAGCGTTGATTCATAGCCTTTGTGTATAGGCTTGCCTTCAGGGGGAGTCATTTTTGCTTTGCTGCTTCTCCACGTGCTCCGGATGCTCGTGTTCCAATTGGTATTGAGCTCGTCTTTGTGTTTTTCTCAATTGGTATCGAGCCTGCTAGTCGTGTTGAGCCGTTTTGCCTCTATCTTGAGGGACTAGCAGTCTTTCGTGATTTGAGCTTTCGAGCTAGTGGTGTTGAGCCTTTTCTGCCTCTTCTTGAGGGCTAGCTCATTTTAGACTTGGTTGCGTCGAGCTGTTGCCCATGTCTAGGGAACCAAGTCTTTCGCTCTATGTGATCGAGTTTTTCTCTTTGTTGAGTTTGTTGCTCCGATCCTTTGCTTGGTTGCGTCGAGTCGTTGCCCATGTCTTTGGGGACCAAGTTTTCGATTTTGGTATCTCAACCCATGTCTTGTGCCTAGTTTTTGTCAATACAATCATCAAGGGGGAGAAATTTCGAAACCCAAGTGGACAAGAACCTTGGTTTCTTTTGTGATGATTGTTTGACAATTTATTTGAGATTGCTTTTTGAGTGCCTTTTGGGATTTCATGAAACTCTTGTTTTCACTTGACTCTTCGGTTGTGTGGAGGCTTTGCCGGCTTTTCCCGTTCCTTTCGGGACTGAGAGTTTTTATTTGCAGTTTTCATGATTCTTCCTCATATCAAGTGGCCTTGTGTTTGCTTTTGCTTGGCTTTTGGGAACTTGAATGAGGCTTGCCTTCAAACCTTCCTTTATGGTTTTATTGTTAGTTAATGCATTCATCAAGGGGGAGATTGAGAACATATATGATGAATGATTGACATTTATGAGGAAGGTTTGAGGCTTTTCCAGGTTGAGTCCATATCTCGCTATGCGCTTAATGTTTATGACTAATCGGTGGCGTTGAGTTGTGGCGTGTTATCGTGTTGGTGTGCGTGTGCAACATGTGTCTTTGGCTATGTTGATGTGCAAGTGTGGAGCTTGGAGACAGTGGTCGATGGCGTGGTGAAGGTCAAGTAGAGACATGCCGTGCCGACGGACCAGGAGCGGTGAAGGATGGGCGTGCCGTGTGTCGGACGTGCCATGCCGATGTACCCAGAGCGGTGAAGGGCGGACGTGAGGCTTGGACCGATTGACCAAGAGGCCGGAGGACCAGCTGTGGTAGCTGGCACGTGGCATCGACGAGCAAGAGAATATGGGGATGTGCGATGCTTCGGCTGAGTCAGGAGGAAGACGATGGCGTCGTGGCACTTGGCGGGAGGTCGGACATGGGCTTGCGTGCAGCGCAAGCGCCGTCGGCCGAGTCAAGAAGGAAGGCGAAGGCGTTGTGCCTGCGTGGAGGCTGGACATGCATCGGCATCGGTGCCAGTGGTCGGGGTGTGCGAACCACATCCCGTCTATGGCGTGGGTTGGTAGTTGAGCCTCGAAAAACTACCCTCGACGGTTTCCGAGTTTGGGCCTCAAAACTCGGGGTGGCCGGTTTCCGAGTTTGGGCCTCAAAACTCGGGGTGGACGGTTTCCAGGTTTGGGCCTCAAAACCTGGGTTGGCGGGTTTACCGGTTTGGGCCTCAAAACTGGGTGGAGGTTCCTATGCGGAACGGTCGACACGTGGTGGCATCCTGGAGCTTGCGTCGAGGCGAAGCAAAGGATGAGAAAGCGCGTGGCCGTCAGATGAAAAACTGTCCGGTTTGGATGGTTTTACCCTAGGGGTATTTGGGGTTAGTGCTTCATGTTAGGGCGTTGTGTCTTCGGACGTGCGCCTATATATATGTGAAGGGGCTGGTTAGGGCAGCCCATCCTTGGACGGTGCCATTCTCATTTTGTTGTTGTGAGGAGAGGCTAGGGTTAGAGGAGAGGAGGGCTCTTGTTCTTGAGCTTTTTGCCATCCGAGCTTTGTGTTGCTAGGAGTGGCTTGTAACCCAATACCACGAGCTAATACAATCTTTCATCTTGCTGAAATCCAAGGATCAAATTCGTGCTCCTCTTCGTTTTGTGATTTTGTTCTTTGCGTTCTTCGTTTCATCCCTTCGATTCTTTCATGAGATTTTCCGTTTGAAGGGGGATTGAAAATCCGTTTGAACCATCTTGTGTAGCATCGTGAGAGACATCTTTCCACCGAAGGAATTCATCTAATTCCTCACGGGCACATAGATCGGGCGGATTTCATTTTCGGTTCTAAACTTTTCCCTTTTGCACGAGATGTGCAATTCATGAATTTCTAGTTGGGTTCAAGCCATGATCTCTTAGAGATAGCTCACTAACATAGTTGTGATCATCTGTGCAAAATTTGGTGAAGTTTGGAGTTGATTTGACTGAGTTTCGTGTTGATTTGGTGTTTGAACAGCGCTGTTTTTGGGTGACCGGACGCTGCTACAGTACGACCGGACGCTACAGTAATTTGCTAGAGTGCGTCCGGTGCTAAATTAACTGCTACAGTGATCTACAGTAACGACCGGACTCAGTGTTGTTTTTTGACCGGACTCTGCGCTGTTACTGTTCATGCGTCTGGTGCTACAGTACCTGCTATAGTAACAGTGACCGGACGCTACAGTACTGCTACAGTCTTTCGGTGCTGCAGTGACCGGACGCTACAGTGTCGCTACAGTACAGCGTCCGGTCAGTGCTGTTTTCGTGCTATTTTGTCCATAGTTTTTGTGTTTGAGCTCCAATTTGAGTTCCGTTTGTTGCGTTGGTTTCCTAACTTTGTAAGGAACATTCTAAAGTACTTTTGTCACCAAATGGCTTAAGTATTTTGGTTGGGCACTTACTTTTTCTCTATAGGAGTGCAGTGCTTCTTTTTCGGAGCTCCGATTTCCGTGGTGTGCTTGGTTGATCACGTGTGTGTTGTCCCGCTGTATTCTTAGGGAACATCCACCCAATATTTTGGGTCGTGGACATCATGGTTTGTGATCTTTTTCTCTTGTGGTTGTGGAATTGGGACAACGTCTAATATTTCTGAAAAGAAATTTGAGGCTCCCATTCACCTCCCCTTTGGTCGCCAATTTGGTCCTTCAGTATGATTATGATAAGAGTTCCACTAGATCTATACTCAACACAGGAATCAATCAAGAATGATAAATAAGATAAATATAATAGAACAGAGTAAACCATATAAAAGAGTTCCAACAGAGCATTCTCACCCAAGGTCAGATCGTAGCCAAAACTAGAAAGAGATAGATTAACTTCCTAACATGGTTCTAATTATAGGTCATAGACTACATCAATTAGTGCAATTATGTTTAGCAATCATTGGTTAGAATAACTTATATTTATACTCAAGAGACATCATGCATGGAGGATCAGATCCAGAGTCTATCACCTCCGGGTGACAAGGTCTTACTTGCCCTATATTCGGGGGGAGTGACTACAAAGGACTCAACAAGGCTATAAAAGTCACCCTCATGATCTACCACTTGCTGGCCCGAAATATAGGCTTGCCTTCAGGGGGAGTCATTTTTGCTTTGCTGCTTCTCCACGTGCTCCGGATGCTCGTGTGTTCCAATTGGTATTGAGCTTGTCTTTGTGTTTTTCTCAATTGGTATCGAGCCTGCTAGTCGTGTTGAGCCGTTTTGCCTCTATCTTGAGGGACTAGCAGTCTTTGGTGATTTGAGCTTTCGAGCTAGTGGTTTTGAGCCTTTTCTGCCTCTTCTTGAGGGCTAGCTCATTTTTGACTTGGGTTGTCGAGCTGTTGCCCATGTCTATGGGAACCAAGTCTTTCGCTCTATGTGATCGAGTTTTTCTCTTTGTTGAGTTGTTGCTCCGATCCTTTGCTTGGTTGCGTCGAGTCGTTGCCCATGTCTTTGGGGACCAAGTTTTCGATTTTGGTATCTCAACCCATGTCTTGTGCCTAGTTTTTGTCAATACAATCATCAAGGGGAGAAATTTCGAAACCCAAGTGGACAAGAACCTTGGTTTCTTTTGTGATGATTGTTTGACAATTTATTTGAGATTGCTTTTTGAGTGCCTTTTGGGATTTCATGAAACTCTTGTTTTCACTTGACTCTTCGGTTGTGTGGAGGCTTTGCCGGTTTTTCCCGTTCCTTTCGGGACTGAGAGTTTTTATTTGGAGTTTTCATGATTCTTCCTCATATCAAGTGGCCTTGTGTTTGCTTTTGCTTGGCTTTTGGGAACTTGAATGAGGCTTGCCTTCAAACCCTTCCTTTATGGTTTTACTGTTAGTTAATGCATTCATCAAGGGGGAGATTGAGAACATATATGATGAATGATTGACATTTATGAGGAAGGTTTGAGGCTTTTCCAGGTTGAGTCCATATCTCGCTATGCGCTTAATGTTTATGACTAATCGGTGGCGTTGAGTTGTCGCGTGTTATCGTGTTGGTGTGCGTGTGCAACATGTGTCTCTTGGCTATGTTGATGTGCAAGTGTGGAGCTTGGAGACAGTGGTCGATGGCGTGGTGAAGGTCAAGTAGAGACATGCCGTGCCGACGGACCAGGAGCGGTGAAGGATGGGCGTGCCGGGTGTCGGACGTGCCATGCCGATGTACCCAGAGCGGTGAAGGGCGGAGTGTGAGGTTGGACCGATTGACCAAGAGGCCGGAGGACCAGCTGTGGTAGCTGGCACGTGGCATCGACGAGCAAGAGAATATGGGGATGTGCGATGCTTCGGCTGAGTCAGGAGGAAGACGATGGCGTCGTGGCACTTGGCGGAGGTCGGACATGGGCTTGCGTGCAGCGCAAGCGCCGTCGGCCGAGTCAAGAAGGAAGGCGAAGGCGTTGTGCCTGGCGTGGAGGCTGGACATGCATCGGCATCGGTGCCAGTGGTCGGGGTGTGCGAACCACATCCCGTCTATGGCGGGTTTGGTAGTTGAGCCTCGAAAAACTACCCTCGACGGTTTCCGAGTTGGGCCTCAAAACTCGGGGTGGCCGTTTCCGAGTTTGGGCCTCAAAACTCGGGGTGGACGGTTTCCAGGTTTGGGCCTCAAAACCTGGGTTTGGCGGGTTACCGGTTTGGGCCTCAAAACTGGGTGGAGGTTCCTATGCGGAACGGTCGACACGTGGTGGCATCCTGGAGCTTGCGTCGAGGCGAAGCAAAGGATGAGAAAGCGCGTGGCCGTCAGATGAAAACTGTCCGGTTTGGATGGGTTTTTACCCTAGGGGTATTTGGGGTTAGTGCTTCATGTTAGGGCGTTTGTGTCTTCGGACGTGCGCCTATATATATGTGAAGGGCTGGTTAGGGCAGCCCATCCTTGGACGGTGCCATTCTCATTTTGTTGTTGTGAGGAGAGGCTAGGTTAGAGGAGAGGAGGGCTCTTGTTTTGAGCTTTTTGCCATCCGAGCTTTGTGTTGCTAGGAGTGGCTTGTAACCCAATACCACGAGCTAATACAATCTTTCATCTTGCTGAAATCCAAGGATCAAATTCGTGCTCCTCTTCGTTTTGTGATTTTGTTCTTTGCGTTCTTCGTTTCATCCCTTCGATTCTTTCATGAGATTTTCCGTTTGAAGGGATGGATTGAAAATCCGTTTGAACATCTGTGTGCATCGTGAGAGTGAGAGACATCTTTCCACCGAAGGAATTCATCTAATTCCTCACGGGCACATAGATCGGGCGGATTTCATTTTCGGTTCTAAACTTTTCCCTTTTGCACGAGATGTGCAATTCATGAATTTCTAGTTGGGTTCAAGCCATGATCTCTTAGAGATAGCTCACTAACATAGTTGTGATCATCTGTGCAAAATTTGGTGAAGTTTGGAGTTGATTTGACTGAGTTTCGTGTTGATTTGGTGTTTGAACAGCGCTGTTTTGGGTTGACCGGACGCTGCTACAGTACGACCGGACGCTACAGTAATTTGCTAGAGTGCGTCCGGTGCTAAATTAACTGCTACAGTGATCTACAGTAACGACCGGATTCAGTGTGTTTTTTGACCGGACTCTGCGCTGTTACTGTTCATTGCGCTTGGTGCTACAGTACCTGCTATATAACAGTGACCGGACGCTACAGTACTGCTACAGTCTTTCGGTGCTGCAGTGACCGACGCTACAGTGTCGCTACAGTACCAGCGTCCGGTCAGTGCTGTTTTTCGTGCTATTTTGTCCATAGTTTTTGTGTTTGAGCTCCAATTTGAGTTCCGTTGGTTGCGTTGGTTTCCTAACTTTGTAAGGAACATTCTAAAGTACTTTTGTCACCAAATGGCTTAAGTATTTTTGGTTGGCACTTACTTTTTCTCTATAGGAGTGCAGTGCTTTTTCGGAGCTCCGATTTCCGTGGTGTGCTTGGTTGATCACGTGTGTGTTGTCCCGCTGTATTCTTAGGGAACATCCACCCAATTTTTGGGTCGTGGACATCACGGTTTGTTGTGATCTTTTCTCTTGTGTTGTGGAATTGGGACAACGTCTAATATTTCTGAAAAGAAATTTGAGGCTCCCATTCACCTCCCCTTTGGTCGCCAAATTGGTCCTTCAGTATGATATGATAAGAGTTCCACTAGATCTATACTCAACACAGGAATCAATCAAGAATGATAAATAAGATAAATATAATAGAACAGAGTAAACCATATAAAAGAGTTCCAACAGAGCATTCTCACCCAAGGTAGGATCGTAGCCAAAACTAGAAAGAGATAGATTAACTTCCTAACATGGTTCTAATTATAGGTCATAGACTACATCAATTAGTGCAATTATGTTTAGCAATCATGGTTAGAATAACTTATATTTATACTCAAGAGACATCATGCATGGAGGATCAGATCCAGAGTCTATCACCTCCGGGTGACAAGGTCTTACTTGCCCTATATTCGGGGAGTGGACTACAAAGGACTCAACAAGGCTATAAAGTCACCCTCATGATCTACCACTGCTGCTGGCCCGAAATATAGGCTTGCCTTCAGGGGGAGTCATTTTTGCTTTGCTGCTTCTCCACGTGCTCCGGATGCTCGTGTTCCAATTGGTATTGAGCTTGTCTTTGTGTTTTTCTCAATTGGTATCGAGCCTGCTAGTCGTGTTGAGCCGTTTTGCCTCTATCTTGAGGGACTAGCAGTCTTTGGTGATTTGAGCTTTCGAGCTAGTGGTTTTGAGCCTTTTTCTGCCTCTTCTTGAGGGCTAGCTCATTTTTGACTTGGTTGCGTCGAGCCGTTGCCCATGTCCATGGAAACCAAGGCTTTCGCTCTGTGTGATCGAGTTTTGCCGTGCCGACGGACCAGGAGCGGTGAAGGATGGGCGTGCCGTGTGTCGGACGTGCCATGCCGATGTACCCGAGCGGTGAAGGGCGGATGTGAGGCTTGGACCGATGGACCAAGAGGCCGGAGGACCAGTTGTGGGTAGCTGGCACGTGGCATGGCGAGCAAGATCACATGGGAATGTGCATGCATCGGCCGAGTCAGGAGGAAGACGATGGCGTCGTGGCACTTGGCGGGGGTCGGACATGGGCTTGCGTGGGGCGCAAGCGCCGTCGGCGAGTCAAGAAGGAAGGCGAAGGCGTTGTGCCCGACGTGGAGGCTGGACATGCATCGGCATCGGTGCCGGTGGTCGGGGTGTGCGAACCACATCCCGTCTATGGCGCGGGTTTGGTAGTTGAGCCTCGAAAAACTACCCTCGACGGTTTCCGAGTTTGGGCCTCAAAACTCGGGGTGGCCGGTTTCCGAGTTTGGGCCTCAAAACTCGGTGAGTGGACGGTTCCAGGTTTGGGCCTCAAAACCTGGGCTGGCGGGTTTACCGACTTGGGCCTCAAAACGGGTGGAGGTTCCTGTGGAACGGTCGACACGTGGCGACATCCTAGAGCTTGCTGCGGATACATGGGTGTATGTCGAGTCTCTGAGTGATGAGTGATTGTCAACTGGGATAATGCGAATGTTCTTTGGCTTGTGTTGTGCAGGTCTCGAGCACAGATACAGTGATCAAAGGCAAGGTGAAGGTCAAGTAGAGACGTGCCGTGCCGATAGACCGAGAGTGGCGAAGGCGGACATGAGGCTTGGACTGAGGGACCGGTGGCCCGAGGATCAGCTGTGGTGGCTGACAGCCTGGGACAGCGACGAGCGAAGACTTGCGCGGGCACATGTCGGGGACGGGGTGCACAGGCGGTGCATCCCCTCTAGCTCGGTTTGGTGGTGAAGCCACAGAAAACCACCGAGTGGACGGTTTTCCAGGTTTGGGCCTCAAAACCTGGGCGCTCTGATGGTTTCCGAGTTTAGGCCACAAAACTTGGGCTGAGGACGGTTTTCAGGTTTGAGCCTCAAAACTGGGTGCTGCGGGTTTGCTGAGTTTGGGCCCAAAACTCAGGCAATGGACGACTAGTTTCCCGGTTTTGGGCCTCAAAACGAGGTTGTCGTGAAGGCTGGTTTCCCGGTTTGGGCCTCAAAACCGGGGGCGAAGTCCGGGAAAAGGACGAGCGGGCGGTGGCGGCGCGTGGCGGCAATCGTTGAGGTTGCGTCGAGTAACGCTACCATTGTGCGGGCGTGGCCGTCGGATCACCAGCATCTTCGAGTTGGTCTAGAAAACCCTAGAGTTTAGCTGGTCGCTCTATAATTAGTGAGGGGTAGAGTAGGAATTAGAATTAGGATAGTAGAGGGAGAACACCCTCCTTCTTCTATCGCACCATTTGCTCTTTGCCTTCTATGTTTTCCTGCTCTCCCAATCCCCTGCTGTAGCAACTGAGACGCAGAGAACCATACCTCTGTGTACTGGGATTTTGAGGAAATGAGACCGTAATCTCACTGTTGTAGCGTGTGGTAGCCACACGGTTGCAGATCGATGTGTTGATTTGTTCGTGTTTGGTTCGTGTTCTCACGTTCTTCGTTTCTCCGTGATTTTCCACATACTCGATCTCCCTCCCTACTGCATCTTTTCAATTCACTTGAATCAACTTGTTCTTATAGTGAGGCGATTATTTCCACTGAAGGAATTTATCTAACTCCTCACGAACAAGTAGATCGGGTCGATTTCATTTTTCGTGGTGTCTTTTTCGGTTCATACACCTCCCCTTCGATTTCCCGTTGATTGAATCAATTTGAGCGGATGATTTCTTGGGGATAGTCTCATAACTACCTTGTGATCATCTTCTCTAAGTTTGGGAACGTGGGATTGTGATTTGATTCAGATTTTGGAGGTTGTGTGTGAAGGGCGACCGAAATCGCCTTCACTGTGAGGTCGCGGACTGTCCGCGCGCATCGGGGACGAGCCGGACCAGTGGCTGTGTTCCTCGGCCGTTTTGTTTTGAGTGACCGGCGGACAGTCCGCCGTTGGAGTTGCGGGACAGTCCGGGAACGTCCAGGGGACTTGCAGCAACTGTGCTGTTTCAGGGATTTTGCCGGCGGACAGTCCGCCATCCCCCCGCGGACAGTCCGCGGTTGAGCCGGACAGTCCGGGACCGTACTGGCGGACAGTCCGGGAGTTGGCTGCTTGTTGAGTTTTAGTGCGTTTGCTCTCCGGACTTCTTCGCTTGGTTTTCGGACTTCTCGGTTGGCTTCTTAGTTCACCTAGGAACCTCTCTAAGTATCCTTGCTACTTGTTAGCATCGGTATTTGGGGATTTCCCGACATAGCCTTCAATCTACGTTTGGGACTCAGTTTCTAAGGATCGAAATTGTGCCGGTGCTTTTGGCTTTTGGTTTGCTATCGCTTTGTGGTGCCTCGCTGTGATCCTAGGGATCATCCACCCTCTTCCAAGGGTCGTGGGCATCACGGTTTCGATCGAAGCTTTTGAGGGTTGATTTGTGGGACAAAGGCCAAAGTTTCAAGAGAAATTTTTGAGCTCCCATTTGTTGATGGTCCTTAAACACCTATTTTACCATCAAAATTTGACCCTAAAATCCACCAAAAAGGCATGAAATGTAGTCAAATAGGTTTCAAACTAACCAAATTCCACATGTCCATAGAATTTTATTTGAATGCAGGATTTGAACCAAATTTGGACATATGGACCCACCAGAGGCCAAGCCCACACAGCAAGGCCCAAATGGCCTAAGGGGGGTGGCGCCCGCCACCCTAGGTGGCGCCCGCCACCTCTAAGTGGTGCCCGCAACTTGGGTTGGCCCAAGTTCCACTCCCTGCCACATCACCGATCCGTGTGACCTCCCCAAGGCCAAATCTTGGCCCTTGGTCACTAGGTCAGTGGCATCGGACGGCTCAGGATGAAGTGGCGTGGATCAAGGCTGAATGGCGGTTGCTAGGACATGCAACCGACCTCCAAACCGCCTTGGACAACCACCTGGAGGCCATAGGATCAACAACGAAGCATCCAGCGGCCAGGAGACTGGCGGCCGCCAGTAGGGGTGGCGCCCGCCACCTGACTTAACCCTAGGTCGGTTGGCTGCCCCCTATAAGTACCCCCCTCACTCCTCAAGACTATAAATACCCCCTGGTGACACCACTTCATTTGTACCATCGTAACACACCAAAAGAAAGCAAAGCAACACCAAGCAAGAGAAGCAGAGAGCAAGTTAGAAGCTCAGAGAGCTTAGGCAAGTAGGTTAGCTAGTTGAGAGAGTATAGCTCTAGTGCCCTCGCTACAGCGCGACTCTTAGTTTAGCACAACTCAGCCTAAGTTCTGGTATAAGGAGCGTAGAGCTTGCTAGAGAGAGAGAGCGGGTGCGAGCGACTGGCATCAGAGGTTGGTTGATTTCCCGGCATCTCTGGTCTAGTTTGCTCTCTTGTATCTCAGGTACATTTATCTTTATCTCAGTATTACTTTAAGCATTACTTTCAGTATTACTTTCAGTATTACTTTATCAAGTACCTTGAGTGTGACCTAGCTATCCTACAGATCAATTCACTTAGCCATAGTAGTTAATCTCTAGTGAGCTTAGTGTTTGATCTTTGCCAATAGGTTACTTAGTTAGCCTAGTGTTATCTTATTAAGTCAAGTATTTGCTCTAACGTCCGCAAGGGTGTCTCCATTCAAAGCTAGGGTAGAGATAGTTAGAATATAGTTAAGCGTGGTGCTTAGTTATAGACTTACCTTCAGATACGGCTGGACCCCCGGATAGCTGTGGTAGCAAGCAGGTGGTGACAGCCCTGTGCGCCTTGAATTCCACCACGTAGTTGGCCCAGTTTAACAGTAAGGCTCGTTGTGCTAGCGTTCAACCTAAGTAAGTGGTAAAGGCTAGTACGCCTCGATACTTGACAAGACAGGAATAAAACTTTACTTAACTTAGTTGCTTTATTGTCTTTTGCCTGCCCTGCTTCGTAACTATCTTGCTTCGTAGTTATCTTGCTTGGTAGTTATCTAGGATTAGTTATCAGTAGTTAGTAGTATTAGTTAGTTATCCTAATCCCTTTATCTACCTATCCAACCACCTTACCTTAGCCATCCATTTCATCCTTACCTATCCACCCATATATTCATTCTAGCCTTTCATCATCCCTTCTCCCCTTTTCCTTTTTCTCTTTTCTTCGACTCTCATCCCCTCCTTAACTCGACTCATACACCACCCTAGCCTTCCCTTGGGATCAAATAAATTGACACCTGGTACTCCCAGGCGAAGTACTACTACGATAGTTCTGTGCGCTTGCAGAATCTCCTCCTGGTAGATTGCATTCTCTCTAGCTAGCTCCTACTAGTGTCGGGATTGACAACCCCGCTTGGCATTAGTAGATAGCTGCTTTAGCTCCACTCTTTAGGTATAGTGACCGGTCTTGCTTCAAGCATTTCTGACGCCGTTGCCGGGGATAGACTCCATAGTCTACTCCTAGTAATAACGTTAGCAAGTGCCAACAAGCATTCCTGGGCCGTTACCGGGGATAGTTGCCTAGCACTATCTTTAGTGAAGCTAAGAACTACCAACAAGCATTTCTGGCGCCGTTGCCGGGGAAGGCAATCGGTGTATCGGTTGAGTCCGTGTCGAATTATCTTCATTTAAGCTCCCGCTTAACGAATCCCATCTTACCCCATTCTTTCTTTCCTTAGTCCTTCTTATCTTTTTCCTTCATCTTCTTCAACTTCTTTCTTTCTTATCTCGTTCTATCTTCACGATGGCCAATAAGACCATTCGTGAATTTTCTGCTCCTTCTGCCGCTAATGTAGCGATAGGACCAGACGTGATTGATGCCAACCTCAATTTTGAGTTGAAACCGGCTCTGATCATGATGGTCCAAGCTAGCCCGTTCTGTGGCAAGGCTCATGAGGGTGCCAATGCTCACCTCTAACAATTTTTGGAGATTTGCGGCACCTTCACCCTTAAGGGATACCCAAGAAGCCATCCGTCTTCGTCTCTTTCCTTTATCTTTGCTAGGAAAAGCGAAGCAATGGTTCTATACCGATCGCAACGCTGTAGACACATGGGACAAGTGTTCCAATGCTTTTCTCGCCAAATTCTTTCCGTTGGGCAAGACAAATGCTCTGCGCAACAAAATCTCCAGCTTTACGCAACAAGCCAAGGAATATATTCCCGAGGCTTGGGAGAGGTTGCAAGAGTATGTCGTTGCTTGTCCACACCACAGTATGGAGGACTGGCTATTTATCTAGAACTTCTACCATGGCCTAACCCCTCTCTCTAGAAGCCATTTGGATGCCGCCGGCGGCGGTGCATTCTTTTCTCTGAATGTTGCAGATGCTAAGGCTCTCATAGAGAAGATGGTGTCAAACCAAGGATGGAATGATGAAAAGACTACAACCCCATAAGCGAGGTATGCATTCCCTTAAGGAGGCCGACATGATCATGGCCAAGATGGACCTGCTGGCAAAGAAGCTGGACAGCTATGAGAAGATGAACCAACAGGAGAGTGTCCAATCTCTAGAATCCTAAAGACTTGTGACTTGTGAAGTCTGTGAGAAACCGGACATTCTGGGAGCCACTGCCCCGAGCTACATGAAGATTTGAACTTCATCAACAACAATAACGGTTTCCGTCAACAGAATCAAGGATGGAATCAGCCTGCAAACTCTCAACGTAACAATTCATTCCGCCGCTCTAATTTTCATAATTCCGATAGTCTCTCATTCTTGAAAAATTTAGTTACTCACAAGGTAGAACTACTGATTTCTTGAATAAGAAATTAATGTCGAAGGATAAAACCCTTGAGAATATAAATGCTAAATTGGAAGATTTCTCATCTGCTCTGAAAAACCAATTAAGCTTTAATAAGATGTTAGAAACCCAATTAGCTCAACTTGCTGCTATCATACCATCTTTTGAAACTGGCAAAATTCCTGTTAAACCTAACATGGAAACTGCTAATATGGTTGAAATAAAATATGAAGATCAAACCATGACTGTTAAAAAGGGTGATCCTGGTAGTCCCATAATTAGATGCTCAATCTTTGGTGAAGTCTTTAAAAATGCCATGTGTGATTTAGGATCGAGTGTGAACATTTTATCTAAAGATTTCTATGAAAACTCGTTCTTTCCACCCATGTCATCCACATCTGCCTATGTTGTGCTAGCTGATCAATCCACTTGCTATGTAGAAGGAATAGTTAATGATTTACCTGTTCATATTAGAGGTTCATATGTTCCTGCTGATTTCATAATAATAGATATGGGAAATAGGAAAGATGTGCCTCTAATTTTAGGTAGACCCTTCTTGAACACTGTTGATGCCTGCATATATGTGGGAAGTGGTAAAATTCAAATGACATTAGGAAGGAGGAAGGAAATATCTCTTTTTCCCGTGGTCCCGCATATGCCGCTAAACATGCAGGAAGCAAAACCCGTTCTTACCAAGAAGAGGCGCCCAAGAACAAGGTGGAGCAGAAAGAAAGAACAACCTCCTCCTGAGTTGTGTAATTCACATAACAAAGGAGAGGTGCCAAAGAAGAAGAACCAGATGGAGTACTTAAAGAAGAAGCACCCAAGGAAGAAGATCCACCCGATAAGGATGAAACTCCATGGACCTAAGGTATGGTTTTACTTTTAATTTTCCCTTCAATTTTCCCTTTTCGAATAAATAACATATGTCATGCATGTAACTAAAAAAAATCAGTTATCATTAGTTATATGCATAGGTATATGTTAACTTAGTTAGAACAATAAAATATCAAAATAGGATAGTTTCCCTTTTCACAACATTAGATAGTTTCCCTTTTAATAAAATGAGAAGAGCTCCGACCGAGAAAGAAGAAGGCCCTTCACCAAGCAAGAAGCCAGCTTGGGGAGACTCCCGCTCCAATAAGGTATGTCTCAAGCCTACACTTTATATTCAGTTCTTAAATTCTATATCTTTTGAATGTCACATGCTTGCCTAAATAACCATTCCATGAATCAAATTGATAAAATCTGCTTAAACAAGTTGAAACCTGAATAAGATTTGAAATATGTCATGCAAATGCTATTGTTATGGTTTGAATGACTAGTCTTATCTAAGTTGTAGCTTTTGTGGGTTGCACATGCTTTAACTGAAATCATGCTTAGTGAGTAAAGTTAGTAAGAAATGGAGTAATTCTTTAAACTTGTTAAGGTGAAATTAGGACCTAATCTGGAGGATTTCTTTTAAAAATTATGAAAACCTTGCTAAAAGTTCCTCCTAGATTTTATCCCATCCCACCACCAGCCAATATTTGTTAGTCATTAGTCAAAACCACAAAGAGCTTTGTTTGTGTTGAGCTTGTTAGACCTCATAGATCTTAGTAGAGAAGCTTATCATATCTTTTGAATCAAGATTCACGCACACCCACCATAATTTACCTACTTTCCACTTTGGAAGTTTGCAACCACCAAATAAATTGCTTATTCTCTACACCGGAGATATGCAATACCCTGCCAAACATCCCATTGCTAGCCTTATGCTTATCCTACACTGGGAATAAGCATTTCTCCCTCTTTCCCCTTTTCATTTCAAAAATCCTTTCCTATAGATGTCTGGGGATATCTAGACCTAAAAGAGAGAGAGAGAGAGAGAGAGAGAGAGAGAGAGAAACGAGCAAAGTAGCTCAAGAAAGGACTATGTCCTGTGAAAAAAAAGGTGAGCAAAGTAGCTCAAAAGAGGACTATGTCCTAAGAAAATGTGAGGGACACATCTTTTGTCCACTCACTTTGTATCCAAAGAGAGAGAGAGAGAGAGGAGAGAGAGAGAGAGAATTATCATTAGCTCTAGACCCAGATATTAACTAGAAGGATTATGAAATACCTCTCTATACACTTCCACATAACCACACATGCACATCTTGATCAATTTTTATGATTTGCTGCTCCTTATGATCTGAGTGTCTAGCTTAGCAATAAAACATCAGGCAATTTGCTCATGGTTCTTAGCCTACCTATAAACTCCAATATCATCTTTAGAAATAGGAGAGGCTACATTTTGGCCTAAGTGAGGATTTAAACACCATTGAGTGATTGAGTGAATCTTGGAGGACTTAAGCAAGTTGTTATCTTTTGAAACCATGAAAAACCTCCAGACAGAATCCTAGTCAAACTTAAGCAAGATAAAAGTTTCCTATCTACTGCTTATTTCACTCTTGCATGTTTGAAGTGAAAAGCTATAAGCCCCACATTGCTATGATTAATGATATATGCTAAGTTATTTCTCACTATACAATATGCACTTGCAGACATCTTAAGTTGCTATCCATTTCATGCTCAATGGTTAAACCGCATTGTTGCTCGAGGGACGAGCAACAGGTTAGCTTGGGGGAGCTTGTTGATGGTTGTTGACACTCCTTATGGATTCACTCTAAGATTGAGCCACATAAAATAATGAACTAGTGAAAGCACCAAAGAGTGTACGGGACACTACTAACTCCACTTAACGTCAAGTTGTCATCCCCAACATGAAGCTAGCAATGTAATTATATCAGGGCACTGGATTTAAGAGATAGATATTTACCGCAAGCGCACAGATAAATATACCCGTTGTAGAAGCATTTCACCCAAGCTAGTCTCAGGTATCGTTATTTATATTTTAGCCTAGAGACTAATCAATTCAAGATATGATGGTATTGTAAGGACTTAACAACATTTAATATGGCACACACTTAAGACTGATAACACACTAATTACTTTGAACAGGAATCAGGTTACAGAGTAAATAATATGATAAATAAAGGATAGCAGAGATTAGATCAATCAAGGATAAACTTAGAACAGTACTGCCTAGCAAGTGATGATTAGAACATGTATTAATAAGGAACATTCCTAAGTTATTCTAATTACAAGTCATAGCATACATTGATTAGTGCAATATAATTTGGCAATCATTGGCTAAGTCACGTCATATTTATAGTCAAGAGACAACTCCATAGTTAAGGTATTAAACAAGGTAACCCTTAAACCATGAGTTAACTGAGCCATACTGAACACTATATTCGGGAGGTGGAATACAGCGGACTCAACAGGTCTGTCACACCCACGATCTACCACTCTATCCGGAACATAGGACGCATTCACAGATAAATAATGTATAGGACCATGCCTACACATCATTCATCACCCACCCGTTGTACTTTAAGATGAGCGCTATACGAACATGAGTATAAACATAAAGATGAATTATCTATGCCAAATATATAATCAAAGTAGTATAAGCATTATAACTAAGAATATAATCATTGATGTCTTAATCATATCAATTGTATTGCTATCTAGAACACTATAATGAACAATAAGGTGAATTAGGTCATCGAGAAGAACTAAAGTACGAACTAGAACATGAACTAGCATAAGATTATGAACTAGAAGATGAACTAGACAATGAACATGAACTAGACGATGAACTAGAACATAAACAATGAAGAACAAAGATGAACTAGAAGAGCAATTATGAAATAGATCCATAATGTTAATACAAGAGAGAAGATCTTGGGTTTACGAGCCTTCTCGTGACTAGATCAGGAATCCAAGCGAAGCTTGCCTCCTCTAATCCTATTCTATCTACTAATCTAGGTGGATGTAGTCCTAAAGCCTCCGATTGATCTCCTTCTGATTGATCTAACCTGATGAATGAATTGCCTGATGCCTTTATTCCTAGAGAGGGGGCCAGGGGGCTGTTTATATAGCCCTGGGCGATGAACGTGGCCCTTGGATCAAACCGACTTGAGGTACGGTCGAGATGCATCCTGGAGGTCGGTGGAAGTAGCTTGCAGAAGACGAAAGCGCGGGGCCTCCGTGGCGAACGACCGGTGGGCCTATGGGACCGGTCGGTCCCACAGGTACGCCTCCTGGGTGCCCTTCCTGTGGTGTCTTCTTACGTCCTTTGGAGTCTTCTAGAAGTATCCCGACGTGGCGGTTTGCGGATATTCCCGACGGTTTCCTTCTATGGGAAGCTATTGGTGTTGATTTCCTGTTTAGCCTGCAGAATCATTAGTCACCAAAACTCGTGGAATATTGTCAGTTAAAACCCTAACCTTTGTTGGTGATCAAATTCTAGCCCTTTTCATATTTATTTATCTCTTAATTATGATAGTTAACTAGTGTCAACAATGGTCCTTAAACACCTATTTTACCATCAACATTTGACCCTAAAATCCACCAAAAAGGCATGAAATGTAGTCAAATAGGTTTCAAACAAACCAAATTCCAAATGTCCATAGAATTTTATTGAGTGCAGGATTTGGACCAAATTTGGACATATGGACCACCAGAGGCCAAGCCCACTCAGCAGGGCCCAAATGGGCCTAAGGGGTGTGGCGCCCGCCACCACTAGGTGGCGCCCCGCCACCTCTAAGTGGCGCCCGCCACTTGGGTTGGCCCAAGTTCCACTCCCTGCCACGTCACCGATCCGTGTGGACCTCCCTAAGGCCAAA
This sequence comes from Coix lacryma-jobi var. lacryma-jobi, assembly GCA_009763385.1. Lineage (NCBI taxonomy): Eukaryota > Viridiplantae > Streptophyta > Magnoliopsida > Poales > Poaceae > Coix > Coix lacryma-jobi. The sequence continues at coordinate 315,804 of VDCT01000747.1, read as the reverse complement.
TCTTGGCCCTTGGTCACTAGGTCAGTGGCATCGGGAGGCTCAGGATGAAGTGGCGTGGATCAAGGCTGAATGGCGGTTACTAGGACATGCAAACCGACCTCCAAACCGCCTTGGACAACCACCTGGAGGCCGTAGGATCAACAACGAAGCATCCAGTGGCTAGGAGACTGGCGGCCGCCAGTAGGGGGTGGCGCCAGCCACCTGACCTAACCCTAGGTCGGTTGGCTGCCTCCTTAAGTACCCCCCTCACTCCTCAAGACTATAAATACCCCCTGGTGACACCCACTTCATTTGTACCACCGTACCACACCAAAGAAAGCAAAGCAACAACAAGCAAAGAGAAGAAGAGAGCAAGTTAGAAGCTCAGAGAGCTTAGGCAAGTAGGTTAGCTAGTAGAGAGAGTATTGAAGGACGAGAAAGCACTAGCGAGGCGACCAGAGGAGGGGTGAATGGAAGCCACAAAAATTTCTTTCGAAACATTGGCAAAATGTCCCAAAAATGAACCCCGGAAAGCTTCAACCAAAACCGTGATGCCACGACCCTTTGGAAGAGGGTGGATGATCCCTAGGATCACAGCGAGGGCACCACAAAGTGATAGCAAACCAAACGCCAAAAAAACACCGGCACAAGTTTGCCCCTTGAAAACGAGTCCCGAACGTAGATAGACGGCTACGTCGAGAAATCTCCAAATACCAATGCTAACGAGTAGCAAAGATACCTAGAGAGGTTCCTTGGTCAACTCTAGGCCAAACGAGAAGTCCGGAAATCAAGCAAAGAAGACGGGAGAGCAAATGCACTAAACCGCAACAAGCAGCCGACTCCCGGACTGTCGGCCCTAGGGTCCCGGACTGTCCGGGCTACTGCGGATGTCCACCAGCCGACCCGGACTGTCCGCCGGCTGAAAACGCAAAACAGCAGCGCTGTTGCAAGTCCCTGGACCGTCCCGGACTGTCCGCGAAAACCAACGACGGATGTCCGCCGGTCAAACCAAACAAAACAGCCGAGCAGCGCGACCACTAACTCGGTCGAGGCCGACGCGCGGACTGTCCGCGACCACAGCGGTGGTGAACTGTCTGCGGCGTAACTGATGAACAGAAAGGGCGATTTTGGTCGCCCTCAACTCAAATCTTCTCCAATTCGATTCCAACCAAAATCCCACATTCCCAAACTTGGAGAGGATGATACGGAGTTAGTTAGGTGACTATCCAAGAAATCATCTGCTCAAATCAACTCAAACACGGAGAATCGAAAGGGGAGGAGTATGAACCGAAAAAAAAAGCGCCACGACGAAAACGAAATCGACCCGATCTACTTGTTCGTGAGGGAGTTAGATGAATCCTTTGGTCGAAATGACCTCCTCACTATAAAGAACAAGATGATTCAAGTGGATTTCGAAAAGACGCAGTATAGAGAGAGATCGAGTGATGGGAAAATCGTGGAGAAACGAAGAACGCGAAGAAACACGAACCAAAACGCGAATTAACACATCGATCTACAAACCGTGTGGCTACCACACGCTACAACAGTGAGGTTATGGCCTCACTTCCTCAAAATCTCCAGTACCAGAGGTACGGTTCTCTGCAGATCTCAGCTAGCTACAGCAGGGGATTGGTGAGAGGAGAGAGTAGGAAACCTTAGAAGCAAAGAGCAAATGACTGAGATAGAATGGGAGGAGGGTGTCTCCCTATACTGAAGGACCGAGAATGCACTAGCAAGGTGACAGAGGGGGGGTGAATGGGAGCTCAAATATTTCTTTCGAAACTTGGCGATGTCCCAAATATCACCCCCAAAAGCTACGACCAAGAACGTGATGCCCACGACCCTTGGAAGAGGGTGGGATGATCCCTAGGATCACAGCGAGGGCACCACAAAGTGATAGCCAAAAAACCAAAACGCCAAAAACACCGGCACAAGTTTGCCCTTGAAACCGAGTCCCGAACGTAGATAGACGGCTACGTCGAGAAATCTCCAAATACCAATGTAACGAGTAGCAAAGATACCTAGAGAGTTCCTTGGTCAAATCTCGGGCCAAACGAGAGAAGTCCGGAAAATCAAGCAAAGAAGCCGGGAGAGCAAATGCACTAAACCGCAACAAGCAGCCGACTCCCGGACTGTCGGCCCTAGGGTCCCGGACTGTCCGCGGCTACTGCGGACTGTCCGCCAGCCGACCCCGGACTGTCCGCCGGCTGAAAACGCAAAACACAGCAGCGCTGTTGCAAGTCCCCTGGACCGTCCCGGACTGTCCGCGAAAACCAACGAGGACTGTCCGCCGGTCAAACCGAAAACACACGCCGAGCCGCGCGACCACTGACTCGGTCGAGGCCCGACGCGCGGACTGTCCGCGACCCCAGCGGTGAACTGTCCGCGGATGAACAGAAAAGGGCGATTTTGGTCGCCCTCAACTCAAATCTTCTCCAATTCGATTCAAAACCAAAATCCCACATTCCCAAACTTGGAGAGGATGATCACGAGTAGTTAGGTGACTATCCCCAAGAAATCATCTGCTCAATCAACTCAAACACCGGGAAATCGAAAAGGGGAGGAGTATGAACCGAAAAAAGCGCCACGAAAACGAAATCGACCCGATCTACTTGTTCGTGAGGAGTTAGATGAATTCCTTTGGCGAAATGACCTCCTCACTATAAAGAACAAGATGATTCAAGTGGATTTCGAAAAGGACGCAGTATAGAGAGAGATCGAGTGATGGGAAAATCGTGGGGAGAACGAAGAACGCGAAGAACACGAACCCAAAAAAGCGAATTAACAACATCGATCTACCAACCGTGTGGCTACCACACGCTACAACAGTGAGGTTATGGCCTCACTTCCTCAAAATCTCCAGTACACAGAGGTACGGTTCTCTGCAGATCTCAGCTAGCTACAGCAGGGGATTGGGAGAGTAGGAAACCCTAGAAGCAAAGAGCAAATGACTGAGATAGAATGGGAGGAGGGTGTCTCCCATACTGAAGGACGAGAAGAGAATGCACTAGCAAGGTGACCAGAGGGGGGGTGAATGGGAGCTCAAATATTTCTTTCGAAACTTTGGCCGATTGTCCCAAAATCATCCCCCAAAAGCTACGACCAAGAAGTGATGCCCACGACCCTTGGAAGAGGGTGGATGATCCCTAGGATCACAGCGAGGCACCACAAAGTGATAGCAAACCAAACGCCAAAAACACCGGCACAAGTGTTTGCCCCTTGCAAAACCGAGTCCCGAACGTAGATAGAGGCTACGTCGAGAAATCTCCAAATACCAATGCTAACGAGTAGCAAAGATACCTAGAGAGGTTCCTTGGTCAAATCTAGGGCCAAACGAGAAGTCCGGAAATCAAGCAAAGAAGCCGGGAGAGCAAATGCACTAAACCGCAACAAGCAGCCGACTCCCGGACTGTCCGGCCCTAGGGTCCCGGACTGTCCGCGGCTACTGCGGACTGTCCGCCAGCCGACCCGGGACTGTCCGCCGGCTGCTGAAAACGCAAAACAGCAGCACTGTTGCAAGTCCCCTGGACCGTCCCGGACTGTCCGCGAAAACCACGACGGACTGTCCGCCGGTCAAAGTCAAAACCGAAACAACACAGCCGAGCCGCGCGACCACTGACTCGGTCGAGGCCCGACGCGGCGGACTGTCCGCGACCCCAGCGGTGAACTGTCCGGGATGAACAGAAAGGGATTTTTGGTCGCCCTCAACTCAAATCTTCTCCAATTCGATTTCAAACCAAAATCCCACATTCCCAAACTGGAGAGGATGATCACGGAGTAGTTAGGTGACTATCCCCAAGAAATCATCTGCTCAAATCACTCAAACACCGGGAAATCGAAAGGGGAGGAGTATGAACCGAAAAAGCGCCACGAAAACGAAATCGAACCCGATCTACTTGTCGTGAGGAGTTAGATGAATTCCTTTGGTCGAAATGACCTCCTCACTATAAAGAACAAGATGATTCAAGTGGATTTCGAAAAGACGCAGTATAGAGAGAGATCGAGTGATGGGAAAATCGTGGAGAGAAGAACGAAGAACGCGAAGAACACGAACCAAAACGCGAATTAACACATCGATCTACAACCGTGTGGCTACCACACGCTACAACAGTGAGGTTATGGCCTCACTCCTCAAAATCTCCAGTACACAGAGGTACGGTTCTCTGCAGATCTCAGCTAGCTACAGCAGGGGATTGGGAGAGTAGGAAACCCTAGAAGCAAAGAGCAAATGACTGAGATAGAATGGGAGGAGGGTGTCCCTATACTGAGGACCGAGAATGCACTAGCAAGGTGACCAGAGGGGGGGGTGAATGGGAGCTCAAATATTTCTTTCGAAAACTTTGGTCCGATTGTCCCAAAATCATCCCCCAAAAGCTACGACCAAAACGTGATGCCCACGACCTTGGAAGAGGGTGGATGATCCCTAGGATCACAGCGAGGCACCACAAAGCGATAGCAAACCAAACCGCAAAAGCACCGGATCAAGTTCAACCTCAAAAACCATTCCCTAACGTAGATAGATGGCTACGTCGAGAAATCCCCAAATACCAATGCTAAAAGTAGCAAAGATACCTAGAGAGGTTCCTTGGTCAACTACAAGGCAAAACGAGAAGTCCGGAAACCAAGCGAACAAGCGGGGGAGAGCAAACGCACTAAAGGAGGGGCTAAAACAGGATTCCGGACTATCCGCCGATACGGTCGCGGACTGTCTGCCCAGTGGCGGAATGTCCGGGCTCAGGTCGCGGACTGTCCGCCGACCAAAAGAGCAAAACGCACTGCTGCTGAAGTCCCCTGGATAGTTCCTGGACTGTCCACGAAAACCAACGGCGGACTGTCCGCCGGTTTCAAAATTCGGCACTGTTCACCGAGACAACACAGCCACTGCTCGGCTGAGTCCGACGCGCGGACTGTCCGCCGGTCAAAACCGCGGACTGTCCGCCAACGAGCAGAGAGGGCGATTTCAGTCGCCTCTCTTCAAAATCTCTCCAAAATTCGATCGAAATCAAAATCCCACTTTCCCAAACTTGCAGAAGATGATCACGGGGGTTAGGAGACTATCCCAAGAAATCATCGCTTAAAACGATTCAATCACCAGGAAATCGAAAGGGGAAGATCAAGAATGAAAAAGCACCACGAAAACAAAATCAACACGATCTACTTGTTCGTGAGGAGTTAGATGAATTCCTTCGGTGGAAATGATCTCTTTCAAAAACGAACAAGTTGATTCAAACGGATTTTGCAAATAAGACGCAGTAGGGAGAGAGATCGAGTGACGGGGAAATCGCGGAGAAACGAAGAACGCGAAGAACACGAACCAAAATGCGAATCAAGTCATCGATCTGCAACCGTGTGGCTACCACACGCTACAACAGTGAGGTTACGGCCTCACTTCCTCAAAATCTCCAATACACAGAGGTATGGTTCTCTGCGGATCTCAGCTAGCTACAACAGGGGATTGGGGGAGCAGGAAACCCTAGAAGCAAAGAGCAAATGACTGAGATAGATGGGGAGGTGGGTGTCTCCCCCTACTTATCCTAATTTTAACTATTCCTAATTCCCACTCTACCCCTAACTACTTACAGAGCGAACCAGCTAAACCCTAAGGTTATTCTGGACCAACTCGATGGTAGGTGGATCCGACCGCCATGCCCGCACAACTCGTAGCGTTGCCTCGACGCAACCTCCCGATTGCCGCCACGTGCCGCCACCGCTCTGCGTCCTTTTCCTGGATGTCGCACCCCCGGTTTTGAGGCCCAAACCGGGAAACCAGCCTTCACGACCAACCCCCGTTTTGAGGCCCAAACCAGGAAACCAGCCCACCAGCGCCTGAGTTTTGTGGCCCAAACTCAGCAAACCCGCAGCACCCAGGTTTTGAGGCCCAAACCTGGAAACCGTCCTCAGCCTGAGTTTTGTGGCGAAACTCGGAAACCATCCGTGCCCAGGTTTTGAGGCCCAAACCTGGAAACCGTCCACCCGATGGTTTTTCTCTGGCTCTACCACCAAACCGAAACTGTAGAGGGGATGCACCGCCCGTGCACCCCGTCCACCGACACGTGTCCCCAAGTCCACAACTTAGGCAACACATGACCGCAAGTCTTCGCTCGTCGCTGTCCCAGGCTGTCAGCCACCACAGCTGATCCTCGGGCCACCGGTCCCTCAGTCCAAGCCTCACGTCCGCCCTTCGCCACTCTCGGTCCATTGGCACGGCACGTCTCTACTTGACCTTCACCTTGCCTCTGATCACTGTATCTGTGCTCGACACCTGCACAACACAAGCCAAAGAACATGCGCATCATCCCAGTTGACAATCACTCATCACTCGGAGACTCGGCATACACCCATGTATCCGCATCTACTTATCCTAATTCTAATTCCTACTCTACCCCTCTCTAATTACAGAGCGAACCAGCTAAACCCTAGGGTTATTCTGGACCAACTCGAAGGTGTTGGTGATCCGACGGCCACGCCGCGCACAACTGGTAGCGTTGCCTCGATGCAACCTCACCGATTGCCGCCACGTGCCGCCACCGCTCCGCTTGTCCTTTTCACGGACTTCGCCCCCAGTTTTGAGGCCCAAACGGGAAACCAGCCTTCACGACCAACCCTCGGTTTTGAGGCCCAAACTGGGAAACCAGCCTCCAAGTCCATGCCCTGGTTTTGAGGCCGAAACCAGGAAACCCGCCAGCGCCCAGGTTTTGAGGCCCAAACCTGGAAACCGTCCTCAGCCCTAGTTTTGTGGCCCAAACTCAGAAACCCACAGCACGCCCAGGTTTTGTGGCCCAAACTTGGAAACCGTCCACTCGGTGGTTTTTTTTGTGGCTCAACCACCAAACCGACGCTGTGTAGAGGGATGCACCGCCCGTGCACCCCGTCCACCGACACGTGTCCCCAGGTCCTCGACCCGAGCAACACTATGTCCCACAAGTCTTCGCTCGTCGCTGTCCCAGGCTGCCAGCCACCACAGCTGATCCTCAGGCCACCGGTCCCTCAGTCCAAGCTTCACGTCCGCCCTTCACCGCTCCCGGTCCGTCGGCACGGCACGTCTCTACTTGACCTTCACCTTGCCCTCGATCACGTCTCTGTGCTCGACACCTGCACAACACAAGCCAAAGAACCTGCGATCAAACCCGTTGACAATCACTCATCACTCAAGACTCGGCATACACCCATGTATCCGCAATCTCCCCCTTGATGAGTGCATTGTCAACTACACACACAAATCATAATGGAAATAGAATGAAGGAAGAAAGGAGAGGAGAGAACTCGACCAAATGACCCAAAAGCGTAGCAAAGCCAAAGAAGGTCAAGTGAAAAGAGCAAGACAACTTGGTCCCCAAAGACATGGGCAACGGCTCGACGCAACCAAGCAAAGCAAAGCTAGCCCTCAAGAAGAGGTAGAATAGGCTCAACACCGCTAGCAGATACCAATTGAAAAATCAAGGCAAAATGCTAGTCCCTCAAGACAGAGGCACAGAGGCTCAACACAACTAGCAGAAAGCTTGACATCAACTAAAAACCCGAAACCAACTGAAGCAAAGATGCGACTGCTAGTCCCTCAAGATAGAGGCAAAGGCTCAACACAACTAGCAAAGTGCTCTGAACCAATTGGAAATTTCAAAAAATTATCACGAGCAAACTCCCCCTTGCATGGTGCACACAACCGATTCCTCTTCCCTTAGTTGAACATGGGAGGCATGATTTGTCCAAATTCTCCCCCTTAGTTGAAAATGCACCATCAAGTGAAAAATGCAACATTAAGTCTCAAGCAAGGTCCCCCTGGGAAAATGCACCATCAAATGTGCCAATAAGAGAAGTTCTCCCCCTTCCAAAATGCATATGAGTCATAGTGCAAGTTAGCAGCTTCAGGAATATAGTCAAGAAAATGCAAATGCTCTAAACAGTATAGCTCCAAACGACTCACTGGAAAGCATACAAGCTAGCAAAGGCTCAAACTGATCACCAAATATGAATTATGAACATATGAGCAAAGTGAGCAGTTTTTAGCCAAAAAGGTATTCACCATCAAAATAGCACAAAACATGTATAGACAGGAATTCAGTCAAGTGCTAAACATGTATACAAGGTGAACTACCCCTAGCACAGTTCAATCATCATGCTATAGAGTGAAACATAGTCTTGTGTATCCAAATTTATCGAGCGGAGTTGCAGCGGTTAAGATTACACAAGTTAAATTTCAGCATGTGATTGCGAGAGGTTGAAAGCTTGTCATTGCCTAACTTTTCAACTGCGCGAAGCCTATGCAGAAGCAATCAGAAGCTTAAAGCAATAGTTTCGGTCACACTACACAACTCAAAGTTTAACTCAAGGTGCAATAAGAAACAGTCTCGAAACTGTGATGTGTTGACAAGCAATTCCATCTTGATTTTCAATTCACTTAAAACTTGGTTCAGATTTTATTGACAGAATATGAACAGACCAAGCAAGTGACAGACTCAGAACTAGAGACATAGCAGCCTAGCATATATGAAAAGCACGAGTGAATTCAACACATCCTACACATGCTAGATGCATATCTCAATGGTGAACATTTTCAAGTTTTATGTTTGTTAAGTAGATTCACCATTCAAAAAATAGCTCAACTCACAACATGTATTAGTGATCAGAAAGAGCATAAGCTACTAGCATCAGCATATAGCATCGGAGCATACTAAATAGAGCATAATGACATTTTAAAGATTATATACATGAAGCTCAGAATGGAAAAGCGTATGCTGAAATGCAAAAGAAAAACAAACCAAACGAGAAAATAGTCAGTCTATGATACAAGATCCAAAATGTTTCCCCCATCTAAAAGGGGAAGCACACACCAAGCTCACCCCTCAACCGATTAAAGGTTGATTCATCCAAAGGCTTGGTGAAAATATCAGCTAACTGATGATGAGTATCGACATGACGAAGGTCGATATCACCCTTCTCATAGTGGTCTTGCAAAAAGTGAAAGCGCACATCAGTGTGTTTGGTCTTCGAGTGAAGCATGGGGTTCTTAGCAATGCTAATCGCACTCGTGTTGTCACAAAGCAAAGGAACACGAGAAAAGCTCAGACCAAAATCACGCAAAGTGGCCATCATCCAAAGCAACTGGGAACAGCAGCTAGCCGCAGCAACATACTCAGCCTCCGTGGTAGACTGAGCGACACTAGACTGCTTGCGAGAAGACCACGATACAAGAGAAGAACCAATAAATTGACAAGTCCCAGAAGTGGACTTGCGCTCAATGCGACAACCAGCAAAATCGGCATTGGAATAACCGCAAAGGGAGAGGGTGGAGGAAGCTGAATACCAAATCCCGAACTCAGGTGTGAAACGAAGGTACCTGAAAATGCGCTTCATTGCCTGACGGTGAGAAGTGCGCGACGACGCCTGAAAGTGCGCGCACAGGCACACCGCGAACTGGATGTCCGGGCGTGTCGCCGTCAGGTAGAGCAGCGACCCGATCATGCTTCGGTACTCCTTCTGGTCCACAGCTTCTCCATCCTTGTCCGCATCCAGGGCCGTCGTGGTTGACATGGGTGTTGGAAGAGGCTTGGCCTCACCCATATCGATCCTCTTCAGCAAGTCCTTGGTAACTTGCCCAGGTGCACAAACGTCCCTTCTCGGGATTGCTTAATTTGCAATCCGAGAAAGAAAGTCAGCTCACCCATCATACTCATCTCGAACTCCCTGCTCATAGTATCTGCAAACTTGGCAACCAAAGCGTGAGAAGAACCACCGAAAATGATATCATCCACGTAAATCTGGACCAAGAGAGTGTCTTTGCCTTGCTTGAGGAGAAAGAGCGTTTTATCCACACATCCCATTTTAAAACCCTTAGCAAGCAAAAAGGTTCTCAACCTATCATACCAGGCTCTAGGGGCTTGTTTCAAACCATATAAAACTTTGTGGAGTTGAAAACATGGTTTGGAAACTTGGGATTTTCAAAACCGGGGGTTGTTCAACATAAACCTCTTCTTCTATGTATCCGTTTAAGAAGGCACTCTTGACATCCATTTGAAAAAGTTTGAAACCTTTGGATGCTGCAAATGCCAAGAGTATCCTAATAGTCTCCAAACGAGCTACAGGAGCAAAAGTCTCCTCATAGTCTATCCCCTCCTTCTGACTATAGCCCTTTGCTACAAGCCTGGCCTTGTTTCTAACAACGTGGCCATCCTCTCCTTGCTTGTTTTTGAAAACCCATTTTGTCCCAATAGGCTTACAGTCTGGAGGTGGAACTAAAGCCCAAACCTGATTTTGCTCAAAGTTCTCTAACTCCTCATGCATGGCATTGACCCAATCCAGATCCGTCAAAGCGTGTCCAACATCTCGAGGCTCAAAATCAGCAACAAAAGCAGAATGAGCAAAGTGAGAGATTTGAGACCTGGATCAAGTGACGTTCGTCAATGTTGCCGATCATCTGCTGAGGGGGGTGTTGGCGCTGGATGTGTCGTGGCACCTCCCGTGCAGAAGTGATCTCCCCTCAACAGTAGCTGGTGCCTCCCCGGGTACAAAAGGTACCGCTCAGGGTGGTGGATCCCACGGCCCCCAGGAAGAAGAAGTGTCGGGGCCGTGAGTCATAGTAGAAGCTGCTTTTGCAGCACAGCAGGTGGAGGGGGTGCTGGATCATCCATACCTTCTGCACCCTCATCTTCGTCATCAAAAAGAGGCTCACCAACCTCATGATCAGTTGCACGCTCAAAACGAGAAGAAGGACAAACCATGGTCTCGTCGAAGGTGACATCGGATGTCTCCATGACTCGGTTAGTATCAAGGTTATGTACACGATAAGCTCTAGTGTGAGTGCCATAACCCAAAAATACACCGTCAGAAGAACGAGACTCAAATTTGTCCAGGTTGCCTTTCTTCAATATAAAACAGTGGCAACCGAAGACTCTAAAATAACTCACCTTGGGCTGTCTCCCAAATCGCAACTCATAAGAAGTCTTTTTCAAGAAAGCTTGGAGAAAAATGCGATTGGAAATATAGCATGCAGTGTTCATAGCTTCGGCCCAATATCGCCTAGGAGTCCTATGCTCATCGAGCATCGTCCTGGCCATCTCTACAAGGGTCCGATTCTTCCTCTCTACAACACCATTTTGGGGCGGTGTGTAGGGGAAGAAAAACTGATGCTCCAAACCCAAAGAGTTACAAAACTTCTCAAAATCTGAATTCTTGAATTCGGAACCATTATCACTTCTAATAGCTCGCATCGAGTTCAAAGGGAACTCGTTCTAAAGACGCAAAATCAGATTGCGAGCAAAAGAGAAAGTCTCGGTCTTCTCAGACAAAAAGAAGACCCACGAATACTCGAAAAGTCGTCAACAACAACAAGCACATACACTTCCCCCAACCGAGCTCACCCGAGCCGGACCAACAAGGTCCATGTGTAAAAGCTCTCTAGGGCGCTGTGTCATGACCTGAGTCACTGGATGGTGGGGAGCGGCAACCATCTTCCCATGTCTACAAGAATGGCAAACAAGATCCTTCTCCATCGACAACTTGGGCAATCCTCGGATTAGGCCAAGTGAGCTAAGTCTTGCAAGCAAGTCGAAGCTCAAATGTCCTAGTCTCCTATGCCACTTCCAAAGATAAGAGGAGGAAGGTCCAGCCAAAAGACAGGAGAAACTCCAAACGACTCCGAGAAATCCGCAAAAGACTTTCCCAAAGGGCAAAATCACACAAACAAGATTGCCCTGAGGATCCAAAATACGACTGAGATTCGGCTTTAAAACGAATCTCATAGTCGTCATCAAAGAGTTGCGAAGTAGAAAGAAGGTTAAAATGCAAGTTAGAAACAAGAGCAACATCACGCAACACAAAGTGCTCATTAACTCGCACCGACCCACGAGACAACACTTTACCTTTGCTATTGTCGCCGAAGGTGATAAACTCCTTTCCGGCGACAGGGCTAAGACTGGAGAACCACTTGGCATTTTCGGTCATGTGCCTCGAGCAACCAGAATCCACCAACCAAACGTCCTCCAATCGTTTTACCTACATCAATAAAAAGACATAGGGTGAGCATACGGTCCAACACTGGGGTTAGTGAAGTAGGAAGAATACCAGTGTTGGGCTGGCTGCTCAAAAGAACGATTAGAAGAAAAACCATTCCTAGCACGCCTACGGGGGAAGCGATCACCACGTTGAGGAAAACGTGGTCCGCTAAGGAGAGAAGCGTCCATCGCGATACTCAAAAACGCGGTGGGGAAAACGCTCAACTACAAAGCCACCGCCACGGGGTCCAGAGCCTACAACTGCAGGCTCCCGCCGGGCACGACCTCCTCGCGGCCTAGGCCTAGGAACTTGAGGTTTAGACCTCTAGGCCTAGCAGCACGCCTCTGAACATTCGGCACATGTACATCATGGAAAGGATGGTACATGTCTATGTTGTTCATCTCCTTTGCACGGCGCGCCTCTCTCTTGCGCCGAAAGCAAAACTCACTCAAGTGTCCATCTCTCTCACAATGCTCACAATGGTACCTCACCGTTCTCATAGGGGGTTGTTGGTACTCACGGTAGTGGGCGTGGATCACTTTGCCCTTCTGTGGCATAAGCTCCTCCTGGATAGGTGGCATTGTGTCCAGCTTGTTTTTTAGGTGATTGGGTTTAGGTGCCCATTGCTGGTTCTTGGGTGGAGCTCGTGGAGGTTCTTCAAACACCCCATCCTTGGTGTTAGGCTTGAGAGGCTCTTTGGGTGGAAGCTTGGTAAGTTTGGGAGTAGTGGTCGAGTTGGGCTTCTCACTCGGGTTCAAACCACTCGACTCCCAATCTTCCAAAAGCAGAAACATCAACGTCCGGAGCAAAACCTACACCAAGACCTCCAGCAGCTCGCTTGAATTGGGAGATCATCATCCCGAGCTGTGGCTCACTGCTAGACACCCATGACAAGATGGTCCGAAGGTATGTGTTTTCCTCCTCGGTTTGCATCTTGTCATGCTTCACATTGGCGATCTCCATCTCCAAACCCTCACACAAAACGCACCTTGTCACACAAGTGCTACCCGAGTTGGCCTTCTCAAGAGACTCAATCTTGGCATCCTTCTCTGCCAACTCGGTTTGCAAGACTGGACAAGACTTGCACGCACCCAACAACAGGGGTCTAGCCCGGAGCTCATCCACCTCTCCAACCAAAGCAGCATACTTACCTCTCAAGGTGAGAAGGTCAGTCAGTCATGTGCTTGGTGCACATCTCACACTCACCTCCTCAGACACGACCATGGTGGACTTAGCGAACTCAAGCTCCTTCACTGTGTCCTCCCACTTCTGCCTAAACTCCTTGCGCTCTCTAGTAGCACGCCTAAGCAACTTATCTTGACTAAGCAAGGCGGCAGTAAGCTTCTCGACCTCAGCAGAAAGCTCGTCGTGTGGGTGAGAGATACCTGAGAGGTGTCGTCGTCATCGTCATCGTTCTGAGGGGTGTCCTCCAGCTTGTCGTCGACCTCATCACCAAGGGCCATGGTGCAGAGGCCGTCGTAGTCGGCGAAGAAGCAGAGGCGTTCAGCTTGTCCTCGATCCTCTTCTTCTTCTCGGACTCGTCATCGCTTGAGCAAGCGGAGTCGTCATCCGAGCCATCGACGTCGCTGAGCGTGGCGAAGAACGCACGCTGCTCAGCCTGGGCCTTCTCCAAGTACCTCTTCTTGATGTACTCCTTGTCGAAGCCGCCCCTCCGCTTGTGCCTCGCGGGGACGTACTTCTCCTTGCGCTTACGGAGTCATACTTTTGCCCATGATCGCCCTTCCCAGATGTGTGCTTCTTCTTGGGACGGTTGGCGATGAAGTGGTCGGGGTCCCCGCACTCAAAGCATCCTGAGCGTCCTCCTCCACGGCGACGGTTCATGCGGTTCTTGTGGAACCGCGAGAACCGGTTGGCGAGCAATGCCAACTCGTCATCCCCCAAAGACTCAAGCTGGTCCTCTATGACAGAAAAGAGTGAAGAAAGTGCAAATCCTCCAGAGGGGTTAGTAGAAGAGCCAGAAACCAGAGCCATAGTCGGGCCGGAAGGATTTTCATAAGAAGCCCTCGACATGGCGTCAATCTCACTAGACTTGAGCTTACTAAAGAGCTCATCGCAAGTGAGGGTCTCATAGTTAGACGATTCGATGATCGCCTGGACCTTTGAGTCCCACACCGACCGATCAATAGTGTGCAAAAGCTTCAAAGCCCTCTCATGATCGTCAAAAGGCAACAACTCTTTGTTCGCTCTCATCTTGTTGACAATGACCTAAAAGTGAGTGAATAAACTCTCTATGCTCTCGCCAGGCATGTGTCGAAAGTTCTACTCCCGCGTGCGACTCGCGTAGAGACGAGATTGACTTGAGAGGTTCCCTCATGGAAGCGCATGAGGGCCGCCCAAATCTCACGAGCCATGGGGAGAGTGAGAAACGTGATCAAACTCGGACATGCTCAACAGGAGAAAAGAGTGTTACGCGCTCGGCTATTGGCATCGTGCTCATCCATCTGAAGCTGAGTAACACGAGCAGCCAAGACAACGTAATCGTCCCTGTTGCAAATCTCCCAAACAGAAGAGCCCATGCTCTGGAGATAGGCCGACATGCGTATCTTCCAATACGCATAGTTCGTCCCATCAAAGAACGGCGGTTTGCCCACGCCGCGATCCATGTCGCCTTCTGTGGATCTGGAACCGGCTAAGGTGGAAGATCCTTAACCCGCTCCGATACCAATTGAAGGACCGAGAAAGCACTAGTGAGGCGACTAGAGGGGGGTGAATGGGAGCCACAAAAATTTCTTTCAAAACTTTGGCCAAATGTCCCAAAAATCAACCCCGGAAAGCTTCAACCAAAACCGTGATGCCCACGACCCTTGGAAGAGGGTGGATGATCCCTAGGATCACAGCGAGGCACCACAAAGTGATAGCAAACCAAACGCCAAAAACACTGGCACAAGTTTGCCCCTTGAAAACCAAGTCCCGAACGTAGATAGACGGCTACGTCGAGAAATCTCCAAATACCAATGCTAACGAGTAGCAAAGATACCTAGAGAGGTTCCTTGGTCAACTCTAGGGCCAAACGAGAAGTCCAGAAATCAAGCAAAGAAGCCGGGAGAGCAAACGCACTAAACCGCAACAAGCAGTCGACTCTCGGACTGTCCGGCCCTGGGGTCCCGGACTGTCCGCGCTACTGTGGACTGTCCGCCAGCCGATCCCGGACTATCCGTCGGCTGAAAACGCAAAACAGCAGCGCTAATGCAAGTCCCCTGGACAGTCCCGGACTGTCCGCGAAAACCAACGGCGGACTGTCCGCCGGTCAAACCGAAACAACACAGCCGAGCCGCGTGACCACTGGCTCGGTCGAGGCCCGACGCGTGGACTGTCCGCGACCCAGCGGCGGACTGTCCGCGGATGAACAGAAGGGCGATTTTGGTCGCCCTCAACTCAAATCTTCTCCAAATCGATTCAAACCTAAATCCCACATTCCCAAACTTGGAGAGGATGATCACGGAGTAGTAGTTAGGTGACTATCCCCAAGAAATCATCCGCTCAAATAAACTCAAACACTGGGAAATCGAAAGGGGAGAAGTATGAACCGAAAAAGCGCCACGAAAACGAAATCGACCCGATCTACTTGTTCCTGAGGAGTTAGATGAATTCTTTGGTCAAAATGACCTCCTCACTATAAAGAACAAGATGATTCAAGTGGATTTCGAAAGACGCAGTATAGAGAGAGATCGAGTAACGGGAAATCGCGGAGAAATGAAGAACGCGAAGAACACGAACCAAAACACGAATCAACAATCGATCTGCAACAGTGTGGCTACCACACGCTACAACAGTGAGGTTACAGCCTCACTTCCTCAAAATCTCCAATACACAGAGGTATGGTTCTCTGCGGATCTCAGCTAGCTACAGCAGGGGATTGGAGAGCAGGAAACCCTAGAAGCAAAGAGCAAATGACTGAGATAGAATGGGAGGAGGGTGTCTCCCTCTACTTATCCTAATTCTATTTCCTACTCTACCCCTCTCTAATTACAGAGCGAACCAGCTAAACCCTAGGGTTATTCTGGACCAACTCGAAGGTGTGTGTGATCCGACGGCCACGCCCGCACAACTGGTAGCGTTGCCTCGACGCAACCTCACCGATTGCCGCCACGTGCCGCCACCGCTCCGCTTGTCCTTTTCACGGACTTCGCCCCCGGTTTTGAGGCCCAAACCAGGAAACCAGCCTTCACGACCAACCCTCGGTTTTGAGGCCCAAACCGCGAAACCAGCCTCCAAGTCCATCCTTGGTTTGGTTTGATGAGGCCGAACTAGGAAACCCGCCAGCGCCCAGGTTTTGAGGCCCAAACCTGGAAACCGTCCTCAGCCCGAGTTTTGTGGCCCAAACTCGGAAACCCGCAGCACGCCCAGGTTTGTGGCCCAAACTTGGAAACCGTCCAACCGTCCACTGGTGGTTTTTTGTGGCTCAACCACCAAACCGACGCTGTAGAGGGGATGCACCGCCCGTGCACCCCGTCCACCGACACGTGTCCCCAGGTCCTCGACCCGAGCAACACCATGTCCCGCAAGTTCGCTCCTCGCTGTCCCAGGCTGCCAGCACCACCACAGCTGATCCTCAGGCCACCCGGTCCCCCAGTCCCAAGCCTCACAGCAGCCACATCCACGCACCTCCCCCACTCGCTCCCAGTACGTCGGACGGACGTCTCTACTTGACCTTCACCTTGCCCTTGACACGTCTCCGTGCTCGACACCTGCACAACACAAGCAAAGAACCTACGATCAAACCCGTTGACAATCACTCATCACTCGAGACTCGGCATACACCCATGTATCCGTAAGTATAGCTCTAGTGCCCTCGCTACAGCGCGGCTCTTAGTTTAGCACAACTCAGCCTAAGTTCTTGGTATAAGGAGCGTAGAGCTTGCTAAGAGAGAAGCGGGTGCGAGCGACTGGCATCGAAGGTCGGTTGGTTGATTTCCCGGCGTCTCTGGTCTGGTTGGCTCTCTTGTATCTCAGGTATTTATCTTATCTCAATATTACTTTAAGCATTACTTTCAGTATTACTTTCAGTATTACTTTATCAAGTACCTTGAGTGTGACCTAGCTATCCTACAGATCAATTCACTTAGCCATAGTAGTTAATCTCTAGTGAGCTTAGTGTTTGATCTTTGCCAATAGGTTGCTTAGTTAGTTTAGTGTTTATCTTATTAAGTCAAGTATTTGCTCTGACGTCCGCAAGGGTGTCTCTATTCAAAGCTAGGGTTAGAGATAGTTAGAATATAGTTAAGTGGTGCTTAGTTATAGACTTACCTTCAGATACGGCTGGACCCCCGGATAGCTGTGGTAGCAAGCAGGTGTGTGACAGCCCTGTGCGCCTTGAATTCCACCATGTAGTTGGCCCAGTTTAATAGTAAGGCTCGTTGTGCTAGTGTTCAACCTAAGGAAGTGGTAAAGGCTAGTACGCCTCGATACTTGACAAGATAGGAATAAAACTTTACTTAACTTAGTTGCTTATTGTCTTTTACCTGCCCTGCTTCGTAACTATCTTGCTTCGTAGTTATCTTGCTTGGTAGTTATCTAGGATTAGTTATCAGTAGTTAGTAGTTATTAGTTAGTTATCCTTAGTTATCCTAATCCCTTTATCTACTATCCAGCCACCTTACCTTAGCCATCCATTTCATCCTTACCTATCCACCCATATATTCTTTCTAGCCTTTCATCTTCCCTTCTCCCCTTTTCCTTTTTCTCTTTTCTTCGACTCTCATCCCCTCCTTGACTCGACTCATACACCACCCTAGCCTTCCCTTGGGATCAAATAAATCGACACCTGGTACTCCCAGGCGAAGTGCTGCTATGATAGTTATGTGCGCTTGCAGAATCTCCTCCTGGTAGATTGCATTCTCTCTAGCTAGCTCCTACTAGTGTCGGGATTGACAACCCGCTTGGCATTAGCAGATAGCTGCTTTAGCTCCACTCCTTTATGTAGGTATAGTGACCGGTCTTGCTTCAAGCATTTCTGACGCCGTTGCCGGGAATAGACTCCATAGTCTACTGCTAGTAACAACGTTAGCAAAGTGCCAACAAGCATTCCTGGGCTGTTACCGGGGATAGTTGCCTAGCACTATCTTTAGTGAAGCTAAGAAGAACTACCAAACACCATTCCCCCCCCTCTGGTCGCCTTGCTATTGCATTCTCGGTCCTTCAATTGGTATCAGAGCAGGTTAAGGATCTTCCACCTTAGCCGGTTCCAGATCCACAGAAGGCGACATGGATCGCGGCGTGGGCAAACTGCCGTTTTTCGATGGGACGAACTATGCGTACTGGAAGATACGCATGTCGGCCTATCTGCAGAGTATTGGTGCTTCCATTTGGGATATTTGCAACTCTGCTGATTACGTGGTCTTGGCTGCTCGTGTGTGACTCAGCATCAGATCGATGAGCACGATGCCAATAGCCGAGCCCGTAATGCTCTTTTCTCATGTCTGAGCATGAGTGGTTTGATCGCGTTCTCACCTCGCTACGGCTTGGGAGATTTGGGCTACCCTCATGCATTTTCATGAGGGAACCACTCAAGTCAAAACCCGTCTTTACGAGTCATTCAAGCGAGAGTATGAGAACTTTCGACATATGCCTGGCGAGAGCATAGAAAGTTTATTCGCTCGCTTTCAGGTGATTGTCAATAGGATGAGGGCAAACAAGGAGCTGTTGCCTTTCGACGATCATGAGAGGCTTTGAAGCTTTTGCATACTCTTGATCGGTCGGTGGGGTTTCCAATGTTCAGGCGATCATCGAATCGCCTAACTATGAGACCCTCACGTGCGACAGAGTTCATTCAGTAAGATCAAGTCCAGTGGATCGATTGCCATGGCGAGGGATTTCTTATGAAAATCTTCTGGCGCCGTCAATGGCTTTGCTTTCTGGCTCTTCTGCTAACACCTCTGGAGGCTTTGCACTTTCCTCTCTTCTTTCTGTCACAGAGGAGTAGCCGGAGTTCATGGGGGATGACGAGCTAGCTTTGCTCGCCAACCGTTCTCGCGGTTCCACAACAACCGCATGAACCGTCGCCGTGGAGGAGGACGCTCGGGATGTTTCGAGTGCGGCGATCCCAACCACTTCATCGCCATTGCCCGAAGAAGAACAAGCAAGTCTTAGGCAAGGCGGACCATGGGCACAAGTATGACTATGGCAAGCACAAGGAGAAGTACGTCCCCGTGAAGCACAGCGGAAGGGCGGCTTCAACAACAAGAGTACATCAAGACGAAGTACTTGGAGAAGGCCCAGGCTGAGCAGCGTGCATTCTTTGCCACGCTCAGCGACGTCGACGACTCGGATGACGACTCCGCTTCCTCAGCGACGATGAGTCCGAGAAGAAGAAGAGGATCGAAGACAAGCTCAACGGCCTCTGCTTCTTCGCCGACGTCGAGGGCTTCTGCACCATGGCCCTCGGCAAGGAGGTCGACGGCGAGCTCGAGGACATCCCTCGGAACGACGACGACGACGATGACACCTCCCAGGTATCTCAGACCCCCGATGAGCTTTCTGCTGAGGTCGAGAAACTTACTGCCGCTCTCCTTAGTCAAGATAAGCTTCTTAGGCGTGCTACTAGAGATCGTAAGGAGTTTAGGCAGAAGTGGGAGGATACGGTGAAGGAGCTTGAGTTTGCCAAGTCCACCGTGGTCGTTTCTGAAGAGGGCGAGTGCGAGATGTGCACCACACACATGGACCTCTCACTTTGAGAGGTAAGTATGTGGCGTTGGTAGAGAGGTGGATGAGCTTTAAGGCTAGATCCTCGCTGTTGGGTGCGTGCAAGTCATGTGCTGGCTTGCAAACCGAGTTGGCAGAGAAGAATGCCAAGATTGTGTCTCTTGAGAGGCCAACTCGGGTAGCACTTGTGTGACTAGGTGCGTTCTGTGTGAGGGCTTGGAGATGGAGATAGCCAATGTAAAGCATGGCAAGATGCAAACCGAGGAGGACAACACATACCTTCAGACCATCTTGTCATGGGTGTCTAGTGGTGAGCCGCAGCTTGGGATGATGATCTCCCAGTTCAAGCGTGCTGCTGGAGGTCCAGGTGTAGGTTTTGCTCCGGTGTTGATGTGTCTTCTTTTGGCAAGATTGGAGAGTCGAGTGGTCTTAACCCATGTGAGAAGCCCAACTCCACCACTACTCCCAAGCTTACTAAATTCCACCGAAGAGCCTCTCAAGCCTAACACCAAGGATGGTGTGTTTGTTGAACCTCCGAGAGGTCCACCCATGAAACAGACATGGGCTCCTGTTGGGTATTTTAGACGCACACAGAATAATCCGCAAGCGCACGGACACCGATGTGGCTTTCACCCGAGAGTATTCCAGGGTATCGATTTCCACGGGGAACGTGAAGTGTACTAGAAGAATTAAGAACGTCCAAGAAAAGAATGATAAAGTGGATAGAGAGAGATCTTAGGGTTTTCTAAGCAGGTCTATCTAATTAAAGGCTCACTATACTTTACTTACTTTGGGACATCAGAACACTAGCCACAGAAAGGGATGAGAAAGGGCTAGGAAGCTCCGACTACGGTCCTACAAACACCAACCCGAACGTGGTGGACTACGTCGGCCGTCAGGGCTGTCACCACCTGGGGCTACCACAACTATCCGTGGGGCTGGGTGCAAACTCAGGTAAACCCTAGTCTAGACAACACGTCTACACTAACGATTACTACTCTAATTACCTCGAATAACTAGAGCACTCAATACAAGCGGAGATCCAGTAAATGAAATAAAGCAAGAACTGTAATTAAATAATACTCAGAAATAATAAATGAAGAACCTGGAGATTACTTGAAGACGAACTAGATGCTGCACCAATACAATGTTGAGGAAGATCCGACAGATCCGGCTCCTCCTCAGCTCTCTCCTTTCTCTCTCTCTAGATTACAACTAGATGATGAACTAGAACTAGATCTAGAACTAGAAGATGAACTAGAACTAGAACTAGACGATCAACTAGAGGGATCTCTACTTCTAGTTGAAACCCTAGTTTCTGAAGGACTGAGAAGCAAACAGAAAGCGACCAGAGGGGGGTGAATGGGAGCTTCAAATTTTCCTTTCGAAAACTAGTAGCCACTGTCCCAAGAATCAACCCCCAAAGCAAACCATAGAGCTTGCTAGTGTCCATGACCCCAGGTGTAGGGTGGATGCTTCCAAGAAGCACAGCGGGACACTACACAACTCTAGAAAGCCAACGCAAAAGACGGAATCGAATCCGACCAAGAACGAGCCAACCGCGAACAAAACAACGCAGCACAGTCTCGACCGGACTCTGGCCTGCGTCCGGTCGCAGAGCACCGGACGCGTCCGGTCAGACAAAAGCCAATTTCGGAGCTCTCTGAGTTGGACCGGACTCACGGAGACAGAGCGTCCGGTCACAACACGCAGCGTCCGGTCAACACAGAAAACGCAGATGAACAGTAGCACAGTCGAGTCGGTCACACCGGGAATGGAGCGTCCGGTCAAGACCAAAAAGGGCACACAGCGAGTGTTCAACCACCGGACGCACATCCCCAGCGTCCGGTCATCTCGATCTCGAGCCAGCGTCGGTCACCCCGCAACAGTACTGTTCGTCTACCGATTTGAATCAAACTCTCCCAAAACGAAACCTCTAGGGTTCAAACTTGGAGAGATGAGTCACAAAGAGTATAGTGAGCTATCTCTAAGAGATCATGGCTCGAACCTATCTCCAAATCGATGAATCGAAGAATTTCGGGGAAAAGGAGAAAACTTGACCGAAACGAAAATCGATCGATCTCCTAGACTGTGAGTTAGAGTTTAATTCCTTCGGTGGAAGAAGTGCCTCATGATCTAGAACAATTTGGTTCAAACGGATTTGCAAAAGATGAACCGAGCAAGAGATCAAGCGACGTGAAAGTCGTGGAGAAAAAGGATTCTGCGAAGAACACGACCAAAATGCGAATCACAACCACGAACTGCACAACAGTGAGATTACGGTCTCACTTCCTCACAATCAACAGTACACAGAGGCAAGTCTCTCTGCGGATCTCAGCTAGCTACAGCAGGGGATGGGAGCAGGAAAAAACCCTAAGTGCGAAAGAGCAAATGACTGAGATACATGGGGAGAGGTGTCTCCCGACTACTTATCCTACTACTAGCCTAAGTCTATTTCCTACTCTACCCCTCTCTATTCTAAATTACAGAGCGAACCAGCTAAACCCTAGGGTTATTCTGGACCAACTCGGTGGTAGGTGTATCCGACACCACACAACCCACACAATTCGAAGCGTTGCCTCGACGCAACCTTTGGATCGCCGCCACGTGCCGCCCTCGCTCTGCACCCCCGTTTTTGTGGCCCAAACCGGGAAACCAACCTTTTCCAGCCAACCCCCGGTTTTGAGGCCCAACCGGGAAACCAGCCCACCAGTTTCTGAGTTTTGAGGCCAAACTCAGCAAACCCTCAACGCCCAGGTTTTGAGGCCCAAACTGGAACCGTCCTCAGCCCGAGTTTTGTGGCCAAACTCGGAAAACCCTCAGCCCGAGTTTTGTGGCCAAACTCGGAAACCGTCCACGCCCAGGTTTTGAGGCCCAAACCTGGAAACCGTCCATCCGATGGTTTTTCCCTGGCTCTACCACCAAACCGACGTCGTAGATGGGATGCACCTCCCGTGCACCCCGTCCACCGACACGTGTCCCCGAGTCCACGACTCAGGCAACACATGACTGCACTTCTTCACTTGTCGTCGTCACAGGCTGCCAGCCACCACAGCTGATCCTCGGGCCTCTGGTCCCTCAGTCGAAGCCTCACGTCCGCCCTTCACCGCGTCCCCAGGCACCGGGCCATCGTCATGCACGTCCGCCGCATGGCACGCCCATCCTTCACCGCACCCGGTCCGTCAGCACGGCACGTCTCAACTTGACCTTCACCTCGCCGTCGATCACTGCATCCGTGCTCGACACCTGCACAACACAAGCCAAAGAAACATGCGCATCATCCCAGTTGACAATCACTCAACACTCAGAGACCCGGCATACACCCATGTATCCGCAATCTCCCCCTTGATGAGTGCATTGTCAACTACTCACACAATCATAATGAAAAGAAGAATAAGGAAGAAGAGAAGGAGAAGGAGAAAACTCAACCAAATGACCCAAAAGCATAGCAAAGCCGAAGAAGGTCAAGTGGAAAAGCGAAAGAACTTGGTCCCCAAAGACATGGGCAACGGCTCGACGCAACCAAGCAAAGCAAAGCTAGTCCTCAAGAAGAGGTAGAACAGGCTCAACACCGCTAGCAAATACCATTGGAAAATCAAAGCAAAATGCTAGTCCCTCAAGATAGAGGCACAGAGGCTCAACACAACTAGCAAGAAAGCTCGAAACCAATGTCTTTCGGCCAAGCACGCTCCGAACCAATTGGAATGACTCCAAACTAAAAGAGAACCAATCGAAGACAAAATGCCCTGAAATAAATGTTTGCTAGTTCCTCAGACAGAGGCAAAGCTCAACACAACTAGCAAACTCCCCCTCGACAAGTGCAAGCAACTAGGAAAATCCCCCTTAGGTCCAACATGAGAAGAGCACAAAGATTGGAAATTCTCCCCCTTGACGAAAACTCCCCATTAGTTGAACATTCAGGAGACATATGATTTGCAATTTCTCCCCCTTAGTTGAAAATGCACTAATCAATAAAAGGCATCAAGGCAAGAAACTCCTTCTTCCAACATGCATATGAAGTCAGAAATGCAAGTTAGCAGCTTCAGGCATATAATCAAAAGAGTGCAAGAATGCTCTAAACAGTATAACTCCAATGACTCAACTAAGCACTCAAATAGCGAAGGCTCAAACTGATCACACATACGAAATATGAACATATGAGCATGTGAGCAGTCTGCAGACAAAAGATAGTCACCATCAAAAGCACTACACATGTATAACAGCAATCCAAACAAGTGCTAAACATGTATACAAGGTGAACTACCCCTAGCAAAGTTCAATCATCATGCATAGGAATGAAGCATATACTTGTGATTTCATTTTTATATCGGAGTTGCAGCGGTGAAATTACACAAGTTTAATTTCAGCATGTGATTGTGAGAGGTTGAAAGCTTGTCTTTGCCTAACTTTTCAACCGTGCGAAGCCTATGCATATGCAATTGGAAGCTTAAAGCAACGGTTTCGGTCATACACTACACGGCTCAAGTTTAACTCGAAGTGCAATGAGAAACAGTCTCGATACCGTGAGTGTTGACAAGCAATCCCATCTCGATCTTTTCAATTCACTAAAACTTGGTTCAAATTTTAAACATGATATGAACAGACCAAGCAAGTGAATGACTCATAACTAGAGACATAGCAACCTAGCATATATGAAAAGCACGAGTGAACTCAACATATCCTACACATGCTAGTTGCATATCTCAATGGTGAACATCTTCAGATTGTTAGTTATTAAGTAAATTCACCATTTCAAAATAGCTCAGCTCACAACATGTACTAGTGATCAGAAGGAGCATAAGCTACAAGCATCAATATAAGCATCAGAGCATACTACATAGAGCATAGTTACATTCTAGTGATTATAAACATGAAGCTTAGAATGTGAATGCATATGCTGAAATGCAAAGAAAAGAAAGACAAAAGTCAGTCAAATATACAAGATCCAAATGTTTGCCCCATCTAAAGGGGAAACACACACCAAGCTCACCCCTCAACCGATTAAAGGTTGATTCGTCTAAAGGCTTGGTGAAAATATCAGCCAGTTGATGATGAGTATCGACATGGCGAAGGTCGATATCACCCTTCTCCTGGTGGTCTCGCAAGAAATGAAAGCGCACATCAATGTGTTTGGTCTTCGAGTGAAGCACGGGGTTCTTAGCAACGCTAATGGCACTCGTGCTGTCACAAAGCAAAGGCACGCGAGAAAAGCTCAGACCAAAATCACGCAAAGTGGCCATCATCCAGAGCAACTGAGAACAACAGCTAGCCGCAGCAACATATTCAGCCTCTGTGGTGGACTGAGCGACACTAGACTGTTTGCGAGAAGACCACGAAACAAGAGAAGAACCAATAAACTAGCAAGTCCCAGAAGTGGACTTGCGCTCAATACGGCAACCAGCAAAATCGGCATCCGAATAACCGCAAAGGGAGAGGGTGGAGGAAGCAGAATACCAAATCCCGAACTCAGGCGTGAAACAAAGGTACCTGAAAATCCGCTTCACCGCCTGACGGTGAGAGGTGCGCGGCGACGCCTGAAAGCGCGCACACAGACACACGACGAACTGGATGTCCGGGAGTGTCGCCGTCAGTAGGGAGCGACCCGATCATGCTGCGGTACTCCTTCTGGTCCACTGCTTCTCCATCCACATCCGCATCCAGGGCAGTCGTCGTCGACATGGGTGTTGGAAGGGCTTGGCCTCTCCCATATCGAACCGTTTCAGCAAGTCCTTGGTGTACTTGCCCTGGTGCACAAACGTCCCCTCTCGGGATTGCTTAATTTGCAACCCGAGAAAGAATGTCAGCTCGCCCATCATGCTCATCTCGAACTCCCTGCTCATAGTATCTGGACCGAGTAACCCGTTCATCGATGCTACCGATCATCTCTGCTGAGGCGGGTGCTGGCGCTGGATGTGTCGTGGCGCCTCCCGAGATGAAGTGCCTCCCCCTCAACAGCAGCTGGTGCCTCCTCAGGTACAAAAGTACCGCTCGGGGTGGCGGATCCCACGGCCCCCAGGAAGAAGAGGTGTCGGGGCCGTGAGTCGTCGTTGAAGCCGCTCTTTGCGGCACTGCAGGTGGAGGTGGTGCTGGGTCATCTATGCCTTCAGCATCTTCGTCCTCATCATCGAAAAGAGGCTCACCTACCTCATGATCACCTGCACGCTCAAAACGAGAAGAAGGACAAACCATGGTCTCATCGAAGGTGACATCTGATGTCTCCATGACTCGGTTATTGTCAAGGTTAAGTACACGATAAGCTCGAGTGTGAGTGCCATACCCAAAAACACACCGTCAGAAGAACGAGACTCAAACTTGTCCAAGTTGCCCTTTTTGAGTATAAACAATGACAACCAAAACTCGAAAATAACTCACCTTGGGCAGTTTTCCAAAACGCAACTCATAAGAGGTCTTCTTCAAGAAAGCTCTCAGAAAAATGCGATTGAAATGTAGCATGCAGTGTTCATAGCTTCGGCCCAATATCGCCTAGGAGTCCTATGCTCATCGAGCATCGTCCTGGCCATCTCTACAAGGGTCCGATTCTTCCTCTCTACAACACCCATTCTGGGGCGGTGTGTAGGGGGAAGAAAACTGATGCTCCAAACCCAAGCGGTCACAAAACTTCTCAAAATCCGAATTCTTGAATTTGGAACCATTATCACTCCGAATTGCTTGCATCGAGTTCAAAGGAACTCGTTCTGAAGACGCAAAATCAGATTGCAAACAAAGGAGAAAGTCTCGTCTTCTCAGCTAAAAGAAGACCCCACGAATATCTCAAAAAGTCATCAACAACAACAAGCACATACCACTTCTCCCCAACCGAGCTCACCCGAGCCGGACCAACAAGGTCCATGTGCAAAGCTCTCCAGGGCACTTGGTCATGACCTGAGTCACTGGATGGTGGGGAGCGGCAACCATCTTCCCGTGTCTACAAGAGTGACAAACAAGATCCTTCTCCATATGCAACTTGGGCAATCCTCGGATTAGGCCAAGTGAACTAAGCCTTGCAAGCAAGTCAAAGCTCAAATGTCCAAGTCTCCTATGCCACTTCCAAAGATCAGAGGAGGAGAGGTCCAGCCAAAGACAACGAGAAGTGCCAAAAGACTCCGAGAAATTCGCACGAAAGACTTTTCCAAGGGCGAAATCAAACACACAAGATTCCCTGAGGATCCAAAATACGACTGAGATTCGGTTTAAAACAAATCTCATAGTCGTCGTCAAAGAGTTGCGAAACAGAAAGAAGGTTAAAATGAAAGTTAGAAATAAGAGCAACATCGCGCAACACAAAGTGCTCATTAACTCGCACTGACCCGCGAGACAATACCTTACCTTTGCTATTGTCCCGCCGAGTTATGTACTCCTTTCCGGCAACAGGGCTAAGGCTGGAGAACCTTGGCATTTCCGGTCATGTGCCTCGAGCAACCGGAATCCACCAACAAAATGTCCTCCAACCGTTTTACCTACATCAATAAAAAGACATAGGGTGAGCATACGGTCCAACACTGGGGTTAGTGAAGTAAGGAGAATACCAGTGTTGGGCCGGCTGCTCAAAAGAACGGTTAGCAGAAAAACCATTCCTAGCACGTCTACGAGAGGAGCGATCACCACGTAGAGGAAAACGTGGTCCGCTACGGGAGGAGCGTCCATCGCGATACTCAAAACGCGGTGGGGGAAAACGCTCAACAAAGCCTCCGCCACGGGGTCTGTATCCTACAAGTCAGGACCCCGTCGGGCACGCTCTCTCTACGAGGCCTAGGCCTAGCAACTTGAGGCACTGCGCCTCTAGGCCTAGCATCTCTCCTCAGAGCTCTCTGCTGCTGCCTAGGCCTGGGAACTTGAGGTTCTGGACCTCTGGGCCTAGCTGCTCTCCTCGGAGCACTCCTCTGAACATTCAACACATGTACATCATGGAAAGGATGGTACATGTCCGTGTTGTTCATCTCCCTAGCACGGCGCACCTCTCTCTTGCGCCTAAAGCAGAACTCCCTCAAGTGTCCATCTCTCCCACAGAAGTCACAATGATACCTCACCGCACGCAAAGGGGGTTGTTGGTACTCTTGGCTGTGGGTGTGGATCACTTTGCCCTTTTGTGGCAACTCCTCCTGGATAGGTGACATTGTATCCAGCTTGTTCTTAAGGTGGTGGGTTTGGGACGCCACACTTGGTTCTTGGGTGGAGCTCTCGGAGGTTCCTCAATACCCCATCTTGGTGTTAGGTTTGAGAGGCTCTTTGGGTGGAAGCTTGGTAAGTTTGGGAGTAGTGGTGGAGTTGGGCTTCTCACTCGGGTTCAAACCACTCGACTCTCCAATCTTCCCAAAAGCAGAAAGATCAACAGCCTGAGCAAAACCTACACCGGACCCTCCAGCAGCTCGCTTGAATTGGGAGATCATCATCCCGAGCTGTGGCTCACCACAAGATACCCATGACAAGATGGTCCGAAGGTATGTGTTTTTCTTCCTCGGTTTGCATCTTGTCATGCTTCACATTGGCTATCTCTCATCTCAAGCCCTCACACAAAGCACACTTAGCCACACAAGTGCTACCTGGGTTGGCCTCCTCAGAACAACCAATCTTGGCATTCTTCTCTGCCAACTCAGATTGCAAGACAGGACACTCTTGCTTGCACGCACCCAACAGAGAAGGTCTAGCCTTCAGCTCATCCACCTCTCCTACCACGCAGCATACTTACCTCTCAAAGTGAGAAGGTCAGTCATGTGAGTGGTGCACATCTCACATCAACCTCCTCCGACACGACCACGGTGGACTTGGCAAACCAAGCTCTCTCACCGTGTCCTCCCACTTCTGCCTAATCTCCTGCGCTCTCTAGCGGCACGCCTAAGCAACTTGTCCTGACTAAGGAGCGCGGCAGTAGCTTCTCAACTCAGCAGAAAGCTCGTCGTGGGTGAGGGATAACGGGGAGGTGTCGTCATCGTCGTCGTCCCGAGGGGTGTGCTCCAGCTGCCGTCGACCTCATCACCAAGCGCCATGGTGCAGAAGCCGTCGTCGTCGGCGAAGAAGCAGAGGCCGTTCAGCTTGTCCTCGATCCTCTTCTTCTTCTCGGACTCGTCTCGCTTGAGCAAGCGGAGTCGTCATCCGAGCCGTCGATGTCGCTGAGCGTGGCGAAGAACGCACGCTGCTCAGCCTGGGCCTTCTCCAAGTACTTCTTCTTGATGTACTCCTCTTGTCGAAGCGCCCCTCCGCTTGTGCCTCGCGGGGACGTCCTTCTCCTTGCGCTTGCCGGAGTCGTACTTGTGCCCATGATCGCCCTTCCCAGATGAATGCTTCTTCTTGGGCAGTTGGCGATGAAGTGGTCGGGTCGCCGCACTCATAGCATCCTGAGCGTCCTCCTCCGCGGCGACGGTTCATGCGGTTGTTGTGGAACCGCAAGAACCGGTTGGCGAGCATTGCCCACTCGTCATCCCCCAAAGACTCAAGCTGGTCCTCTGTGACAGAAAAGAGAGATGAAGAGCAAAACCTCCAGAGGGTTAGAAGAAGCCAGAAACCAAGCCATAGTCGGGCCAGAAGGATCTCATAAGAAGCCCTCGACATGGCGTCAATCTCACTAGACTTGAGCTTACTAAAGAGCTCGTCGCAGGTGAGGGTCTCATAGTTAGACGATTCGATAATCGCCTGGACCTTTGAGTCCCACACCGACCGATCAAGAGTGTGCAAAAGCTTCAAAGCCCTCTCATGATCGTCAAAAAGGCAACAACTCCTTGTTCGCTCTCATCTTGTTGACAGTGACCTGAAAGCGAGCGAATAAATCTCTATGCTCTCGCCAGACATATGTCGAAAGTTCTCATACTCCCGCTTGTGCGACGCATAAAGGCAAGATTTGACCTGAGTGGTTCCCTCATGGAAACGCATGAGGGTCGCCCAAATCTCGCGAGCCGTGGGGAGGTGAGAAACGCGATCGAACTCGGACATGCTCAAACAGGAGAACAAGGCGTTACGTGCCGCGGCTATTGGCCTCGTGCTCATCGATCTGGAGCTGAGTGACAGGAGCAGCCAAGACAACGTAATCATCCCCCTGTTGCAAATCTCCCAACAGAAGACCCCATGCTCTGGAGATAGGCCGACATGCGTATCTTCCATACGCATAGTTCGTCCCATCAAAGAACGGCGGTTTGCCCACGCCGCGATCCATGTCGCCTTCTGTGGATCTGGAACGGCTAAGGTGGAAGATCCTTAACCCGCTCTGATACCAATTGAAGGACCGAGAAGCAAACAGAAGCGACCAGAGGGGGGGTGAATGAGAGCTTCAAATTTTCCTTTCGGAAACTAGTAGCCACTTTCCCAAGAATCAACCCCCAAGCAACCTTAGAGCTTGCTAGTGTCCACGACCCTAGGTGTAGGGTGGATGCTTCCAAGAAGCACAGCGGGACACTACATAACTCTAGAAAGCCAACGCAAAGACGGAAATCGAATCTGACCAAGAACGAGCCAACCGCGAACAAACCAACACGCCGCACAGTCTCGACCGGACTCTGTCCGGTCGCAGAGCACCGGACGCGTCCGATCAGACAAAAGCCGATTTCGGAGCTCTCTGAGTTGGACCGGACTCACGGAGACAGAGCGTCCGGTCACAACACGCAGCGTCCGGTCAACACAGAAAACGCAGATGAACAGTAGCACATTCGAGTCCGGTCACACCGGGAAGGGAGCGTCCGGTCAAGACCAAAAGGGGCACAGCGAGTGTTCAACAACCACCGGACGCACATCCCCAGCATCCGGTCATCTCGACCAGCGTCCGGTCACCCCCGCAGCAGACTGTTCGTCTACCGATTTGAATCAAACTCTCCAAACAAAACCGAACCTCTAGGGTTCAAACTTGAGAGATGAGTCACAAAGAGTATAGTGAGCTATCTCTAAGAGATCATGGCTCGAACCTATCTCCAAATCGATGAATCGAAGAATTTCGGGGGAAGGGAGAAAACTTGACCGGAAACGAAAATCGATCGATCTCCTAGACCGTGAGGTTAGAGTTTAATTCCTTCGGTGGAAAGAAGTGCCTCACGATCTAGAACATTTTGTTCAAATGGATTTGCAAAAGATTAACCGAGCAAAGAGATCAAGCGACGTGAAAGTCGTGGAGAAAAAGGATTCCGCGAAGAACACGAACAAAATGCGAATCACAACCACGAACTGCACAACAGTGAGATTACGGACTCACTTCCTCCACAATCACAGTACACAGAAGCAAGTCTCTCTGCGGATCTCAGCTAGCTACCCAGGGGATGGGAGCAGGAACCCTAAGTGCGAAAGAGCAAATGACTGAGAATACATGGGAGAGGTGTGTCTCCCGACTACTATCCTACTACTACTAGCCTAAGTCTATTCCTACTCTACCCCTCTCTATTCTAATTACAGAGCGAACCAGCTAAACCCTAGGGTTATTCTGGACCAACTAGGTGGTAGGTGTATCCGACGGCCACGCCCGCACAATTCGAAGCGTTGCCTCGACGCAACCTCCGGATCGCCCGCCACGTGCCGCCCTCTCTCTGCTCTGCACCCCCGGTTTTTGTGGCCCAAACTGGGAACCAGCCTTTTCCAGCCAACCCCGGTTTGAGGCCCAACCGGGAAACCAGCCCACCAGCTTCTGAGTTTTCAGGCCAAACTCAGCAAACCCTTACGCCCAGGTTTTGAGCCCAAACCTGGAAACCGTCCTCAGCCCGAGTTTTGTGGCCAAACTCGAAACCCTCAGCCCGAGTTTTGTGGCCAAACTCGGAAACCGTCCACGCCCAGGTTTTGAGGCCCAAACCTGGAAACCGTCCATCCGATGGTTTTCTCCCTGGCTCTACACCACAAACCGACGTCGTAGATGGGATGCACCTCCCGTGCACCCCGTCCACCGACACGTGTCCCCGAGTCCACGACTCAGGCAACACATGACTGCACTTCTTCACTGTCGTCGTCACAGGCTGCCAGCCACCACAGCTGATCCTCGGGCCTCTGGTCCCTCAGTCGAAGCCTCACGTCCGCCCTTCACCGCTCGGTACCTCGGCATGGCACGTCCGCCGCATGGCACGCCCATCCTTCACCGCACCCGGTCCGTCAGCACGGCACGTCTCAAACTTGACCTTCACCTCGCCGTCGATCACTGCATCCGTGCTCGACACCTGCACAACACAAGCCAAAGAACATGCGCATCATCCCAGTTGACAATCACTCAACACTCATAGACCCCGGCATACACCCATGTATCCGCAGTTTCTGATGTGGAGATGAATAATGAAGATGGAGATGCCTGGAGAGGGGGTCTGGGGTTGCTTATATAGCCCGAGGTGGAGTAGGGGGCAAGGAATCGCCATGTCATCGATCCGTGTCACGTTTATCGCCCACCGTTGGATCAAACCGACTTCAGGGACGGTGGAGATGCATCCTAGGAGGGTGGAAGAAGGTTCCAGAAGGCGGAGGCGAATCGGCCTCTGTGGCCGACCGGTCGGTCTCCATGTGGGACCGTCGGTCTGGCCCAGTGGGCCCACGTGGTGGCCCGCCTCGTGGTGTCTTATGGTGTCTTCTAGATCCTTCTTTTTGCAGATTTTGCTTCAAAATTAATATTTTTCATCCGGGACTTGAATATAGCAAATGATATGTCCGTTTTGATCGACTCGACGAGCTCTTTGCAATGGTGCACTCCAATTCATCACTTGAGATATTTTATATGGTAAAAATATGGATGTCCTACAAAACAAGTGAGAGCACCAAAACTCGTGGAACTTGTTAGTTTCAAACCCCTACAACTATGCTTGTGATTCATTCATTGTCATTTCATGCAATAGTTGATGGTTAATTTTGAGCATTAGTGAGCGTCAACAAGTTCCCTCCCCTCCCCCAAGCTTAACCACTTTGCTAGTTCTCGAGCAAAGACAATCTCACAAAGGAATCAGGAGTTGCTGCAATATCTTCACTTCCAACAATTACACAATGTATTCAAAC
Source organism: Coix lacryma-jobi var. lacryma-jobi (assembly GCA_009763385.1). NCBI lineage: Eukaryota > Viridiplantae > Streptophyta > Magnoliopsida > Poales > Poaceae > Coix > Coix lacryma-jobi. The sequence continues at coordinate 283,239 of VDCT01000747.1, read as the reverse complement.
AAAATTTCTCATATAGAAAAAGTATCATTTTATTGTTCATCACGGGGCTTAGTACTTTACCTTGAATCCTGAGTAATTAAAAGATAGAATGATCAAATCAAGCATTATGTCTCTTGCTATGTCACTTCACCATTATCCCGGAGTTTTATGAATTTTCAGAAAAGATTAAAAACATATGTTGTCAAATTAAACAATGGATCCAAAGAGAAAGTCAACCACACCATTGAATCGAGAAGTGCATGTGTAGGAAAATGGAGTCGGATGCTCTTTTAAATATATCACTCTCTTCTGTCTATCAGAGACACATGGCTATCAGGCTAATTCTACTATCGGGCACGTGCCCATTTTTTTTCTTTTTCTGATATTCATTTTTTTTTCTTTTTTTCGAGGTTCCGGACACTTGTTCCTTTTTATTTCTCGGGATCTTTCTTTTTGAGGTTTTGGACACTTGTCCTTTTTTATTTCCTCGGATTTTTTTCTCTCTTTTTTTTCTTTTTTTTCAATAGCCATGTGCTTCCAATAAACTTTTGAGTGGATAGAAACGAATAATCATGAGCATTTATGCGGAGATGGATGGAATGTGTAAGTGATCTCAATTCAATAGCATGATAACTTCTCATAGGGTCAACAAAGCTTAATTCAACTCAATGCAATTACTAGTCATATTTATATTGAGAAATCTCCGGAACTCTAGTGTTGTTTAGAACAAGGTAATAGCAGCTCAGATCATCACATATCATATCTGTCAACTATCTAGACTCTAGGTCAAGCATTTGCTACCCATGCATTTAATTTCATGTTTAAGCATCATTATTAATTAAGAGAACTCATGCTTTGCAGGCTAGGTACTTGAAAGAAATTAGATAGAGTAACTATTCATCATTTCCATGTAAAAGATTAGGGAGAGAGTTCTTCTTTTATTATTAACTTCTTAAAACAAACTAAGCAAACATAACACACTATTTATTTAACCTAAACACTATTTATTATAAATAACTAAGATAGTGAATAAGACATAATTGGATCATGAAGATAACGGGGGTGCGTCCCCCCAAGCCGGTTCCCTTAATAGCGTTGAGCCTTCATGTGCTCATATTTTTTTCTTTTTAATTAATGGTGAGCCTTCATGTGCCCACATTTTTTCATTTTATTTTTTTATTTTTATTTATGTATAGAAAGAAAACTTAAGAGGATAAGGATACTTACCTGGATACATGGGGGTGCTTTCCCCCAAGCTGAATGTTGACATAGTCATTCAATCTTGTCATGTAGCGGACATGCAGTGGAAATGTACTTCTTCTGTCAGAGCTTTGATTGATGTTGATGATTGTTGAAACGGTGCTCCAACAGTGGACAGAACATCCACTCACTTCTCAGCTTTACTTGATCTTCAAATTCTGTGAAACTCAAATAGACAACAAAACTCGTGGAACAGATTACGCATTAGTGGTTGGCACTCAAGCCTTAGTTGTCCAGAGTTTCAGTAAGATCTCTTTCTCAATATTTTTGTATTTTAAATTTTTATGATGCAAGAGAAAATGCAACAGGATGAATGTATGCATATTTATTTTTGCTTTTATGCCACCACGGTGAATATTTCATGTGGGGTTTTACACACCATAGAATTATTCACATGGGGCTTTAGGTTTTATGATGCAGTGCAAAAAGTAAAATATTTTCTCTCTTTTTTTTTATGCAATGCTAATGTAAAGTTAAATATGCTATAGAGGAATAATGATGAGAAGTAATCATGCAAAAGAGAAACTAATGGAGAAAAGATAAATATGGATAACTACAGATTTTACCTTTCGGCGAGGGTTCAATGTTTTAAGTCCTCTGAACAGGACTTCTCACCATGTTCATTCTGAGGTGCATCATTTGATTCCAAGGTGGAGACCTAAATAACCGCACCTCCTGGTATGGTGTCACCCATGTTCTTCGTTCGCCCAACAGTTTGATGTGAAACATTAATTATGGATGCTGGCAGCATCTTGCTTAGTATGCATGTTCTTGTAGATCTAGGACCTCTACTCTGTAGAATGTGAGAGTTGGCAAACTCCTCCATGTTGAGAGTGTGTCCTGCTCATAAAGACAAGGTAGAGATCAAGTGCATGGGCTCTGTTGGTGGGGGAAAACACCAACATAACCAAAAGTTTTGTTCATTCCTCTCTAACCTTAGGCACATTTCACAAGATAAACTTATTATTTATGTGTTCTATTCAGTCTTAACATGAGTGATAGAATCAAAAGATGAGCATGAAAAGTAGCATCTTAAAATATTTAAAAGATCAGATTACTTGACCCATGGAAGGATAATCTATGCGTAGTGTATCGATCATTTCATGATTGTGATATATCATCTTCCAATGGTTGGATGCACAACATTTTAGCTCATTTGGTTAAGATAGTGAGATTCAAGAGAATAAAGCTAAGAACAAAGAGTAAAGAACTGAACATGTTAGTTGATTAGGTTGGATCATGTGAGGTGCAACTTAAACATGTTTGGTTCTTATTTATGCACATACTAGAATTAAGAAGAAGCTTTTAAAGTGATGATCACTTACCTTGAGATGTTGTTGTACCATTGAAGAGTGATTGTGTTGAACCACCTTGTGGAAGCTTCTCTTGTCTAGCTGGTTGCTGTTCATGAATAACTTGTCTTCTCTTGATTATCTCATAGTGGCCAGCTGAGTCTTGTCTTCAACAGATCCAGATGATGGAGACTTTGTCAACTATTTTCTTGATTTGTAGGCTTAGGTATTGTCTCTCCATCTTCTACTTCTTGTGGTGCAGTGGCTTCATCCTTTATGATATCCCCTCAATTTTTGGCAGTTGGTTCTTCCTTTGTCGGTTGAGCCAACGTCTTCTCTTGGTTTTCTTTGGCTGCTCATAAATGGTGTAATTGTTGAAGAGGCAGTGAACCTTTTGGTCAAAGATCCTAAAGTGGATTTCTCTAGTTCCAACATAGATGACAACATTGAAGGTTTTCAAGAATGATCTTCCAAGAATGAGTGGTGGATCATATTTTTCTTCTTGATTGGGATAGCGTCCAGTGGCCTGTACTGATCAAAGTGTTGAAGCTGGATTTCTCCGTCCTCCCCTTTGAGCAGATCTAGACAACGGAATTGTGTCTCCCCTTGTGAGGAAGGTGGATGCCCAAATTTCTTCAACAATATGTTCATGTGTTGGATTGTAGATCTTGCTATTGTTGTAGTCGTACCATCTTATCTCTCAAGCTAGCTCGATGGTCTCTGTCTTCTAGTGGCCCAGCTCAGACTTGTTTACCTACTTCCATGGAGTGAGTGCTTTGATTGTAGGTATTGTTTTGTGGCACTCATCTTCTGTCTTGTCCTGTGGATCTCTTTCTCAATGATCAGTGAGTTGTGTCTCCCCTTGTGCAAGTTGTTGAAGTTCATATGTCTCTTCATCTCCAGTGTGAGTTCATCTCAGGACTTTCCCAAATTGATATTGAAAGTTTTCCTACAGGGGTTAGTCCAACAAAATATCCAACATCCACTATAGCATACTATCGGCTCAAAAACCAACCTAGACACCATGTCTAATTTGAGTTAAGAGGGCATTTTAACCTAAGCATGCTTAAATTAAAAGGCCTTTGAAAGCAAGATCTCCACTCCTAAACTAGGCACAATGCTTCATTTAAGAGATGTATGAAAGTACTTCAAACCTAAACATATACTATAGCAAATGAAGGTAGCATTAAGGCATTAAAGAGATTTACTCAAATGATGATGAGATGAGAGAGTAGATTAGTGTATAGCACATGAGCATGTCTTAAAGGTAGGGGCAACCAACATAGCAACATGGTAAGAGGTGTTCTTACAAAGTGTATCTCCTAAGCTTAGGTTTTGCAAAAATCAAGATTGGATAACTGTAATTCAATGTTGCATGATGATTGGTTGGACATACCTTGTGTTTGTCGTTCCTTCGAACATTTTTGCTCCAGACCTGCAAAGGTTAGTGAGAAGAATACCCGAAGGAATAATTTAACAATTATATCCATATTCTCATTTCACAATGACAGTGCATTAGGAAGGTGAACAGTGATCTGAAAAATGCTTGTTTTAGGACACTGAGCTTGTCTTTTGGGAAACCTTCAAGATGTGGTTTGGTGAGTGGTTTCCCCTCCAACACCAACTTTAAGAGCACAACAAGATCTACAACATTTGTGATAAACATATGCATCTACAACCACCCTTTTGAAGTTTTTGTAAATAGAAAGCATGAGGGGGTTGAAAATCTCGAGTGTGACAATGTTAGACAGACCAATTGAATCAGGAGATGTCTCATATGAGCATGGATTTAAAGAGGTGTTTATGAAGTAGCTCCCATGCTCTTTGATAACATCTTCCTCGATTTCAGAGAAGAACACCGAAGGATGGGGTTTTCATTTTCTAAAGTGTGAGGTGTTTTCTCTACGGAAGGTTCTATGGCAACCAAATCATTAGAAGGATATGAAGGAATTTCAAATTTGGTTTTGTTCCTCCTCATGTTGGTCAGGGTTGGTCTCGACTTCTTCTTCGGGGAATTCATAAAAAATGTCAGTGTAAGGAGTGTTTTCAAGGATTTTCTCAAGGATGGCTTTTCCTTCACTAACAGTTTTATGAATGAATGATCCTCCCGAAGAGGTATCAAGAAAAAGGGCAGCTTCTTTGCTAAGACCATAATGAAAATGTTGTAAAATAACGTCCTCAGTCAAAGAAAGATCTGGGCCATTGTTGACAAGGCTCATAAATCTAGCCCAGGCTGCTCCTAATGTCTCCTTCTCTTTTTGTTGAAAGGTAAGAATTTCTATTCGAAGGGCAGTGATTCGAGAAAGAGGGAAGAAAGCAAGACAAAATTTGTCTCGAAGTTCATCCCAGTTTCCATCTACTCCTCTTACGTTATGAGCATACCATTGTTTCGCTCTTCCAAAAAGGGAGAACAGAAACAATTTCCATTTAATGGTCTCTTGTGTCATGCCAGCAATAAACAAGCAAGAACACAATTGCTCAAATTCACGAAGGTGGGTGTAAGGATTCTCGTCTTCTAGCCCAGAGAAGGGTGCTCCCGAACCATGGCTATAAAGCCGGGACGAATTTGGTAGCCATCTATAAGAATAGGATGATGATGGTGGTGGCTCCAACACTTCGCCCTTTGGAGCGGAGTATTTATATTATGATAGGAGTGGAATTCATGTGGTAAGAAGTGTGGTGGTGAGGTAAAGGTGGTGGTAAGAGAAAAATGTGGTAAAAGAAAAGAAACACGGACGACTTGGTTCGAAACTAGCACAACTACCGTTCCCCGGCAACAGCGCCAGAAAGCTTGTTGGGTATTTTAAACGCACACAGAATAATCCGCAAGCACACGGATACCGATGTAGCTTTCACCCAAGAGTATTCCAGGGTATCGATTTCCACGGGGAACGTGAAGTGTACTAGAAGAATTAAGAACGTCCAAGAAAAGAATGATAAAGTGGATAGAGAGAGATCTTAGGGTTTTCTAAGCAGGTCTATCTAATTAAAGGCTCACTATACTTTACTTACTTCGGGACATCAGAACACTAGCCACAGAAAGGGATGAGAAAGGGGCTAGGAAGCTCCGACTACGGTCCTACAAACACCAACCGAACGTGGTGGACTACGTCGGCCGTCAGGGCGGCTGTCACCACCTGGGGCTACCACAACTATCTGTGGGGCTGGGTGCAAACTCAGGTAAACCCTAGTCTAGACACCACGTCTACACTAATGATTACTACTCTAATTACCTCGAATAACTAGAGCACTCGATACGAGCGGAGATCCAATAAATGAAATAAAGCAAGAACTGTAATTAAATATAATACTCAGAAATATAAATGAAGAACCTGGAGATTACTTGAAGACAAACTAGATGCTGCACCAATACAATGTTGAGGAAGATCCGACAGATCCGGGTCCTCCTCAGCTCTCTCCTTTCTCTCTCTCTAGATTACAACTAGATGATGAACTAGAACTAGATCTAGAACTAGAAGATGAACTAGAACTAGAACTAGAACTAGACGATCAACTAGAGGGATCTCTACTTCTAGTTGAAACACTAGTTTCTGATGTGGAGATGAATAATGAAGATGGAGATGCCTGGAGAGGGGGTCTGGGGTTGCTTATATAGCCCGAGGTGGAGTAGGGGGCAAGGAATCGCCATGTCATCGATCCGTGTCATGTTTATCGCCCACCGTTGGATCAAACCGACTTCAGGGACGGTGGAGATGCATCCTAGGAGGCGGTGGTGGAAGAAGGTTCCAGAAGGCGGAGGCGAATCGGCCTCTGTGGCCGACCGGTCGGTCTCCATGTGGGACCGGTCGGTCTGGCCCAGTGGGCCCACTTGGTGGCCCGCCTCGTGGTGTCTTCTGGTGTCTGCTAGATCCTTCTTTTGCAGATTTCGCTTCAAAATAATATCTTTTCATCCGGGACTCCGAATATAGCAAATGATATGTCCGTTTCGATCGTCTCGATGAGTTCTTCGCAATGGTGCACTCCAATTCATCACTTGAGATGCTTTTATATGGTAAAAATATGGATGTCCTACAAAACAAGTGAGAGCACCAAAACTCGTGGAACTTGTTAGTTTCAAACCCTACAACTATGCTTTGTGATTCATTCAGTGTCATTAATGCAATAGTTGATGGTTAATTTTGAGCATTAGTGAGCGTCAACAGCTCCAAAACCAAACCACCTCAAGAACAAGCTAGACACAATGCCACCTATCCAGGAGGAGCTCTTGCCACAGAAGGGCAAAGTGATCCACACCCACTACCGTGAGTACCAACAAACCCCTATGAGAGCGGTGAGGTATCATTGTGAGCACTGTGGGAGAGATGGACACTTGAGGGAGTTTTGCTTTCGGCGCAAAAGAGAGGCACGTCGTGCAAAGGAGATGAACAACACGGACATGTACCATCCTTTCCATGATGTACATGTGTCGAATGTTAAGAGGCGTGCTGCTGGGCCTAGAGGTCCGATGCCTCAAGTTCCTAGGCCTAGGCCGCGAGGAGGTCGTGCCCGGCGGGAGCCTACAGTTGTGGGCTATGGACCCCGTGGCGGTGGCTTTGTAGTTGAGCGTTCCCCCCACCGCGTTTTGAGTATCTCGATGGACGCTCCTCCCTTAGCGGACCACGTTTTCCTCTACGTGGTGATCGCTCTTCCCATAGGCGCACTAGGAATGGTTTTTCTGAACCTTTCTTTTGAGCACCCGGCCCAACACTGGTATTCTTCCTACTTCACTAAACCCAGTGTTGGACCGCATGCTCACCCTATGTCTTTTTATTGATGTAGGTAAAATGATTGGAGAACGTTTGGTTGGTGGATTCTGGGTGTTCGAGACACATGACCGGAAACGCCAAGTGGTTCTCCAGTCTTAGTCCAGTCGCCGGAAAGGAGTTTATCACCTTCGGCGACAATAGCAAAGGTAAAGTGTTGTCTCGTGGGTCGGTGCGAGTTAATGAGCACTTTGTGTTGCGTGATGTTGCTCTTGTTTCTAACTTGCACTTTAACCTTCTTTCTGTTTCGCAACTCTTTGATGATGACTATGAGATTCGTTTTAAACCAAATCTCAGTCGTATTTTGGATCCTCAGGGCAATCTTGTGTGTTTGATTCGCCCTTTGGAAAAGTCTTTCGTGCGAATTTCTCGGAGTCTTTTGGCACTTCTCGTTGTCTTGTGGCTGGACCTTCCTCCTCTGATCTTTGGAAGTGGCATAGGAGACTTGGACATTTGAGCTTTGACTTGCTTGCAAGACTTAGTTCACTTGGCCTAATCCGAGGATTGCCCAAGTTGCATATGGAGAAGGATCTTGTTTGCCATTCTTGTAGACATGGGAAGATGGTTGCCGCTCCCCACATCCAGTGACTCAGGTCCTGACTAAGCGCCCTGGAGAGCTTTTGCACATGGACCTTGTTGGTCCGGCTCGGGTGAGCTCGGTTGGGGGAAGTGGTATGTGCTTGTTGTTGTTGATGACTTCTCGAGATATTCGTGGGTCTTCTTTTTAGCTAAGAAGACCGAGACTTTCTCTTTTGCTCGTAATCTGATTTTGCATCTTCAGAACGAGTTCCTTTGAACTCGATGCGAGCCATTAGAAGTGATAATGGTTCCAATTTCAAGAATTCGGATTTTGAGAAGTTTTGTAACTCTTTGGGTTTAGAGCATCAGTTTTCTTCACCTTACACACCGCCACAGAATGGTGTTGTAGAGAGGAAGAATCGGACCCTTGTTGAGATGGCCAGGACGATGCTCGATGAGCATAGGACTCCTAGGCGATATTGGGCTGAAGCTATGAGCACTGCATGCTACATTTCCAATCGCATTTTCTCCGAGCTTTCTTGAAAAAGACTTCTTATGAGTTGCGTTTGGAAGACAGCCCAAAGTGAGTTATTTTAGAGTTTTCGGTTGCCATTGTTTTATACTCAAAAAGGGCAACTGAACAAGTTTGAGTCTCGTTCTTCTGACGGTGTGTTTTTGGGTTATGGCACTCATACTCGCGCGTATCGTGTACTCAACCTGACACTAACCGAGTCATGGAGACACGATGTCACCTTCGACGAGACCATGGTTTGTCCTTCTTCTCGTTTTGAGCGTGCAGGTGATCATGAGGTTGGCGAGCCTTTTTGATGATGAGGAAGAGGGTGCTGAAGGGATGGATGACCCAGACCTCCTCCACCTGCTGTGCCGCAAAGAGTGGCCTCTACTACCACTCACGGTCCCGACCCTTCTTCTTCGATGGGGGCCATGGGATCCGCCACCTCGAACGGTACCCTTTATACCCGAGGAGGCGCCAGCTGCTGTTGAGGGGGAGGCTACAACAGTTTGGGAGGCGCCACGACACATCCAGCGCCAACACCCGCCTCAACAGATGATCGGCAACATTGGCGAACGTGTGACTAGGTCAAGGTCACACCAAATCTCTCACTTTGCTCATTCTGCATTTGTTGCTGATTTTGAACCCCGGGATGTTGGACACTGTTGACACTGGTTATCTATCAAAATTAAAGGAAATAAATATGAAAAGGGCATGAATTCAATCACCATAATGGTTTAGGGTTTTAATTGACAATATTCCACAAGTTCTGGTGAATTGTGATTCTGCAGGGACTAAACCAGGAAACCAGCACTGATTGCTTCCCATAGAAGAAAACCGACGCGAGATAACGCAACCGGCACGTTAGGAATATTCTAGAAGACTCTAGAGGATACAAGAAGACACCAGGAGGTCAACCATCACGAGAGGATGACAGGTGGGACCGACCGGTCCCACCATGAGACCGGTCGGTCTCCCCCGGGCCCGCTGGCTTCCGTCTTCTGCAAGCTTCCTCCACCGAACCTAGAACTCATCTCCATCGTCCCTGAAGTCGGTTTGATCTAACGGCCGCGGTTGATCCCTCAGGGCTATATAAGCAGACCCAGACCCCCCTCTCCAGGCATCTCCCCTTCATTATTCATCTCCACATCAGAAATTAGGGTTTCAATTAGAAGTAGAGGTCCTCTAGATGAATCTCTTCTAGTTCATCTAGAATTAGATCTAGTTCATCTAGTTGTAATCAAGAGCCAGCTATCAAGTAGAAGACTAGTTACCCCTCTAGTTAGGTTTAGAACCTAGTCTTATACTAGAACTAGAAGAGAGAGAGAGAGAGAGAGGAAGAGATCAAGAAGGAGCTCCGGCCTGTCGGATCAACTTCTTCATTGTACCTGCGGATTCAAGTTCATCATCAACTTGCTTCAGCGATTGTTTTGGTAATCAACGTCTATATTTAAGTTTGAGCCATTGTTCTTATTATTCTTAAGGTTTGTGACTCTCTTTTGAGTACTTTAATTCTAAGTTGCTCTAGAGTTAAAGTAGTTGGATAGTGTAAGCGTGGTGCTTAGACTTGATAACTCATCATAAATGCCTCCTATAACGCTGCTGTAGTAGTGTTGTTCGCAAGGGTGACTCTTATAGCCTTGTTGAATCTGAGAACATATATGATGAAGATTGACTTTGATGAGGAAGGTTTGAGGCTTTTCCCGGTTTAGTCCATATCTCGCTATGCGCTTAATGCTTATGACTAACCAGTGGCGTCGAGTGTGTTGTGTTTATGTGTTGGCGTGTGTGTGCAACATGTGTCTCTGGCTGTGTTGATGTGCAGGTGTGTGAGCTCGGATACAGTGGTCTATGGCGAGGTGAAGGTCAAGTAGAGACGTGCCGCGCCGACGAACCGGAGCGGTGAAGGATGGGCGTGCCGTGCGGCGGACGTGCCATGCCGATGTACCCAGAGCGGTTGAAGGGCGGAAGTGAGGCTTGGACTGACGGACAGAGGGCCAGAGAACAGCTTGTGGTAGCTGGCCACGTGGCATCGGCGAGCCGAGAGCACATGGGATGTGAGATGCATCGGCCGAGTCGGGAGGAAGACGATGGCGTCGTGGCACTTGGCGGGAGGTCGGACACGGGCTTGCGTGCGGCGCAAGTGCCGTCGGCGAGTCAAGAAGGAAGGCGAAGGCGTTGTGCCTGGCGTGGAGGCTGGACATGCATCGGCATCGGTGCCAGTGGTCGGGTTGTGCGAACCACATCCCGTCTTCGGTGCGGGTTCGGTAGCTAAGCCTCAAAAAGGTACCATCGACGGTTTCCGAGTTTGGGCCTCAAAACTCGGGTTGGACGGTTTCCAGGTTTGGGCCTCAAAACCTGGGCTTGCGGGGTTTCCGAGTTTAGGCCTCAAAACTCAGGGTAGACGGTTTCCAGGTTTGGGCCTCAAAACCTGGGCTGGCAAGTTTCCGGATTGGGGCTCAAAACCGGGGGAAGGTCCAAAAGGACGGTCGACGCGTGGCGGCGAGGAGAGGCTGGCGCGGCGGCGAAGCTATCCACGAGGAAGGCGCGGTGGTCGACATGACGGCATGTGGCGGCATTAGGGAGGTCCACGTCGAGGTGAAGCTACCGGATGTGCGGGCGTGACCGTCGGATGAAACTGCTAGGGTTTGGACAGTTTACCCCTATGGGGTATTTGGGTTGAGTGCTTAATGTAAGGGCGTTTTGGTCTTCGGACGTGCGCCTATATATAGATGAAAGGGGCTGCTAGGGCAGTTATCCTTGGGAATTCTTGGACGGTTGTCTCTCTCATTTTGTTCCTGTGAGAGAAGGCTAGGGTTAGGGAGAGTTGGCTCTTGTTCTTGAGCTTTTGCCATCCAAGCTTTGTGTTGCTAGGACTGGCTTGTAGCCGACACGAGCGCTTAATCAATCATCCATTCCTCTAAATCCAAGGATCAATTTCGTGGTTGAATTCGCGTTTCGATTTCGTTCTTCGCGTTCTTCTTTTCTCCACGATTTTCCCCTCACTCGATCTCTCCTATACGCTGCGTCTTTTGCGATTCCGTTTGAATCACTTGTTCTTTGAAGTGAGGAGAACATTTCTACCAGAGGAATTCATCTCTACCCTCACGAACAAGTAGATCGGGTCGAATCATTTTTGTTCTTCGTTCTTCCCCTTTTCTAGTGTTCTTCGGATTTCTCATGGATTAGTTGGGTTGAAGTAATGATATCCTACGATTAGCTTCCCAACATGTAGAAGGACACTTGGGAGAAGTTTGGTTGCAGCCCCGTTCGATTTGTGAAGATCCAATCAATTTTGGTTTTGTCCCGAGCTATTTTTGGGCTTTTGGGAGGTCGCGGACAGTCCGCCATATTGGCCGTGGACAGTCCGCGCATCACGGCTTCAGTTGAGCAGTAGCTGTTGGCCTCGGGCCTTTTCCCCTGGGGGTTGACCGGGGAGTCCGCCAGTGTCAGGCGCGGACAGTCGCGAGTCGCGCAGGGTGAGTCCAGCAGCCTTGCTGTTTTGTAACTTGGCCGGCGGACAGTCCGCCGTACAAGGCTCGAACAGTCCGGGAGTCTCGTAGGGAGGGTTCAGCAGCCGTGCTGATTTTGCTTTTGGACCTGCGGACAGTCGCCAGGGTTTCGCGGACAGTCCGCCCCTGGCGGACAGTCCGGCACCCCCAGCCCGGACAGTCCGCGGATCGGCTGTAGGTTCCAGTTTAGTGCGTTTGCTCTCCTAGCTTTTCCGCTTTGCTTCGGACTTCGTGTTGCTCCTAGAGTTCACCTAGGAACCTCTCTAGATATCCTTGCTACGCGTTAGCATCGGTATTGGAGGAATCCCGACGTAGCCCTCTATCTACGTTCGGGAGTCGGTTTTTGAGGCCGAACTTGACTCGGAGTTTTGGGAGTTTTGGTTTGCTCCTTGTGTGGTGGCTCGCTGTGATCCTAGGGATCATCCCCCCTCTTTCCGAGGGTCGTGGGCATCACGTTTGAGTCCAAAGCTTTTGGGGTGATTTTGTTGGGACAGAGGCCGTAATTTCTGAGAGAGAAATTTTAGGCTCCCATTCACCCCCCTCTAGTCGCCTTGCTTTAGCATTTTCGGTCCTTCAATTGGTATCGGAGCCAGTTAAGGATCTCTCTACCTTAACCGGTTCCGGATCCGCGAAGGCGACCTTTTGAGAGCATTTTTGTTTCCGACTTTTCTTGTCGAGGTGTTGAGCTTTTGTTTGGCTAACACTAACCGTGCTTTTAGAAATGGCACCAGCTTCTTCTTCTAGCATGACTTTGTCCACAGGTTTGTTTGATGGACATGCATTGATAAGGTGGAATGCGAGGTGGATGATTTGTTGGATTTCCTCAGGGATGATGAGCACTCAAACGAGGATATTATACGCGAACTTGGCAAAGCCAAGAAAGGTACACTTGTCGCTAGCCTTGGGATTTTGTCCCAAATTTTAAGATTTGTGATGAGTATAATGATAGACTTGATGAACACTATGATACCTTGCGTAATAAAATTGAGAAGTTGAATTGCTCCATCACTAGGCTAAAAAATGGTCTTTTTATTGGAAGTCTAGTGCATCTTCACCTTGCACCTCTTGTAGCGACATGGTAGGGAAGAATGATGAGCTATGCTTTTCTCTTGCTAGCTAAATCTGAAAATGAAATGTTGATATCCAATGCTTCCATACCATGCTTAGTTTGCATTGACTTGCGCAAGGATTTTGATTGTGCTAAAACTAAAATTGCCTTGCTTAGGTCAAATGCTTTGTTACCATGTGTTTCATGTGAGTCTTTACATGCTGATGAAATTAATAAACTGAAATTGATTCACACCACATGTGTAGAAGAACTTGAGCGCTAGGGCTGAAATTGTTGATATAAATTCCAGGCCTTGTAGCTCATGCTCTTTGAATAAAATTGCTTTCCTTACTTCTTGTGCTATTCATGATTCTTTGCTTGATGTGAATGGTGATGTTCCTTCCACCAATTTCATTTGCACATCATGCATGGATTTAGAAAAAGAAGTTTTGGTTTTGAAGCAATTGCGCGATGATATGAGCGCCAAGTGGTTGAGCACAATGATATGAGTGCCAACCTTGAAAAAGAAAACGAGCTCTTGCGTACCACATATGCCGAGTGCATTAGAGAGGAGATGGAAAATCTGAAAAAACACTCCTTGTGGTACTTGTGACCGCCTCATGTTTGAAAATGAGGTTTGGGCAAAAGATGCAAGAGTCTTTGTGCTAAGTCTTTTGAGTCACGCATTTCTTCCAACTCCGATGTTGATGTTTCCAAGTGGCATCTTTGCAACCGGAGTTGAGTTCTTGTTTTGCGCGTGAGTCTTTTGAAGTTAGCACTAGTGTCAAGGTTTCGGATAGCTCTTTCATAGCTACTCCTAACTTGCTGTTTCTTCGAGTGATGTCCAAGGGACTTCTTGACAAGGGTGCTTTCTCTCTCATATTTTGGGACTCGTGCTCCCAATCCAGTTTTTTCATTGCACCTTGCAAAGAAGGATGGACATTCGCTCGATTTTTGTTTTCGCCGTGTCAAGCACGAGCGGCGTATTCGAGCTAAGGCTTTTAGGAAGCCGCGTAGCCTTTCCCATGCACGTGTGCTCCTAGCGTTGGCACCAAGTTGAATGTTGATGCTTCTTGTTCTAAGTCCCAAGGGACTTCTCACTTGTCGGAGAATGGTGGTGTGCCTTCCAGTAGGCTTTGTACCATTGCTCTTTTTGTGAGAAAGATGGGCATCAAGAAAGCTTTGCTATCGGCGTGCCAAATGTTTGCGCCAAGCTCGTTCTTCTAGGAAGATGGTGGTTCATAGCCCTTCCCATGGCATGAACACTTGTGCTCCTAGTAATAATAAGCCCATTTTTGTTGATGGGTTTTATGACTCCTTTTCTAGTGGGATAGGTCATGGTCGTGGACATGCTTCTAGTACTTCTTCCCTTGGTCCACGTCATGCTTTTCATGATGCTTCTATTGGTTCTTCTACAAAAACCTTGGAAGATGTTTGCCTCTTTTCCCGTGGTTCGACTCGTTCTTCTCCTCGAGTTGTCCCTTTGAGGATGCTTCCAAGGGTGTTTCACAATTGCATTTGAACCAACATTTGCATCATGCTAACCCACAAGATAAGTTGAGATCTGTGACCAAGTCTTGGGTTCCCAAGTACATGCTTGCTAACCCTTCATGATCCAAGACTCTGGCTGCTTTGTCTCTTGTGTGTAGATATGAGGACGGGGCGGGGTGGAGAAAACAGCGCCTGATGGAGCTTGATATTTTAGATGTGATCAAGAGTTGATGGTTCCTCACCCCGCTTAGATTTGCCTCCAAAGAGGCTTTTGCTACTCGGTGAGCTTTCTTACACACTCATGCCTTGAACTTTCATGTTCTATTTCGTGTGGTATGAGATGGACTATCTGTGCTCACTTGTATAGTTCCTGCATGTACATTTTTCTTTGTATCATGTTTTGTTTACTCTAGCATGTGCTATCTTGTATATCATGTCATGCTAGCTTTGTGTGTAGCTTTTGTGGAGGAGCCACTTTTCATGCTAGTCTGTGATTCTCATGAACATTGTGCCATGTTTTACCATATTACTCCATGAGCTTGATTTGTTGTGGTATGATGTTCATTAGGTGTCACTTTTTCAGGTGCTAGTTTGGTTAGCTACATGTACCCTATTGATATGATTAGTTGAGAAACTAGTCTTTCCACAATTTTATCATGTTACATGCTTTTGGTCTATTGCTCATTACTTGCATTGTAGCATTTGTTGAGGTTTAGGCTGTGTTTGGGTTGATCATGTTTCTAGGTTGCATTTTGCTCCATAGTGCTTTATCCTGTTGCATGGTAGTCTAGGCTAGTTTAAGTTCAGATCTCCTTGCGGTATCATTCATAGGTAGGCCTCTTTTGTTGAGAGATCACCTTATGCTTATTATGTGACTAACCGTTTTCGTGGAGACCTTAAGGTCACACTAGACGAGACAAATGCCTTGTGCTTCCTTCGCTTTTGAGTGTGCAGAGGAGACAGAAGCCTGTAGAGAGCATTTGGCTCACGGACCCGATCTCACTTCTTCCACGACTTTGGGTTTCGTTCGAGCAGCTCTCCAGTGAGCACTAGCAGCACCTGTGGGAGCGACAGCATCAGGCGAGGGGGAGACGACTTCGGCGAGGCAGGCACCCCGGAGTTCAGCAGATTCAGGCGTCCCCCGGGTATCACACCGACAGGCGGTCATGCGCTTCATGAGGTACCCTCGACACACTCTGAGTTCGGGTTTTGGTACTCTTCTTCCTTGACCTCTTTTTGCTGTGTGGTCTGTTCGATGTGGATTTGCTGGCTATCGCTTGAGCGTTTCCTGGCTCTTCGCTTGTGAGTTTGATGTGTGTTTCCCTTTTAGTTGGGGAAGCATTTTGCCTGTTGTATCTTAGTTGGAACTTCTCCGATACCCTTTGCTTTGGGTTTTCCTTTTTAGGCTAGTTTTGCTTGTCCTTGATAGACTAGCTTTTGCATGCATTTCATCATGTATTTTAGTGCATTTTAGAGCTTCATGTTTAGAGCAATGAGAATGAGATTATGCTCTTTTTGGTATGCCCTATTGATTCATGATGATGCTTATAGCTTAGGCTCTCTTTGATCACTTGATACATGCTATGAGCTAAGCTATTTTTGCAAAAGGTGAACTTGACTAATCAACTATGAAATATTTAATTTGTTCACCATTGAGAGTGGCAACTAGCATGGGTAGGTTGTGTGATCACTTGTGCTATCTTTTGTATGCTAGGTTGCTATGTCTCTTGCACTGAGTCATTCACTTGCTTGGATTGTTTATTTTTACCTTGTGCTTAAAATTTGATCCAAGTCTAAGTGAAATGAAAAGATCGAGAGGATTGCATGTGTCAGCACCTCACGGTATCGAGACTGTTTCTTATTGCACTTTTGAGTAAACTTGAGCCGTGTAGTGTAAGACTGAAACCGGTGCTTTAAGCTTCCGATTGCTTTTCTTGCATAGGCTTAGCCCGGTTGAAAAGTTAGGCAATGACCATGTTTTCAACCTCTCGCAATCACATGCTTTTAAATTGAACTTGTGTTAATACCGCTGCAAATTCTGATAAACAACTTGATAATGACACAAGTCTATGCTTCATCTATAGCATGATGATTGAATTTGCTAGGGGTAGTTCACCTTTTATACTTGAGTTAGCACTTGCTCGATCCTGTCTATTCATGCTAAGTGCTATTTTAGTGGTGAACTCCTTTCGAATGGCTTAAAACTGCTCATATGCTTAATTGTTCATATTTCATATTCATTTGATCAGTTGAGCCTTTGCTAGCATTTGTATTGGTTGCTACCATTTCAGGGAAGCACCCTTTTGAGCATTTTTTCATTCTGATTGCTATACACTTGAAGTTGTGTTGCATTGTGCATATCATGCATTTTAAGCTTAGTGTACATATCCCCCAGCTTCGACACTCTTTGTGGTCATTTTCAATGCTTTTCATTGCCCGCATATGCTTTTGATTGATGATTGTCTTGTGTTTGTGTCAACTTTGTGGTGAAATGTCAAAACCCCTCAACATGTCCCTTTTGTCAAGGGGGAGAAGCTGTTTGCAAGGGGGAGTTTGTGTGTTGGCAAAGGGGAAAGTCCTGCATTTTGGGGAGAGCTTTGAGCTAGGGGGAGTTTAGCTCTTTTATGTTCTTCTTCACTTGGTATAGGTCCTTATGTGTTTCAATTGGTATCCATCTTTTGGTATGGAATGTAATTGGTGTCATGAGCTTTGTTGCATAGCTTTGTATATAGGCTTGCTTTCAGGGGGAGTCACTTTTGTCTTGCTGCTTCTCCGCGTGCTCCGAGTGATTGTGCTCTATTTAGTGTTGAGCTTCTCTTGTGATTTTTCTCACATCGGTATCGAGCGCTAGTCGTGGTTGAGCCGTTTTTGCCTCTGTCTAGAGGGACTAGCAGTTTTTGCTTGGTATTTTCGATTGGTATGGACCCTTCAGCTAGTTGTGTCGAGCCTATGTGCCTCTGTTTGAGGAACTAGCTGTTTTCACCAATCTTGGCTGTGTGATCAGTTTTGCATTCTTATGCGTTTATTCAGCCTCAATTGGTATCGAGCCTTGAGCTTGTGGTGTTGAGCCTTTTTCTGCTCTTCTTGAGGACTAGATCATTTTTTGACTTGGTTGCGTCGAGCCGTTGCCCATGTCTTTGGGAACCAAGTTTTTCGCTCTATGTGATCGAGTTTTGCTCTTTGATGAGTTGTTGCTCCGATCCCTTGCTTGGTTGCGTTGAGCCATTGCCATGTCTTTGGGGACCAAGTTATGTTCATTTCAATTGCCCCTCTTTAGCATCATTTCTTGGCTTTGGGCATTTGAATGGATAATCTTCTCATGACAAGTGACTTTGTTCTTTGCCCTTCTATGATTTTTGATCACTTGAATGAGATTTTGGTTTGGTATCTCAACCATCTCTTGTGCCTAGTTTTTGTCAATTCAATCATCAAGGGGGAGAAAGAGAAAGAGAAAGAGAGAAGAGAAAAGGGGGAGAAAAATCTGACCCAAGTGAATCCAAGTGGATAAGTACCTGGTTTCTTTTGTGATGATTGTTTGACAATTTATTTGAGATGGTTTCGAGTACCTTTTTGGGATTCATGAAACTCTTGTTTCTCTGACTCTTCGGTTGTGTAGAGGCTTTGCCCGCTTTTCCCATTTCTTTCAGGACCGAGAGCTTTTATTTGAGTTTTCATGATCCTTCCTCATCTCAAGTAGCTTTGTGTTTGCTTTTGCTTGGCTTGGGCACTTGAATGAGGCTTGCCTTCAAACCCTTCCTTTTTGGTTTATTGTTAGTCAATGCATTCATCAAGGGGGAGATGAGAACATATATGATGAATGATTGACTTTGATGAGGAAGGTTTGAGGCTTTTCCTGGTTTAGTCCATATCTCGCTATGCGCTTAATGCTTATGACTAACCAGTGGCGTCGAGTTGTGTTGTGTTATGTGTTGGCGTGTGTGTGCAACATGTGTCTCTTGGCTGTGTTGATGTGCAGGTGTGGAGCTCAGATACAGTGGTCTATGGCGAGGTGAAGGTCAAGTAGAGACGTGCCGCGCCGAGCGCCGACGGACCGGAAGCGGGTGAAGGATGGGCGTGCCGTGCGGCGGACGTGCCATGCCGATGATGTACCCAGAGCGGGAAGGGGGGACGTGGAGGCTTGGACTGACGGACCAGAGGGACAAGAGGACCAGGTGTGTAGCTGGCACATGGCATCAGCGAGCGAGTGCACATGGGATGTGCAGATGCATCAGCGAGTCGCGAGTCAGGAGGAAGACGATGGCGTCGTGGCAATTCGGGCGGGAGGTCGGACACGGGCTTGCGTGCGGCGCAAGTGCCGTCGCTGAAGGAAGGCGAGTCAAGACGGAAGGCGAGTCAAGAAGGAAGGCGAAGGCGTTGTGCCCGGCGTGGAGGCTGGACATGCATCGACATCGGTGCTGGTGGTCGGGGGTGTGCGAACCAATCCGTCTTCGGTGCGGGTTCGGTAGCTGAGCCTCAAAAAGCTACCATCGACGGTTTCCGAGTTTGGGCCTCAAAAACTCGGGTTGACAGTTTCCAGGTTTGGGCCTCAAAACCTGGGCTTGCGGGTTTCCGAGTTTAGGCCTCAAAACTCGGGGGTGGACGGTTTTCCAGGTTTGGTCTCAAAACCTGGGCTGGCAGGTTTCCCGGTTGGGGCCTCTCAAAACCGGGGGAAGGTCCAAAAGGACGGTCGACGCGTGGCGGCCGTGAGAGAGGCGGCGAAGCTTTCCACGAGGAAGGCGCGGTGGTCGAATGACGGCAACGTGGCGGCATTAGGGAGGTCGCGTCGAGGCGAAGCTACCGGATGTGCGGGCATGACCGTCGGATGAAACTGCTAGGGTTGGGCAGTTTTACCCTAGGGGGTATTGGGTTGAGTGCTTAATGTAGGGCGTTTTGGTCTTCGGACGTGTCCTATATATAGATGAAGGGGGGCTGATAGGGCAGTTAGTTATCCTTGGAATTCTTGGACGGTGTCTCGCTCATTTTCTCTGTGAGAGAAGGCTAGGGTTAGGGAGAGTTGGCTCTTGTTTTGAGCTTTTTGCATCCAAGCTTTTGAAGGACCGAAAAAGCTATCGCAAGGCGACCAGAGGGGGGGTGAATGGGAGCTAAAAATTTCTCTCAGAAATTCCGGCCTCTGTCCCAAACAAAATCAACCCAAGAGCAAAGCGACACACGTGAGTCCACGAACCCAAGAGAATGGGTGGATGTTCCCTAGGAAACACAGCGGGACACCACAAAGCTCCCTCTTCCAAATCCACGCGAGTCAACTAGTGACAGGATGGAGTTTGGGTAAACTCAACCTCCCCCGAGCAACGCGAGGGGATTCAGGCTTTTTCACAAAGCGGGAAGCCCGATTTCTGTAGAGCACAGAGTCGGAATCCAACGCAAAAAGCGGATCTCAAATCGGAGCTCGAACGCCAAAAGATACGGGCGGAAAACGCGCAAACACGCACTGACCGACTCTGAGGTGCGTCCGGTCAGTGTCGATCGGACGCGTCGGTCAGAGAAAAACCTCTCTGGATGCTCTCTGTTCACGACCGGACTCACGGTGATCAAGCGTCCGGTCGTTACAACTGAGCGTCCGGTCAAGCACGAGGAGGCAATGAACAGTGCCTTCAGTGCGTCCGGTCACGCGAAACCCTAGCGTCCGGTCAGAATCTCGAACAGTATTCGCTCGGCTCAACGATCGGACGCACGGTATAGCGTCGGGTCGATATGAGGCGTGCGTCCGGTCAAGTCACGAAGGAGACGCAGGAGAACGTGTTCAACGACGGAATCACGACCAAGTAGCGTCCGGTCGGTGCGACTCGTGCGTCCGGTCACCGCGATGCACCTCTGTTCATCCACCGAATCAACCCGATCTCCCTCAAATCAAAAGCACTAGGGCTCCAACTTCGTGTGAGGGGTCACAAGGATGTTAGTGAGCTACTCCTAAGAGATCATGGCTCGAACCTAACTCCAAATCGGTGAATCGGAGAGAAAAAAGGATGAAGAACGGCAAGAACTTGATCCCAAAACTAAATCCGCCCGATCTGTGAGTTCGTGAGGTATTAGAGAAATTCCTTCGGTAGAAAGAAGACTCTCACGAAGCTACACAAGATGGTTCAAACGGATTTGCGAATCTACCCTCAAAACAAGAATTCTCGTGAAGAACGAAAGAGGGGAAAACGTGCAAACGCGAAGAACAAAATCGCAAGACAAATTAAAGCACGAATTTGATCCTTGGACTCAGAGGAATGGATGATTCATTAAGCACTTGGTGTACGGGCTACAAGCCACTCCAGCAGATCAAAGCTTGGATGGCGAAAAGCTCAAGAACAAGAGCCAACTCTCCCTAACCCTAGCCTACTCTCACAGGAACAAAATGAGAGAGACACCACCACTGGTCTGCCAAGGATACGGCTGCCCTAGCAGCCCGCCTCATATATATAGGCGCACGTCCAATGACACAAACGCCCTTACATTAAGCACTCGACCAAATACCCCCCCAGGGGTACAACCGTCCAAACCGGTCAATCTTCATCCGACGGCCACGCCCGCACATCCGGTAGCTTCGCCTCGACGCGACCTCACCCGATGCCGCCACGTGCCGCCACCGTCGACCGCCGCGCCTTCTCACCGATAGCTTCGCCGCAACGCAAGCCTCTCGGTGCCGCCACGCGTCGACCGTCCTTTCGGACCAACCCCCTGGTTTTGAGGCC
Source organism: Coix lacryma-jobi var. lacryma-jobi (assembly GCA_009763385.1). Taxonomy (NCBI): domain Eukaryota; kingdom Viridiplantae; phylum Streptophyta; class Magnoliopsida; order Poales; family Poaceae; genus Coix; species Coix lacryma-jobi. The sequence goes on along the minus strand of VDCT01000747.1, from coordinate 262,163 downwards.
CAAACCAGGCAAACCGGCCACCCCGAGTTTTGAGGCCCAAACTCGGAAAACCCGCACGCCCAGGTTTTGAGGCCCAAACCTGGAAACCGTCCACCCCAGGTTTTGAGGCCCAAACCTGGAAACCGTCCACCCAGGTTTTGAGGCCCAAACCTGGAAACCGTCGATGGTAGCTTTTTGAGGCTCAGCTACCGAACCCGCACCGTAGACGGGATGTGGTTCTCACACCCCGACCACCGGCGCCGATGCCGATGCATGTCCAGCCTCCACGCCGGGCACAACGCCTTCGCCTTCCTTCTTGACTCGGCCGACGGCACTTGCGCCGCACGCAAGCCCGTGTCCGACCTCCGCCAAGCGACCCGACTCCAGCGCCTTCCTCCCGACTCGGCCGATGCACCGCACATCCCCATGTGCTCCTGCTTGCTGATGCCACGTGCCAGCTACCACAGCTGGTCCTCTGGCCCTCCGGTCCCTCAGTCCAAGCCTCCCGTCCGCCTTTCACCGCTCGGTTCGTCGGCATGGCACGTCCGCCGCACGGCACGCCCATCCTTCACCGCACCGGTCCGTCAGCACGGCACGGCTCAACTTGACCTTCACCTCGCCATAGACCACTGTCTCCGAGCTCCACACCTGCACATCAACACAGCCAAGAGACACATGTCGCACACACACACAACCCAGAAAAACACAAAACTCACGCCACCGGTTAGTCAAACATTAAGCGCATAGCAAGATAATGACTCAACCGGGTAAAAGCCTCAAACCTTCCTCAACACAGTCAATCATTCATCATATGTATTCTCAGCTTTGTGTTGCTAGGATTGGCTTGTAGCCCGACACCGAGTGCTTAATCAATCATCCATTCCTCTGAATCCAAGGATCAATTTCGTGGTTGAATTCGCGTTTCGATTTTGTTCTTCGCGTTCTTCTTTTCTCCACGATTTTCCCCTCACTCGATCTCCCTTTACGCTGCGTCTTTTGCGATTCCGTTTGAATCAACTTGTTCTTTGAAGTGAGGAGAACATTTCCACCGGAGGAATTCATCTCTACCCTCACAAACAAGTAGATGGGGGGTTGAAATCGTTTTTGTTCTTCGTTCTTCCCCTTTCTATTATTCTTCAGATTTCTCATGGATTAGTTGGGTTGAAGCGATGATATCCTAGGATTAGCTTCCCAACACGTATAAGGACACTTGGGAGAAGTTTGGTTGTAGCCCATTTGATTTGGTGAAGATCCAATCGATTTTGGTTTTGTCCCGAGCTATTTTTGGGCTTTCTGGGAGGTACGGTCGCAGACAGTCCGCCATATTGGCCGCGGACAGTCCGCGCATCGCGGCTTCAGCTGAGCAGTAGCGTTGGCCTCGGGCCTTTTCCCCTCGGGTGACCGGTGGACAGTCCGCCAGTGTCAGGCGCGGACAGTCCGCGAGTCGCGCCGGGTGAGTCCAGCAGCCTTGCTGTCTTTGTAACTTGGCCGGCGGACAGTCCGCCGTACAAAGGCTCGGACAGTCCAGGAGTCTCGCAGGGAGGGTTCAGCAGCCGTGCTGATTTTGCCTTTTGACCTGCGGACAGTCCGCCAGGGTTTCGCGGACAGTCCGCCTGGCGCGGACAGTCCGGCACCCTGCCCGCCCTAGCCCGGACAATCCGCGAATCGGCTGTAGGTTCCGGTTTAGTGCGTTTGCTCTCCTAGCTTTTCCGCTTCGCTTCCGGACTTCTCGTTTGCTCCTAGAGTTCACCTAGGAACCTCTCTACCTATCCTTGCTATGCGTTAGCATCGGTATTTGGAGGAATCCCGACGTAGCCCTCTATCTACATTCGGGAGTCGGTTTTTGAGGCCGAACTTGACTCGGAGTTTTGGGAGTTTTGGTTTGCTTCCTTGTGTGGTGGCTCGCTATGATCCTAGGGATCATCCACCTCTTTCCGAGGGTCGTGGGCACCACGTTTGAGTCCGAAGCTTTTGGGGTTGATTTTGTTGGGACAGAGGCCGTAATTTCTGAGAAGAAGAAATTTTAGGTTCCCATTCACCCCCCCTCTGGTCGCCTTGCTTTAGCATTTTCGGTCCTTCAGATTCTTCTATAGTCACTTACCCATGTGTAGGCTCGGTAGGATTATACATTTGCATAAAAGACTCATACTCTGTTGTGACCTTTTATGGCAACTTCCCACTAAGAATAATATAAACATATCACTCTTAAATTGGAATTAGACAGCCTTAGTGATCCCCTCTATACTTCAAGATTCTCCGTCCTTGTTAGCTACTCAGGGGTTAGACTTTAAGACTTAACACTATCCGTTCCTTTGGGTTCGATATTAAAACTGGGTTACTCCGGTGAAGTGCTACATCGATAGATCTTATCTGTGCGCTGCGGATAAAGTAAAGTGTGTGCATTAATTTATACCAACAAGCATTTCTGGCGCCGTTGCCGGGGATAGAGTTTATCTCTACTCTTGGTAGCGACGTTAGTAAGTGTCAACAGACACGCTTTGTCTGATCCAGATTGGGTCAATGCCATGCATGAGGAGCTTGAAAATTTTGAAAGAAATCAGGTTTGGGTTTTGTTTCTCTTCCTCCTGAGTGTCACCCTATTGGGACAAAATGGGTTTTCAAAAACAAACAAGGAGAGGATGGCCATGTGGTGAGGAACAAGGCCAGACTTGTAGCCCAGGGGTATAGTCAGAAGGAGGGGATAGACTATGAGGAGACTTTTGCTCCTGTAGCTCGTTGGAGGCAATTAGGATACTCTTGGCTTTTGCTGCATCCAAAGGGTTTAAACTTTTTCAAATGGATGTCAAGAGTCCCTTCTTAAACGGCTACATAGAAGAGGAAGTGTATGTAAGACAACCCCCGGTTTTGAAAATCCCAAGTTCCAAACCATGTTTTTAAACTTCACAAAGCTTTATATGGTCTGAAACAAGCTCCTAGAGCCTGGTATGATAGGTTGAAAACCTTTTTGCTTGCTAAGGGTTTTAAAATGGGATGTGTGGATAAAACGCTTTTTCTCCTCAAGCAAGGCAATGACACTCTCTTGGTTCAGATTTACATGGATGAATCATTTTCGGTGGTTCTTCTCACGCTTGGTTGCCAAGTTTGCAGACACTATGAGCAGGGAGTTTGAGATGAGCATGATTGGCGAGTTGACGTTTTTCCTCGGTTGCAAATCAAGCAATCCTGAGAAGGGGACGTTTGTGCACCAGGAAAAGTACACCAAGGACATCCTGAAGAAGTTCGACATGGGTGAGGCCAAGCCTCTTCCAACACCCATGCAACTATGCAGCCCTGGATGCGGATGTGGATGGAGAAGTGTGGACAAGAAGGAGTACCGGAGTATGATCCGGTCGCTGCTGTCTGTTCCGACGGCGACACGCCCGGACATCTAGTTCGCAGTGTGTCTGTGCGCGCGATTTCAGTCGTCGCCACGCACTTCTCCGTCGGCGGTCAAGCGTATTATGATGTACTTATGCTTCACTCTAGAGTTTGGGATTTGGTATTCTGCTTCCTCCACCCTCTCCCTTTGCGGTATATTCCAATGCGATTTTGCTGGTTGCCGTATTGATCGCAAGTCCACTTCGGGACTTGTCAGTTTATTGGTTCTTCTCTTGTATCGTGGTCTTCTCGCAAGCAGTCTCTGTTGCCAGTCTACCAGGAGGGTAGGTATGTTGCGGCGGCTAGTTGTTCCCAGTTTCTTTGAATGATGGCCACTTTGCGTGATTTTGGTCTGAGTTTTTCTCGTGTTCCATGCTTTGTGACAGCACGAGTGCTATTAGCGTTGCTAAGAACCCGTGTGCACTCTAAGACCCAACCATTGATGTGCGCTTTCATTTTCTACGAGACCACTATGAGAAGGGTGATATCGACCTTCGCCATGTCAATAGTCATGATCAGTGGCTGATATTTTCACCAAGCCTTTGGACCAATCAACTTTTGCTAGGTTGAGAGGTGAGCTTGGTGTGTGTTTCCTCTTTTAGATGGGGGAAACATTTGATTCTTGTATCATAAACTGACTCTTTTCTTTTCAATTGGTATGCATCTTTGCATTTCTTCTTGCATATTTACATTCAGAGCTTCATTAATATAATCCTTAGAATGTAACTATGCTCTGTGTAGTGTATCCTCTGATGCTTTATGATGATGCTTGTAGCTTATGCTCTTTCTGATCACTGATACATGTTGTGAGCTTGAGCTCTTTTATGAATGGTGAACTTGCATAATGAACCTAAAATCAAAAAAAATTTCACCATTAAGATATGCAACTAGCATGAGTAGAATGTGTTGAAAATCACTTGTGCTTTTCATATATGCTAGGTTGCTATGTCTCTAGTTCTGAGTCATTCACTTGCCTGGTATGTTCATATTCTGCTTTAATTCTGAACCAAGTCAAGTGAAATGGAAAGATCGAGATGGGATTGCTTGTCAGCACATCACAGTTTCGAGACTGTTTCTCATTGCACTTTGAGTTAAACTTGAGCTGTGTAGTGTATGACCGAAACTGTTGCTTTAAGCTTCTGATTGCTTCTACATAGGCTTCGCACAGTTGAAAAGTTAGGCAATGACAGGCTTTCAACCTCTCGCAATTACATGCTAAAAATTGAACTTGTGTAATTTAACCGCTGCAACTTTGATAAAATTTGGATACACAAGTCTATGGTTCATTCTATAGCATGATGGTTGAACTGTGCTAGGGGTTGTTCACCTTGTATACATGTTAGCACTTGTTTGACATCCTGTCTATACATGCTTAGTGCTATTTTGATGGTGAATACCTTTTAGCTGAAAACTGCTCATTTTGCTCAAAATGTTCAGATTTCGTATTTAGTGATCAGTGAGTCTCTGCTAGCATTCTGTGCATTTTATGAGTCATCGGATCTGAACTCTGTCGAGCATCTTCTCATTCTATCGACTATATTCCTGAAGCTGCTAACTTGCATTTGACTTATATGAATTTGGAAGAGAGATTCTTGATAGTGCATTTTCAACTAAGGGGGAGAAAATATTGACAAATCATATGTGCTCTCTGTGTTTGACTTCTTGGTTATGTGCACTATTTGAGGGGGAGTTTTCGAGCTGGTAACAGTTGTTTTGGAGCATTTTGGTAGCTAGTTGTGTTGAGCCTTTGCCTCTTTCTTGAGGAACTAGCACCTTTGTTGTTATGCTCTTCAGTGGTATGAAGCTTTCATTTGGTATCGAGCTTCCTCGCTAGCGGTGTTGAGCCCGTTCTGCCTATTCTTGAGGGCTAGCTTGTTTTGCTTGATTTTCAGTTGATTTTCCAATTGGTATCGAGCTTTCCTGCTAGCGGTGTTGAGACTATTCACCTCTTCTTGAGGGCTAGCTTTGCTTTGCTTGGTTGCGTCGAGCCGTTGCCATGTCTTTGGGAACCAAGTTGTCTTGCTCTTTCTCACTAGACCTCTTCGCTTTGCTATGCTTTTGGGTCATTTGGTCGAGTTCTCTCTCTTTCTTCCTTCCTTCCTCTATTTCATTATGATTTGTGTTGGTAGTTGACAATGCACTCATCAAGGGGGAGATGCGGATACATGGGTGTATGCCGAGTCTCTTAGTGATGAGTGTTTGTCAACTGGGATAATGCGCATGTTCTTTGTCTTGTGTTGTGCAGGTGTCGAGCACGGATACAGTGATCAAAGGCAAGGTGAAGGTCAAGTAGAAAAGTGCCGTGCCGATGGACCGAGAGTGGCGAAGGGCGGACGTGAGGCTTGGATTGAGGGACGGTGGGCCCGAGGATCAGCTGTGGTGGCTGACAGCCTGGGACAGCGACGAGCGAAGACTTGCGGGCACGGTGTTGCCTAGGTCGGACCTGGGGACACGTGTCGGTGGACGGGGTGCACGAGCGGTGCATCCCTTCTACGGCTCGGTTTGGTGGTTGAGCCACAGAAAAACACCGAGTGGACGGTTTCCAGGTTGGGGCCTCAAACCTGGGCGCTGATGGTTTCCGAGTTTAGGCCACAAAACTCGGGCTGACGACGGTTTCCAGGTTTGGGCCTCAAAACTAGGTGCTGCAGGTTTGCTGAGTTTGGGCCACAAAACTCAGGCGATGGGACGGTTGGTTTCTCGGTTTGGTCCTCAAAACCGGGGGTTGGTCGTGAAGGCTGGTTTCCCGATTTGGGCCTCAAAACTGGGGGCGATGTCCGGGAAAAAGACGAGCGAGCGGAGCGGTGGCGGCACGTGGCGGCAATCGGTGAGGTTGCGTCGACGCAACGCTACGAGTTGTGCGGCGTGGCCGTCGGATCACCAGCATCTTCGAGTTGGTCAGAATAACCCTAGGGTTTAGCAGGTTCGCTCTGTAATTAGTGAGGGGTAGAGTAGGAATTAGAATTAGGATAAGTAGAGGGAGACACCGTCCTCCCATTCTATCTCAGCCATTTGCTCTTTGCCTTCTAGATTTTCTGCTCTCCCAATCCCCTGCTGTAGCAACTGAGATCCGCAGAGAACCATACCTCTGTGTACTAGGATTTTGAGGAAGTGAGACCGTAATCTCACTGTTGTAGCGTGTTGTGTAGCCACACGGTTGCAGATCGATGTGTTGATTCACGTTTTGGTTCGTGTTCTTCGCGTTCTTCGTTTCTTCGTGATTTTCCCGTCACTCGATCTCCCTCCCTACTGCATCTTTTCGAATTCCACTTGAATCAACTTGTTCTTTATAGTGAGGAGATAATTTCCACCGAGGAATTTATCTAACTCCTCACGAACAAGTAGATCGGGTCGATTTCGTTTTCGTGGTGCTTTTTCGGTTCATACACCTTCCCTTTCGATTTCCCGTTGATTGAATCAATTTTAGCGGATGATTTCTTGGGGATAGTCTCATAACTACCTCGTGATCATCTTCTCTAAGTTTGGGAACGTGGGATTGTGATTTGATTCGATTTTGGAGGGGTTGTGTGTGAAGGGCGACCGAAATCACCTTCACTGTGAGGTCGCGGACAGTCCGCAGTTTGACCGGCGGACAGTCCGCGCATCGGGGACGAGCCGGACCAGTAGCTGTGTTCCTCGACCGTTTTGTTTTTTTGAGTGACCGGCGGACAGTCCGCCGTTGTAGTTCGCGGACAGTCCGGGAGCGTCTAGGGGACTTGCAGCAACTGTGCTGTTTTGGGGATTTTGCCGACGGACAGTCCGCCATCCCCCGCGGACAGTCCGCGGTTGTGCCGGATAGTCCGGGACCGTAGTGGCGGACAGTCCGGGAGTTGGCTGCTTGTTGAGTTTTAGTGCGTTTGCTCTCCCGACTTCTTCGCTTCGTTTCCGGACTTCTCGGTTGGCTTTTAGTTCACCTAGGAACCTCTCTAAGTATCCTTGCTACTTGTTAGCATCGGTATTTGGGGATTTCCTGACGTAGCCTTCAATCTACGTTTGAGACTCGGTTTCTAAGGATCGAACTTGTGCCGGTGCTTTTGGCTTTTGGTTTGCTATCGCTTTGTGGTGCCTCGCTGTGATCCTAGGGATCATCCACCTCTTCCAAGGGTCATGGGCATCACGGTTTCGATCGAAGCTTTTGGGGGTTGATTTGTGGGACAAAGGCCAAAGTTTTGAGAGAAATTTTTGAGCTCCCAATCACCCCCCCTCTGGTCGCCTTGCTATTGCATTCTCGGTCCTTCACTTGCGTCGAGGCGAAGCGAAGGATGATAAAGCGCGTGGCTGTCAGATGAAAACTGACCGGTTTGGATGGTTTTACCCCTAGGGGGTATTTGGGGTTAGTGCTTCATGTTAGGTCGTTTGTGTCTTCGGACGTGCGCCATATATATGTGAAGGGGCTGGTTAGGGCAGCTGTTGGCGCAAAAAGTGACACCTCGCGCCAAGTACACAGCAAGCCGAAAAGCTGGCTTCAATCTAGTGCCCGGAGTATGTTGATTCCGGAGACATGCCAGTCGGTTTGACCTGAAAACCAACAAGGGATAAAAACGTGAGAATACCTCTGGAACATGTTGGGTGAGACCAGACAGTTCCATATGTACGGCTTTGAAAGCCAATCACGACGGCACACAGCTATAGAAGCTGTCTGTCAAAGCATGTTTTAAAATCATTCGGCGAATATGAAAACAGAGTGTGTAAAGCATATTTAACTATCGAATGCGTATGTAAAAAGAGACATACTTTGAACGAATTAAAGATGTTATAAACAGGTAACTTGCAAAATAGATCTATTCAAATAACACATGCATAGGCTAATCCAACTAATTTGCCGCACGTTTAGTTTTCATAAACCCGTCAGGCATAAACTCAAGCGAAGCTAATCCACCGCATGATACCACTTGCTATAAGTCTGCACCACTTCTTATAATTAGATTAATCCACCACATGATACAATCTAATTATAACAAGCTAAAAGCATGCATATATTCGAACAGATCTATAAAGCTCGTTACTCATGTAAGCATAACCAAAATCGGCAAACCAGCCAAATTGGGGTCCATGAAGAAGGAACAAACAGGCAAGCACGATCAGACTAATCTAAAACCTGCATCTGCCACACGATACCTAGTTTTATCAAAGCCTAATCGTAATTAACATGCATGAACCCGCGACATGTAACAATCTGGATTGAAAGTTGATCCGGCCATCATGATATTATGATTAGCAAAAGCACAAGCAAACTGTGGAACAAGGCCGAACAAAGATCAATCTAGATTGGGCAAAGAGTGTTGCAAGAATTAAATAAATAAAACATATAACACATGATAACTTAATGAATCTATTAGATCTGCCAAATCTAATAGAGCCGATAACTATTTTACTCATGACTTAATCCGCCGCACGATACAAGGCACAAGCAAAAACTTCCCGTCATAAGCTTAAATCCGACGCACGATACTAAGCTTAACATACGAGACTACTTGCATCATATCTAAATCCACCGCATGATACTAGACATGATAACAAGGTTGCCGGTACTTACGAAGGTCGACGGATCGATGATTCCTCTCGAAGAACTCGACGACACGACTAAGGACTCGAAGATGACACGGGCCGGTTTGTATTGATGTGGTTGTGAACCCCTTTTACAATGGTCGAGGATGTCGAGGGTTTATATTTATACCCTGGACAAACATGAGTCCTAAACGAATACGACTTATACAACGAATTTTGGAAAGATACAAATATCATTCCTATTCAGCGTCCTCCATTTGTCACGTATTTTCTCGCGCAAGCCATTTTCATTTCCCGAATGGAGTCACCGCTTCGCAAAACAACCAATTATACAGGCATTTGCCGAAATCCCGAAAACTAGCGAGCTCCCGGTCGTTTACCGAATGCTCCCCTTACTGCTGGCTGGGCCCTCTTGTCATCCTCTCGTGCGTGGAAAATCGGTGTGTTAACACATGCCCCCTCAATTTCGGGAGGATAAAAGTCAATTTATTTCGAAATTGCCTGCAAGCTTCTTTCCTCTCTTAGGTTTTCACTTCTCGGCACTGTAGCCGCCGCCCAAGAAATTCAAATTTCTGCGCAATCGATTTCACTTCGAACTCTTGATGGCGACCAGTCAAGATTCCAGAGGTAAACTTCACATATTCAGTAATCCCTTGCTAGCTTCTTCTTTCGGTTCACTTTCTCTTTCTATTCGCTATTTTCTGAAGGAATATAAGAACCAAATCCTGATTCCTTATGTTGCCAACCCTGATTCCTATCTCCTTGGTCCAATGGGAAATCTTGACCCAATGGAGTTTATCGAGAAGGAAACCCAAAGAATTCCCTTCAAATCTGTAGTTACTTCACCGAATCACTGGCCGAACACCTTCAAGAACTGGCCTTTTCCCCAATTGCTAGATGGCGAAATTGGTATCGGAGGATGCTTGCAAAAAGCAGCAGCCACTGGGAAAATCAAGACATTAGCCACTGTTTGGAGTTATCTTTATCAGAAACCACCCAGAAATGACCCTCTCCTGATAGCAGCTTCCCACTTCTGGTCTAACACCATCAATGCTTTCATCTTCGACCATGGTATGATGACTATTACTTTAGCTGACGTCTTCATGATGACTGGTCTGAATGTAACATTACCAGTATATCCTTACAAATACAAGAACAAAAGCAATCAGAGAGCTGTCAGTTCTGGATGCGGATGGGCTAAATACATTCAGACTTATATGGAGTCGTCCAATGCTGTCTCTGACAAAGAACTAAAAGCCTTTATGAATATGTGGCTATGCAGATTCATCTTCTGTGGAAAATCCAATGAACCACTCTGAACCATATGGTGATGGCTGAAGATTTATCTGCAGGCACTCAAATCCCGCTAGGCAAATACCTCTTGGGTCTGTCTATCATATGATGCATCAGTTACTCTCTAGATGCACACGGGCAGAGAATTTCTTGTGTGAACGGCCCCTGGTGGTTGGTCCAGATGTGGCTCCAACTATATATGCATCAAATAGTTTCTGTGAGCCTTCTCAACTTGAGTTTCCCTTCAATTAATTATGCTGAAGGCAAAACAGCAAGAGTTAAAGCCTGTCAGACTTATGGGGAAGCAGCATCATCTATCAGCATTGATATGGACATCGGTCATCTCTTCAAGCTATTCTTCAAAGGATTTGGCAATGCACTTTGGCTCCCTACAGAGAGAATGAAAATCTGACTCTCCCCTACAAGTTTAACTACGAATCCGGATGTGCAGATAAAACATCTATTGAGATCTTCAACTCTTTCATCAAACCCTATATTCTGCCAGCCGAATTTCACCATGGAAGATTAGTGCAGTCCACCTACGGGTTCTATTACCCAAACATGGTGGCCAGACAATTAGGATGTGGTCAATTGCCCCCTAGACTCTTCTTCTCAACAGTAATAAGACCCAGAGAAGTAATTATGGAAGGGATAATGGCTAAAAAAGTCTTTGAATTAGGATGGGAGTTGCCAACATACGAACCATCTCCATTTGGGATAGTAGACATCATTCATCCTTTCTTCACTTCCTAATTATGGAAGGGATAATGGCAAAAAAGTCTTTGAATTAGGATGGGGAGTTGCCAACATACGAACCATCTCCATTTGGGATAGTAGACATCATTCATCCTTTCTTCACTTCTGGTGGGAAGAGTGGCATGCCCACCTCTTCAATGTGTCAGTTTCACCCCTTGTGTCAAAACTTGCAACCTGACTTTGCTTCCGACAGTGAGGTAATTTCACTACACTTATTATTTTCTATTCTTCAATCCAACCTTTTTAACACTCGGCCATACATAGGATCTGAGCCTATACCTCCTGTCAGAGCGATCCAGTACTACCTGGCTGGACCCAATCCTGCTCTCGGTTTCAACGCTCCAGGCTTGAACACCTTCATGAAGATCCCTGCAACTTCAACTATCGTGCCTCCAGGAGGAGAGAGAAAAGAAGGCACTTGAGAATGCCCTTTTGTCCAAAAAACCAAGGACAAAAGGGGTTAAACCATCTCCCAAGGTATGAATCTCCAATTTGTGCTAAGCAATTTATTTGGCAATAAATCTGATCAAATCTATGTTGCATCACTCGTTGCAGCCACAAGTCAAAGCCTTGAAATCAGGTAGTACCTCAGCAAACTACCAACCATCTCCTGAAGCTTCTACAAAAAGGATCCAAGATGAAACTGAAGATCCAAAGGACTCCTGAAGGTTCAAAAAAAAAAGAGGCTGACGAGACCATAGGTAACGCGTTCGGCTATCCCTCCTTTTGTTGCCATATGCTTATGCATTACTTGAAACAGATGAAATTTTAAAAGAACTGGAAACAGAGCCATCTCCTGATCATTACTCCAAGCCCACCTCCTCCGAACACTCAACAAAGTCTCGAGCAAGCCAAGGCGTAGCATCCTCTGATGATCAATTAGCCTAACAGGCAAAGTTATGTCCCTGAATTACATCACTTTCACCAAACACACTTAGTGGGCTAACACCCTTTTCTTCCTTCAGAAAAAATACTAAAGAGCCGATTGCGAGTTATTCTTTCCCTGCTGAAGATTATATCACTGAAAAAAGTGAAAAAAATATTCCCAACATACTTTATCAACAGAAAACCAGGCTCGGCTGAGGGAAATAATCACTCTGTTGAACAAGGACGTTGTCAATATGGTTCAAGATGCAGATCAGATAAGTAAGTGATATTCTGAGCTTATTGACGAAGATATTCTTCTGCTCTTCTGACCCATTTGGAATCTGCAGCTTGTCTCGACAACTTTTTGGAATGGTAAGGAGAGCAACTAAAAACATATCATCCAAGACCGCCTTGCAGAATGATAGATCTTCAAAGAAGCTAGAACTTAAAGATTTGCATTCCAATATTCAAATCGCAAAAAATCCCTGGCAACTTGGGAATCTGAACTGAAAGTCATGGAGGAAGACAAGAGCAGGTTAGAAGCCTAGTTAGCCAAACCGAATACTAAAATTCCATCTCACAGGGCTCATATGGTTGATCTGCCGAAGGACATAGAAGCAGCCTCGTTGAAAAATAACTTCGGCTCTCAAAGAAGATCAAACAAATCAAAGCTAAATTATCCAAAATCCAAAAATCTGAAGATGAAGATCAAAAAGTGCTTGATACTGTCAGCCGAATCAGAGCCGAGGCCATAAAGACAATCAATCAGCTTTTGAATGAGTAAACATTGATCTTGTAACAAACCAAGCATAGCATACTTGTCCTTGCAAAACTATTTTTTTTGATATTTCATGTTCCATTCGTCTGAGATTGCAATCGGCTCTCTCCCTTAATTTTCCGAATGGCACTTGACTTAACCGAGCTTGGCCCAATAAAAATGGCCCAGCCGAAAGGAAAACCCTACTCTGTCGCTTGGCATCCATTACCCCGCAGACTTCGCCACGACTCTATTCCCGGCTTACAAATAAAACCATTCTACAACTCGATTAGTACTGCAGTTGCGCATCTTTGCCTCCGTTTCTTTACTTTCCCTTGTCGGCTCAAACCAGAAGAAACCCCAGTCCTGCAGCAATGGCGAACGGCGACGACCGCGACAAGCGACCCGCTGAAGGAGAAGCGGAGGGCAGCCGCGAGTACCGCAACGCCGGCGCCATGGGTAAGAATCGGTCATCCTGCCCCCTTCCAATCTCTATTTCCCTGTTCATCCATTGTTTCGATTTCGATCCTCTCTTACTTTCTTGGGTAAGACTCATCTCAGCAGTCATCAAGGCCATCTTCTTCCCGACCCGGAACTCCGTCATCCGGATCTTCCAGCTCCCTCAACTCCTCGGATTCTTCATCGGACCCCTTCTACTCCGACTGGTGGAGCCACCGCGACGCCTGCCGTTTTAAGGAGGAAAGGGACAAAGCCCGAGAGGAGCTGAGCGAAATCTCCAAGCAATACGGCATTGACCAGCTTGACTGGGAGGATCAGCGGAAACAATTCTGCGATGCAATCTCAGGTCAGTGAAATCTTCGCCCGATTCCCCTTTTCTAATCGGACTCGTCCGCCTGATATATCTCTTTTCTGTCCAGCATTATCTGCAGAGGTCGAGCGCCTGAAGATTGCGGGAACCAGAGTAGCCGACAAGGTGAACGCCCAAGGGGAAACCGTGGAGGCGCGCCTTGATGATGCGGACGGCCGTGTTGATCAAGTTGCCATTCACGGCGTACACCATGGTGTCGCCTTGGGGCTGGCGGCGATGTCCACCCAGACGCGCGAGGACTTCTCTGCCATGCCGACCGGCTTCCATGGTGGGGAGCTTCCAGAGGATGTCGAAGACCTTCTGGAAAATTATGAAGATCATGCGACTGTGCTTGCTCAGGCTTCTGATGCTCAATCTGTCTTGAACAGGTTGTTTGATGAGTAATTTGTACTTAGGGATGCCTGTAAATAAACTGCTCTCTCCTGCGAAACATCTGTTCTCTGTGAAGTACTCGTCTGCAGTTTCCTGAATTACCAAAGCAAAACCCTCGTATGACACCATCTTTATTCGGTTAGACTGACATTTTTGCTCTAAAGGCGACACATGTCATGTCGGCTGTTCAAACATTTTTTTTACTAAAGGCGATGCTTCTCATCGGCTAACTCATCTCATACGATTTTTATCACCGACTTCCATGCTGGGATGAAACTTTTTAAGAAATCTCCCATTAATAGCTCTAGAAAACTCTTCCCCCAGCAAGGTCTTCAAAATATATGCGTTGCCAGGCACATGTCTTACTATCTGAAAAGGACCTTCCCAATTTGGAGACCATTTACCGAATGCTTTATCTTTCGTTCCAATTGGCAATACAACCTTCCAAACTAAATCCCCCTCTTCAAAGCGTTTTTCCTTGACCTTTTTATTGTAATACCTGGCAACACGTAATTTGTTCTTCTCTATATTCTCCAATGCCTTGAGACGAATTAGGTGCAGATCTTCTAGTTCGTTCATCATTAAACTCTCATAATCTTCCTTCTTTAATTCATTCTGCAATGTAACTCGTCTCGAACTCGATTGTAACTCCCAAGGTAACACAACACAATGTCCATAAACCAACTCGTAAGGAGATACTTGAGTAGACCCATGACATGCCATTCGGTAAGCCCACAATGCTTCACTTAAGACCGAATGCCACTTTTTCGGTTTCTCATCGATCTTCTTCTGGATAATCTTAATCATAATCTTATTGGATGCTTCGGCTTGACCATTGGCTTGCGCATAATAAGGAGAAGAATTACACAGCTTAATCCCCATTTCTTCAGCAAAATCACAAAATTCGGATGATGTAAACTGGGTCCCTTGATCCGTAGTTATAGTTTGAGGGATCCCGAATCTGTGAACTATATGCTCCTTGACAAAATTAATCATGTTCTCTGACGTAACATTCTTCAAAGGCACAGCCTCGACCCACTTGGTAAAGTAATCTGTAGCCAATAGTATGAATTTGTGTCCTTTACTAGAAGGAGGATGAATCTGACCAATCAAATCTATAGCCCATCCTCTAAACGGCCACGGCTTGATAATTGGATTCATAGCCGATGCTGGAACTCTTTGAACATTTCCGAATCTTTGACAATCTTGACACCCTTTATAATATTCAAAACAGTCTTCGAGCATAGTCGGCCAAAAATAACCGGTCCTTCTCATTATCCACTTCATTCGATAGGCCGATTGATGTGCGCCACATAACCCTTCATGTACTTCGTACATTAGTTTCCTAGCTTCCTCTTGACTTAGGCATTTCAAGAGCACCCCATCTATGGACTTATAGTACAACTGGCCGTCAAGAAGTGTAAACTTAATGGCTTTATATCTGAGCTTCCGAGAAACCTTTTGCGATGGATTTCTCAAGTAGTCGGTAATTTCTCTTCTCCAATCATCAGCCATATAACCTTCATCCAAAGCAAGAACTTCTTGATCTTCCCGATATCCTGAAGAACTTGAGCTAATTTATTTGCCTCTTCATTATGCCCCCTAGGGATATGATGCAAAGTTGCTATCTGGAAACATTTCAAAAGCTCCTGACATTCTTCGTAATACTCTCTCAATATGTCATTTTTGCATTCATATTGACCAATCAACTGGTTGATGACTAACTCAGAATCCCCGAAGATTTCGACAGCAATAGCTTTTATTTCCACAAGAAGCCGAAGTCCTCTGAGCAAGGCTTCATATTCTGCTTGGTTGTTGGTAACATAAAACTCAATGGGGATAGCATACTTGAAAGTTAATCCTCGTGGAGAAATCAAGAAAATACCAACACCACCACCTTTGCTGCAAGATGAACCATCGAAAAACAATGTCCAAGGTGCAATATTTATCATATTAGCAGACGGATCACGATGATGAGTAACGAAATCGGCAATAACTTGACCTTTTACTGCCTTTGCCGATCCGTATCTTAAATCAAACTCTGACAATGCTAAAATCCACTTGCCGATTCTTCCGTTTAGAATAGGCATTGACATCATGTGTTTTATTACGTCGAATTCAGAAATTAATATGCATTCGGCATTTAACAAGTAATGCCTAAACTTGGTGCATGAGTAATACACACATAAACAAAGCTTCTCCGTAGCCGAATACCTCGTCTCTGGGTCTAACAATTTTCGGCTAATGTAGGCTATTACTCTTTCTTTCCCTCCAAATTCTTGCATAAGAGCCGATCCTATTAGCCATCCATCGGCTGCCACGTACAATTTGAAAGGCTTATCAAACTGAGGAGGTATTAATACTGGTGGCGCTTTCATATACTCTTAATTTCATCAAAAGCTTTCTGTTGTACGTCACCCCATACGAATTTTTGCTCTTTCTTGAGTTTCAGCAACGGGGAAAAAGGCAAGACCCTTTCTGATAAGCCAGATATGAACCTCCTTACAAAGTTGATCTTGCCAAGCAACGATTGCAACTCTGTGAGGTTGGTTGGAGGGACGACTTTATCTATTGCCTCCATGCTTTTCTTTCCGACTTCAATTCCTCCTCTATGGATCAGAAACCCAAAAATCTCCTGCTGAAACTCCAAAGGCGCATTTGTTTGGATTCATTCTTAAACCATGCTTCCTTGTGCACTCTAGAGTCCTCCTCAAATCAATTAAATGTCCCACATGATTTCTGGACTTCACGACTACATCATCAATATAAACTTCTACAATTTTACCGATCAACTCATGGAAGATGTAATTCATAGCTCTTTGATAAGTTGCACCGGCATTCTTCAAACCGAACGTCATAACAACCCATTCAAACAGACCAATATGACCAGGACACCTAAAAGCTGTCTTTGAAATGTCTTCTATTGCCATAAAGATCTGGTTGTAACCAGCGTTACCGTCCATAAAGCTGATGACCTCGTAACCAGCCGCTGCGTCAACAAGCAATTCGGCAACCGGCATCGGTAACTATCCATTGGAGTAGCTTTATTGAGATCTCTGAAATCAATGCAGACCCTCATCTTTCCATTCTTCTTATACACTGGAACTATATTCGAAATCCAATCTGCATATCTGCATGGCCGAATGAAATCCGCCTTCAATAATCTCTCAATTTCCTTTTTCACATCGGCTAGTACTTCTTCCTTAAAAATCTTCCGAGGAGGTTGCTTATAAGGACGATACCCAGGTTTGATTGGTAGTCGATGTTCAACAATGGAGCGATCTAATCCAGGCATCTCCGTGTAATCCCATGCAAAACAATCTTTGAACTCCTTTAAAAGATTTATCAATTTCAATCTACACTCGGATCCAAATTGGTGCTGACATATATCGGTCGTTTCGCTTCAGCTTCATTACCGATATTTACTTCTTCTAACTTATCAGCCGACATGAAGCCTTGTCCCAATTTCCCTCGTTTCCATCAATTGGGTTATCCATCCAAGGATTGCTTTGAAACAGAGTGGTCCCACTGGGCGTGCCAAAAGTGTGTTGGCGCAAAAAGTGACACCTCGCGCCAAAGCACACAGCAAGCCGAAAAGCTAGCTTCAATCTGGTGCCCGGAGTATGTTGATTCCGGAGACGTGCCAGTCGGTTTGACCTGAAAACCACAAGGGATAAAAACGTGAGAATACCTCTGGAACATGCCGGGTGAGACCAGACAGTTCCATATGTACGGCTTTGAAAGCCAATCACGACGGCACACAGCTATAGAAGCTGTCTGTCAAAGCATGTTTGTAAAATCATTCGGCAAAAATGAAAACAGAGTGTGTAAAGCATATTAACTGCCGAATGCGTATGTAAAGAGGACATACTTTGAACGAATTAAAGATGTTATAAACAGGTAACTTGCAAAAATAGATCTATTCAAATAACACATGCATAGGCTAATCCAACTAATCTGCCGCACGTTTAGTTTTCATAAACCCGTCAGGCATAAACTCAAGCGAAGCTAATCCACCGCATGATACCACTTGCTATAAGTCTACACCACTTCTTATAATTAGATTAATCCACCGCATGATACAATCTAATTATAACAAGCTAAAAGCATGCATATATTCGAACAGATCTATAAAAGCTCGTTACTCATGTAAGCATAACCAAAATCGGCAAACCAGCCGAATTGGGTCCATGAAGAAGGAACAAACAGGCAAGCATGATCAGACTAATCTAAAACCTGCATCTGCCGCACGATACCTGGTTTTATCAAAGCCTAAACGTAATTAACATGCATGAACCCGCAACATGTAACAATCTGGATTGAAAGTTGATCCGGCCATCATGATATTATGATTAGCAAAAGCACAAGAAAACTTGTGGAACAAGGCCGAACAAAGATCAATCTAGATGGGCAAAAGAGTGTTACAAGAATTAAATAAATAAAACATATAACACATGATAACTTAATGAATCTATTAGATCTGCCTAATCTAATAGAGCCGATAACTATTTTACTAATGACTTAATCTGCCGCACGATATAAGGCACAAGCAAAAACTTCCCGTCATAAGCTTAAATCCGCCGCACGATACTAAGCTTAACATAGGAGACTACTTGCATCATCTCTAAATCCACCGCATGATACTAGACATGATAACAAGGTTGCCGGTACTTACGGAGGTCGACGGATCGATGATTCCTCTCGAAGAACTCGACGACACGACTAAGGACTCAAAGATGGCACGGGGCCGGTTTGTATTGATGTGGTTGTGAACCCCTTTTACAATGGTCGAGGGTTTATATTTATACCCTGGACGAAACATGAGTCCTAAACGAATACGACTTATACAACGAATTTTGGAATGATACAAATACCATTCCTATTCAGCGTCCTCCATTGTCACGTATTTTCTTGCGCAAGCCATTTTCATTTCCCGAATGGAGTCACCGCTTCGCAAAACGACCAATTATACAGGCATTTGCCGAAATCCCGAAAACTAGCCGACCGCCGCCGGTCGTTTACCGAATGCTCCCCTTACTGCTGGTGGGGCCCTCTTGTCATCCTCTCGTGCGTGCGAAAATCTGGTGTTAACAGCAGCCCATCCTTGGACGGTGCCATTCTCATTTTGTTGTTGTGAGGAGAGGCTAGGGTTAGAGGAGAGGAGGGCTCTTGTTTTGAGCTTTTTGCCATCCGAGCTTTGTGTTGCTAGGAGTGGCTTGTAACCCAATACCACGAGCTAATACAATCTTTCATCTTGCTAAAATCCAAGGATCAAATTCGTGCTCCTCTTCGTTTTGTGATTTTGTTCTTTGCGTTCTTCGTTTCATCCCTTCGATTCTTTCATGAGATTTTCCGTTTGAAGGGATGGATTGAAAATCCGTTTGAACCATCTTGTGTAGCATCGTGTGAGAGACATCTTTCCACCGAAGGAATTCATCTAATTCCTCACGGGCACATAGATCGGGCGGATTTCGTTTTCGGTTCTAAACTTTCCCTTTTGCAGGAGATCTGCAATTCACGAATTTCTAGTTGGGTTCAAGCCATGATCTCTTAGAGATAGCTCACTAACATAGTTGTGATCATCTGTGCAAAATTTGGTGAAGTTTGGAGTTGATTTGACTGAGTTTCGTGTTGATTTGGTGTTTGAACAGCGCTGTTTCCGGGTTGACCGGACGCGCTACTATAGTACGACCGGACGCTACAGTAATTTGCTAGAGTGCGTCCGGTGCTAAAGTAACTGCTATAGTGATCTGCTACAGTAACGACCGGACTCAGTGTTGTTTATCGATCGGACTCTGCGCTGTTACTGTTCATGCGTCCGGTGCTACAGTACCTGCTATAGTAACAGTGACCGGACGCTACAGTAACTGCTACAGTCGTTCGGTGCTGCAGTGACCGGACACTATAGTGCAGTGACCGGACGCTACAGTACCGGCGTCCGGTCAGTGCTGTTTTGTCCGTAGTTTTTGCGTTTGAGCTCCGATTTGAGTTCGTTTGTTGCGTTGGTTTTCTAACTTTGTAAGGAACATTCTAAAGTACTTTTGTCACCAGATGGCTTAAGTATTTTTGGTTGGGCACTTACTTTTCTCTATAGGAGTGCAGTGCTTCTTTTCGGAGCTCCGATTTCCGTGGTGTGCTTGGTTGATCGCGTGTGTGTTATTCCGCTGTGTTCTTAGGGAACATCCACCCAATATTTTGGGTCGTGGACATCACTGTTTGTGATCTTTCTCTTGTGGTTGTGGAATTGGGAGAACGTCTAATATTTCTTAAAAGAAATTGAGGCTCCCATTCACCCCCCCTCTGGTCGCCAATTCGGTCCTTCCGTATGATTATGATAAGAGTTCCACTAGATCTATACTCAACACAGGAATCAATCAAGAATGATAAATAAGATAAATATAATTGAACAAAGTAAACCATATAAAAGAGTTCCAATAGAGCATTCTCACCCAAGGTCGGATCGTAGCCAAAACTAGAAAGAGATGGATTAACTTCCTAACATGGTTCTAACTATAGGTCATAGACTACATCAATTAATGCAATTATGTTTAGCAATCATGGTTAGAATAACTTATATTATACTCAAGAGACATCACGCATGGAGGATTAGATCCAGAGTCTATCACCTCCGGGTGACCAGGTCTTACTTGCCCTATATTCGGGAGTGGACTACAAAGGACTCAACAAGGCTATAAAAGTCACCCTCGTGATCTACCACTTGCTGGCCCGAAATATAGGCTTGCCTTCAGGGGGAGTCATTTTTGCTTTGCTGCTTCTCCACGTGCTCCGAATGCTCGTGTTCCAATTGGTATTGAGCTTGTCTTTGTGTTTTTCTCAATTGGTATCGAGCCTGCTAGTCGTGTTGAGCCATTTTGCTCTATCTTGAGGGACTAGCAGTCTTTGGTGATTTGAGGTTTCGAGCTAGTGGCGTTGAGCCTTTTCTGCCTCTTCTTGAGGGCTAGCTCATTTTTGACTTGGTTGCGTCGAGCCGTTGCCCATGTCTATGGGAACCAAGGCTTTCGCTCTGTGTGATCGAGTTTTGCTCTTTGTTGAGTTGTTGCTCCGATCCTTTGCTTGCTTGCGTCGAGCCGTTGCCCATGTCTTTGGGGACCAAGTTTTCGATTTTGGTATCTCAACCCATGTCTTGTGCCTAGTTTTGTCAATACAATCATCAAGGGGGAGAAATTTCAAAACCCAAGTGGATAAGAACCTTGGTTTCTTTTGTGATGATTGTTTGACAATTTATTTGAGATTGGTTTTTGAGTGCCTTTTGGGATTTCATGAAACTCTTGTTTTCACTTGACTCTTCGGTTGTGTGGAGGCTTTGCCGGCTTTTCCCGTCCTTTCGGGACTGAGAGTTTTTATTTGGAGTTTTCATGATCCTTCCTCATATCAAGTGGCCTTGTGTTTGCTTTGCTTGGCTTTTGGGAACTTGAATGAGGCTTGCCTTCAAAACCTTCCTTTATGGTTTTACTGTTAGTTAATGCATTCATCAAGGGGGAGATTGAGAACATATATGATGAATGATTGACATTTATGAGGAAGGTTTGAGGCTTTTCCAGGTTGAGTCCATATCTCACTATGCGCTTAATGTTTATGACTAACCGGTGGCGTTGAGTTGTCGCGTGTTATCGTGTTGGTGTGCGTGTGCAACATGTGTCTCTTGGCTATGTTGATGTGCAAGTGTGGAGCTCGGAGACAGTGGTCGATGGTGAGGTGAAGGTCAAGTAGAGACGTGTCGTGCCGACGGACCAGGAGCGGTGAAGGATGGGCGTGCCGTGGGACGGACGTGCCATGCCGATGTACCCAGAGTGGTGAAGGGCGGATGTGAGGCTTGGACCGATGGACCAAGAGGGCCGGAGGACCAGCTGTGGTAGCTGGCACGTGGCATCGGTGAGCAAGATCACATGGGGATGTGCGATGCACCGGCCGAGTCAGGAGGAAGACTATGGCGTCGTGGCACTTGGCGGAGGTCAGACATGGGCTTGCGTGCAGCGCAAGCGCCGTCGACCGAGTCAAGAAGGAAGGCGAAGGCGTTGTGCCCGGCGTGGAGGCTGGACATGCATCGACATCGGTGCCGGTGGTCGAGGTGTGCGAACCACATCCCGTCTATGGCGCGGGTTTGGTAGTTGAGCCTCGAAAAACTACCCTCGACGGTTTCTGAGTTTGGGCCTCAAAAATCGGGGTGGCCGGTTTTCGAGTTTGGGCCTCAAAACTCGGGGTGGACGGTTTCCAGGTTTGGGCCTCAAAACCTGGGTGGCGGGTTACCGGTTTGGGCATCAAAACCAGGTGGAGGTTCTTATGCGGAACGGTCGACATGTGGCGGCATCCTAGAGCTTGCTACGGATACATGGGTGTATGTCGAGTCTCTGAGTGATGAGTGATTGTCAACTGGGATAATGCGCATGTTCTTTGGCTTGTGTTGTGCAGGTGTGGAGTACGGATACAGTGATCAAAGGCAAGGTGAAGGTCAAGTAGAGACGTGTCGTGCCGATGGACCGAGAGTGGCGAAGGGCTGACGCGAGGCTTGGACTGAGGGACCGGTGGCTCGAGGATCAGCTATGGTGGCTGACAGCCTGGGACAGCGACGAGTGAAGACTTGCGGGCACGGTGTTGCCTTGGTCGAGGACCTGGGGACACGTGTCAATGGAAGGGGTGCACAGGCGGTGCATCCCTCTACGGCTCGATTTGGTGGTTGAGCCACAGAAAAACGACCGAGTGGACGGTTTCCAGGTTTGGGCTCAAAACCTGGGGCTGTTGGTTTCCGAGTTTAGGCCACAAAACTCGGGCTGAGGACGGTTTCCAGGTTTGGGCCTCAAAACCTAGGTGCTGCGGGTTTGCTGAGTTTGGGCCACAAAACTCAGGCGATGGACGGCTGGTTTCCCGTTTTGGGCCTCAAAACCGGGGGTTGGTCGTGAAGGCTGGTTTCCCCGGTATAAGACCTCAAAACCGGGGCGAAGTGCCGGGAAAAGGACGAGCGGAGGCGGTGGCGGCACGTGTCGGCAATCGGTGAGGTTGCGTCGAGGCAACGCTACCAGTTGTGCGGGCGTGGCCGTTGGATCACTAGCATCTTCGAGTTGGTCCAGAATAACCCTAGGGTTTAGCTGGTTCGCTCTGTAATTAGTGAGGGGTAGAGTAGGAATTAGAATTAGGATAAGTAGAGGGACACACCCTCCTCCCATTCTATCTCAGCCATTTGCTCTTTGCCTTCTAGGTTTTCCTGCTCTCCCAATCCCCTGTTGTAGCAACTGAGATCCGTAGAGAACCATACCTCTGTGTACTGGGATTTTGAGGAAGTGAGACCGTAATCTCACTGTTGTAGCGTGTGGTAGCCACACGGTTGCAGATCGATGTGTTGATTCGCGTTTTGGTTCGTGTTCTTCGCGTTCTTCGTTTCTCCGCGATTTTCCCGTCACTCGATCTCCCTCCCTACTGCATCTTTTCAAATTCCACTTGAATCAACTTGTTCATTATAGTGAGGAGATCATTTCCACCGAAGGAATTTATCTAACTCCTCACGAACAAGTAGATCGGGTCGATTTCGTTTTCGTGGTGCTTTTTCGGTTCATACACCTTCCCTTCGATTTCCCGTTGATTGAATCAATTTGAGCGGATGATTTCTTGGGGATAGTCTCATAACTACCTCGTGATCATCTTCTCTAAGTTTGGGAACGTGGGATTCTGATTTGATTTGGATTTTGGAGGTTGTGTGTGAAGGGCGACCGAAATCGCCTTCACTGTGAGGTCGTGGACAGTCCGCGGTTTGACG
Source organism: Coix lacryma-jobi var. lacryma-jobi (assembly GCA_009763385.1). Classification (NCBI taxonomy): domain Eukaryota; kingdom Viridiplantae; phylum Streptophyta; class Magnoliopsida; order Poales; family Poaceae; genus Coix; species Coix lacryma-jobi. Next base: position 238,658 of record VDCT01000747.1, on the reverse strand, counting down.
GGCGGACAGTCCGCGCATCGGGGACGAGCCGGACCAGTGGCTGTGTTCCTCGGCCGTTTTGTTTTTGAGTGACCGGCGGACAGTCCGTCGTTGGAGTTCGCGGACAGTCCGGGAACGTCCAGGGGACTTGCAGCAACTGTGCTGTTTCGAGGATTTTGCCGGCGGACAGTCCGCCATCCCCCCACGGACAGTCCGCAGTTGAAACGAACAGTCCGGGACCGTACTGGCGGATAGTCCGGGAGTTGGCTTCTTGTTGAGTTTTAGTGCGTTTGCTCTCCCGACTTCTTCGCTTGGTTTCCGGACTTCTCGGTTGGCTTCTTAGTTCACCTATGAACCTCTCTAAGTATCCTTGCTACTTGTTAGCATCGGTATTTGGGGATTTCCCGGCGTAGCCTTCAATCTACGTCTAGGACTCGGCTTCTAAGGATCGAACTTGTGCCGGTGCTTTTGGCTTTTGGTTTGCTATCGCTTTGTGGTGCCTCGCTATGATCCTAGGGATCATCCACCCTCTTCCAAGGTCGTGGGCATCACGGTTTCGATCGAAGCTTTGGGGGTTGATTTGTGGGACAAAGGCCAAAGTTTCGAGAGAAATTTTTAGCTCCCATTCACCCCCCTCTGGTCGCCTTGCTATTGCATTCTCGGTCCTTCAATTGGTATCAGAGCAGGTTAAGGATCTTCCACCTTAGCCGGTTCCAGATCCACAGAAGGCGACATGGATCGCGGCGTGGGCAAACCGCCGTTTTTCGATGGGACAAACTATGCGTATTGGAAGATACGCATGTTGGCCTATCTGCAGAGTATTGGTGCTTCCATTTGGGATATTTGCAACTCCGCTGATTACGTGGTCTTGGCTGCTCGTGTGACTCAACATCAGATCGATGAGCACGATGCAATAGCCAAGCCCGTAATGCTCTTTTCTCATGTCTGAGCATGAGTGAGTTTGATCGCGTTTCTCACCTCGCTACGGCTCGGGAGATTTGGGCTACCCTCATGCGCGTTCATGAGGGACCACTCAAGTCAAAACCCGTCTCTACGAGTCGTTCTAGTGAGAGTATGAGAACTTTCGACATATGCCTGGCAAGAGCATAGAAAGTTTATTCGCTCGCTTTCAGGTGATTGTCAACAGGATGAGGGCAAACAAGGAGCTGTTGCCTTTCGACGATCATGAGAGGGCTTTGAAGCTTTTGCATACTCTTGATCGTTCGGTGTGGGATTCCAATGTTCAAGTGATCATCGAATCGCCTAACTATGAGACCCTCACGTGCGACGAGCTCTTCAGTAAGCTCAAGTCCAGTGAGATCGATGCCATGACGAGGGCTTCTTATGAAAATCCTTTTGGCCCGTCAATGGCTTTGCTTTCTGGCTCTTCTGCTAACACCTCTGGAGGCTTTGCACTTTCCTCTCTTCTTTCTGTCACAGAGGAGCAGCTGGAGTTCATGGGGGATGACGAGCTAGCTTTGCTCGCCAACCGGTTCTCGCGGTTCCAGAACAACCGCATGAACCATCGCCGTGGAGGAGGACGCTCGGGATGTTTCGAGTGCGGAGATCCCAACCACTTCATCGCCAATTGCCCGAAGAAGAACAAGCAAGTCTTAGGCAAGGCGGACCATGGGCACAAGTACGACTCCGACAAGCGCAAGAGAAGTACGTCCCCACGAAGCACAAGCGGAAGGGCGGCTTCAACAAGGAGTACATCAAGACGAAGTACTTGGAGAAGGCCCAGGCTGAGCAGCGTGCATTCTTCGCCACGCTCAGCGACGTTGATGACTCGGATGACGACTCTGCTTCCTCAAGCGACGACGAGTCCGAGAAGAAGAAGAGGATCAAAGACAAGCTCAACGGCCTCTGCTTCTTCGCTGACGACGAGGGCTTCTGCACCATGGCCCTCGCAAGGAGGTCGACGGCGAGCTGAGAGGACATCCCTCGGACGACGACGACGACGACACCTCCCAGGTATCTCAGACCCCCGATGAGCTTTCTGCTGAGGTCGAGAAACTTACTGTCGCTCTCCTTAGTCAAGATAAGTTGCTTAGGCGTGCTGCTAGAGAGCGTAAGGAGTTTAGGCAGAAGTGGGAGGATACGGTGAAGGAGTTTGAGTTTGCCAAGTCCCCGTGGTCATTTCTGAGGAGGGCGAGTGCGAGATGTGCACCACGCACATGACTGACCTTCTCACTTTCAGAGGTATTGTTGACACTTCTTAATGCAATTGCCCATATAACTTTAATAAACTGATTTTAGCAAAAGCCTTCAGAATGTACAGGACACTCCTAGCATCACTTAATGTCAAGTTGTCATCCCCACATGATACTAGAAATGTAAATTATATGTGACACTAGCTCAAAAATAAACAAAATATTTATCCGCAAGCGCACAGATAAATATACCTGTTGTAGCAGCATTTCACCAGGTTATCTAGGTATCGTTATTTATATTTTACCGAAGATAGTAACGAAGCTGGGAACTAATAATTAAATATGATTCAAGGGTAGCAGAGATTATTATTCATTCATTCATTCATTCACTACTCACATGTCTAAACAGGGGTAAGACAAGGTAAAGATAATTAATGATGATAAAGATAACAGCGGGAATTCTAGAGATAGAGCGAACTACATAGATCAAGCAGAGAGTCAGGTGATTAATTAAGAGATTCGAATCCTAAGTTATTTCACATTTACCAACCCTAGTGATTACTCTAGTTAATATACATCATTTATAGCTAATTAATCTATCATCCATGATCAAGGGACATTACTAAATTAGAATCAAGAACAAAGTAATGAATTCTAACTTGCAACCGCGTCCTACTAAGATCTATACTCAGAGGGAGGACTACAAAGGACTCAACAGGACTGTCACTCCTGTGATCTACCTCTCGACCCGGAGCATAGGATGTATTCGCAGGTAAACTTAGCCTAAACACCATGTTTACACCAGTTTGACCACTTAACTCTATCCGGAATAAAGCTAAGTACTTTACGAACATGATCATAAACTCTATCATAATCAGATCTATATTAAATATATAACTAGAATAAACTCCAACTGAATAAACTAATATATTAAGTAGCATAAAGTCGAATAAAGATACAAATTACCGAGTCTTCGACAATGATCCGAGACTCAGACGAAGCTTCTAGCCGGATATGCTGACGAAGTCGCCTGCCTCTACTTGAATCTAACTAGACTAAACTCTAATCTTGATGTAGAGCTCTAACTCTTCTCTCTAGAAACCCTAATTTCTATCTTGTCTTCTGATCTTGATCTGCCTGATGATCTGGAGGGGGGTCAGGGGTCTGGTTATATAGCCCTGGGCGAGGATCGTGATCGTTGGATCAAACCGACTTGAGGTACGGTCGAGATGCATCCTGGAGGTCGGTGGAAGTAGCTTGCAGAAGACGAGGCGTGGGGCCTCTGCGGCTGACCGACCGGTGGGCCCTGTGGGACCGGTCGGTCCCACAGGTCGGCCTCCTGTGGTGCCTGCCTCGTGTGTGTCTTGTGTTGCCCTCTGGAGGCTTCTAGAAATCCCAACATGGCGGTGAAGAAATCTGCGTCGGGTTCCTTTTTGGGGAAGCAATGTGGTTGGTTTTCCTGTTTAATCCTGGAAAATGTAGAATCACCAAAACTCATGGAATTTGTTAGTTTAAACCTCCTATTTCTAAGTTGGCAATCCTTTTTGGCATTAATTCAAGTATTGTTGACAGTAAATAATGATGGTTAATAGACGTCAACAAACTCCCCCATGCTAAACTTTTGCTAGTCCCTTAGCAAACATCGGGTTCTGAGAGTAAAACTATGAACTACTATAACACACAAGCCATCAACTAAAAATTTCTTGGAAGTATTTTCATATGTTCCTTTCATCAATCTTTTACCTTAGTTCAGAATAATTGAAAGTTAGAAGCATCAAGTCAAGTCCAGCATTATGTCTCAAATTCTTTATTCCAACTTTACTCCGGAGTTTTGCAAGATTCATAATAAAAGCTCAGAGAACCTCTGTATGACATTTTCAAATTATATTTATATTTTAAAAAAGCATACCTTACTAAGTCGAAGTTTAGAGCTTAGGGAGAGAAATGTCATACTCTTAGATCAAGTATTTGAAACTTTTTTAAATTGTCAACTCTTACTGGCATACTGTAGTTAGAGGAACCATAGGCTATCATTCTTTTCCTTTTCATATTTTTGTCATACATTTTCTTTTCTTTTTCTGAAGTAGTCGGACACTTGTCCCTTTTTCTTTCCTCCTTATCATATTTTTTGCATAGCCCATGCCTCTAACACAATACTACTTCGGAAGAGTGAATCTTTTATATTATAGAAGCTTGATCTTTAGAGCATGATAAACCTCTCTACCATAGCTAAAAACTTAAAAACAGAGCAAGCAGCCTCAAAGTATGAATCATTTATTATCAGGCTTATGTCATGCAGGTTCTCATCATATGTTTGAGGTTTCAAAGTTAAAATTCCGGAGATTCATTGAAACTAAGAATAAGATAAATAGTAGCTTAGACTTTTTCATTTCTAATTCTCAACTACCGAATTTGGTTAAGATCATTGTTTTGAGATTTCTGAAATTTGAAAGGTATTATTTTACAGCTGAGGCTATGAAAAACAGTTCTCCCCCTTTTTTAATATATTCTACATCAAGATTATTTTATTTAAATACTAAACAGATACTGGCTAACAATACTAAACATAAACAGTAAAAGTAAAAAGAGGGGTACACATACTTACCTCGGAATAGGGGGTCCTCCCCCAAGCTAGTTTCACTCGTACGATGGTGGTGGCTGAGGTGGATTGATTCCCATCTGCCCGAAGAGGTAGTAAAAATTCTCGTTCGTCTGGGCGCCTTGATGATGTATCTCTTCAAGAGTGTGGCGCATATCTTCTTGACCCGTCTCCAGATGAGTAAGACGAGTGTCGATGCCCTGAAAGTAGGGTCTCTGTGGTACGGGAACTGGTGGTGTGGCTGGTATTCTGGGTAACCATGGGTGGCATGGTAAGAGTGTGGATGATGAGTGGCGTCATGAACACCTCTCCCAGAGAAAGACATTCGTCCTCCCTAGAAGTCATTCATCATATCCTCTTCGCGATGAGGTGGAGTGTAGTTTGTGAAAATTTCCTTGCCCCCATGAATCTTGTGTGTATGTGGCTCGTAGGCAGCAGTACCTTCCTAGGCTTGATGGTGTGATGAAGATGGTCCAGCTCGTTCGAATCCTTGATAGTGAGTGTAAGCTGGTCCGGCTGGTGCAGCGTCTTCTCCTTGATATCTCGGGGCAGCATTTCTAGTGAATCTTGCGGAGGGGCTTCTTCCTACTCCCGCGCCAGGTCTCTGCAGGTTAAGCAAAAAGGTTTCCACGACATATAGACCAAGTGATCTGTTTGGCAACTCATATTCATTTGTATATCCTTTATATTGCATGTAGAGTTTGTTATTTCTCTTCTTAATAAGATGTGCTTGGCTGAAAAAGTAGAAACCTATGACTGGTCATAGAGTGGAGATGTACATGATATTTCCGTTTAAGCTTAGATTTCCAGCAAGACGAGTAACCCAAGAAGTGATGGTATAGGGCCTTGTAGAGTATGAATATAAGGCCAGCATTCTACCAGGAGTTTTATAGGTGAAGTTTTAGTTTTCTTAACCATAGCATACATAATCTTTAACTCCTCAGTTCTAACAATAACGACCTTCTTGTCTAGGAAAAAGAGTAAAGCCTAGCCACTTGTGCATCACCCTTAACGTGGGTTGTGTATATCATTGGTGCAGGGTGATGATCTGTTCTCTTACGAGTGATGTCCTCCCAGAAGCTATTTCTGTCAAAGTTTCTTAAGGCTACATCTAAATCAACAGTGCAGGTTTCAGGAAAACCCAGATTTAAGCTGAACTATTTCCAAGTAAGAGTGAAAGGTTCATTGTACTGCCTAAAATAGACATACGTGTCATCCGAAGAAAGAGTGCAAAGAAATCTAGAGTGAGCAATCTACAACCTTCTTCGGAGAGCTCTCAAGTATTCTCCCATCCAATATTATGGAAGACTAGATCGAATTCAGAGTCCATACCTGTGTCTCGGAGAAATTGTGACCGAAGGTGGGAGTGTGAGTGTACTCTTTATCGCGGTAATGCCTGAATAGGTCCTTCTCGTAGCTGTTTGGAGCTTGATGTGCCTTTCTTGAAGAAGATCATGTGGCTCGGACCGGCTTGTGGTGGATGATCGAGGCAGGGATGAAGTATCCATGTCCGAACCTCCTTGTGATGAGCCAGCTCGAGAACGGCTTCTCGTTGATCGGAAATGAGCGTGTTCTTCGCCTTTCTCAAGAAGTTTGCTCATCTTGACTCCGGTAAAGGTTCGGAGTTTAAAGTCCACTGAATTGGACTCTCCAGTCTTCTTCATTCTTCTTGATGGTCTCCACTTCTGGAGAGGGTAGTTTCGTTTCTTCAGCTTTTATGGTCTACTAGAGTTGAGCATTGTTCGGCCGTGGTTGAATGAGAACCTTTCTTCCTTTCCCTTATGGTGAATTTGAATTTCTCCACTCTGACATCAATATGGGCCTTAGCGGTGCTCAAAATGGTCTTCCAAGAATGAGTGATACTTTTGAATCTGGGTGCATTTCTAGTACCACAGAATTCTACTGGTACGAAGAACTCTCTAATCTTGACTGGGATGTTCTCAGCAATTCCTATAGGGTATCTGAGTGATTGATCAGCTAGCTGAAGACACATTGGTGTTGAACAAAGTGCTGAATGGTTGAGCTTATAGTAGACTGATGCGGGCATCACACTAACACTAGCTCCAAGATCGCACAGTGCATTGCTAAACCGTTGATTTCCAATTGAACATTCAATAGTGGGGCATCCTGGGTCCTTCTTCTTTTCTGGTATTTATTGAGGATGGCCGCACTACATTCTTCTGTTAGCCTCGATTACTACTTCAGTGTTGGCAGTGGTCATTTGTTGTTGAGTATATCCCTCATACTTGGCATAGGTAGGTACCTGTAATGCATCTAGCAAGGAATATTGATATATAGCTTCTGAATTACTTCACAAAACTTACTGAACTGTGCATCTTCTAGCTTTGTGTTTCGATTCTTGCGTGGAATGGTAGAATGTTGGTGTCTTGAAAATCTATTGGTCTTTCTTCATTTTGTACTTGAGTTTCTTGAACTTCATCATCTCTTTCTTCTGCTTTGGAGTGTTACTGGTGGTGTCTGTCTTCTTTGTGCTCCTTCGGGTAATGGCGGATCTGAGTGGTCCTCCCATGTCTAGTAGTGATTCCCTTAATCTGCTCATGGTTAGTGGTAACAGCAAAACACAGCAACCAATGTGATATTTGGGTTTTCTATTCTTTTATTATAATTGAGTTGATCTTTAATGGCAGAAGAAAATCCATCCATCTTAGAATTTATGTTTTCAAGAGTCTTATCATTTAAAGCAAGTTTTTTAGTAATATTATCATTTATCCTGGCTTGTTCTAAAAATTAAATCTCTTAAGGTAGGTTGCTTAAAGTTGGGAAGAACTGAATTACTGTGTACTTATCTGGTTTGGAAGGTTGTTGTTGATGCAATCCTTGCTTGTGATTAGTGGTAGAGTTGTTGATGATGTTAGCTTCTTCCTGATCTTCGGGAAACTCTATTCCTAAATACTCTCCAGTTCTAGTTTGAGCATCAAATGCGTCTTGAATAGCTTGACGTTCTTCCTTGTAGTTGCTCTCTGAATGAGTCGATCCATAAGTACATCCATCTTAGTTGATAGTGCACACACTTCTTCTGGAACTTCTTTCAATTTGGTGACAACGTTGAGTAGTAACTTGTTTCCAGCTTTGATTCTCAGCTATCTTATCCATTAGACATTCTGCTTTTCCGAAAGTGAGTGACATAAATGACCCTTTAGTAGTGGCATCAAGTTGCTCTCGTGCTCTTGGTAATAATCTGTGAAAAAACAGTTGCATGAGCAATTCGTTTCCTATTCCATGATGGGGCATCTTAAGATTTGTTCTGAAAACGCTCCCATGTTTGTTTGAATGGTTTCTCCTTTTTGCTGCTAAAAGTTGTAGATCTTTCCCCTTAAGATATTGAACTTTGCTAATTGGGAAAATCTTGATAGAAAGGTCTCTGAACACTTCTCCCATGTCTTGATGTTGTCCATGTTTGAATAGAATACCACTTCTTCGCTTTTCTTTTCAGTGAGAAGGGAAAAAGACGAAGAAGTATAATGTCCTGGGGAACGTCCTTGATGATGATGGTGCTTCCAATCTCCAAGAAATCTTGCAGATGAGCGGTTGCATCTTCTTCTTCCTTTCTACCAAATGTAGTAGCTTGCACCATGTTGACAAGACATGGCTTGAGTTCGAACTCAAGGTTGTTCGTCTGGAGTGTAGGTCTGGTGCGAATTTTCCTGACACTTGAGTAGAGAACTCCAGCAGAGTCTTGTTGGCCATGGTTCGACTACTGATGTAGATCTTCCACATGATCTAGTTGATTTCTGATTTGAAAGTGATGTATTACAACTGAATCTTGTGTTACCCTGTATGTGATATAAACAAAGAAAGGCAAGGGTAAGCCTGCCAAGACAGAGGTACAAGTGAATGAATGAATAAATAATCTCCTTCGTTAAATTCCTAATAAGTTTTGTTTAGTTCCTGGTGACTTCCGTTACTTAGATAGATGTCCCCGGCAACGGCGCCAGAAATGCTTGTTGACACTTCTTAATGCAATTGCCCATAATAAACTGATTTTAGCAAAAGCCTTCAGAAATGTACAGGACACTCCTAGCATCACTTAATGTCAAGTTGTCATCCCCAGCATGATACTAGAAATGTAAATTATATGTGACACTAGCTCAAAAGATATAAACAAATATTTATCCGCAAGCGCACAGATAAATATACCTGTTGTAGCAGCATTTCACCCAGGTTATCTAGGTATCGTTATTTATATTTTACCGAAGATAGTAACGAAGCTGGGAACTAATAATTAAATATGATTCAAGGGTAGCAGAGATTATTATTCATTCATTCATTCACTACTCACATGTCTAAACAGGGGTAAGACAAGGTAAAGATAATTAATGATGATAAAGATAACAGCGGGAATTCTAGAGATAGAGCGAACTACATAGATCAAGCAGAGAGTCAGGTGATTAATTAAGAGATTCAAATCCTAAGTTATTTCACATTTACCAACCCTAGTGATTACTCTAGTTAATATACAATCATTTATAGCTAATTAATCTATCATCCATGATCAAGGGACATTACTAAATTAGAATCAAGAACAAAGTAATGAATTCTAACTTGCAACCGCGTCCTACTAAGATCTATACTCGGAGGGAGGACTACAAAGGACTCAACAGGACTGTCACTCCTGTGATCTACCTCTCGACCCGGAGCATAGGATGTATTCGCAGGTAAACTTAGCCTAAACACCATGTTTACACCAGTTTGACCACTTAACTCTATCTGGAATAAAGCTAAGTACTTTACGAACATGAATAAACTCTATCATAATCAGATCTATATTAAATATATAACTAGAATAAACTCCAAAACTGAATAAATTGAAATATATTAAAGTAGCATAAAGTCGAATAAAGATACAAATTACCGAGTCTTCGACAATGATCCGGAGACTCAGACGAAGCTTCTAGCCGGATATGCTGACGAAGTCGCCTGCCTCTACTTGAATCTAACTAGACTAAACTCTAATCTTGATGTAGAGCTCTAACTCTTCTCTCTAGAAACCCTAATTTCTATCTTGTCTTCTGATCTTGATCTGCCTGATGATCTGGAGGGGGGTCAGGGATCTGGTTATATAGCCTTGGGCGAGGAATAGTGATCGTTGGATCAAACCGACTTGAGGTTCGGTCGAGATGCATCCTGGAGGTCGGTGGAAGTAGCTTCCAGAAGACGGAGGCGTGGGGCCTCTGCGGCCGACCGACCGGTGGGCCCTGTGGGACCGGTCGGTCCCACAGGTCGGCCTCCTGTGGTGCCCTGCCTCGTGGTGTCTTGTGTTGCCCTCTGGAGTCTTCTAGAAATATCCCAACGTGGCGGTGAAGAAATCTGCGTCGGGTTCCTTCTTGGGGAAGCAATGTGGTTGGTTTTCCTGTTTAATCCCTGAAAATGTAGAATCACCAAAACTCATGGAATTTGTTAGTTTAAACCTCCTATTTCTAAGTCGGCAATCCTTTTTGGCATTAATTCAAGTATTGTTGACAGTACAGTAAATAATGATAGTTAATAGACATCAACAGGTATGTATGTGGCGTTGGTAGGAGAGGTGGATGAGCTTAAGGCTAGATCCTTGCTATTGGGCGCGTGCAAGTCATGTGTTGGCTTGCAAACCGAGTTGGCAGAGAAGAATGCCAAGATTGTGTCTCTTGAGAAGGCCAACTCGGGTAGCACTTGTGTGACTAGGTGCGTTCTGTTTGAGGGCTTGGAGACGGAGATAGCCAATGTAAAGCATGACAAGATGCAAACCGCGGAGGACAACACATACCTTCAGACCATCTTGTCATGGGTGTCTAGTGGTGAGCCGCAGCTTGGGATGATGATCTCCCAGTTCAAGCGTGCTGCTGGAGGTCCAGGTGTAGGTTTTGCTCCGGGTGTTGATGTGTCTTCTTTTGGCAAGATTGGAGAGTCGAGTGGTCTTAACCCATGTGAGAAGCCCAACTCCACCACTACTCCCAAGCTTACTAAGATTCCACCCAAAGAGCCTCTCAAGCCTAACACCAAGGATGGTGTGTTTGTTGACCTCCGAGAGCTCCACCCAAGAAATAGACATGGGCTCCGAAACCAAACCACCTCAAGAACAAGCTAGACACAATGCCACCTATCCAGGAGGAGCTCTTGCCACATAAGGGCAAAGTGATCCACACCCACTACCGTGAGTACCAACAACCCCCTATGAGAGCGGTGAGGTATCATTGTGAGCACTGTGGGAGAGATGGACACTTGAGGGAGTTTTGCTTTCAGCGCAAGAGAGAGGCACGTCGTGCAAAGGAGATGAACAACACGGACATGTACCATCCTTTCCATGATGTACATGTGTCGAATCTTCAGAGGCGTGCTGCTAGGCCTAGAGGTCTGATGCCTCAAGTTCCTAGGCCTAGGCCGCGAGAAGGTCGTGCCGGCGGGAGCCTACAGTTGTGGGCTATGGACCCCGTGGCGGTGGCTTTGTAGTTGAGCGTTTTCCCCCACCGCGTTTGGAGTATCGCGATGGACGCTCCTCCCTTAGCGGACCACGTTTTCCTATACGTGGTGATCGCTCTTCCCGTAGGCGCACTAGGAATGGTTTTTCTGCTAACCGTTCTTTTGAGCACCCGGCCCATCACTGGTATTCTTCCTACTTCACTAAACCTAGTGTTGGACCGTATGCTCACCCTATGTCTTTTTTATTGATGTCGGTCAAACGATTGGAGAACGTTTGGTTGGTGGATTCCGGGTGTTCGAGACACATGACGGGATACGCCAAGTGGTTCTCCAGTCTTAGTCCAGTCGCCGAAAAGGAGTTTATCACCTTCGGCGACAATAGCAAAGGTAAGTATTGCCTCATGGGTCGGTGCGAGTTAATGAGCACTTTGTGTTGCGTGATGTTGCTCTTGTTTCTAACTTGCACTTTAACCTTCTTTCTGTTTCGCAACTCTTTGATGATGACTATGAGATTCGTTTTAAACCGAATCTCAGTCGTATTTTGGATCCTCAGGTAAATCTTGTGTGTTTGATTTCGCCCTTTGGAAAAGTCTTTCGTGCGAATTTCTCGGAGTCTTTTGGCACTTCTCGTTGTCTTGTGGCTGGACCTTCCTCCTCTGATCTTTGGAAGTGGCATAGGAGACTTGGACATTTGAGCTTCGACTTGCTTGCAAGACTTAGTTCACTTGGCCTAATCCGAGGATTGCCCAAGTTGCATATGGAGAAGGATCTTGTTTGCCAGTTTTGTAGACATGGGAAGATGGTTGCCGCTCCCACCATCCAGTGACTCAGGTCTCTCGCCTCTGAGAGATGTTGCACATGTTTATGTGTCTGAGCGTCTGGTGAGTTGGTGGTGTTGCTGATTGTGGATTGTTGTGTCTGAGCTTTTGCATGACTTGTTGGTCGGGTGAGCTCGGTTGGGAATGGTATGTGCTTGTTGTTGTTGATGACTTCTCGAGATATTCGTGGTCTTTTTTAGCTGAGAAGACCGAGACATTCTCTTTTGCTCGTAATCTGATTTTGTGTCTTCAGAACGAGTTCCCTTTGAACTCGATGCGAGCCATTAGAAGTGATAATGGTTCCGAATTCAAGAATTCGGATTTTGAGAAGTTTTGTAACTCTTTGGGTTTAGAGCATCAGTTTTCTTCACCCTACACACCGCCACAGAATGGTGTTGTAGAGAGAAGAATCGGACCCTTGTTGAGATGGCCAGGACGATGCTCGATGAGCATAGGACTCCTAGGCGATATTGGGTCGAAGCTATGAGCACTGCATGCTACATTTCCAATCGCATTTTTCTCCGAGCTTTCTTGAAAAAGACTTCTTATGAGTTGCGTTTTGGAAGACAACCCAAAGTGAGTTATTTTAGAGTTTTTGGTTGCCATTGTTTATACTCAAAAAGGGCAACCTAGACAAGTTTGAGTCTCGTTCTTCTGACGGTGTGTTTTTGGGTTATGGCACTCATACTCGCGCGTATCGTGTACTTAACCTTGACACTAACCGAGTCATGGAGACATCCGATGTCACCTTCGACGAGACCATTGTTTGTCCTTCTTCTTGTTTTGAGTGTGTAGGTGATCATGAGGTTGGCGAGCCTCTTTTTGATGATGAGGAAGAGGGTGCTGAAGGGATGGATGACCCAGCACCTCCTCCACCTGCTGTGCCGCAAAGAGCGGCCTCTACTACCACTCACGGTCCCGACCCTTCTTCTTCGACTTGGGGGCCGTGGGATCCACCACCTCGAACGGTACCCTTTGTATCCGAGGAGGCGCCAGCTGCTGTTGAGGGGGAGGCTACATCAGTTCGGGAGGCGCCACGACACATCCAGCGCCAACACCCGCCTCAACAGATGATCGGCAGCATCGACGAACGTGTCACTCGGTCAAGGTCACAACAAATCTCTCACTTTGCTCATTCTGCATTTGTTGCTAATTTTGAACCCCGGGATGTTGGACACACTTTGTCTGATCCAGATTGGGTCAATGCCATGCATGAGGAGCTTGAAAATTTGAAAGAAATCGGGTTTGGGTTTTGGTTTCTCTCCTCCTGAGTGTCACCCTATTGGGACAAAATGGGTTTTCAAAAACAAACAAGGAGAGGATGGCCATGTTGTGAGGAACAAGGCCAGACTTATAGCCCAGGGGTATAGTCAGAAGGAGGGGATAGACTATGAGGAGACTTTTGCTCCTGTAGCTCATTTGGAGGCAATTAGGATACTCTTGGCTTTTGCTGCATCCAAAGGGTTTAAACTTTTTCAAATGGATGTCAAGAGTGCCTTCTTAAACGGCTACATAGAAGAGGAAGTGTATGTGAGACAACCCCCGGTTTCGAAAATCCCAAGTTTCCAAACCATGTTTTTAAACTTCACAAAGCTTATATGGTCTGAAACAAGCCCCTAGAGCCTGGTATGATAGGTTGAAAACCTTTTTGCTTGCTAAGGGTTTTAAAATGGGATGTGTGGATAAAACGCTCTTTCTCCTCAAGCAAGGCAATGACACTCTCTTGGTTCAGATTTACGTGGATGATATCATTTTCGGTGATTCTTCTCACGCTTTGGTTGCCAAGTTTGCAGACACTATGAGCAGGGAGTTTGAGATGAGCATGATGGGCGAGTTGACGTTTTTCCTCGGGTTGCAAATCAAGCAATCCCGAAAAGGGCCGTTTGTGCACCAGGGAAAGTACAACAAGGACATCTTGAAGAAGTTCGACATGGGTGAGGCCAAGCCTCTTCCAACACCCATGCCAACTATGGCAGTCCTGGATGCGGATGTGGATGGAGAAACTGTGGACCAGAAGGAGTACCGGAGTATGATCGGGTCGCTGCTGTGCTGTACTGACGGCGACACGCCCGGACATCCAGTTCGCAGTGCGTCTGTGTGCGCGATTTCAGTCGTCGCCGCGCACTTCTCACCGTCAGGCAGTCAAGTGTATTATGAGGTACTTATGCTTCACTCCAGAGTTTGGGATTTGGTATTCTGCTTCCTCCACCCTCTCCCTTTGCGGTTATTCTGATGCCGATTTTGCTGGTTGCCGTATTGATCGCAAGTCCACTTCTGGGACTTGCCAGTTTATTGGTTCTTCTCTTGTTTCGTGGTCCTCCTCTCGCGAGCAGTCTAGTGTCGCCCAGTCTACCACGGAGGCTGAGTATGTTGCTGCGGCTAGCTGCTGTTCCCAGTTGCTCTGGATGATAGCCACTTTGCGTGATTTTGGTCTGAGCTTTTCTCGTGTTCCTTTGCTTTGTGACAGCACGAGTGCAATTAGCGTTGCTAAGAACCCTGTGCTTCACTCGAAGACCAAACACATTGATTTGCGCTTTCATTTTCTGCGAGACCACTATGAGAAGGGTGATATCGACCTTCGCCATGTCGATACTCATCATCAGTTGGCTGATATTTTCACCAAGCCTTTGGACCAATCAACTTTTGCTAGGTTGAGAGGTGAGCTTGGTGTGTGTTTCCCCTTTTAGATGGGGGAAACATTTTGATTCTTGTATCATAAACTGACTCTTTTCTTTTCAATTGGTATGCATCTTTGCATTTCTTCTTGCATATTTACATTCAGAGCTTCATTTATATAATCCTTAGAATGTAACTATGCTCTGTGTAGTGTATGCTCTGATGCTTTATGATGATGCTTGTAGCTTATGCTCTTTCTGATCACTGATACATGTTGTGAGCTGAGCTCTTTTATGAATGGTGAACTTGCTTAATGAACCTAAAATCTGAAAATGTTCACCATTAAGATATGCAACTAGCATGAGTAGAATGTGTTGAAATCACTTGTGCTTTTCATATATGCTAGGTTGCTATGTCTCTAGTTCTGAGTCATTCACTTGCCTGGTATGTTCATATTCTGCTTTAATTCTGAACCAAGTCAAGTGAATTGGAAAGATCGAGATGGGATTGCTTGTCAGCACATCACAGTTTCGAGACTGTTTCTCATTACACTTTGAGTTAAACTTGAGCTGTGTAGTGTATGACCGAAACTGTTGCTTTAAGCTTCTGATTGCTTCTACATAGGCTTCACACAGTTGAAAAGTTAGGCAATGACAGGCTTTCAACCTCTCACAATTACATGCTAAAAATTGAACTTGTGTAATTTTAACCGCTGCAACTTCGATAAAATTTGGATACACAAGTCTATGTTTCATTCTATAGCATGATGGTTGAACTGTGCTAGAGTAGTTCACCTTGTATACATGTTTAGCACTTGTTTGACATCCTATCTATACATGCTTAGTGCTATTTTGATGGTGAATACCTTTTTGGCTGAAAACTGCTCATTTTGCTCAAATGTTCAGATTTCGTATTTAGTGATCAGTTTGAGTCTCTGCTAGCATTCTGTGCATTTTATGAGTCATCGGATCTGCACTCTGTCGAGCATCTTCTCATTCTATCGACTATATTCCTAAAGCTGCTAACTTGCATTTTGACTCATATGCATTTGGAAGAGAGATTCTTGATAGTGCATTTCAACTAAGGGGGAGAAAATATTGACAAATCATATGTGCTCTCTGTGTTCGACTTCTTGGTTATGTGCACTATTTGAGGGGGAGTTTTCGAGTTGGTAACAGTTGTTTTGGAGCATTTTTGGTAGCTAGTTGTGTTGAGCCTTTGCCTCTTTCTTGAGGAACTAGCACCTTTGATGTTATGCTCTTCAGTTGGTATCAAGCTTTCTTCGTTTGGTATCGAGCTTCCTCGCTGGCGGTGTTGAGCCCGTTCTGCCTCTTCTTGAGGGCTAGCTCTGTTTTGCTTGATTTTCAGTTGATTTTCCAATTGGTATCGAGCTTTCCCGCTAGCGGTGTTGAGCCTGTTTCTACCTCTTCTTGAGGGCTAGCTTTGCCTTGCTTGGTTGCGTCGAGTCGTTGCCCATGTCTTTGGGAACCAAGTTGTCTTGCTCTTTCCACTTGACCTTCTTTGGCTTTGCTATGCTTTTGGGTCATTTGGTCGAGTTCTCTCTCTTTCTTCCTTCCTTCCTCTATTCCATTATGATTTGTGTTGGTAGTTGACAATGCACTCATCAAGGGGGAGATTGCGGATACATGGGTGTATGCCGAGTCTCTGAGTGATGAGTGATTGTCAACTGGGATAATGCGCATGTTCTTTGGCTTGTGTTGTGCAGGTGTCGAGCACGGATACAATGATCAAAGGCAAGGTGAAGGTCAAGTAGAGACGTGCCGTGCCGATGGACCGAGAGTGGCGAAGGGCGGACGTGAGGCTTGGACTGAGGGACCGGTGGCCCGAGGATCAGCTGTGGTGGCTGACAGCCTGGGACAGCGGTGAGCGAATACTTGCGGGCACACAGTGTTGCCTAGGTCGAGGTTCTGGGGACACGTGTCGGTGGACGGGGTGCACAGGCGGTGCATCCCCTCTACGGCTCGGTTTGGTGGTTGAGCCACAGAAAAACCACTAAGTGGACGGTTTCCAGGTTTGGGCCTCAAAACCTAGGCGCTGATGGTTTCCGAGTTTAGGCCACAAAACTCGGGCTGAGGACGGTTTTCAGGTTTGGGCCTCAAAACCTGGGTGCTGCAGGTTTGCTGAGTTTGGGCCACAAAACTCAGGCGATGGACGGTTGGTTTCCCTGTTTGGGCCTCAAACCGAGGGTTAGTCGTGAAGGCTGGTTTCTCGGTTTGGGCCTCAAAACGGGGGCGATGTCTGGGAAAGGACGAGCGAGCGGGCGGTGGCGGCACGTGGCGGCAATCGGTGAGGTTGCGTCGAGGCAACGCTACCAGTTGTGCGGGCGTGGCCGTCGGATCACCAGCATCTTCGAGTTGGTCCAGAATAACCCTAGGGTTTAGCTGGTTCGCTCTGTAATTAGTGAGGGGTAGAGTAGGAATTAAAATTAGGATAAGTAGAGGGAGACACCCTCCTCCCATTCTATCTCAGCCATTTGCTCTTTGCCTTCTAGGTTTTCCTGCTCTCCCAATCCCCTGTTGTAGCAACTGAGATCCGCAGAGAACCATACCTCTGTGTACTGGGATTTTGAGGAAGTGAGACCGTAATCTCACTGTTGTAGCGTGTGGTAGCCACACGGTTGCAGATCGATGTGTTGATTCGCGTTTTGATTCGTGTTCTTCGCGTTCTTCGTTTCTCCGTGATTTTCCTGTCACTCGATCTCCCTCCCTACTGCATCTTTTCAAATTCCACTTGAATCAACTTGTTCTTTATAATGAGGAGATCATTTCCACCGAAGGAATTTATCTAACTCCTCACGAACAAGTAGATCAGGTCGATTTTGTTTTCGTGGTGCTTTTTCGGTTCATACACCTTCCCCTTTGATTTCCCATTGATTGAATCAATTTTAGCGGATGATTTCTTGGGAATAGTCTCATAACTACCTAGTGATCATCTTCTCTAAGTTTGGGAACGTGGGATTGTGATTTGATTCGGATTTTGGAGGTTGTGTGTGAAGGGCGACCGAAATCGCCTTCACTGTGAGGTCGCGGACAGTCCGCGGTTTGATCGGCGGACAGTCCGCGCATCGGGGATGAGCCGGACCAGTGGCTGTGTTCCTCGGCCGTTTTTTTTTTGAGTGACCGACGGACAGTCCGCCGTTGGAGTTCGTGGACATTCCGGGAACGTCCAGGGGACTTGCAGCAACTGTGCTGTTTCGGGGATTTTCCGGCGGACAGTCCGCCATCCCCCCGCGGACAGTCCGCGGTTGAGCCCGACAGTCCGGGACCGTACTGGCGGACAGTCCGGAGTGGCTGGCTTGTTGAGTTTTAGTGCGTTTGCTCTCCCGACTTCTTCTCTTGGGTTTCCGGACTTCTCGGTTGGCTTCTTAGTTCACCTAGGAACCTCTCTAAGTATCCTTGCTACTTGTTAACATCGGTATTTGGGGATTTCCCGACGTAGCCTTCAATCTACATTTGGGACTCGGTTTCTAAGGATCGAACTTGTGTCGGTGCGTTTGGCTTTTGGTTTGCTATCGCTTTGTGGTGCCTCGCTGTGATCCTAGGGATCATCCACCCTCTTCCAAGGGTCGTGGGCATCACGGTTTTGATCGAAGCTTTTGGGGGTTGATTTGTGGGACAAAGGCCAAAGTTTCGAGAGAAATTTTTGAGCTCCCATTCACCCCCCCTCTGGTCGCCTTGCTATTGCATTCTCGGTCCTTCACTTGCGTCGAGGCAAAGAAAAGGATGAGAAAGCACGTGGCCGTCAGATGAAAACTGACCGGTTTGGATGGTTTTACCCCTACGGGGTATTTGGGGTTAGTGCTTCATGTTAGGGCGTTTGTGTCTTCGGACGTGCGCCTATATATATGTGAAGGGGCTGGTTAGGGCAGCCCATCCTTGGATGGTGTCATTCTCATTTTGTTGTTGTGAGGAGAGGCTAGGGTTAGAGGAGAGGAGGGCTCTTGTCTTGAGCTTTTGCCATCCGAGCTTTGTGTTGCTAGGAGTGGCTTGTAACCCAATACCACTTGCTAAAACAATCTTTCATCTTGCTGAAATCCAAGGATCAAATTCGTGCTCCTCTTTGTTTTGTGATTTTGTTCTTTGCGTCTTTCGTTTCATCCCTTCGATTCTTTCATGAGATTTTTCGTTTGAAGGGGGATTGAAAATCCGTTTGAACCATCTTGTGTAGCATCGTGAGAGATATCTTTCCACCGAAGGAATTCATCTAATTCCTCACGGCCACATAGATCGGGCGGATTTCGTTTTCGGTTCTAAACTTTTCCCTTTTGCACGAGATCTGCAATTCACGAATTTCTAGTTGGGTTCAAGCCATGATCTCTTAGCGATAGCTCACTAACATAGTTGTGATCATCTGTGCAAAATTTGGTGAAGTTTGGAGTTGATTTGACTGAGTTTTGTGTTGATTTGGTGTTTGAACAGTGCTGTTTCCGGTTTGACCGGACGCTGCTACAGTACGACCGAACGCTACAGTAATTTGCTAGAGTGCGTCCGGTGCTAAAGTAACTGCTACAGTGATCTACTACCAGTCTGCGCTGTTACTGTTCATGCATCCGGTGCTACAGTACCTGCTATAGTAACAGTGACCGGACGCTACAGTACTGCTACAGTCGTTCGGTGCTGCAGTAACCAGACGCTACAGCGCAATGACCGGACGCTACAGTGTCGCTATAGTACCAGCGTCCGGTCAGTGCTGTTTTCGTGCTGTTTTGTGCGTATTTTTGCGTTTGAGCTCTGATTTGAGTTCCGTTTGTTGCGTTGGTTTCCTAACTTTGTAAGGAACATTCTAAAGTACTTTTATCGCCAGATGGCTTAAGTATTTTTGGTTATGCACTTACTTTTTCTCTATAGGAGTGCAGTGCTTCTTTTCGGAGCTCCGATTTCCGTGGGCTTGTTGATCGCGTGTGTGTGTTGTCCCGCTGTGTTCTTAGGGAACATCCACACCAATATTTTGGGTCGTGGACATCATGGTTTGTGATCTTTTCTCTTGTGGTTGTGGAATTGGGACAACGTCTAATATTTCTTAAAAGAAATTTGAGGCTCCCATTCACCCCCTCTGGTCGCCAATTCGGTCCTTCAGTATGATTATGATAAGAGTTCCACTAGATCTATACTCAACACAGGAATCAATCAAGAATGATAAATAAGATAAATATAATAGAACAGAGTAAACCATATAAAAGAGTTCCAACAGAGCATTTTCACCAAAGGTCGGATCGTAGCCAAAACTAGAAAAGATAGATTAACTTCATAACATGGTTCTAACTATAGGTCATAGACTACATCAATTAGTGCAATTATGTTTAGCAATCATGGTTAGAATAACTTATATTTATACTCAGGAGACATCACGCATGGAGGATCAGATCCAGAGTCTATCACCTCCGGGTGACCAGGTCTTACTTGCCCTATATTCAGGGAGTGGACTACAAAAGGACTCAACAAGGCTATAAAAGTCACCCTCGTGATCTAACACTTGTTGGCCCGAAATATAGGTACATTCGCAGGTAAACAACGTATAAGCACCATGCTTACACAATGTTGACCACTCACCCCGCGATCGACAGAATGAGCGCTATATGAACAAGAGCATAAACATAGAGATACCCTAGCTATACTAGACATATAATCAAGTAGACAATGAACATTATAATTATGAACACGAAATAGTAACAAGTCATGACATGTATCAACTAGAATAAGAATTAGAAGAAGAATAAGAACTAGATGAACAATTAGAACTAGATTAGAACACAGAGATGAACTAGAGAGGTAATTAGAACTAGATTAGAACACAGAGATGAACTAGAGAGATTAGAAGATGAACTAGAACACAATTAGAACACAAGATAATAAACTAGAAGACAATTAGACAATTAGAAGAACAATTAGAAGAACAATGTTGATACAAGAGAGAAGACAAGGCTAAATACTAGCTTCTCCTGACTAGATCCGGAATCCGAGCTTCCCTCGACTCTTCTAATTCTATTCTAGCTACGCCCTTGGATGATGGAGCTCCTGGTTGTCTAGGCTACCTCTACTCTAAATAATCGATTCTATGCTATGAGATATGATTTGATCTGATTATTCAACAAGGGGGTCTCAGGTTTCTTATATAACCCGGTGGGATGAACTGCAGCCCTCAGATCAAACCGACGTTGAACAACGGCCAAGATACAAAGTAGAGGTCGGTTAGGTCACGCCGCACGAAGACGAAGAGGCTTCCATGTGGGCCCAGGATGGCTGGCCTAGGGTTGAGGCTGGCCGCCCCCCGGCGCCGCCTGCCTCCTCCTTCGTCCGCAAGTCTTCTAACACCTTCCTTGTTTGTCTTAAGTCCTTGTTCGGTAAGTTTGCGCAACGAGTCTTGGCGTGGAAGGATTCCTGTCGTCTTCTTTCTGTCTGGTCCCTAGATCTCTGGTATTCTGTAGCTGTTGGAATCTTGTCTGTTACACCCCTGATCTTCATATGGATAAGGCTTCTAGAAGGTTCCAGAGTCTTCCTGGTCATATTCATCGAGGACTCTTGCTCCGGGACTCCAAATATGGCAAGTGGCATATCCGTTGCGATCATCTCGACGAGTTCGTCTCACTGTGTGCTCTGATTCTTCACTTGAGATACTTTCTTATGATGAATTATTGAATATCCTGCAAAACAAGTGAGAACTACACAACTCGTGGAACTCGTTTAGAATCAAACCCTATAGTTATACTCTTTTGGATCATTGCGGGTCATTTATGAGGTTAGTTGACGGTTTAAAATAAGAGTTATCTACCGTCAACAATAACCGTATTTCATAAACGAGTTTCGCTCCTCTTAATAGTACAGCTATCGATCCTAAATATGATCACACTCTCTATAGTGTCTTGATCACCAAACCAAAATGGCCCTATGCATATACCTTTGCTCTAGCTCATTTTGTTTTTGAAGGACCAAATGGCGACCAGAGGGGGTGAATGGGAGCCTCAAATTTCTTCTCGAGAAATGATGGCCCTTGTCCCAGAAAATCACCCCAAAAGCGAAGACTCAAACAACCGATGAGTTCACGACCTACGAATAGGTGGATACCCTAGGAG
This sequence comes from Coix lacryma-jobi var. lacryma-jobi, assembly GCA_009763385.1. Taxonomy (NCBI): domain Eukaryota; kingdom Viridiplantae; phylum Streptophyta; class Magnoliopsida; order Poales; family Poaceae; genus Coix; species Coix lacryma-jobi. The sequence goes on along the minus strand of VDCT01000747.1, from coordinate 216,986 downwards.
ATGTCCTAGAGGTACAGCGGAACTAACGAAGAACTCCCAAAACGAAGCACCAAGCAACGGGGACAAACTGCACAAAAGCAAGCTCCTAGAACAATCGAACTTCCGATAACGGAACACCCCACTCCTATGGAGAAGAGGAAAGTGTTCGACCAAAACTACTTAAGCCAACTAGTGGAAAAAGCACCTTGGAAAGATCCTTATGAAGTTAGGAAACTAACGCAATAGACGGATCTCAAATCGGAGCTCGAACGCAAAAGATACGGCCGCTAGAACAAACGAAACTCCGAAAGCGGAACACTTAACTCCTATGGAGAAGAAGGAAGTGTCCAACCAAAAATACTTTGACCAATGGTAGCAAAAGTACTTTGGAATGATTCTTAAGAAGTTAGGAAACCAACGCAACAACACGGATCACAAATCGGAGCTCGTATGCAAAAGATACGGACGAAAATCAGCAAAACTATGCAGTCGCGGACTGTCCGCTAGTGAACCCGCGGACTGTCCGCTATTGAACCCCGGACAGTCCGGGAATGTCCCGGACAGTCCGCCGTTCAAAAATGAAAACAGCGACCTCGCTGCCCGTGAACAGCCCCGACCCCCGGACAGTCCGGGATAAGTCCCGGACTGTCCGCCACTGTCCAGAAAGCCCAAAAATAGCTCGGGACAAAACCAAAATCGATTGGATCTTCACCAAATCAAACGGGGCTGCAACCAAACTTCTCCCAAGTGTTCTTCTACATGTTGGGAAGCTAATCCTAGGATTCATCGCTCCAAACCAACTAATCCATGAGAAATCAGAAGAACACTAGAAAAGGGGAAAGAACGAAGAACGAACGCGATTTCGACCCGATCTATGTGCTCGTGAGGTTAGAGAGGAAAATCCTTCGGTGGAAAGAAGGAGCTCACGACATAGAACAAATTTACTCTAAGGGAATCGCAAATCGTCGCTCGGAGAGGGAGAACGAGACAAATCTCCGGGAGGGGAAAAACCGAAACGCGAAGAACAAAAACGCGGAATTCGATCCAAAATCGCAGGCCAACAAGAGGAGGACGAATTTGATCCTTGGATTTGGGAAAATGATTATTGTGTATTATGACTCAGTGTCGGGTTACAGCCCCTCCTCGCAATACAAAATGCGGATGGCGAAAAGCTCAAGAACAAGAGCCGGTCTCTCCTCTCACCCTAGCCCCTCTCATCTAAACAAAATGAGAGTGACACCTCCAAGGATGGGCTGCCCTACCAGCCCCGTCATATAATAGCGCACGTCCGAAGACCAAAACGCCCTCTCATGAAGCACTGACCCAAATACCCCCCTTGAGGGTAAAACCGTACAACTCGGTCATTTTCCATCTGACGGCCACGCGCCTTCTCATCCTTCGCTTCGCCTCGACGCAAGCTCCAGGATGCCGCCACGTGCCGTCACAGTCGACCACCGCGCCTTCCTCACCGATAGCTTCGCCGCAACGCAAGCCTCTCGGTGCCGCCACGTGTCGACGTTTCCGCATAGGACCTCCGCCCGGTTTTGAGGCCCAAACCGGGAACCCGCCAGCCCAGGTTTGAGGCCCAAACCTAGAAACCATCCACCCCGAGTTTTGAGGCCCAAACTCAGAAACCGTCCACCGAGTTTTGAGGCCCAAACTCCGAAACCGTCGAGGTTAGCTTTTTGAGGCTCAGCTACCGAACCCGCACCATAGACGGATGTGGTTCGCACGGACCCACCCGACCACAGACACCGTGTGCCGATGCATGTCGATCCTCCACGCCGGGGCACAACGCCTTTGCCTTCCTTCTTGACTCGGCCCGACGCACTTGCGCCGCACGCAAGCTCGTGTCCGACCTCCCGCCAAGTGCCATGACGCCATCGTCTTCGTCCCGACTCGGCTGATGCACCCGCACATCCCATGTGCTCTTGCTCGTCGATGCCACGTGCCAGCTACCACAGCTGGTCCTCCGCCTCTCGGTCCGTCGGTCCAAGCCTCACGTCCGCCCTTCACCGCTCTAGGTACATCGGCATGGCACGTCCGCCGCACGGCACGCCCATCCTTCACCGCTCCCCGTCCGTCGGCACGACACATCTCTACTTGACCTTCACCTCGCCATCGACCATTGTATCCGAGCTCAACACCTGCACATCAACACAGCCAAGAGACACATTTGCACACGCACACCAACACATGAAACACTACAACTCAACGCCACCGGTTAGTCATAAGCATTAAGCACATAGCGAGATAATGACTCAACCGGGAAAAGCCTCAAACCTTCCTTATCAAAGTCATCATTCATCATATATGTTCTCAATCTCCCCCTTCAATGAATGCATTGACTAACAATAAAAGCCACAAAGGAAGGGTTTGCAGGCAAGCGTCATTCAAGTGCCCCAAAAGCCAAGCAAAAGCGAGCACAAGGCTACTAGCTCTCAGTCCCGAAAGAAACGGGAAAAGCGGGCAAGCCTCCACACAACCGAAGAGTCAATAAAAAAAAGAGTTTCATGAAATCCCAAAAGGTACTCGAAAACCAATCTCAAATAAATTGCCAAACAATCATCACAAAAGAAACCAAGGTACTTATCCACTTGGGTTCACTTGGGTCGAAATTTCTCCCCCTTGATGATTGAATTGACAAAAACTAGGCACAAGAGATGGTTTGAGAATACAAAAATAGAAAACTTGGTCCCCAAAGATATGGGCAATGGCTCAACGCAACCTAGCAAAGGAGGAGCAACAACTCATCAAAAAGCAAAACTCGATCACACAGAGTAAAAGACTTGGTTCCCAAAGACATGGGCAATGGCTCGACGCAACCAAGTCAAAATGAGCTAGCCCTCAAGAAAAGGCGGAAAATGGATCAACACCACTAGCTCAAGGCTCGATACCAATTGAGGCTGTAACAAACACATAAGAATGCAAAACTGCTAGTCCCTCAAAGATAGAGCACAGAGGTTCAACACACTAGCAGAAAACTCAATACCAAACACAAGCAGCCAAAATTGGTGAAAACAGCTAGTTCCTCAAGACAGAGGCAAAATGACTCGACAAAACTAGCTGAAGGCTCCATATCAATCGAAAATACCAAGCAAAACTGCTAGTCCCTCAAGATAGAGGCATAACAGCTCAACACGACTAGCAGGCTCAATACCGACTGAGAAACACAAAAAATAAGCTCAAAACCAAATGGAGCACAACATCGGAGCACACGCGGAGAAGCAGCAAAGCAAAAGCGACTCCCCCTAAAAGCAAGCCTAAACACAAAGGCTATGCATCAAGCTCACTATGAAGGATAACAATTGAAGCACATAAAAGAGCTAATCTCCCCTCCCCTAGCTCAAAGCTCTCCCCAAAATGCACGACTCTCCCCTTTGTGCCAACACTCAAGCTCCCCTTTGCAAACAGCTTCTCCCCCTTGACAAAAGGGAACATGCTGAGGTGTTTTGACATTTCTCCACAAGGTTGACACAAACACAAGACAAGTCATCAACCAAAAGCATATGGGGGTAGTAAAAAGAATTGAAAGTGACCATGAAGCGTATTGGAGCTGGGGGTATATACATTAAGCTAAAAATGCATGATATGCACAATGCAATAGCTTCAAGTGTATAGCAATCAGAATGAAAAGATGCTCAAAGGTTGATGCCCTGAAAGTGTAGCACCAATACTAATGCTAGCAAAGGCTCAAACTGATCAAATGAATACGAAATATGAACAATTGAGCATATGAGCATTTTTAAGCCATTTAAAAAGAGTTCACCACTAAAATAGCACATAGCATGGATAGACAGGAAATCAACCAAGTGCTAACTCAAGTATAAAAGTGAACTACCCCTAGCAAAGTTCAATCATCATGCCATAGAATGAAGCATAAACTTGTGTTATTTTCAAATTTTATCGGAGATTGTAGCGGTATTAACACAAGTTCATATTAAAGCATGTGACTGCGAGAGGTTGAAAGCATGGTCATTGCCTTACTTTTCAACGGGCTAAGCCTGCAATAAAAGCAATCAGAAGCTTAAAGCACCGGTTTCGTCTTACACTACACGGCTCAAGTTTAACTCAAAAGTGCAATGAGAAACAGTCTCGATACCGTGATGTGCTGACACAAGCAACCCCATCTCGATCTTTTCATTTCACTTAGACTTGGATCAATTTTTAAGCACATAGTAAATATGAACAATCCAAGCCAGTGAATGACTCATGCAAGAGATATAGCAACCTAGCATACAAAAGATAGCTCAAGTGATCTCAACACATCCTACCCATGCTAGTTGCCAATCTCATTGGTGAACAAATTAAAGGTTTCATAGTTGATTAGTCAAGTTCACCATTTGCAAAAATAGCTTAGCTCATAACATGTATCAAGTGATCAAAAAGAGCCTAAGCTACAAGCATCATCATGAATAAACAGGGCATACCAAAAAGAGCATATTCTCATTCTCATAGCTCTAAACATGAAGCTCTAAGAAGCACTAGAATACATGATCAAATGCATGCAAAAGCTAGTCTATCAAAGATAAAGCAAAACTAGCCTAAAAAGGAAAACCAAAACAAAAGGGTATCGGAGAAGTCCAACTAAGATACAACAAGCAAAATGCTTCCCCAACTAAAAGGGAAACACACACCAAACTCACAAGTAAGAGCCAAGAAACGCTCAAGCGAACAGCCAGCAAAATCCACATCGAAAAGACCACACAGCAGAAAGAGGTCGAAGAAAGAAGAGTACCAGAACCCGAACTTAGAAGTGTGTACGGAGGTACATCATGACGCGCATGACCGCTGCTGGTGTGATACCCGAGGACGCCTAAATCTGAGAGCTCCGGGGCGCCTGCCTCGCCGAAGTCGTCTCCCCCCTCGCCTGATGCTGTCGCTCGCACAGGTGCTGCTAGTGCTCGCTGGAGAGTTGCTCGAATGGAACCCCAAGACGTGGAAGAAGTGGGATCGGGTCCGTGAGCCAAAATGCTCTCTCCAGGCTCCTGTTCTCCTGCACACTCAAAAGCAGAAGAAAGCACAAGGCATTGTCCTCGTCTAGTGTGACCTCAAGGTCTCCACGAAAACGGTTAGTCATATAATAAGCATAAGGTGAACTCTCAACAAAAAGAGATCTACCTATGAATGATACCGCAAGGAGATCTGAACTCAAACTAGTCAAGACTACCATGCAACAGGATAAAGCACTGTATAGCAAAATGCAGCCTAAAGACATGATCAACCCAACACAGCCTAAACCTTAACACATGCTACAATGCAAGATAATGATAGCAATAGACCCAAAAGCATGTAACATGATAAAATTGTGGAAAGGCTAGTGCTCAAACTAATCATATCAACAGGATACATGTAGCTAATCAAAACTAGCACCTGAAAAATGACACCTAATGAACACCATACCACTACAAATCAGGCTCATGGAGAAAAAGGATAAACATGGCACAATGTTCATGAGGGTCACAAACTAGCATGAAAAGTGGAATAACTACCAAAGCTGTACACAAGGCTAGCATGACATGATATACAAGATAGCACATGCTAGACTAAACAAAACATGATACACAGGAAAATGTACATGCAAGAACTATACAAGTGAGCACATGAAAGACCATCTCATACCACAAGACAAAGATCATGGATGTACAAGGTATGAGTGTATATGAAAGCTCACTAGATAACAAAAGCCTCTTTGGAGGCAAATCTAAGCGGGATGCAGAGAACCATCAAAAACTTGATCACATCTAAAAGATCAAGCTCCATTCGGCACATGTTCTCCACCCCGCATCCTCATATCTACACACAAGAAGACAAAGTAACCCGAGTCTTGGATCCCGAAGGTTAGCAAGCATATACTTGGGAACCCAAGACTTGGTCACATATCTTGTGGGTTAGTATGATGCAAATGTTGGTTCAAATGGAATTGTGAAACACCCTTGGAAGCATTCCTGAAAAGGACAACTCGAGGAGAAGAACGAGTCATACCACGGGAAAGAGGCAAACATCTTCCAAGGTTTTTGTAGAAGAACCAATAGAAGCACCATGAAAAGCATGACGTGGACCAAGAGAAGAAGCACTAGAGGCATGTCCACGATCATGACCTAACCCACTAGAGAAGGAGTCATAAAACCCATCAACAAAAAGGGCCTCTTACTAGGAACACAAGAGTTCATGCCATGAGAAGGGCTATGAACCACCATCTTCCTAGAAGAGCGAGCTTGGCGCAAACGTTTGGCACGCCGATAGCAAAAGCTTTCTTGATGCCCATCTTTCTCACAAAAAGAGCAATGGTACAAAGGCCTATTGGAAGGCACACCATTCTCCGACAAGTGAGAAGTCCTTTGGTTCTTGAACAAGAAGCATCAACGTTCATCTTGGTGCCAACACTAGGAGCACACGTGCCATAGACAAGGCTACGTGGCTTCCTAAAAGCTCCAGCTCGAATACGCCGCTCGTGCTTGACACGGCGAAATAAAAATCGAATGAGTGTCCATCCTTCTTGCAAAAGGTGCAATGGAAAATCGGATTGGGAGCACGAGTCCCAAAAATATGAGAAGCACCCTTGTCAAGAGAAGTCCTTGGATATCACTCGAAGACACACCAAGGTTGGGAGTAGCTATGAAGAGCTATCCGAAACCTTGACACTAGTGCTATCATCAAAAGACTCACGCGCAACACAAGAACTCAACTCCGGTTGCAAAGATGCAGACTTGGAAACATCAACATCGGAGTTGCAAGAAATGCGTGACTCAAAAGACTTAGCACAAAGACTCTTGCATCTTTTAGCTAAAACCTCATTTTCAAACATGAGGCGATCACAAGTACCACAAGGAGTGTTTCTCCAAATTTTCCATCTCCTTTTCAATGCACTCGACATATGTGGTACGCAGAGTTCATTTTCTTTTTCAAGGTTGGCACTCATATCATTGTGTTCAACCAACTTAGCGCTCATATCATTGCGCATTTGCTTCAAACCAAAACTTCTTTTTTCTAAATCAATGCATGATGTGCAAATGAAATCGGTGGAGAAAATCACCATTCACATCAAGCAAAGTATCATGGAAAGCACAAGAAGTAAGGCAAGCATTTTTATTCAAAGAGCACAAGCTACAAGGCCTAGCATTTATCTCAATAATTTCAGCCTAGCATGCTCAAGTTCATCTACACATGTGGTGTGAGTCAATTTTAGTTCATTTATTTCAGCATGTAAAGACCCACAAGAAACACATGGTAACAAGCATTTGACTTTAGCAAGGCTATTTCAGTTTTAGCACAATCAAGGTCCTTGCGCAAGTCAATGCAAACTAGACATGGTTTTGGAAGCATTTGATTTCAACAATTCATTCTCATATTTTAGGCTAGCAAGAGAAAAGCATAGCTCATCATTCTTCCTAACCATGTCAACACAGGAGGTGCAAGGCAAAGATGCACTAGACTTCAACCTAGCAATGGAGCATTTCAATTTTTCAACCTTTCTATGCAAGGTATCACAAAGCTTAGCATATCTAGAGCGAACCTCACAAAGGTTGTGCAAGGTCACAAGACCACAAGCAAGTGTACCTTTCTTGGCCTTGCCAAGTTGACATAGGAGATCCTCTGGTGAAAGCTCATCATGTAGTAGAAGATTCAACAGCTCATTCACCTCGCGATCCATTTCATCAACTGCACTCCTCCTTCTTCCAAATTGTCATCCTCGATTGCATGTCCATCAATCAAACCTAAGGACAAAGACACACTGAAGGAATAACTTGTTGCCATTTCCAAAAGCACTGTTAGTGTTAGTCAAACAAAAGCTCAACACCTCGACAAACCACGTTGGAAGCCAAACCACTCTAAAAGGTCGCCTTCGCGGATCCAGAACCGGTTAAGGTAGAGAGATCCTTAACTGGCTCTGATACCAATTGAAGGACCGAATTGGCGACCAGAGGGGGGTGAGTGGGAGCCTCAAATTTCTTCTCGAGAAATGATGGCCCTTGTCCCAGAAAATCACCCCAAAAGCGAAGACTCAAACAACCGGTGAGTTCACGACCTACGAATAGGTGGATACCCTAGGAGATGTCCTAGAGGTACAGCAGAACTTGAAGAACCCCCAAAACGAAGCACCAAAGCAACGGGGACAAACTGCACAAGCAAGCTCCTAGAACAATCGAACTTCCGATAACGGAACACCCCACTCCTATGGAAAACTGGAAAGTGTTTGACCAAAACTACTTAGCCAACTAGTGGCAAAAGCACCTTGGAAAGATCCTTATGAAGTTAGGAAACTAACGCAACAGACGGATCTCAAATCGGAGCTCGAACGCAAAAGATACGGCCGCTAGAACAACGAAACTCCCGAAAGCGGACACTTAACTCCTATGGAGAAGAAGGAAGTGTCCAACCAAAATACTTTGACCAATCGTGGCAAAAGTACTTTGGAATGATCCTTAAGAAGTTAGGAAACCAACGCAACAAACGGATCACAAATCGGAGCTCGTATGCAAACGATACGGACGAAATCAGCAAACTGTGCAGTCACGGACTGTCCGCTAGTGAACCGCGGACTGTCCGCTATTGAACCCCGGACAGTCCGGGAATGAGTCCTGGATAGTCCGCTGTTCAAAAATGAAAACAGCGACCTCGCTGCCCGTGAACAGCCCCGACCCCCGGACAGTCCGGGGATAAGTCCCGGACAGTCCGCCACTGTCCAGAAAAGCCCAAAAACAGCTCGGGACAAAAACCAAAATCGATTGGATCTTCACCAAATCAAACGGGGCTGCAACCAAACTTCTCTCAAGTGTTCTTCTATGTGTTGGGAAGCTAATCCTAGGATATCATCGCTCCAAACCAAATAATCCATCAGAAATCGGAAGAACACTAGAAAAGAGGAAAGAACGAAGAACGAACGCGATTTCGACCCGATCTATGTGCTCGTGAGGTTAGAGAGGAAATCCTTCGGTGGAAAGAAGGAGCTCACGACATAGAACAAATTTATTCAACGGAATCACAAATCGTCGCTCGGAGAGGGAGAACGAGACAAATCTCCGGGAGGGGAAAAACCGAAACGCGAAGAACAAAAACGCGAATTCGATCCAAAATCGCAGCCAACAAGAGGAGGACGAATTTGATCCTTGGATTTGGGAAGATGATGATTTGTATTATGACTCAGTGTCGGGTTACAAGCCACTCCTCGCAATACAAAACGCGGATGGCGAAAAGCTCAAGAACAAGAGCTGGTCTCTCCTCTCACCCTAGCCTCCTCTCACCTAAACAAAATGAGAGTGACACCTCCAAGGATGGGCTGCCCTAACTAGCTCCCTTAATAAATATAGGCGCACGTCCGAAGACCAAAACGCCCTCTCATGAAGCACTGACCCAAATACCCCCTTGAGGGGTAAAACCGTCCAACTCAGTCATTTTCCATCCGACGGCCACGCGCCTTCTCATCCTTCGCTTCGCCTCGACGCAAGCTCCAGGATGCCGCAACGTGCCGTCACCGTCAACCACCGCGCCTTCCTCACCGATAGCTTCGCCGCAACGCAAGCCTCTCGGTGCCGCCACTCCGTCGACCATTCCGCTAGGAAACCTCCACCCGATTTTGAGGCCCAAACCGGAAACCCGCCAGCCCAGGTTTTGAGGCCCAAACCTGGAAACCATCCACACTGAGTTTTGAGGCCCAAACTCGGAAACCGTCCACCCCAAGTTTTGAGGGCCCAAACTCGGAAACCGTCGAGGGTAGCTTTTTGAGGCTCAGCTACCGAACCCGCACCGTAGACGGGATGTGGTTCGCACACCCCGACCACCGACACCGATGCCGATGCATGTCAGCCTCCACGTTGGGCACAACGCCTTCACCTCCTTCTTGACTCGGCCGACGGCACTTGCGCCGCACGCAAGCCCGTGTCCGACCTCCCCCAAGTGCCATGACGCCATCTTCTTCTTCCCGACTCGGCTGATGCACCGCACATCCCCATGTGCTCTCGCTCGTCGATGCCACGTGCCAGCTACCACAGCTGGTCCTCGGCCTCTCGTCCGTCGGTCCAAGCCTCACGTCCGCCCTTCACCGCTCTAGGTACATCGGCATGGCACGTCCGCCGCACGGCAACACCCATCTTCACCGCTCCCGTCCGTCGGCACGACACGTCTCTACTTGACCTTCACCTCACCATCGACCACTGTATCCGAGCTCAACATGTGCACATCAACACAGCCAAGAGACACATGTTGCACACGCACACCAACACATGAAACACTACAACTCAACGCCACCGGTTAGTCATAAGCATTAAGCCATAGCGAGATAATGACTCAACCGGGAAAGCCTCAAACCTTCCTTATCAAAGTTAATCATTCATCATATATGTTCTCAGTTTTTCTCTTTCTTCTTTTCCAAGCATTGGAGACTTTGATCACCATCATGTGGACATCACCATCCATCTAGCTTTATCACTTGGTGTTGGACCAACCTATCTCATACACACTTAAGCATAGGGTTAGTCCAAATAGGTTTCATCAATTATCCAAAACCAAACTAGGGCTTTCAATCTCCCCCTTTTTGGTAATTGATGACAACCTTTACAAAGATATGAAATAAGTTCAATTTTGAACTTGTGTTGCTTGTCCAAGCATTGTATCATGATAGAGAATTGGACAAACATCACAAATTCAAGTTTGATAGTACTAGCTCCCCCTACATATGTGATTTATGAGTTTGGTACAATATATTCACATATGTATGGATAGACAAGTTGGGAGAGTTAATACTATCAAATGATGCTAAGGTGTAAAAGATTGGACCTTTGAAGCGTGTTACAATCGGAGTTGCCATCATACACCATCCTTAGCACCTTTGGTAACTAGACATCCATCACAAACTCAAGAACCCCGTGAGATCAATCATAAAAGAGAGGTTCTTGATTCCATTTGTATGTCTTAAGGCAAATAAATGTCTAGATATAACCTGTGCATGCTCTAACTACTTCAATCATCATACATATTCTATGTCTAGCATACATCACTCAAGCATGTAAATTTGAATTTAAGGCTTGCAATGCACCATTTCATATGAATATGCACATTCAAATGCAACAAGTAGGTTCATGAGCTTGCTCCCCCTATTTATGTGCTCAAGTTTTAATTACTCTCCCCTTTTGTCATACTATATCATCTTGCGGATACATGGGTGTATGCCGGATCTTGAGATGATGAGTGATTGTCAACTGGTTTGATGTGCATGTTCTTTGGCTTGTGTGTGTGCAGGTGTCGAGCTCGGAGACGGTGATCGAAGGCAAGGTGAAGGTCAAGTAGAGACGTGTCGTGTCGACGGACCCGGAGCGGTGAAGGGCGGACGTGAGGCTTGGACTGACGGACCGGTGGCCTCAGGATCAGTTGTGGTGGCTGACAGCCTGGACAGCGACAAGTGAAGACATGTGGGTGGACGAGGTGCACGGGCGGTGCATCCCTCTACAGCTTCGGTTTGGTGGTTGAGCCTCAGAAAAACCACCAAGTGGACGGTTTCCAGGATTGGGCCACAAAACCTGGGCGATGGCGGGTTTCTGAGTTTGGGCCACAAAACTCAGCTTGAGGACTGTTTCCCTCCCAGTTTCAGCCTCAAAACCGGGGGGAGGTCGAGGAAAATGGACAGAGGGAGAGTGGCGGCACGTCGCGGCATCCGGTGAGGTCGCGTTGAGCGAAGCTACCAGTTTTGCGGGCGTGGCCGTCGGATCGATATCAACTTTGAGTTGGACAGGAATACCCTTAGGGTTAGCCTGCTCGTTCAATAGCAGTAGGAGTAGAAGGGGAATAATTGTATTAGGCTATATTAGGAGAGGCAACCCCTCCCTCTAAACTATCTCAGTCATTTTCTATTCTCCTTTAGGGTTTCTTGTTCTCCCACATCCCTGCTGTAGCTACTGAGATCCGCAGAGATGGCTAATCATACCTCTGTGTATTTGGATTTTGCGGAAACGGGACCGGATTCCCGTTGTCTCCTCGTGGGGACGATTTTTGGCTGGAAATCATGGGTGGTGATTCGTGTTCTTGATTTGTTCTTCACGTTCATCTTTTCTCCACATTTTTCCCATCGATCGATCTCCCTCTATGTTGCTCCATTTGCAAAACCATTTGGATCAACTGGTTCTTTACTGCGAGGGGATCATTTTCCACCGAAAGAATTCAACTCAAACCTCTGAACAAGTAGATCGGTTGGTTTTCGTTTTGGATCGACTTTTCTCTTCTCTTCTCCCCCGAACTTCTTCGATTCATCGATTTGGAGATAGGTTGAGCCATGATCTCCAAGGAGTAGCTCACTATCATCCTTGTGAGTCCTCTCACCAATTTGAGCCTTAGAGGTTATGTTTAGGGTGAGATTGAGTTGAATCAGTGAACGAACAACACAGTCTCGGGATGACCGGACTCTGGCCTCGGGATGACCGGACTCTACCAGTGAGTCTGGTCGTTGAAGTCTTAGCGAGATCTTTCTGCGCGTAACTGACCGGACCCTCTGAAATCACGTGACTGGACGCGCTTGTCGCACTGTTCATCATTTTCATTCTTGTGACCGGACGCTTCTCCCCTGTGAGTCCGGTCCAACACAGAGAGCTTCCAGAACACTCTCGAGCCTACCGGACGCGTCCGATCCAACCTGACCAGACGCTCATCACAGTCCGGTCAGTGCAGTTTCGCATGCTTTTGTCCGCAGTTTGTTCGTACGACTTTCGATTTGGTTTCATTTTTTGCGTTGGATTTCTAGTCGTGTAGTATCCTGCTATCCTTCTTGGAAGCATCCACTCTGCCTCTAGGGTCATGGACACTATCAGGCTCTAGGATTGATCTTGGGGTTGATTCTTGGGACAATGGCTATAAGTTTCTGAAAAGAAATTTCAAGCTCCCATTCACCCCCCCTGGACGCCTTGGTTTAGCACTTTCGGTCCTTCACATCTTTGTAATGAGCTTGCTCCCCCCTATTTATGTGCTCAAGTTTTAATTACTCTCCCCTTTTGTCATACTATATCATCTTTGTAATGATCTCTCCCCCTTTGTCATTAAGTACCATAAAGGCACACCAATTTTAGTTGGAGAAAGTCAATCAATGGGGTGAATATGATCACATGATGGCTTAACCAAGTAACCAAAATAAGATATTTAACACGGTTTGCTCTACAGTAAGCTTCTTCACACATCTTTCAATGTTATCTTACTCACGTTGGTTAAACACTTGAATGCTTATTTACAAGATTAAACACTAGGTTTACAAGCTCACAAACATGTCATATGCTACCACTAGATCATATCAAACATAGAAGCAATAGTGGTACCATGTATACATTAAATTCATTTGATTTTCATGAATGAGCCTAACAATGTAAAAGAATGACTATATGATCTTAAACATGAAAAGATCCTAAGTATGAATGAATGTCATGCCAAACAATTTTACCTTTGCTTTGTCGAAGGAGAGGCATGTTATATATAATGGGGTGCTTCAACTCATGTTGGGAAATCAAGTATGTTCAATTCATTCCTCGACTTGCAAAACCTTTTCTCATCAAGTGGTTTGGTGAATATGTCGGCTAATTTCATCGTTGCCCACATTTGCAATTGATATGTCACCCTTTTGTTGATGGTCTCTTATGAAGTGATGTCTAATGTCAATGTGCATTGTTCTTGAATGTTGGACCGGATTGTTGGTTAGCTTCACCGCACTTTCATTATCGCATAGCAATGGCACTTTCTTGAATTTGATTCCAAAGTCATCCAAAGTTGCCTTCATCCAAAGCAATTGTGCACAACAACTTTCGGCGGATATGTATCGGCTTCGGCAGTTGAGAGTGCAACACTATTTTGTTTCTTTGATGACCATGAACAAGTGATCTTCCAAGTAGTTGACATGTGCCACTAGTGCTTTTTCTATCCAGTTTGCATCCCGCATAGTCGGAGTCCGAATATCCAATCAACTCAAAGTTTGAGCCTTTGGGATACCACAATCCAACATTTTGTGTATGCTTCAAATATCTCAATATTCTTTTTGTTGCCTTCAAGTGACTCTCTCTTGGTGTGGCTTGAAAACTTGCACACATGCATACACTAAACATGACATCGGGTCTAGAAGCGGTCACATAGAGTAAGCTTCCAATCATAGACCTATACAACTTTTGATCAACCATGTTGCCATTAGCATCACTATCCAAAAGTCCATTAGTGCCCATAGGAGTGCTAATTGCTTTTGCATCATCTAGACCAAACTTCTTGAGCATGTCTTTGATGTACTTTCCTTGACTCACAAATGTACCATTCTTCATTTGCTTGACTTGAAGACCAAGGAAGTAACTGAGCTCTCCAATCATTGACATCTCAAACTCACTTGCCATCATTTCACCAAACTCTTCACAAAACTCTTGATTGGTTGAACCAAAGACAATGTCATCAACATATATTTGCAACACAAACAAGTCCTTGCCTAACTTCTTGGTGAAGAGAGTAGTGTCAACCTTGCCCATCTTGAACCCTTTAGAGAGTAGGAAATCCCTCAACCTCTCATACCATGCTCTAGGTGCTTGCTTCAAGCCATAGAGTGCCTTCTTTAGCTTATACACATGGTTGGGCTTCTTGTCATCTTCAAAACCGGGTGGTTGTTCAACAAACACTAACTCATTGATGTATCCATTTAGAAATGCACTTTTGGTGTCCATTTGATACAACTTGATGTTGTGAGCACATGCATAAGCCAATAGAATTCTTATTGCTTCCAATCTTGCAACCAGTGCATATGTTTCTCCAAAGTCAAGACCTTCAACTTGAGTGTAACCTTGTGCTACCAATCTTGCTTTGTTTTCTCACAACTATCCCATCTTGATCTTGCTTGTTCCTAAAGACCGATTTGGTTCCAATTACATTGTAGTTCTTTGGTCTTTCAACTAGTTCCCATACTTGATTGCGGGTGAAGTTATTTAGCTCATCATGCATAGCATTAACCCAATCAACATCCATCAAAGCTTCTTCAATCTTGGTTGGCTCGAATGATTATACAATGAATAGTGTTCACAAAAATGAAGCCAATCCAGATCTTGTTTGCACACCGCTTCTAATATCACCAACAATTTGATCAATTGGGTGATCTCTTGCAACATTGGTGGATTGAAGTATTTGCACTTGACTTCCTTGTTGAGATGAACTAGCCACTTGTTGACCTTCACTAGCTCTTGATTGATCATGTGAACCACTAGCTTGCACATTTGAGGAGAACATTTGATCATCTTCATCATCAACCACTTGCCTTGGCCGAATATCACCGATATCCCTGTTCTTCATTGCATCTTCCAATTGAGTACCTCTCACATCATCTAGATTTTCATGTTCATCTTGAGAGCCTTGAGTTTCATCAATTCCACATCATGTACTTCCTCAATTATGCCACTAGCCAAGTTCCAAACTCTATAAGCTTTGCTTGTAGTTGAATAACCGAGTAGGAAGCCTTCATCACATTTCTTCTCAAATTTGCTCAGCCGTGCACCCTTCTTCAAAATATAGCACTTGCAACCAAACACTCTAAAATATGCAATATTTGGCTTTCTTCCATTCAATAGCTCATATGGTGTCTTCTCTAACATTCCGTGGCAATAAGACGGTTGCTACAATAGCATGCCATGTTGATAGCTTCGGCCCAAAAGGAATGACTACATTGTATTCACTAAGCATAGATCTTGCCATATCAATCAATGTTCTATTCTTTCTTTCAACTAGGCCATTTGATTGGGGAGTATACTTGGGTGAGAATTGATGTCTAATTCCAAAGTCATCACACAAATCATCCACTCAAGTATTTTTGAGATCACTCCCATTGTCACTTCTAACTCTCTTGATTGTTCTTTCAAACTCATTGTGACATCTCTTGATAAAAGTTTTGAATAGATCATATGTGAAAGGTCCGTGACGCCGAATTAGGCAACTTAAAACTTCTACTCTAAACTATGGCCTCTAATTCCACCTAGTCAAAACCTATGCAGGAAAGTAAACTATCCAATGTGGCAACTAAGGTTTTGCTAGGTGTGTTGCTATCTCTACCGCAAAAAGAGTTTTGCAACCTATGATCCAAATCCATCAACTAGCCTGTCAACTAAGCTAGGAAAGGTAAAGCACACAATAAAGCTAGTAAGTAAATGCGGAAGCTAAGAGTGTGGTAGAGATGCAAACTCCCGTCGATGACTCCGGTATTTTTACCGAGGTATCGAGAAGCGCGCAAGCTTCCCCCTAGTCCTCGTTGGAGACCCTCGCAAGGGCCAAGCTCCTAGTCAGGTAACTCCGTGGATAGCCCTGGGCCTTCCCCACGCGTAATTGGGTCTCCGGTTAAGCCTCGCAAGGCACGGCCTCTCCAGGATGCTCCCCGCCGTCTTCACTATCAAGCTTCCGGCCAACCGCTGTGGGCCTTGTGCCCTTCAGTACACGGTGGCAGCAGCCACACCACAAATTGAAGGACCAGACAACCAGAAAGCGACCAGAGAGGGGTGAATGGGAGCTTCAAATTTTTCCTTTCGGAAACTAGTAGCCACTGTCCCGAGAATCACCCCAAGGGACAAACTCAAGAGTTTGCTAATGTCCACGACCCTAGATGTAGGGTGGATGCTTCCAAGAAGCACAGCAGGACACTACACACCTCTAGAAGCCAACACAAAAGACGGAAACCAATCCGACAACGAATGAACACCGACGAACGAAAACGCGCAAAGCAGTCACGACCGGACTCTGGCCAGCGTCCGGTCACAGGGGGGGGGTGGACCGGACTCGTCCGGTCACCAAAACCTGATCTGGGACTTACTGTTTTGGACCGGACTCTGTGTGGCAGTGCGTCTGGTCACGACCTGTGGCATCTGTCAACTGAAGACAAGCGATGAACAGTAGAACTTTGAGTCCGGTCTTGCAAGGTTGAGGGCCGGTACATGCGTCTGGTCAAGAAGCGAAACGCACAGGAGAAAACTTTCAATGACCGGACTCAGGAGCATGCGTCCCGTCACCCCGACCCAGCGTGCCGGTCCACTCCGAAATCCTTGTTCTTGCACCGATTCACTCGATCCGTGTTGTTCGTCCACCGATTCAACTCGATCTCACCCAAAACGAATCCACTAGGAATCAAACTTGGTGAGAAGAGTCACAAGGAGGATAGTGAGCTATCTCTAAGAGATCATGGCTCGAACCTATCTCCAAATCGATGAATCGAGGAATTTCGGGGGAAAGAAGAAAACTTGACCCGAAACCAAAATCGATTGATCTCCTAGACCGTGAGGTTAGAGGTAAATTCCTTCGATGGAAAGAAGTGCCTCACGATCTAGAACAACTTGGTTCAAACGGATTTGCAAACGACGAACCGAGCAAAGAGATCAAGCAACGGGAAAAACGTGGAGAAAAAGGATTCCGTGAAGAACACGAACAAAACGCGAATCACAACCACGAATGGCAACCGTGTGGCTACCACACGCTACAAACAGTGAGGTTAAGGCCTCACTTCCTCAAAATCTCATGAACACAGAGGTATTGTTCTCTTCTCTGTGGATCTCAGGTTCGCTACAGCAGGGGAGAGGGAGAGCAGGAAAACCTAGAAGCAAAAGAGCAAATGACTGAGATAGGAAGGGAGGAGGGTGTCTCCCTCTACTTATCCTATTCCTAATTCCTATACTATTCCTATTCTACTCCTCTCTAATTATAGAGCGAGCCAGCTAAACCCTAAGGTTATTCTGGACCAACTCGGTGGTAGGTAGATCCAACGGCCATGCCCACACAACTCGTAGCGTTGCCTCGACGCAACCTCCCGATTGCCGCCACGTGCCGCCACCCGCTCTGCGTCCTTTTCCTGGACGTCGTACCCCCGGTTTTGAGGCCCAAACCAGGAAACCAGCCCACCAGCATCTGAGTTTTGAGGCCAAACTCGGCAAACCCTCAGCGCCCAGGTTTTGAGGCCCAAACCTGGAAACCGTCCTCAGCCCAGTTTTGTGGCCAAACTCGGAAACCGTCAACACCCAGGTTTTGAGGCCCAAACCTGGAAACCGTCCACCCGATGGTTTTTCTCTGGCTCTACCACCCCAACCGACGTCGTAGATGGGATGCACCGCCCGTGCACCCTGTCCACCGACACGTGTCCCAAGTCCACGACTCCGGCAACACATGACCGCAAGTCTTCGCTCGTCGCTGTCCCAGGCTGCCAGCCACCACAGCTGATCCTCGGGCCACCAGTCCCTCAGTCCAAGCCTCACGTCCGCCCTTCGCCACTCTCGGTCCATCGGCACGACACGTCTCTACTTGACCTTCACCTTACCTCTGATCACTGTATCCGTGCTCGGCACCTGCACAACATAAGCCAAAGAACATGCGCATCATCCCAGTTGACAATCACTCATCACTCAGAGACCCGGCATACACCCATGTATCCGCAATCTCCCCCTTGATGAGTGCATTGTCAATTACCAACACAAATCATAATAGAAATAGAAGAAGGAAGAAGGAGAAAGGAGAACTCAACCAAATGACCCAAAGCATAGCAAAGCCGAAGAAGGTCAAGTGGAAAGAGCAAAACAACTTGGTCCCCAAAGACATGGGCAACGGCTCGACGCAACCAAGCAAAGCAAAACTAGCCCAAGAAGAGTAGAACAGGCTCAACACCGCTAGCAAAAACCAGTTGAAAATATCGAAGCAAAATGCTAGTCCCTCAAGATAGAGGCACAGAGGCTCAACACAACTAGCAAAGAAAGCTCGATACCAACTATTACCAGCTCAAGAAAACGAGTTCGACACCAATTGGAAAACTGAAAAACAAATGCTAGTTCCTCAAGAAAGAGGCAAAGGCTCAACACAACTAGCAATCTGCTCCAAACCAACTAGAAAAGTCAAGAACTCATCAAAAGGAGGGTTATGATTTGCAATTTCTTCCCAATTTCTCCCCCTTAGTTGAAAATGCACTAATCAAGACCAATGCTCCCCCTTCCAAAATGCATATGAGTCAAAATGCAAGTTAGGAGCTTCAGGAGTATACTAAAAAGAGTGCAAAGGTGCTCTACAGAGTTCTGAACCGATGACTCAGAAAAAATGCACAGAATGCTAGCAAAGGCTCAAATCGATCACTAAGTCTGAAATGAGAGCAAAAGAGCAGTTTGTAACCGAAAAGGTATTCACCATCAAAACAGCACAGACATGTATAGACAGGAAGTCAAACAGTGCTAATCATGTATACAAGGTGAACTACCCCTAGCATAGTTCAAACATCATGCTGATACCAATTTAGACATATACTTGAGATTTCAAATTTTAATCGGAGTTGCAGCGGTAAAATTACACAAGTTCAGAAAACAGCATGTGACTGCGAGAGGTTGAATGCTTGTTATTGCCTAACTTTCCAACTGTGCGAAGCCTATGCATAAGCAATCAGAAGCTTAAAGCAACAGTTTCGGTCATACGCTACACAGCTCAAGTTTAACTCAAAGTGCAATGAGAAACAGTCTCGAAACTGTGAGGTGCTAACAAGCAAACCCATCTCAATCTTTCCAATTCACTTAACTTGGTTCAGATTTTAAACAGAATATGACATACCAAGCAAGTGAATGACTCAACACTAGAGACATAGCAACCTAGCATATATGAAAAGCACTTGTGACTTCAACACATCCTACACATGCTAGTTGCATATCTCAATGGTGAACATTTTCAACTTTTAAGTTCATTATCAAATTCACCATTCAAAAATAGCTCAACTCATAGTATACATCAGTGATCAGAAAGAGCATAAGACACAGCATCAACATAAAGCATCGGAGCAAAGACTACACAGAGCATAGTTACATTCTTCAGACTATATTCATGAATCTCAGAATGTAAAAGCGTATGCTGCAATGCAAAGATGCGTGAAGAAACCAAAAAACAAAAAAAACAAAAACAACTGAAAAATACAAAGTCAGTGTATCATACAGGAGTCAAAAATGTTTCCCCCATCTAAAAGGGAAAACACACACTAAGCTCACCTCTCAACCGATTAAAGGTTCATTGGTCCAAAGGCTTGGTAAAAATATCAGCAAGCTGATGATGAGTATCGACATGGCGAAGGTCGATATCACCCTTCTCATAGTGGTCTCGCAGAAAATGAAAGCGCACATCAATGTGTTTGGTCTTCGAGTGAAGCACAGGGTTCTTAGCAACGCTAATTGCACTCGTGCTGTCACAAAGCAAAGGAACACGAGAAAAGCTCAGACCAAAATCACGCAAAGTGGCCATCATCCAGAGTAACTGGGAACAGCAGCTAGCCGCAGCAACATACTCAGCCTCCGTGGTAGACTGGGCGACACTAGACTGCTTGCGAGAGGAGGACCACGAAACAAGAGAAGAACCAATAAACTGGCAAGTCCCAGAAGTGGACTTGCAATCAATACGGCAACCAGCAAAATCGGCATCGGAATAACCGCAAAGGGAAAGGGTGGAGGAAGCAGAATACCAAATCCCGAGTTCTGGATAGAAGGATAAGTACCTCATAATGCGCTTGACCGCCTGACGGTGAGAGGTGCGCGGCGACGCCTGAAAGCGCGCGCAGAGGCACACCGCGAACTGGATGTCCGGGCGTGTCGCCGTCAGGTACAGCAGCGACCCGATCATACTCCGGTACTCCTTCTGGTCCACCGCTTCTCCCTCCTTGTCCGCATCCAGGGCCGTCGTGGTCGCCATGGGTGTTGGAAGAGCTTGGCCTCACCCATGTCGAATTTCTTCAGGATATCTCTGGTGTACTTGCCCTGGTGCACAAACGTTCCTTCCCGGGATTGCTTGCTTGATTTGCAACCCGAGGAAAAACGTCAACTCGCCCATTATGCTCATCTCTCGAACTCCCTGCTCATAGTATCTGTGAACTTGGCAACCAAAGCATGAGAAGAACCACCGAAAATGATATCATCCACGTAAATTTGGACCAAGAGAGTATCAGTGCCTTGCTTGAGGAGAAAGAGCGTTTTATCTACACATCCCATTTTAAACCCTTAGCAAGCAAAAAGGTTTTCAACCTATCATACCCAGGCTCTAGGGGCTTGTTTCAAACCATACAAAGCTTTGTGAAGTTTAAATACATGGTTTGGAAACTTGAGATTTTCGAAACCGGGGGGTTATCTAACATACACCTCTTCTTCTCTTATGTAGCCGTTTAAGAAGGCACTCTTGACATCCATTTGAAAAAGTTTGAAACCTTTGGATGCAGCAAAAGCCAAGAGTATCCTAATAGCCTCCAAACGTGCTACAGGAGCAAATGTCTCCTCATAGTCTATCCCCTCCTTCTGACTATATCCCTGGGCTACGAGTCTGGCCTTGTTTCTCACAACATGGCCATCTTCTCCCTGTTTGTTTTTGAAAACCCATTTTGTCCCAATTGGATGACACTCAGAAGGTGGAGACACTAGAACCCAAACCCGATTTCTCTCAAAGTTCCCAAGCTCCTCATGCATGGCATTGACCCAATCAGGATCCGTCAAAGCGTGTCCAACATCCCGGGGTTCAAAATCAGCAACAAATGCAGAATGAGCAAAGTGAGAGATTTGCCTTGACCGGGTGACACGTTCGTCGATGCTGCCGATCATCTGCTGAGGCGGGTGCTGGCGCTGAATGTGTCGTGGCGCCTCCCTAGCCGAAGTGGCCTCCCCCTCAACAGCAGCTGGTGCCTCCTCGGGTAGAGAGGGTACCGCTCGAGGTGGCGGATCCCGTCCCCCAGGCAAGACGATGTGTCGGGGCCATGAGTCGTCGTAGAGGCCGCTCTTTGCAGCACAGCAGGTGGAGGAGGTGCTGGGTCATCTATCCCTTCAGCACCTTCTTCTTCATCATCGAAAAGAGGTTCGCCAACCTCATGATCACCTGCACGCCTCAAAACGAGAAGAAGGACAAACCATGGTCTCGTCGAAGGTGACATCGGATGTCTCCATGACTCGGTTAGTGTCAAGGTTAAGTACACGGTAAGCTCGAGTGTGAGTGCCATAACCCAAAAACACACCGTCAGAAGAACGAGACTCAAACTTGTCCAAGTTGCCCTTTTTGAGTATAAAACAATGGCAACCAAAAACTCGACAATAGCTCACCTTGGGTAGTTTTTTCAAAACGCAACTCATAAGAGGTCTTTTTCAAGAAAGCTCGAAGAAAATGCGATTGGAAATATAGCATGCAGTGTTCATAGCTTCGGCCCAATATCGCCTAGGAGTCCTATGCTCATCGAGCATCGTCCTGGCCATCTCTACAAGGGTCCGATTCTTCCTCTCTACAACACCATTCTGAGAGGGTGTGTAGGGGGAAGAAAACTGATGCTCTAAACCCAAAGAGTTACAAAACTTCTCAAAATCCGAATTCTTGAATTCGGAACCATTATCACTCCTAATAGCTTGCATCGAGTTCAAAGGGAACTCGTTCTGAAGACGCAAAATCAGATTGCGAGCGAAAGAGAAAGTCTCGGTCTTCTCAGCTAAAAAGAAGACCCACGAATATCTTGAAAAGTCGTCAACAACAACAAGCACATACCACTTCCCCCCAACCGAGCTCACCCGAGCCGGACCAACAAGGTCCATGTGTAAAAGTTCTCCAGGGCGCTTAGTCTTGACCTGAGTCACTGGATGGGGGGAGCGGCTACCATCTTCCCATGTCTACAAGAATGGCAAACAAGATCCTTCTCCATGGATAACTTGGGCAATCCTCGGATTAGGCCAAGTGAACTAAGTCTTGCAAGCAAGTCAAAGCTCAAATGTCCTAGTCTCCTATGCCACTTCCAAAGATCAGAAAAAGAAGGTCCAGCCACAAGACAACGAAAATGCTAAAAGACTTCGAGAAATCCGCACGAAAGACTTTCCCAAAGGGCGAAATCACACAAACAAGATTGCCTTGAGGGTCCAAAATACGACTGAGATTCGGTTTAAAATGAATCTCATAGTCGTCGTCAAAGAGTTGCGAAACAGAAAGAAGGTTAAAATGCAGGTTAGAAACAAGAGCAACATCGCGCAACACGAAATGCTCATTAACTCGCACAGACCCATGAGACAGCACCTTACCTTTGCTGTTGTCGCCGAAGGTGATATACTCCTTTTCGGCGACCGGACTAAGACTGGAGAACCACTTGGTGTTTCCGGTCATGTGCCTCGAACACCCGGAATCCACCACCACCCAACGTTCTCCAATCGTTCTACCTACATCAGTAAAAAGACATAGGGTGAGCATACGGTCCAACACTGGGGTTTAGTGAAGTGGGAAGAATACCAGTGTTGGGTCGGTTGCTGAAAAGAACGGTCAGTGAAAAAACCATTCCTAGCACACCTACGAAGGAAGCGATCACCACGTTTAGACAGACGTGGTCCGCTGGGGAAGGAGCGCTCACCGCGATACTCAAAACGCGGTGGGGGGAAGACGCTCAACTACAATGCCACCGCCACGGGGTCCATAGCCCACAAATGCAGGCTCCCATCGGGCACGTTCTCTACGAGGCCTAGGCCTAGGAACTTGAGGCACTGCACCTCTAGGCCTAGCTCTCTCCTCGGACTCTCCTCTGCTAGCCCTGGGAACTTGAGGTCTGGACCTCTGGGCCTAGCAGCTCTCCTCGGAACACTGGCACAGTACTCATGAAGGGGAAGGTCGGGCTCTCCTCTAGCACGCTCGCCTCTGCATTGGCACATGATCATGGAAAGGATACATGTCCGGTTGTTCATCTCCCTAGCACGGCGCGCCCTCTCTCTGGCGAGCAGACTCGCTCAAGTGTCCATCTCTCCCCAATGCTCACATTGGTACCTCACACCGCTCTCAAAGGGGTTTGTTGGTACACATGGTTGTGGGTGTGGATCACCTTGCCCTTCTGTGGCAAACACTCCTCGACTAATCGGTGGCATCGTATCAGCTTGTTTCTTCAAGTGATTGGGTTTGGGATGCCACACTTGGTTCTTGGGTGGAGCTCTCGGAGATTCTTCAAACACTCCATCCTTGGTGTTGGGCTTGAGAGGCTCTTTGGGTAAAAGCTTGGTAAGTTTGGGAGTAGTGGTGGAGTTGGGCTTCTCACTCGGGTTCAAACCACTCGACTCTCCAATCTTCCCAAAAGTAGAAAGATCAACATCCTGAGCAAAACCTACCCAGGACCTCCAGCAGCTCGCTTGAATTGGGAGATCATCATCCCGAGCTACGGCTCACCACAAGATACCCATGACAAGATGGTCCGAAGGTATGTGTTTTCCTCATCGGTTTGCATCTTGTCATGCTTCACATTCGCAATCTCCATCTCCAAACCCTCACACAAAGCGCACCTAGTCACACAAGTGCTACCCGAGCTGGCCTCCTCAAGAGACACAATCTTGCATTCTTCTCTGCCAACTCGGATTGCAAGACAGGACAAGTCTTGCACGCACCCAACAGCGAGGGTCTAGCCTTCAGCTCATCCACCTCTCCTACCAACGCAACATCCTTGCTTCTCCAAGTGAGAAGGTCAGTCATGTGCGTGGTGCACATCTCACACTCCTCCTCATCAGTAACGACCACGGTGGACTTGACTGTCACACCCCAAAATTTCCATTTGGGATGTGAATAGATAACACTTAATAAATATATGATTTTGTATTTTTTTCTAAAACTTTCCCAACCTTTATTTAGTTGTTGACAATTTATATACTAGAAAATGTGAGTTTCCAAAACATTTTAAGAATCCAATCTAATGGTTTGTTGCATATCATGCCTTTGCATAGTGTTTATGTATGAAAAATGAATTTAAAGTTTTCAAATGCGCCTTAGGGTTTAAACCAAAGCAAATCTCTTTTATCTTTGACCAAGTTTCCTTGACACCAAAACCATGATGAAATCCTTGGAAACCATACACTTTGATTCTTGTTCCAAAACCTTGATTGATCTTCAAACTTCATCTTGTCAAACACCCAAACTTCTGCTCTCTGAAATCCCAACTAGCCATATCCTAACTTGCTCTTTTATCCTTTCTTTTTCATCATTGTATTTGAGCTCCTAATACTTTTTGATTGAGTCTTCTCCAAAGCCCAAATCTATGCTAGATGACCAATCATTGTACATCTTCTCTCTCACATAATTCAACCATCGCTTTGTTTGGGTCAAGTCAATGCATGTCTTGCACCCAAGTTAATCTCAACTTCAACTTTCTCTTCTTTTCTCACCTTGGGCAACATCTACATGGTCTCTTTTCCCTCCACCTTTTTCCTCCTCTGATCAAAGTCAAACTTGTTTTCAATCCATCCTTGAAATCTATATGACCATGGTCCCACCTTTTTGATACCCTAAGTTCTTGGGAAACCCTAATCGCCTCTCCGAGAATTTAGCGGGTCGAGCCCAACTTTTTCCTTCCATATTATCTTCCCTTGGGACAAATCCAAAGCTTATCTAAAATGGTAAACCATCCTCTCCATATCTCCTTTTGCTAATGGGTCAACCTAACGCCTTTCATCCTCCGATATTGCTCCGGGCCGAATCCAGTCCAAACCTTGCCTTAGCTCTCGCCATCGTTCGAAGCCCAACCATCCTCCTCTCTTATGTGGTCAAAAATAAGTCCAACCAGCCCTCTATCTCTCCCTCACCCCTCTCCCCGTCACCCCCTTGAAGCCTCTCCATATTGCACGAAAAATATCCACCAAGCAAGAAAATATGAACCAATGACCCTTTGGCTTCCCACCACTTGGTCTCCCCTTCATTCCCCTTCAAATACACCTCCCCCTCAGCCCCCTCATGCCTCCCCTTCTTCTCCACGTCAAGAACAGAGGCGAGGTGCCCCTGCAGCTCCTTCTCCTTCCCCATGGCTGCCCCAATCAACCACAACAAGAGAAGGACGCCCGGTTGCACTACATCGTCATCACCGGCCAACACGTTTCGTCTCCTCGCTCCACCGCACCATCCCCCATGGTGAGAACACTCCAACATCTCTCTCATACTGATTTCATGTTCGTCTAAGCAAATCATGTACTTTGGATGACATATGGTTGATCCCCGGCAAAAATTACCCATGATATGTGTGGCTGTCCTTGCGGCCAGCCATGCTGCTGTTGAGGAATTTGGCGTTCCTCGCTGTTTTGTTGATCCAATCACAAAACCCTTTGGTGGAATTGTAGATAGGATCCTTGAACACGCCTCTGCAAAATGGTTTGACCATAGGTGTTGAGAAACTAGATATATAATCATCTCATGCCCGCTGTTCTTGCTGTTAGGTCAGTTTGCAGCTCTGAGTTGTTTTGGCGTTCCCGCTAATCCACTGTCCCAATCACCATGCCCTTTAACATACATGTTTATTACATCCCTGCACATGATCCCACAAGTTGTCTTGGCCATGCAATCTATAATGGCCGAGATATAGAAGTCCCAAGTGTCTCTACTACCCTGCTGTCCATACAGCACTGACCCTGTTTTTGGCAACAGCGTTCCCGTTGATCCATTGAACCCCTTGGTGAATCCTTTGGCAAGAACATCTTTTATGTAGTTGCACATGACTCTGCCAAGTTTCATGGCCATTTGATCAAATATGAAAGAGATATCATCATTTTTGTGTTGGCTGTCCCTGTTGCCCGCAGCAATGCTGATGCCAGTTGGCATGCGCGTTCCCGATGATCTGCCACTCCGGTGGTCAAGCCCTTTTACCACATTGTGTATCATAAACCTAAACATATCCCTGCAAGTTGGCTTAGCCATATGAACTATGAAACTTGAGTTATAAGCATCACCATATCGTTGCTCCTGCCATGCCGACAATCTCACAATGCCTTCTTGCAATCTTGTTTCCCCGCTTAACCGATGGTCAAAACATCGTGCCCCTTCACCAAAACATGTTCCATACAGTACCTAGAAACCCCACAAAATGGATCACCATTTGTCTTTGTCATACTATGCAAGAAATCATCAAATCCACCGTTGTCTGCCATCGAGTATGCTCAACCGATGCACTGATCGTCATAATCATGTTCCCTTGACCTAGCTCCACTTTAGTGCATTTGCTGATCATGACAAGTTCCCAAGCAACCTATACACATATCCAAAATCCCACTCATATATCAAAGTAATAATTAGAACATGAGTTCTTTGTGCAACCTCTCCATCCGCCTTAAATCCATGGTTGTCGTACACTTGTCAAGTTCTAGTTATCCCACCACCAACACCACCATAATCTTTGTTATGTAATGTCCTATAAATGAGGAAGAATCTTGTTGCCAAAACCATAACATCATCCATGGACCCTTCATGTCTTCCAATGATGCCTATTCGCATACAACCTACTCTGTCAAATCCGTTCTATCCTAAGTACATATCCGATTGTCCTACCCCTATTCGTGCAACATGACCCCATGTGTTGCACACATGTCCCCTACATCTTTTTGTAATCAAAGACATAGTCCCACAAGAATACACCCGATTGTCCGAATGTCCTAACCCTTTCATGTTATACCTTTCCAGCATGAGCAAGTGATAACCAAATACACTCGTCCTATTCAAGTCATGCTATATCAACTCTCGACATCCACACTATCACCACAATGTCATAGCTATCTCATCTATCAACCTCGACATATCACTCTAGCTCAGTCATGCGACATCATAACTTCAATGGTTAGATATCAAGATATCGTGTCATGTGATGTATATCAATTCAATCTCATTGTCCTATATATGCAATCTATTCTAGTCTATCAACCCATCCCTATTGTACTCCATGATATATCATGCTCTCCCAAGCCAACCCCTATGTTTATGTTAGAACCTAACTCACATCCATCTGTTTCATTCTAAAGAATAGTTTTATTCTAGTCCAAACTCCACCTTGCTCATCTGAATCCAATCCTTTCCCCACCGATACCTTGTAATTCTCCCACATCTTTAAATCGTAGTTTGTGTTGTGGCTTAGTTTTGGCGCTTGCACGGGGATCTTAGAATGACCCATACACTTTCAAAACCTTTATAGCTTATTTCTTTGTAATGTTTGGTGTACTGTTTTTAGGGTCATCTTCAGGTGTTTTGCGCCAGCTTGTTGCTATCGGTAGAAGAAGCTATGTGAGGATGATCCGGAAGGAAAGTTGGACAAGTTTAAGCAAGCTTTTGAAGGCAAGTATAACCTACGGTTTCCTTGTTACCTATTAAATGCAAGACCCAGTAATCATTATGCATGTGTCAAATATGATGAACCATAGGACCATACTAGTTTCCTTGAACTGTATACCTTGTACCTATGGGAGGGTTTTTGCATAATATGACTAGAAATGCTACGCGCTATATAAATGCTAATTGTTTAATACTGATTTATGATTATGGAACAAATGTTAAAAGAGGCTTTTTAACCACATTTAGGGCACTGGAGCATGTTGTTCGCTCAGTGACCCACCCCAGGGACTATCTTTTAAAGCGGCCACCCGGGAGATCCCGTGCAACCTTGGGTATTATATGGCTCTGATCTTAGTTGTGTAACTAGACTTTCTCTAGCTTGTAGTAGTTACCGAAAGGCGCTAGAGGGGGGAACTAGGTTAAAGAATGGCTTCCTTGCCTGTCAAGATGTGTACTGGTCGGCTGTCAGGTGTGCCATCTTGAAGGGGGCCTCCATTCGCCTGGACGCCTAAACCTTGCGGCTACTACTTGTTAGGGTAGCTAGTGAAAGGCTTCGTAGTGAAACCCTGCCGTACTTCCATAGAGGAGGTAACGTGGGCCTTGCAAACCCCGGCATATGGGAATCACGGCCTAAGGTGAAAGTGTACAACCTCTGCAGAGTGTAAACCTGATATATCTCGTGCTCACGGATACGAGCGGCTCGGATCCTTTTTAAGTGGTTCATGGTGGGGTATTGTTGGTGGTTGTGGCTTACCTCTCTTTTTAACATAATGGATATCTCTTATCATGGGACAACAGGGTTCATACATTTAGTAATGTAGGATTAATATAAAATATGACCAACTTAAAATGCTAACCGCAGTTAACCGAGTCAAACCTTTGAGCCTTGCATCCCCGTAGTTGTACTTGCTGAGCATGGTGAGCTGACGCTTGCTTTACAATCAATGAACCAAAATCCTGGATGGGTACCAGATGGTGGTTGAAGTGAAGAGTTCTCTCTGAGGAGTTCCAAGAGTACTAGGCGAGTGTTCCCCCAGTCAACCGTCCCTGTGGAGTATGGAGTCCCAAGAATGAAGATTACGAATAGTTTTCGTTGTGCTTTGTTATATATGTAGGTCTTAAAGTAAATAAGTTTCGCTATGTAATAAAGCATTGTTCTTGATATTCTTCATATTTGTCGCTATATGTGTCGTGTGGACATCCTGGGCACGCATATAGTTAGCGCTTGGTATTCTTTGGAAAACCGGGTGCGACATTGACAGAATCAAGTTCCTTCACCGTATCCTCCCACTTCTGCCTAAACTCCTTGCGCTCTCTAGCGGCTCGCCTAAGTAACTTATCTTGACTAAGGAGTGCGGCAGTAAGTTTCTCGACCTCAGCGGAAAGCTCATCGTGGGTCAGAGATACCTGGGAGGTGTCGTCGTCGTCGTCCCGAGGGGAGTTCACCAGCTCGCCGTCGACCTCCTTGCCGAGGGCCATGGTGCAGAAGCCGTCGTCGTCGGCGAAGAAGCAGAGGCCGTTCAGCTTGTCCTCGATCCTCTTCTTCTTCTCGGACTCGTCATCGCTTGAGCAAGCCGAGTCGTCATCCAAGCCGTCGACGTCGCTGAGCGTGGCGAAGAACGCACGCTGCTCAGCCTGGGCCTTCTCCAAGTACTTCTTCTTGATGTACTCCTTGTCGAAGCCGCCCCTCCGCTTGTGCCTTGCGGGGACGTACTTCTCCTTGCGCTTGCCGGAGTCGTACTTGTGCCCATGATCGCCCTTCCCAGATGAATGCTTCTTCTTGGGACAGTTGGCGTTGAAGTGATCGGGGTCGCCGCACTCGTAGCATCCTGAGCGTCCTCCTCCGCGGCGACGGTTCATGCGGTTGTTTGTGAAACCGCGAGAACCGGTTGGCGAGCATTGCCAACTCGTCATCCCCCAAAGACTCCAGCTGGTCCTCTGTGACAGAAAAGAGAGACGAAAGAGCAAAACCTCCAGAGGGGTTAGCAGAAGAGCCAGAAACCAAAGCCATAGTCGGCCAGAAGGATTCTCATAAGAAGCCCTCGCCATGGCATCAATCTCACTGGACTTGAGCTTACTAAAGAGCTCGTCACACGTGAGGGTCTCATAGTTAGGTGATTCGATGATCGCCTGAACTTTGGAATCCCACACCGACCGATCAAGAGTATGGAGTAGCTTCAAAGCTCTCTCATGATCGTCGAAAGGCAACAGCTCCTTGTTAGCCCTAATCCTGTTGACAATCACCTGAAAGCGAGCGAATAAACTTTCTATGCTCTCGCCAGGCATATGTCGAAAGTTCTCATACTCTCGCTTGAACGACTCGTAGAGTCGGGTTTTGACTTGAGAGGTTCCCTCATGAAAGCGCATGAGGGTGGCCCAAATCTCCCGAGCCGTAGCGAGGTGAGAAACACAATCAAACTCACTCATGCTCAAGCATGAGAAAAGAGCATTACGTGCTCGGCTATTGGCATTGTGCTCATCGATCTGAAGCTGAGAGACACGAGCAGCAAAGACCACGTAATCAGCAGAGTTGCAAATATCCCAGATGGAAGCACCCAACTCTGCAGATAGGCCGACATGCATATCTTCCAATACGCATAGTTCGTCCCATCAAAGAATGGCGGTTTGCCCACGCCGCGATCCATGTCGCCTTCTGTGGATCTGGAACCGGTTAAGGTGGAAGATCCTTAACCGCGCTCCGATACCAATTGAAGGACCGAGAAGCAACTAGAAAGCGACCAGAGGGGGGTGAATGGGAGCTTCAAATTTTCCTTTCAGAAACTAGTAGCCACTGTCCCGAGAATCACCCCAAGGGACAAACTCAAGAGTTTGCTAATGTCCACAACCCTAGATGTAGGGTGGATGCTTCCAAGAAGCACAGCGGGACACTACACACCTCTAGAAAGCCAACACAAAAGACGGAAACCAAATCCGACAACGACGAACAACCGGCGAACGAAAACGCGCAAAGCAGTCACGACCGGACTCTAGCCAGCGTCCGGTCAGCAGGGACCGGACGCGTCCGATCACACAAAACCTGATCTGGGACCTTACTGTGTTGGACCGAACTCTGTGTGGCAGTGCGTCCGGTCACGACCTGTGCGTCCGGTCAACTGAAGAAAAAGCGATGAACAGTAGGAACGTTCAGTCCGGTCGGTGCAAGGTTGAGCGTCCGGTCACATGCGTCCGGTCAAGAAGCAGAAACGCACAGGAGAAAACTTTCAATGACCGGACTCAGGAGCATGCGTCCGGTCACCCCGACCCAGCGTCCGGTCACTCCGAAATCCTGCTGTTCGTCCACCAATTCAACTCGATGTCACCCAAAACGAATCCACTAGGATCAAACTTGGTGAGAAGAGTCACAAGGAGGATCTCCAAGAGATCATGGCCCGAACCTATCTCCAAATCGATGAATCGAGGAATTTCGGGGGAAAGAAGAAAAACTTGACCCGAAACCAAAATCGATTGATCTCCTAGACCGTGAGGTTAGAGGTAAATTCCTTCGATGAAAGAAGTGCCTCACGATCTAGAACAACTTGGTTCAAACGGATTTGCAAACGACGAACCGAGCAAAGAGATCAAGCAACGGGAAAAACATGGAGAAAAAGGATTCCGCGAAGAACACGAACGAAACGCGAATCACAACCACGAATTGCAACCGTGTGGCTACCACACGCTACAACAGTGTGGTTAAGGCCTCACTTCCTCAAAATCTCATGAACACAGAGGTATTGTTCTCTTCTCTGTGGATCTCAAGTTCGCTACAGCAGGGGAGGGGAGAGCAGGAAAACCTAGAAGCAAAAGAGCAAATGACTGAGATTGGAAGGGAGGAGGGTGTCTCCCTCTACTTATCCTATTCCTAATTCCTATACTATTCCTATTCTATCTCTCTTCTTCTCTAATACAGAGCGAGCCAGCTAAACCCTAAGGTTATTCTGGACCAACTCGGTGGTAGGTAGATCCAACGGCCACGCCCACACAACTCGTAGCGTTGCCTCGACGCAACCTACCAATTGCCACCACCACGTGCCGCCACCGCTCCGCATCCTTTTCCTGGACGTCGTACCCCTGGTTTTGAGGCCCAAACCGGGAAACCAGCCTTCACACCAACCCCCGGTTTTGAGGCCCAAACCGGGAAACCAGCCCACCAGCATCTGAGTTTTGAGGCCAAACTCAGCAAACCCTCAGCGCCCAGGTTTTGAGGCCCAAACCTAGAAACCGTCCTCAGCCCGAGTTTTGTGGCCAAACTCGGAAACCGTCAACACCCAGGTTTTGAGGCCCAAACCTGGAAACCGTCCACCCGATGGTTTTTCTTTGGCTCTACCACCAACCGACGTCGTAGATGGGAAGCACAGCCCGTGCACCCCGTCCACCGACACGTGTCCCCAAGTCCACGACTCAGGCAACACATGACCGCAAGTCTTCGCTCATCGCTGTCCCAGGCTGCCAGCCACCACAGCTGATCCTCGGGCCACCAGTCCCTCAGTCCAAGCCTCACGTCCGCCCTTCGCCACTCTCGGTCCATCGGCACGGCACATCTCTACTTGACCTTCACCTTGCCTCTGATCACTGTATCCATGCTCGACACCTGCACAACACAAGCCAAAGAACATGCGCATCATGCTAGTTGACAATCACTCATCACTCAGAGACCCGGCATACACCCAAATGCGGTTGATATGGTCTCGCAAGACTACAAGCCCCTCCGATGTACAAACAATGGTGCGTGCAAGCACCGGTAGGTAAGAGGTATGCAAACCTCTCTAAACACTGGGCCTAACACCTAGAGCAAGCGCAAAGCGGTGGTCTAACTAGCCTAAGCACTTCGCAAAGCACCTACACTAATCACCTAGTATATCACTTAAGCACTTTGGTGGCTAGAGCAACTAAATATGTGTCTATACACTTGGTATACTTCCTTGAGCTCCAACCTTATGTTTTTGGCCAGCCTTGGGGGTATTTATAGAGCCCCAAGAAAATAGAGCCATTGGGCAAAGAGATGCACTTTTCTGACATCGACCGGACGCACAGTACGTGTTGATTGGACGCGTCCAGTCTCTCACAATGGCTAGTTGCCAGCCTACACAGGCACTGATCGGACTCTGCATGAGTCCGGTCACGTTTTTGTGCCTTTGGAACCTCTCTGTATTCGATCGGACTCAGCTGAACTCCAGCGTCCGATCGTGGTCGTAGCGTCCGGTCACACGGTCATGCTGATGAACAGTTGTATCGGTGCGTCCGATCACAACTGACGCAACGTCCGATCGCTTTGACGTGCCGCTGATGGCTTGAGTTACTGACCATATGCATCCTGGCCAGCGTCCGGTCATTGTGAAGCAGCATCCGGTCACTTCTGTTTCCCACCTTTCACTTGTTCTTTTGCGCCCGACTTGGTTCCATCCTTGTGCCTTGGACTTTGCTTGTTCTTGAGAGTCTTCTACTGAGCTTCAAATGTCTTGCTTGAGGTGTTGATCATCGGATCACCACGTCACCTTTGTCCAAGTCACATTTGCATCCTATCGAACTACAAAACAAACACTTGCAAATACATTAGTCCAATATGGTTGTGTTGATCATCAAACACAAAAAACTAAAGTCAAATGGGCCGAGGTCCATTTTCCTTACAATATGTATCACTCTTGTCACTAAGAAGAACACCCATGTATATCTAGTATAATCATCAACAATCACAAATCCATATTGTTTCCATTGATGCTAGTGTATGTGTTGGTCCAAACAAATCCATGTGCAACAACTCAAATGCTTTACAAGTGCTCATCATGCTTTTCTTGGGATGGGTATTTCCAACTTGCTTTACTAGTTTGTTCAATTGTTTCATTCCAACATGACCAAGCCTTCTATGCCATAACCAACCCATGCTAGATTTAGTGAGCAAGCAAGTTGTCAATTGTGTTTAACTAGCATTGAAATCAACCAAATATAGATTCTCATATCTAAATCCTTTGAATATCAAGTTAGAGCTATCTACACTTATGATCTCTACATCATCAACTCCAAATATGCACTTGAAACCAAGATCACATAGTTGTGCGACCGATAGCAAATTGAAGTTCACGCTCTCAACTAGCAACACATTGGATATGCTCAAGGCATTGGATATTACAATCTTACCAAGTCCTTTGACCTTGCCTTTGCCATTGTCACCAAATGTGATAGAATCAAAACCATTATCACCACTTGAGTTGATTGAATTGAACATTCTTGAATCTCCGGTCATATGTTGAGTGCACCCACTATCAAGCACTCAATGCCTTCCTCCGGCTTTGTAATTGACCTACAAGAACAAATCAATTCTTTTTAGGTACCCAAACCTTTTTGGTCCTCCAAGGTTAGTTACCAACTCTTTGGTACCCAAATAGCTTTCTTCTTTGAGACCACAATGGGTGTACCAATGAATTTAGCTTTCACGCCATTAACACCCTTGGAAAGCAAATAGAAAGAATCAAATTGAATGGAGGATACAAATGCATTCTTGTTCTTGCTTTTGCAATATTGCTCTACATGCCCGGATTGCTTGCATTTGTTGCAAAACCGACCATTGCTTTTCACAAAACTAGTTTTGTGAGTAGCAAAAGCCGCTTTGCCATTCTTGGGGGTATAGCCCAATCCCTCTTTGTTGAGAGAAAAGCGTTGGCTACCCAAGCACTTAAGCAAGCGGGCCTCACCACCATAGGCTTTACCTAAGGCGTGAGTGAGCTCATTTACCTCCTTCTATCATTCATAGATGAGGTTGTAGTGGATGTGCTACATGAAGGATTAGTGGAGGCAAGAACAATAGGCTTATAGAATGATTCATCAATAATATCACATGTTATGCCTATGTCATTTGTTTCTATTTTCTCCTCTACTTTCTCAATTTTAGCTTGATCAATTAGAGAGGAGTGAGCTTTCTTAAGCTTAGTGTGAGCATCATCAAGCTCCTCATAGGCTTCCACTAGCCTCTCATGGGATGCATTTAGCTCATCAAAGGATTGCTCAAGAGCTTTTAGTCTCTTTTGCAATTCTTTGCACTCCTTTCTTTTCTTGTCAAAATGAACTCTAGCATCATCAAGCATATCAATTAATTCATCCCTAGTAGGTTCATCATCATCATCATCATCACTCTCATCATCATCGGATTGTACCTTTGTGGCCTTAGCCATGAAGCATGATGGAGTATCAAAGATAGAGGGCTTGTCATTGATAGCAATGCTTGCAAGAGCTTTCTTCTTGCTTGTCTTACGGTCATCATCATCACTATCACTTGTGGATGCATCACTATCCCAGTGAACATATATGATTGCCCCTTCTTCTTGATGAACTCCTTTCTTCTCTTTCTTTTCCTTCTTCTTGCCCTTCTTATTGTCATCATCATTTTCACTATTATATGGACATTGAGCAACAAGATGGTCCTTGCTACCACACACTTGAAGCACCTCCTTGGTTCATCCTTGTTCTTGTATGAGGTCTTCTTCCTCCTTGCCAGGTAGCCCTTCTTCTTCATGAATTTGCCAAATCTCTTGACAAATAGAGCCATCTCTTCATCCTCATCATCACAAGCATTGGAGCAATCATCTTCACTTGATTCTTCTTCTTAGCCTTTCCCTTGCTCTTGGATGATGTTGTGGTTTTGAATGCCACACTCTTCTTCTTCTCATCTTTATTCTCTTCTTCTTCATTTTCTTCTCTATATGTGTCATCGGTCATTACATCTCCAAGTACTTGGATTGGTGTCAGTGTGTCCAAACCACTCCTCACTAGCAATGCGACCAACATACCAAACCTCTTTGGGAGACATCTCAAGAACTTATGTGAGAAGTCCTTGTCCTTCACTTCCTCTCCAAGTGCCTTGAGATCATTGACTAGCACTTGTAGCCTATTGAACATCTCGGGCACACTCTCATCTTCCTTCATCTTGAAACTAGCAAATTTCTCTTTGAGAATGTAAGCCTTTGCACCCTTCACCGCTTGAGTGCCCTCATGATTCTTCTAGTTTCTTCCAAGCTTCATTTGCCAATTCCATACCTTTGATTTGCTCAAACACATTTGCATCAATTGCATCATGAATAGCACTAAGAGCAATATCATTGTTTTGCATCTTCTCTTCTTCGGCATTGGTGAGATGCTCCACATCGGCAATCTCAATCTTTGTTTCTACCACACTCCAAATCTTTCTATTGATTGACTTGATGTGAGTAGTCATCTTTGCCTTCCAATAACTATAACTGGTGCCATCAAATTGGGGTTGCCTTTTGGTGTTGTTGATTTGAGCCATTTTCACACCGTAGGTTGTTAAGCCTCAAATTAATGGTGGCCTTGCTCTGATACCACTTGAAGGTCCTAAATGGCTAGAGGGGGAGTGAATAGCCTATAAAAATTCTACAACAACACTTGAGCAAAGTTTGTTAGACAACTAAATGGCGAAGCAAGTTTTGCGATAGCTCTACAAAAGTGCCAGCCACCTATCCACAATTCTAGTAAATTATGATCTCTATGACACGCAATGTCTATGTTGCTACTTTACAACTAAATGCGCAAATGAGAAACAATAATTACAACTACACAAGATAAGTAGTTTTAACTAGCTACAAGAAGAGACAATTATCACTTGCAAGAATGTAGCAAAGATAAATACAAGAGAGTGAGGTGTGTATACCGAGCCGGGCAAAAGATCAATAACAAGATACCAATGAACACAAAGGAGACAAGATGACACAATGATTTTTCGTCAAGGTTCACTTGCTTGCCGGAAAGCTACGTCCCTGTTGTAGCGATTCACCCACTTGGAGGTTCACGAGCTAATTGGCATCACACGCCAAATCCTCAATTGGGTGCCGCACAACCACACCACAAGATGGGGATCCACAAGCTATGAGCAATCCACTAAAGTTACCTTTTGTGATCTCCCGCGGGGAAGGTACAAGAAACCCCTTACAAGTCACCGATCGGAGCTGGAAACAATCACCAACTTCCGCTCAACGATCCTCGCTGCTCCAAGCCATCTAGGTGTCGACAAACACCAAGAGTAAAGAGAAATCTACAGCGAAACACGAACACCAAGTGCCTCTAGATGAACACACTCATGCAATGCACTTGGCTCTCCCAATCTCTCTCAATGAGATGAACAATCAATCAAATGGAGTGGGAGATGTTTTGCTAGGCTCACAATAGAGTTTAGGCAGTACAAATGGCCAAGAGAGTGAGCACAAGCCGGCCACAAGCCTTATATAGAGCCCCCACAAAAGAGAGGGCCGAAACCCCCTTTCACTCAGAATCTGCGGGGCCATCGGACGCTCCGATGGATTTACATCGGACGCACGGCAGCGTCTGATGCCTGGATGAACGCCACGCGTCCCCTTCCATTCAACTGCAGCCGCTAGATCCCAACGGCTAGATTCAAATGCTCGCTGTTAATGGTGCATCAGACGCAACAACGGATGCACAGGTCCAGCCTCTAATGACATGTCAGGGATAACAACGGCTAGTCGCGCCAACAACATCGGACGCTCGCACAGAGCCACATCGGACGCTATAGGACAGCGTCCGATGTCTATGCAGAGAGCATCCAGAGAGCTCCTGCGGACATCGGACACGTCCGAGGAACCCACATCGGACGCTGCCCAGCGTTCGATGCTCCCCTGAGAACAACCCTAGGACACGTCATCTGCATCGGACTCAGCAACAGTGTTTTCCCAGCGTCCGTTGCCTGCATTCGATGCTACTTAGTCAGCTCAGTTCACTTAGGGTATTCCATCGGACGCTACCCCCAGCGTCTGATGCTCATCAGACCAGCGTCCGATGCTCCTCAGAGAGCACGGAATCAATCTCCACTTCATCCCTTGTGCAAATGTGTTAACTCCACCAAGTTTCCACTACTTGTGTACGTGAGTTAGCATTTGTCAAGCACTTTCCAAGGGATGTTAGCACACACTAGATTCTAAATGCATATGCAAAGTAAGATCATATAGTGGCACTTTGATAACCGCATTTCAGAAACGAGTTTTGCTCCTCTTAATAGCACGACTATCAATCCTAAATGTGATCACACTCTCTATAGTGTCTTGATCACCCAAACAAAAATGGCCCTATGCACATACCTTTGCCTCTAGCCCATTTTGTTTTTCTCTTTCTTCTTTTCCAAGCATTGGAGCCTTTGATCACCATCATGTGGACATCACCATCCATCTAGCTCCATCACTTGGTGTTCGACCAACCACCTATCTCATACACACTTAAGCATAGGGTTAGTCCAAATAGGTTTCATCATTATTATCCAAACCAAAACTAGGGCTTTCAAGCTTCCGGTCGAACCGCCGCAGACCTTGTTCCCTTTGGTACACGGTGGCGGCCACACCACACAACGCGGTTGGTGTTGTCTCGCAAGGCTACAAGCCTCTCCGATGTACAACAATGGTGCACGCAAGCACTGGGTAGCAAGAGGTATGCAAACCTCACTAAACACTAGGCCAAAACCTAGAGCAAGCGCATAAGCGGTGGTCTAACTAGCCTAAACAATTCACAAAGCACCTACACTAATTACCATGTCAATCACTAAGCACTATGCATATAAGGCACTAATATAGTGTAGCAACACCCTTGGTATGTGCGGATACATGGGTGTATGCCGGATCTTAAGATGATGATTGATTGTCAACTGGTATGATGTGCATGTTCTTTGGCTTGTGTGGTGCAGGTGTTGAGCTCAGAGACGGTGATCGAAGGCAAGGTGAAAGTCAAGTAGAGACGTGCTGTGCCGCGATGGACCCGGAGCGGTGAAGGGCGGACGTGAGGCTTGGACTGACGGACCGGTGGCCTGTGGATCAGCTGTGGTGGCTGACAGCCTGGGACAACGACAAGTGAAGACTTGCGGGTGGACGGGGTGCACGGGCGGTGCATCCCTCGACGACGTCGGTTTGGTGGTTGCGCCACAGAAAAACCACTGAGTGGACGGTTTCCAGTTTGGGCCTCAAAACATGGGTGTCACCGGTTTCCGAGTTTGGGCCACAAAATTCAGGTTGAGGACGGTTTCCAGGTTTGGGCCTCAAAACCTAGGCGGCTGGTGGGTTTCTGAGTTTGGGCCACAAAACTCAGCCAATGGACGACAGGTTTCCCGTGTCGGCCTCAAAACCGGGGGAAGACCCAGGTTTCCCGGTTTTGGCCTCAAAACTAGGGGAGGTCCGTGAAAAGGACGAACGACGTGTGGCGGCACGTGGCGGCATCCGGTGAGGTCGCGTCGAGTCGAAGCTACCAAATGTGCGGGCGTGGCTGTCGGATCAACATCAACTCGAGTTGGTCAGGAATACCCCTAGGGTTAGCCTGCTCGCTCATTAGCAGTAGGGGTAGAAGGGGAATAATTGTATTAGGCTATATTAGGAGAGGCAACCACTCCCTCCAAACTATCTCAGCCATTTGCTACTTTCACTTAGGGTTTCCTGTTCTCCCATTCCCTGTTGTAGCTACTGAGATCCGCAGAGACGGTGAATCATACCTCTGTGTATTTGGATTTTGTGGAAACGGGACCGGATTCCGTTGTCTCCTCGTAGGGACAAATTTTGGCTGGGAATTGAGATTGTGATTCGCGTTCTTGAGTTGTTCTTCGTGTTTCCTTTTTGTCTCAATTTTCCAATCGCTCGATCTCCCTCTACGCTGCGTCTTTTTCAAATCCACTTGAATCAGCTTGTTCTTTGATGTGAGGAGAATTTCCACCGAAGGAATTCATCTCAATCCTCACGAACAAGTAGATCGGGTCGATTCAAGTTTCGTTCCTACACCTTCCCTTTTGATTTCCCAGAGTTTGAGTTGATTTGAGCGGATGATTTCTTAGGGATAGTCTTCTAACTACCTAAGGATCATTTCCTTCAAGTTTGGGATCAAGGGATTTGATTTGGTTTGGATTTGAGGAGAAGGGCGACCAAAATCGCCCTCTCTGCACAGCCCGCGGACAGTCCGTCGTTTAGGGCGCGGACAGTCCGGACATCGGGACTCAGCCGAGCAGTGGCTGTTCGTCGCGGTGCACTGTGTTTTGATTTGACCGGGGGACAGTCCGCCGTTTGGGACTCGTGGATAGTCCGGGAACGTCCAGGGGACTTTCAGCAACACTGCGTTTTTGGCACTTTGGCCGGCGGACAGTCCACCACCAGACCATGGACAGTCCGGCACAGGCGCGGATAGTCCGGGACCGTACCCGTGGAC
This sequence comes from Coix lacryma-jobi var. lacryma-jobi, assembly GCA_009763385.1. Lineage (NCBI taxonomy): Eukaryota > Viridiplantae > Streptophyta > Magnoliopsida > Poales > Poaceae > Coix > Coix lacryma-jobi. The sequence continues at coordinate 176,768 of VDCT01000747.1, read as the reverse complement.
AGTCCGGGATCCTGCTGTGTGTTGAGTTTTTTGCGTTTGCTCTCCCGACTTTTTCGCTTTGTTTCCGGATTTCTCGTTTGCTCCTAGAGTTCACCTAGGAACCTCTCTAGGTATCTTGCTACTTGTTAGCATAAGTATTGGAAGAAACCCGACGTAGCCGTCTATCTACGTTTGGGAGTAGGTTTTTGGACTTGAACTTGACTCAGAGTTTGTGAGTCTTGGTTGGTCGTTCTTGTGGTGCCTCGTTGTGATCTTTGGGATCATCCACTCTCTTTCTGAGGGTCGTGGGCATCACATTCTTGCTCTAAGCTTTTTGGGGTGATTTTTGGGACAGAGGCCAAAGTTTTGAAAGAAATTTTAGGCTCCCATTCACCCCCCCCTCTGGTCGCTTTCTGGTAACATTCTTGGTCCTTCAATTGGTATCAAAGCGGGTTAAGGATCTTCCACCTTAGCCGTTCCAGATCCACAGAAGGCGACATGGATCACGGCATGGGCAAACCGCCGTTTTTCGATGGGACGAACTATGCGTATTGGAAGATACGCATGTCGGCCTATCTTCAGAGGATGGGTGCTTCAATTTGGGATATTTGCAACTCTACTGATTACGTGGTCTTGGCTGCTCGTGTGACTCAACAGCAGATCGATGAGCACGATGCCAATAGCCGAGCCCGTAATGCTCTTTTCTCCTGTTTGAGCATGTCTGTGTTTGATCGTGTTCTCACCTCGCTATGGCTCGGGAGATTTGGGCTACTCTCATGCGTTTTCATGAGGGAAACCACTCAAGTCAAAACCCATCTCTACGAGTCGCACAAGCGAGAGTATGAGAACTTTTGACACATGCCTAGCGAAACCACAGAAGTTTATTCGCTCGCTTTCAGGTGATTTCAATAGGATGAGGGCTAACAAGGAGTTATTGTCTTTCGACGATCATGAGAGGGCTCTCAAGCTTCTTCGCTCTCTCGACTCTCGATCGTTCAGTGTGGGACTCTAAGGTTCAAGCGATCATGAGAACGCACGAATCTAATATGAGACTTCTCTCACGTGCGACGACTCTTTAGTAAGCTCAAGTTCAGTGAGATTGACGCCATGGCGAGGGCTTATGAAAATCCTTCTGGCCCGTCGATGGCTTTGGTTTCTAGTTCTTCTGCTAATCCTCTGGAGGCTTTGCTTTGTCTTCTCTTCTTTCTGTCACAGAGGAGCAGCTGGAGTTCATGGTGGATGACGAGTTGGCCTGCTTGCCAACCCCTTCTCGCGGTTCCACAACAAACACGCATGAACCGTCACCGCGGGGAGGACGAGGTGGCTGTTACGAGTGTGGAGGCTCGGACCACTTCATCGCCAACTGCCCGAAGAAGAACAAGCAAGCTTTCGGCAAGGCGGATCGCGGCCACAAGTATGACTCCAGCAAGCGCAAGGATAAGTACGTCCCCGCGAAGCACAAGCGGAGGGGGCGGCTTCAACAAGGGTACATCAAGGAGAAGTACTTGGAGAAGGCCTAGGCTGAGCAGCGTGCCTTTCTTCGCTACGCTCAGCGACGTCGATGACTCGGACGATGAATCCACTTGCTTCAAGCGATGATGAGTCCGAGAAGAAGAAGATCGAGGACAAGCTGAACGGTCTGTGCTTCTTCGCGCCGACGACGAGGCTTCTGCACCATGGCCCTCGGCAATGAGGTCAACTGCGAGCTGGAAGAGATCCTCAGAACAACGATGACGACGTCGACGATGACTCCCAGGTACCTCAGACCTCGATGAGCTTTCGTTGAGGTCGATAAACTTACTGTTGCCCTTCTCAGTCAAGATAAGCTGCTTTGACGTGCTGCTAGAGAGAAAGAAGGAGTTTAGGCCAAAGTGGGATGATGCGGTGAAGGAGCTTGAGTCTGTCAAGTCCACCGTTGTTGTGACTGAGGAGGATGAGTGTGAGATGTTCTCCAAGCACATGACTGACCTTCTCACTTTGAGGGAAGTATGTTGCTTCGGTTGGAGAGATGGATGAGCTTAGGGCTAGACCCGTGTTGCTGGTGCGTGCAAGTCTTGTGCAGGCTTGCAATCCGAGTTGGCAGAGAAGAATGCCAAGATTGTGTCTCTTGAGAAGGCCAGCTCGGATAGCACTTGTGTGTCTAGGTGTGCCCTGTGTGAGGGTTTGAGATGGAGATAGCAAATGTGAAGCATGACAAGATGCAAACTGAGGAAGAAAACACATACCTTTGGACCATCTTGTCATGGGTGTCTAGTGGTGAGCCGTAGCTGGGATGATGATTGCCTAATTCAAACGTGCTACTGGAGGTCCTGGTGTTGGTTTTGCTCATGGTGTGGAGAGTGCCACATCTTTTGGGATGGTTGGAGAGTTTAGTGGTCTTAAGCCGAGTGAGAAGCCCAACTCCACCACTACTCCCAAACTAACCAATTCCACCCAAAGAGCCTCTCAAGCCGAACACCAAGGATGGTGTGATAGAACCGACCAATTTGCACCAGATTAAGCACTGAAACCTCCGCTTAACGCAAAGACCCTCAAGTACATAAGCTCGTACAAACCCGGTAGTCCGGAAATCTCGAAGGATTTCAAATCATTCAACAACATCCAGCCAAGATCGTACTAGTTCAGTGAACATGCTCACAGATTACAACACAGTTGCACATAGTTCAAATTACATCAGAGTACGAAATAATATTACAAACCATAGTTTAATAGAAGTAGCAGAAGCAACATAGTCTTTAAACATAAGTTTTGGATTGTTCATAATATGGTGCCATCAGTTGATCAGGTCCATAAAAGCAACAGATGAGATAAGTGGCGACCATGCCCTTGGTCTAGTCATCTCCCATCACCGGGTACAAGCAATTCTCACAGTAGCCATAAAAGCATTGGCCATCTGCAACAACAAGGAAATAAAACCCTGAGTACAAGAAGGTACTCAGCTAGACTTACCCGATAACCAGAAATAATGAGACACCAAGGATCATGCAAGGCTATGTCTAGGGTTGGCCATACAATGACTCCTTTGCATAAAAGCATTTTCATTATTAAATAATCATCACTAGAGTATTAGCAGTCAATTTTATATAATCAACCTGATTAACTAGATTTGCACCTGATCTAGAGCAATCACTTGGCTAATTAATCAAGCAAGAGTGACTATTTCATCAATAGCCTTTCATATTCAACATCATAACCATCTTTAGTTCCATAAGTTCTACGGGCGATGATCTACAGTCAACTGCTCACTGTCCAGGAGTGATGGCGATTATAATCGATTCCTACCAGCTGGGGATAAAATGTCTCACACTCGCCCGGCACATTCCCGACTACGGCAGTCGTAAGCTACCAGTCAGGAGATTCGAGAACACACGCGCGGGACAGCCATGGCCCTTCTACACCGGGGGTTATCTCAGTGCCAGGTCGCTCAATCTATAACTGCCCACGGTCATGCCAGGTCGATCAGGCCCTGCACTGTTAACCCACGCCCTACACTGTGGCACGTCCAAGACACGCCTCGAGGCCCAGATGCCTGCCACTCAATCGATTTTCACGCGACTTGCCCATACCTGCGGCGGCTCGAGCCCCCCGTAGGCGCCGCCTCGAGGCCGGCTCCATGCCCCTCGAGCCCTGACTACTTTCTTGCTATTGGAGGACAGGTACCCCAAGACCCGGAGGGACCCCGCCGCGTCCTGTACGTTCCGAGATGGGTGCTGTACGGCTTCCACCTCGCCGCGCCATCACGTCCACGCCCAGGATGGAGGCCACACTTCAAGGATGCTTCAACAGCAACGCCCACGTCGGCTACAATGTCTTCGACAAGACAGGGTTCCTACCCTTCTTCGTAAGGGACACGATACACCCCCGATACCTGTAATACCCTTGTGTAACCCTGGCCTCCCTTTGCTCTATAAAAGGGGACACCAGGGCCCTCATTCTAGGGGCACGGGGACAGACACACGTTGAACACAAGTCCACACCACACGAGTCCGGACTCCGGTCCACGCTCACTGAGCTTGTATTCGCCCCTTTACAAGCACTTAGGTGCAAGTAATACAAGAACATCCTCCCCCCGCTGGACGTAGGGCCTTCTTTGCCCGAACCAGGATAAATCCTTGTGTCCTCTTGTATCACCATCCAGGAAGAGAAGCACGCGATCATATTACTCATTGGTGTCGTACCCCCTGTTTCGAAACACCGACAGTTGGCGCGCCAGGTAGGGGCCTTCGCGTGTCGAGTCGGTTTCTCGCCGTTTCCTGGATGGCTGCTTCGACTCCTTCGTTCTCTGCCGGCGCCGTCATCTGTTTCAGGAGCCTCGAGTTCCTGGCCACTGACAACGGCAACGAACTGACCTTGCTCTCCGCGGAGGGCCCGAGTGGAGGGCGTGTCGCGCCGCCCCGTGCGAGGAGCATGGCCATCGCCCACACCATCGCGCGTCGCCACCCGTGAGCGGCGCTCGTCATCATCGTCGCCAGGCACAGCGGCGCGCCGGCGGCATACACCCACTACACCCAACTCCCGCGGCCAGCGGAGTTCCCGAGGAGGAGCTTGCCCGGCGCAACGGCCGGAGGCTTCCCGGGCGCGCCCGCGCCCGCCCAGCGACTTCGCGCTCATCATGCGCACGGACCAAGGGCCAGGCCAGAGGACTCCGAGCCGCGCACCGTCGACGCCGCCCGCCTCTCCCGCACGGGGTGTACCGCGCTCAACGCCGGCAGTTCCCGTTCGGCCTCGACAGCTCCGCGGCAGCCTACGCCCGCGAGCTCAACGAGCGCAGTCGGGCCGACACTCGGCGGAGCAGGAGGAACGCCCGGGCGTGCTGCTGCAGGCCATGGCCAACCTGGAGATCGTCCACCCCGCACGCGTCGACCGTGGCCTCTCACGAGCCGTCGGGCCACCTCGTCAAGCCACCTTGGGGGGTGGTACCCCGCGAGCTGCAGCCCCGGCACGAGCCAAGGCGGCGCGGCATCACATCACCAGCCCCGACTCCGACGAATACGACTACCACGACCCCGACCTCTGGGATCCACCAGGGAGTGCTTCCAACTCGAGGGGGTCGTATGCGACACCGAGGACGAGGGCGACGACGTCAGGCCGGCGCTCAACCTCGAAGGGCCCGGAGACGTGGCTGCGGCAGGCGGATCACGTATTCACGGGAGGAACGAACCCCCGGCACATCCCTACATCGACGACCGAGCGGCGCAGCACGCGCAGCTGCGGGAGGCCATCGCCAAGGCTGAGGAGGACCGACAACGCCTGCTGCAGCTCGAGAAAACCCTAGCAGAAGAACCAGCCCACCAGCCTCGAGGGTGCCGCGCCGTGGCCGAGCTCGAGAGGTCCACCGGCAGATCCTCGAGGACGGGGCGCCAGCACGCCCCGAGGTGCATTTCCCCCGCGAGCGGACAGAACGTGGGTGGCGGCGGCGATGCTGCTGCTCCGCGTCTGCCCGCCGTCTCCAACCCCGACGCCAGGCGCATGCTTGGGGAAATGAAGAACCCTCCTCGAGACAGCCGCTGTGCAGCAAGCCGAGAGCTCGGCGTCACGACGACGCGGAGCAGACTCGGGGAACCGGCGGACATGCCCCGCAACGAGTGCGAGGCATCCGTCCACCAACCTGACGCCTCTCGAGCTAGACCAGTCCGCGAACGGATCATCGACAACCGGCACCTCGAGACCCCAACGACGCCCGCAACGACATCAACCACCACCGCGCAGGACAAGGGGGCAGGAGAGCGTGCTATAGCGCCCATCGAGGGGGGCGCTACGACAGCGACGAGGACCGGCAAGCCTCGAGCCCCCGGGCCCCAGAGTCTTCAGCCGGGCCATCCGCAGCTCAACCCTCCCCGACCGCTTCCGACCACCGACCAACATCGTGAAGTATGACGGGGAGGTCGAGCCCAAGCTCTGGCTCTCGGACTTCCGCCTAGGCTGCCAACTGGGCGGAGCAAAGAACGACGACCGTGTGATCATACGCCAACTCCCACTTTACCTCTCGGACACCGCCCGCCGGTGGCTCGAGGGGCTCCCGCCGGATCGGATCGACGACCGGGCCGACCTAGTCAGGGTCTTCGACGGGAATTTCAAGGGGACGTGCGTGCGCCCAGGCAACCCCTGGGATCTACGATGTTGCAGGCAGGGGCGAACGAGCCCCTCCCGCGATTTTGCTCGACGGTTCTCGAAGCAGCGCCTCGAGCTCCCCCCGTGCCTGATGAGGACGTCATCTCAGCGTTCCTCGCGGGCACGACATGCCAAGAGCTAGTCATGAGCTAGGACGCTACCGTCCCAGGACGGTCGAGGACCTGATGGATCGTGTCACCAGCTTTGCCTCAGGCGATGAGGCAGTGGGGGCCTTCTTTTGGCCGTTCCACAGACAAAGGCAAGGCGGTGGCCGCGCGCGGAGGTCACGAACAAAGGCGACGACGCCAGAACGACAACAACAACAGCAACAAAAAGAAGAAGAACAAACGCAAAGGTCAGAAGGCGAAGCGCGACGCCAATGATGACGACGACGACGAAGTGCTCGCAGGCGCCCTCGAGCCTAAGAAGCCCCGAGGCCCCCCTGACGGGGCTGTTTTCGACCAGATGCTCGAGGGCCCCTGCACTTATCACAGGGGCCCGTAAATCACAAGTTAAAGGACTGCTGACTGTTGAAAGGCTACTACTCCAAGCTCGGCGATAAGAGAGAAGGACGCGCCTAAGGGCAAGGAACCGATCGACGCGGCGGTGGGGACGCGGACGACGACTTCCCCCCGGTGCGCGACTGCTACATGATCTACGGGGGGCCGACCGTCGGGCTCTCGGCTCGAGAAAGAAAGAAGGAGCGCCGGGAGCCTTTGCACTCTGCCACGATGCCCCCGGTACCTTGACTGTCTGATGCGCCGATCACGTTCGACCGTGACGACCACCTGGACCGTGTCATAAACCCGGGGGCGTACCCCCTCGTCGTCGACCCCGTCATCGTCGACGTACGGTTCTCCAAGGTGTTGATGGATGGGGGCTCGAGCCTCAACATCATATACCTCGAGACACTCGACCTCCTGGGGATTTCAGAGGGTCAGCTCCCGCCCATGTCGGGGGGTTCCACGGAGTCGTACCGGGGAAGAAGGCCCACCCCCTCGGGCGCATCGACCTGCCGGTTTGCTTTGGCACGCCGGCTAACTTCCGCCGGAGACGCTCACCTTCGAGGTGGTTGGGTTCCAAGGGCCTACCACGCCATCATCGGCGGCCGGGCTACGCCAAGTTCATGGCGTTCCCAACTACACGTACTTAAGCTCAAGATGCCGGGGGCCAAGGGGTCATCACCATTGACACCTCCTACGAGCACGCATACCACTGCGACGTGGAATGCGTCGAGCGTGGGGAGGCCAACGTCCACCTCGACTCGCTCGAGGCCCTAGCCGCCCTGGCCACCGAGGGGGCTCCTGAAGCGAAGCGTCACGCTGGCAACTTCGAGCCGGCGGAGCACATGAAGCGGATACCCGTCGACCCGACTTCGACCGATGGCAAGACGCTGGCCGTCAGTACCAGCCTCGAGCCTAAATAGGAAGTCGTGCTCGTCGACTTTCTCCGCGCGAACATCGACATGTTTGCGTGGGGCCCCTCGGGCATGCCGGGCATACCAAGGGAAGTCGCCGAGAACGCCTTGGAAATCCGGGCCGGTTCCAGACCAGTGAAGCAACGCCTGCGCCGCTTCGACGAGGAGAAGCGCAGGATCATCAGCGAGGAGGTGCACAAGCTTTTGGCGGCCGGGTTCATCAAGGAGTATTTTACCCCAGAGTGGGTAGCTAACCCTGTATTAGTTAGGAAAAAGAATGGAAAAATGCGGATGTGTAGATTACACTGGTCTGAATAAAGCATGTCCAAAAGTTCCATTTCTTTACCTAGAATTGATCAGATTGTCGATTCCACTGCTGGGTGCGAAGTGCTTTCGTTCCTTGATGCGTATTCCGGCTACCACCAAATTAAGATGAAAAAATCCGACGAACTCGCAACCTCTTTTATCACGCCATTTGGTATGTATTGCTACGTTACGATGCCCTTCGGCCTACGAAACGCCGGGGCAACGTATCAACGATGTATGCAGCACATCTTTGGCGAGCACATAGGCAGGACCGTCGAGGCCTACGTCGATGACATCGTGGTTAAAGACCAAGAAAGTCGGGAACCTCATCAGCGACCTCGAGACCACATTCGAGTGCCTCCGGGCCAAGAATGTGAAGCTCAACCCCGAGAAGTGGTGTCTTTGGTGTGCCTCGAGGCATGCTACTCGGCTACATTGTCTCACAACGGGGGATCGAGGCAAACCCCGAAAAAATCTCAGCAGTCACGAGGATGGGCCCGATTCGAGACCTCAAGGGTGTGCAGAAAGTGACTGGCTGCCTAGCCGCTCTCAGCAGATTCATCTCGAGGCTAGGGGAAAAAGCGCTACCCTCTACCCCCTGCTGAAGAAGACGAAACACTTTACGTGGACTGTCGAAGCCGAGGAGGCCTTAACCAAGTTGAAGGGGTTGCTGACTTCCGCACCAATCCTCGTGCCACCCGCGACCAGCCCAGGTTGGCAATTCCCCCGAGCCTCTCCTCCTCTATGTGGCCGCAACCACTCAGGTGGTCAGCGCGGTCGTAGCCGTCGAGAGGCACGAGGAGGGTCATGCATTGCCGTCCAACGACCGGTGTACTTCACCAGTGAGGTACTCTCCAAGGCCAAGTCCGGTATCCGCACATCCAGAAGCTGCTCTACGGCAATCATCGTCACAAGGCGCAAGCTCCAGCACTACTTCCTCGCTCATCCCGTAACGGTGGTGTCGTCCTTCCCCCTCGGAGAGATCATCAACAATCGGGAGGCCACGGGCGCATCGCCAAGTGGTCCGCCGAACTAATGGGGGAGACCATCACCTATGCCCCGCGAAGGCCGTCAAGTCGCAAGCGTTGGCGGACTTCGTTGCTGAATGGACCGACACTCAGCTCCCGCCCGGCACAGATTCAAGCCGAGCTCTGGACCATGTACTTCGACGGATCCCTCACGAAGACGGGGGCAGGCGCAGCCTGCTCTTCATCTCACCCCTCGGAGTCCACATGCGCTACCTGCTACGCTTGCACTTCCCCGCCTCCAACAACGTCGCCCGAGTACGAGGCCCTCGTCAATGGGCTGCGCATCGCCCTCGAGCTCAGGGTCCGACGCCTCGACGCCCGAGGAGACTCGCAGCTCGTCATCAACCAGGTTATGAAGGCTTCAAGCTGCATCGATCCCCAGATGGAGGCATACTGCGGGGAGGTGCGCAAGCTGGAAGATAAGTTTTACGGCCTCGAGCTCAACCACATAGCTCGAAAGTACAACGAGGCCGCAGACGAGCTGGCAAAGTTGGCATCCACGCGCGGCACGGTACCACCAAACGTCTTCTCGAGGGACGTCTTCGAGCCATCCGTCGAAATCGACCGGGGGCTGGCCCCTCGACGCCACCCCCGAGCTAGACACGGGGGCTCGACTTTCGACTTCAACACCACCCCTCGGGAATGACCCCTGGACACCGCTGAGGCGATGCAGGTCGACGCAACCGCCTCTTCTTCCACCACAACACCTCGACTGGCGGACGCCCTACCTCGACTACTTAGCGCTAGGCGTGCTACCGGAAGACAAGACGGAGGCTCGACGCATAGCTCGAAGGGCCAAGACCTACGTCACCTACGGCGACGAACGGGAACTATACCGACGAAGCCGACCGGGATCCTTCAACGCTGCATCCTCCTCGAGGAGGGCGCAAGCTCCTCGACGACATGCACTCGGGGGCTTGCGGCCACCACGCAGCGCCGAGGGCCCTGGTTGGGAACGCCTTCCGTCAAGGCTTCTATTGGCCGACCGCCATTGGGGACGCCAAGCGCTTGGTCCGAGCATGCCATGGGTGTCAATTCTACGCCAAGCAAACGCACCAGCCCGCACACGCCCTGCAGATGATCCCAATCACTTGGCCATTTGCCGTTTGGGGGCTCGACCTTGTGGGTCCCCTCAAAAGGACAAGTGGAGGTACACACACGTGCTCGTGGCCATCGACAAGTTCACCAAGTGGATCGAGGCTAAGCCGATAGGAGACCCCACCTCCGAGAAGGCCGTCGAGTTCATCGCCAACATCATGTACCGGTTTGGAGTGCCTAACGTCATCATCACCGACAATGGCACCCAATTCACGGGCAAAAAGTTCACCAACTTCTACGACGACAACCACATTCGCGTAACCTGGGCCTCGGTCGCATACCCTTAATGCAACGGGCAGGTCGAGCGCGCCAACGGCATGATACTCCATGGCTGAAGCCGAGGCTGTTCAAGACTCTCAAAAATTTCGGAAGGGATGGGCCGCAGAGCTCCCCTCGGTGCTGTGGGCCTCAGGACTACGCCGAGTCGAGCCACCGGGTTCACTCCTCCGTTTTTCCTAACCTACGGCGCCGAGGCAGTCTTGCCTACGGACCTCGAGTACGGCTCCCCTCGACTTCGAGCCTACAACGAGCAAACAACGACGAGAGGCTTGCCAACGCCAAGGACCAGCTCGAGGAGGCCCGAGATGCGGCGCTCATCAACTCCGCACGCTACCAGCAGCAATCACTTCGACGCTACCACGACAAGTATGTGCGCAAAAGAGACCTAGCAGTGGGGGACCTCATGCTTCGACGGCTTCAAGACAATCGAGGGCGCCACAAGCTCACCCTCCCATGGGAGGGGCCCAAACACCGTGGCTAAGGTGCTCAAGCCAGGAACAATACAAGCTCTACGACGATCAAGGCAGATCCTGGCGAACGCGTGGAACATATCTCAGCTACGTCGCTTCTATCCTTAAGGGCCTCAAGGCTTTGTTCATTTTGTTGCTTTGCACAAACATGTCAAATATGAATGAACAATCTCGTGCGTTGTCTTTCATTTTGCCCGCAGCATAAGGTAGCCTCGACCCTGCCTTGCTCAGGGTCGAGCCTCCCTCGGGGCTGACAGGGGGGTAACCGCCCCCCAGATTCCGGAAAAAATGCGTGTTTTCTTTTCAAAAGATTCGACCCTCGTCTCGACTCGTGTGCCTCGAGTGAACTAGCGACGTCTAAATCCCAAAATACCTCGAGCCTCCAAAGATCGGGAGGCGTCGACGTAGACGGCCACCTACGCCCCCGGCTACGGTACCCTACCTACGCCTCCCCTCGAGGGGCTCGCGACGTATCGAAGGAGTACGGACTAAGTTAGCAGAAACTCGAGCTTGCAACAAAGAGAAGTGGTCAAACGCATTTGAAAGAAAACAACACCTTTAAACAAAACAAGTCATATATGCAAATGGGTCTCGATAGACCCTCATCCATGCCATAAAATCTCTTTACAAGGGCCTCGACGCCCAAATTTTGGCACGCAGGCTAATCCTCGTCGTGTGGACTCCCTCCCCGAGGTCTTCCACGGCGGGCTCAGCCTCGACGCCCGAGCTAGAAGGAGGAGGGCCCTCGACACCGCTGCTGGCGTCAGGAGGCAGCACGTCCTCCTCGAAAATCTTGGCGAGCGATGTACCCCGCTCTCCATCTTCTCCAAAATTTGTCAACACGGCGGTTGTTCCACTCCTCGTCCTTCCCCTCGATCTCGATGAAGCCGTTGGCGACAACGTGACCGGGAAGCGAAACCGGAGCGAACGACGCGAGCGTCTGCTTGACGCCATGATGAGAGCTTGCCGGACACGGTCCCCGCGCCGCTGCGTCAAAGAAGCACAGGCGTCGACCAAGGATCGCCTCGGGCCATCGCGCCTTCTGCCGCCGCAGCTACTGGAGGAGCAACCCACATGGGGCCAAGCCGGTCGAGGGAGGTGCGAGCCCGCTCCGCCACCATCGTCTCGTCTTGGAGTTGGTCCAAGAGAGCCTGGTTCGTCCCGCGAGCTCCTCGACCGTCTTCTCGACCCCTGCGCACGAACAAGGAAGAGTGAGACTGCGGCGTAACAAAAAACTTCGAGACCCAAACAAGAACAAGTGTAAGCCTCACCGTCGCAATGTTGCCCCAGTGCGGCGAGGTCGCTGGTCAGGCCCTCAGCACGCTGCTCAAGCCTGCGTCTCGGCCAGCATGAGGAGCCTCTCGGACCTAAGGTCCTCGATCAGCCGGCCCGCCTCACAAGGGCAGATCCTTGCGGATCACCTCCTGCCGCGCCGCCCCCCCTCGGCAGCTCGGGCGGTGCGACACCAATCTCGGTCTTCTTCGGCCTCTTTTCTCGCCACCGCTGCTGACGGTTCGATGCGGCTGGCAGCGGCGGCCTCGCCACGGGCGTCAGCGGCCTCCTACTTCGCCGCCTCGGCTCAGCCCGGGCGGAGGTGGCCTCGCTTCGGACGTCCCTGGCCTCCTTCCTCCTCGACGCTTCGAGAGCGGCGGCGGCCTCCTCCTTGGATCGAGCGACCTCAGCCTCGAGCCACCCGGAACCTCTGCCTCCGCCTCGTTGAGCCGGCTCGCCATTTGGGCGTTCCGGCTCAGCTCAGCGCGAAGATCTTGAAACTCCGCCTCAGCCCTCGCGAGGGCGGCCGACACCTGTGCGGACCGGCCCGCCTCCTCGGAACAGGACCGCTCCGCCCCGCCATGAGCTCGGCCACCTCCCGAAAGATGGCCCGCACCTCGCGCGGAGCCCCCCGCTAAACCGGTCGCTCGACGTGGACCATGGCAAGGGGCGGGCTTGGCGCGTCAGGAAACGGCCATACTGGACGGTCGAGCTCGATGTCGGGCTATCCTCCTACGTCCCGAGCTGCCCCAGCTGCGGCCCTGCCGACCGACGCCCGCACAGGCACCTGCGTCACGCCCCGTCTCTTCCCTGGCCGGGCCTCCTGCGTCTCGTCAGCACTACTGGCGCCTCGGGCGCCTCCACCATCGGCAAGCCCGCGGCGAGGGGCGGCCCCTGCTCCAGCTCGTTCAGGAGGTCCTCACCGTCGGGGCCTCGAGGGGCGTAGTCCCCTCGGCCCCAGATGCCGGCGGGGCCGTGCTCGCCCCAGGCGCTTCCCCCGGAACAGGCCGCTGTAGCGGGGGGGAGGGGTGCGCTCCCGACAGACGCCATCGCAGGAGGAGAAGGGGAGACAGCAGCGCTCAGTAAGCATGATAGCGGCGGGCTCGATGCCGTGAGCTGAGGCCCCTGCAATGCGAGATGACATTGATATCAGAATCAAGAGGAATGCCTCGACCCCTGCGGTCGACGGCGACGGCCTCACCAAAATTTGCGACGATCATCTGGTCACCCCTCGAGCCATGGCAGCTCGAGCCTTCTCCAGCCAAGCAGCTTCTCTAGCGGAAGAAGGTGCCATACCTCGAGGTGCTTTTGCCTCGACGGGGCTCGAGGTCTTGGCCCGCTTAGACGAAGCGAGGTCCACCTCCGGGTAGGAGCGATTCCCCCTGAGAAACCAGAGATGGCATGTGTATCAAAAGTAAAGAGGTCAAGCCTCGCCCGGGTCCAAGAAAATTACTCACCCAAAGCGGCGACTGGGCTTCTTCCCAGAATCGCCGGACCCACTCAGGGTTTCGTCGATCCCACCCGCGGCTCGAGCCCTGCGCCCCGGGCCGTCTCCACAGGGCTGGGATGGGGGGGCTGTCCGACGCCTCCCGTGGCTCGACCTCAGGGAGATCCCTCCTTCCGCCCACACCTCGCGAGAGGGCGACCGCACCTCCCTCGTGCTGTCATCCGGGCGCCCCGCCCCGGCGCGGGCTCCGGGCACGCTCTGGCCGGTCGCGCCTCCCCCCTCCCGCTCCGCTTCTGTGTCCCGGCGCGGTGCGGCGATGGACTCCGGGGACGCTCACGCCCCTGGGCACGAGACGCCCGGGGGCTCCCTCCCGCGCTCATGATGGCGCGGGCTCGACACCTCCCCCTGACGCCCGCTTCCTCCGCTCGGGCCTTGACTTCGCGGCCCTTGACTTCTCTCGCGCCTCCGCGGGCTCGACCCCGACCTTGACGGCTCGCGGCGGTCGGGCCCGAAATCCTTCTCGACCTGTCGGCCGCTTCTCGAGGCACGGCCCTTCTCCAGGCCTCCCGCCTGGGCTGGCGCGGGGGCGGCCTCCGTTGGTGCTGTGGCGGAGGCGCTCCGGGTTCGGGGCTCCTCACGACCGGGGGCACGTCCGCCGCGAGCTCGACGGACCCCGGCCCCCGACGAGGCAGGGATCGGCGCCGCCTTCCGCGGCTGCGTCCCGCGCGGTCCCTTCGCCGGGGGACCTCCAGCATACCCTCCTGCACAGAGGAGCGGTCAGCCCTGTCATCGACGACCCCCGCGCGCTTCAGGCGCGCCTCCATCCCCTCGTCGTCGCTCTCCTCCTCATCACCGCTCTCCTCCTCCGAGCTCGAGGAGCTCAGCTCGGGGACCCGTCTCCAGGCTGACGGTTGCGACGAGCCTTCGCCAGTCTCTGCTCCCGAGCCAAGCGACGCAGGTTTTTGTTTTTCTCTTTCTTCTTCCTGGCATCCTTGCTCTCCTTGTCTTTCTGAGCAGAGAGGCGCCTCACCTGAGTATCCGCGGCGTCCTCCCTCACCGGGGGCCTCGACGCGCGACAAGTAAACGCCCCCTGAAGAAAGAAGAAGCGTGACGAGACAAACCACAAGAAGAATGCAAAAGGTTCGAAGGAGGAGAAAGGGGGAGGGGGCTCGGAATAGCTCAGCTCGAGGGAGGCTCACCAGGTCGAGACACCCCTCGTCGGGCGCCATGGCGACCAGGTGGGTGTACTCAGGGATGAACGGCCCCTGGATCGTGATTGACACCCGGGAGACGCCCTCGTTCCGGGACAGCCTCTCCTCGGCCATCCTCGATCGATTAAGCGCCTCGAGCCTGGCCTCCGGCCCCATCTCGTGCATAAGAAGGGGGCGGTCCGCCAGCGGGAGAACTCTTCGCTGGTGGAACGCCCAAATGACCGCTTGCACGGTCAACTTCTTCTCATCCACCAGCGTCTTCATCATCTTCATCAGCGGGGCCAGGTGGCGTTGCCTGTCCGCCGCGACGCCCCAGGTCCACTTCTCCGGGCGTTGAGCGAGGACCCTGCCGGTGTACTGCGGAAAGAGACCATCTTCATTCCGCAGATAGAACCAATGGTCGTCCCACCCGGCCTGGTTGGTGGAAAGCTTGTATCGCAGGTATTCACGGGGGACGTTGGCCGACGAGGTCCCAGCCCTCGCAGTGATGGCAAGGGAGCCCATGCGCACGAGCCGCCTCCCGCTGGGCTTTAGGGCCTTGATGAAGAGCTCGCCCCGGAAGAGATGGACGAACATCTCCCAGTGCGGCTCCATCTTCAGGTACCCTCGCACACCGCGGCGAATATGGCGGCGTGCGAGATGGAGTTGGGGGAGAAGTGCTGCAGCTCCACCTCGAAGTGGTGGGCCAGCCCCGCATGAAGCGGCTCGGCGGGACGCCGAGCCCCATACGGTGGTAGCGCGTGAAGCTCACCACGTACCCCTCCGGCGGGTGCGGCTCCCGGTGCTCCGCTGACGGGATAACCCACCACGCGGGTCCCTCCTCCGGGTTGGGGCGCAGAAGCCCCTGGGCCACCAACGAGTCCATCTCGCTCTGCGTCACCTTCGACGAGCTCCAGTCTTCGGCCGGCAGCACTTGTGTCTGGGCGGCCATAGCGGTGGCGCGGCGCGGACCCGAGCAGCGGACGGGCAGCCGGAAAATCCCCAATCAACTAGCTCGAAGGAGAGGGCGCGTGAAGGCTACGGCGGCGGTGAAGGCAAAGGCAAAGTGAAGGGTTCCTGTTCCCCTCTCTCGATATTTATAAGGGGAAACCCCGACGGGCGGGGTCTCCCACGACGTAAAAAGGTAACCGCATAGCATTTAAGGCACCCACCTAACTACGTCTCGAGCCGGATGCAGGGAACACGCGGCAGCTCACCGTTCGCTCAACTGCCGGGGCCCTCTGCGGCCGCCGCTCCGACTCCGCGCCCGCCGCCCTGGCGCCACGATCTCCACTCCCTGGCGGTTTCCGCCTAAAAAGGCGCGCCCAACGGGCAGAAGGATTCCAAGCGACGAAGGCTTCTTCCTGAAGTAAAAAACGGGCCCCGGCCCTAAGTCTCGAAGCAGCGAAGGCTGGCCCTCGAAAAAGGGTTCGACAGCCGGCTTCGAGCACCCAAAAACGGGCCCGGCCCTAAGTCTCGAAGCAGCGAAGGCTGGCCCTCGACGAAAGAGGTTCGACAGCCGGCTTCGAGCACCCGAGTCAGGGACACCAAGGGGCGCCATTCGCGGCATCACTCGAGGGCCAAGCCCTCGAGGCCCCTCACGTGTATCCAAGGCGGGGAGCTCGACATGCAGTGAGATCCCCTCGGAGGGAGGCATCGAGCCACCGGGTCCTATCGAATGGACCCGCACTCCTGCAGACTGAGCACCCATGCTTTATGAGACCGCCTCCGGGCCACAGTCGACCCCTATCGAACGGGGCACGAGCTCTCACTTGGATTCCCCGTTACCAGCTCACCGGGAACCTGATACTCGCCCACTCGGGTAGTACGAGGCATCCCCCCTCGCATCCGATCGAAAGGACTCGCGGGATGACAAGCCAGGGCAACCGGTGCGCCGGACAGCTCGAAGAGCGGCCGGCCGGTTCAGCCTGGCACCCCTCGACGAAAGAGGGTCTAAAAACTCGGGGGCCTGACACCCCCGAACCTAAAAATCGCAACTAAAACTCGCAAAAAGCCCACGAGGAAGTTCTAAACCACTCCCTCGTGGCCTCGGGGGCTACACCCGCGGGTGTCGCTCGCACGACACCCACGGAATCGAATCGACGAAACCCTCGAGGCCAGTTAGCTAACCCACGAGATCCCAGTCGGGAGCCCCTGCTCGAGTGCAAGCACTCGAGCAAGGGCTCGGGGGCTACTGTCGGGGGTCCGCAAAAGGGGTACCCCCAATCAACGCAAACAAATAGGGTAAACCTAGAACACCGGTTAATAACAGACCTAACTAGTCTAACCCCCTAAAAAGCCGACCCCCGAGGCCTACGACGCTGGCCCACGAGCCGAGCCCTCCAAGCCAGGCCTCGGCCACTCGCCGTTCGCCCGCGCCCTCCAGCCAGCCTCGGCGCACGTTCATTTTCCGTCTCGCCCGAGCCCTCCAGCCAGGCCTCGGCGCACGCTCGTTTTCCGTCTCGCCCGAGCCTCCAAGCCAGGCCTCGGGCGCACTCGTTTTCCGTCTCGCCCGAGCCCTCCATGCCAGGCCTCGGGCGCACGCCCGTTTTCCGTCTCGCCCGAGCCCTCCAAGCCAGGCCTCGGGCGCACGTTCGTTTTCCGTCTCGCCCGAGCCCTCCAAGCCAGGCCTCGGGCGCACGTTCGTTTCTGTCTCGCCCGAGCCCTCCATGCCAGGCCTCGGGCGCACACTCGCTTTCCGTCTCGCCCGAGCCCTCCAGCCTCGGGCAAGCGCTCCACTACCCTTCGAGCCCCCCACAGCCGAACACCACACCTCGAGACCCCACGCGGGGACCTCGAGCCTCTCTGGCACAGCGCCTATCCCTCGAGACGCGTTTTGCCTCCCTCGAGCGGTGCAGACATCGGATGCCAGCCCCATACCGCGCACTTAATTCATCCACCTACTCCAGTCACGTCCTCTGTAACACAACGTGTGCCACAGTGGTCCGGGGCAGAGTCAAGTCTCGTTTTCACCACAAGTATGGGCGAAAAGGCACCAGTGAAGCACTGTTAACCCACGCCCTACACTGTGGCACGTCCAAGACACGCCTCGAGGCCCAGATGCCTGCCGCTCAATCGATTTTCACGGGACTTGCCCATACCTGCGGGGACTCGAGCCCCCCGTAGGCGCCGCCTCGAGGCCGGCTCCATGCCCCTCGCCCTAACTACTTTCATGCTATTGGAGGACAGGTACCCCAAGACCCGGAGGGACCCCGCCGCGTCCTGTACGTTCCGGGATGGGTGCTGTACGGCTTCCACCTCGCCGCGCCACCACGTCCGCGCCCAGGATGGAGGCCACGCTTCAAGGACGCTTCAACAGCAACGCCCACGTCGGCTACAATGTCTTCGACAAGACAGGGTTCCTACCCTTCTTCGTAAGGGACACAATACACCCCGATACCTGTAATACCCTTGTGTAACCCTGGCCTCCCTTTGCTCTATAAAAGGGGACACCAGGGCCCTCATTCGTGGGGACGGGGACAGACACGTTAAGACACAAGTCCACACACACACGAGTCCGGACTCCGGTCCACGCTCACTGAGCTTGTATTCGCCCCTGTACAAGCACTTAGGTGCAAGTAATACAAGAACACCTCCCCCCGCTGGACGTAGGGCCTTCTTTGCCCGAACCAGGATAAATCCTTGTGTCCTCTTGCATCACCATCCAGGAAGAGAAGCACGCGATCATATTACTCGTTGGTGTCGTACCCCTGTTTCGAAACACCGACACTGCTGGTATGTGTTGTTAACCATCATCCTCAGTTGTTTTGTTTGATATTGCTCCTCGCATTCGTTCATGAGTAAGCATTGCACAAAAGCATGATCAAAGGTTCTGAAATGGATTATGGGGTTCGCGTAGCTCTGTGGGGAGTATGTTGTCTAGGCAGATGGTCCCCTCCAACCATCGCATCGGAGGCATAAGTTTGGGGCTAATTTAGTATTTTGCCAGGGCTCAGTATGGATGTAGTCCTAGGAATGAGTTGGATGAGTATGTGGAAAGCGGTGTTGGACACTGCAGATAGAACTCTTACCTTGTCTGATCCAAGGATGGACAACAAGTTACGTATCTCTCTTCCTCGAGGGGCTGATTTTGTTGATCTATCTTGTACCTTATCTATAGAGGACCTGTCAAAATTCCATTTGTTCGGGATTTCCCAGACGTCTTTCCAGATGAGTTGCCGGGTTTACCGCCCAAGCGGGCTGTAGAGTTTACCATTGAGCTGTTACCAGGGACTGCACCGATCTCGAGAAGACCTTATCGTATGCCGCCCAATGAATTAGCTGAACTCAAGACGCAGATTAAGGAACTTTTGGACAAGGGTTTCATTCAACCTAGTGTGTCAGAGTGGGGATGTCCAGCTTTGTTTGTCAAGAAGAAGGACAAGTCTCTGCGGATGTGTGTGGATTATCGCCGCTTAATGCCGTGACCGTTAAGAACAAATATCCGTTGCCACGGATAGATATTTTGTTTGACCAGTTATCCAGAGCCAAAGTATTCTCCAAGATCAATCTGAGATCAGGCTATCATCAAATTAGAATCCGACCACAAGATATCCCAAGACTGCTTTTTCAACCAGATATGGCCTATACGAGTATTTAGTCATGTCTTTTGGCTTGACAAATGCTCCAGCTTACTTTATGAGTTTGATGAACTCGGTATTCATGCCAGAACTAGATAGGTTTGTAGTGGTGTTCATTGATGACATTTTGGTGTATTCTGAGAACCCAGATGATCACGCAGAACATTTGAGGATTGTTTTGACAAGGCTACGAGAGCATAAACTCTATGCTAAGTTTAGCAAATGTGAATTTTGGTTGAAGCAAGTACAATTTCTTGGTCACATCCTGTCAGAAGAAGGAATCTCTGTGGACCCTAGCAAAGTACAGGAAGTGATGGAGTGGGAAGCTCCAACTTCAGTTGGGGAGATTCGGAGTTTTCTCGGTTTAGCAGGGTATTATCGTCGTTTCATTCCCGATTTCTCCAAGATTGCCAAGCCCATGACAAGTTGCTTCAGAAGGATCAGAAGTTTGAGTGGACTGAGAAGTGTGAAACAGCTTTCCGTACCTTGCGGAAACTATTAACCACTGCTCCTGTCTTAGCTCAACCGGATATCGAGAAGCCGTTTGATGTCTTCTGCGACGCATCGAAAGTTGGTTTAGGTTGTGTTCTTATGCAAGAAGGCAGAGTGATTGCTTATGCTTCACGTCAGTTGAGAAAACATGAAGTTAATTATCCTACGCATGACTTGGAATTAGCTGCTGTGGTACACGCTCTAAAAATATGGAGACATTATCTACTTGGTAACGTCTGTAACATGTACACGGACCACAAAAGTCTCAAGTATATCTTACTCAACCTGAACTGAATATGAGGCAGAGAAGATGGCTTGAGTTGATTAAGGATTATAATTTGCAGATACATTATCACCCAGGAAAGGCAAATGTAGTTGCTGATGCTCTAAGTCGGAGTCGCATTGTAATAACTTGAGGTTACAACCAGAGGACGAGTTTAGTCTCGTACACCCTGTGATCTTGCGTCACATCGAGCTGCAGAGCACCTTAGTTGATCAAATTCTAGAAGGGCAGAAAACAGACAAGGGAATCTATTATATCAAGAAAAAGCTAAGGGCTGCCACTGAGCCCGTAAAACATTTCCGAGTTGATGATAAGGGAGTGTTATGGTTTGATAATCGCTTAGTGGTACCCAAGAATAGGGAACTCAAAAATTAGATTATGGATGAGGCTCATCTTTCTAAATTGTCTATCCATCCTGGGAGCACTAAGATGTATCAAGATTTGCGTCCAGGATTTTGGTGGACCAAAATGAAGAAAAATTGCCGCATATGTAGCCAGATGCGACACGTGTTGTCGAGTGAAGGCCATTCACCTGAAGCCAGCCGGAACACTTCAACCTTTATCAATACCTGAATGGAAGTGGGAAGAAGTGAGTATGGATTTTATCACCGGTTTGCCTACCACTCAAAAGGGACACATTCAATATGGGTAATAGTAGACCGTCTCACCAAGACCGCTCATTTCATACCAGTTAAAACTTGTTATCGAGCACCAGACTATGCAGAGATTTATATCAATCAGATTGTCCGATTGCATGGTATACCCAAAGTCATAGTTTCGGATCGCGGAACGCAGTTTACTGCACCATTCTGGGAGAAACTGCAAAAAGAGTTAGGCACTAAGTTAATCCATAGTTCAGCTTACCATCCCCAGACTTCAGGGCAAACTGAAAGGGTAAATCAGGTTTTAGAAGATATGTTGAGCATGTGTGATATCCACGAAGGGATCTTGGGAGAAGTGGTTGCCATTACCAGAATTTGCTTACAACAACAGTTATCAAGAAAGCATTCATATGGCACCTTTCGAAGCTCTGTATGGCAGGAGATGCAGAACACTAGTAAGTTGGGCTGAACCAGGAGAACATCGCTACTATGGAATTGACTTCGTTAGGGAAGCAGAAGAACAAGTTAGAATAATTCAACAACATATCGTAGCGGCACAGTCCCGACAGAAGAGCTATGCCGATAAGCGAAGAAGGCCGCTTGAATTCAAAGTGGGTGACTATGTGTATTTAAAAGTATCACCCATGAAAGGAGTTAGACGTTTTGGCGTAAAAAGAAAGTTAGCGCCAAGGTTTGTGGGACCCTACAGGATAATGGAAAGGAAGGGAGAAGTGGCTTATCAACTACAGTTACCTGAACATTTAAAGGCTATATTCCCTGTATTCCATGTGTCACAATTAAAGAAATGTCTTCGAGTTCCAGAAGAGGAAGTACAACCGGCCAACATCAAGTTACAATCCGACCTCACTTACCCAGTAGAACCGCACCGAGTGCTTGATGACAAAGAAAGGATAACACGTGGAAGAATAGTGAAGCAGTATAAGGTATCTTGGAGTGAGCAAGATGATCGAGATGCCACTTGGGAAACAGAAGACTATCTAAGAGAAGTATATCCCCACTTCTTTAAGAAATGGTTAGTAACTTAAATCTCGGGACGAGATTCCTTTAAGGAGGGGAGGGCTGTAACACCCTAGGTGTTAAGCAACCCTAAATGCATAACTTGACATCTCATGAGCATAAAGCATCATCATCTCATATTGCATTCCTTCTTTTTAAGTGTCATTTTATGTGTGCTCATATGATGCTCTTCTTGTTGGAATGCTTGTTTGTCTTGTTAGTGGAGTGCTTAAGTCTTCTAAGTAGTTGGACCTTGTTGGGGAGTCAAAATGAAGCTAGGTTTATGTTGGTCATTTGGCTAACCAAGTCTCTAACCCTAGTTGCCTTGATAGAGCCCTAGGAGTCCTTTTGTTTGACTAACTAAGACCTTCTTGATAGAAGCTTTCCATGGCTGTGGGCCCTTAACCAAAAGTGTGTAGAATTTAGTATAGAACAAAAGTTGTTTAAGGCCCAACCCATGAAAATGGGTTTAGCAAGGTGTTTTGGGACCCACAAGGCAGATTTGAGGGAGTTTGGACTTAGAAAATTTTCTAAGTCTCTAACTGACCAAACAGTTTCGTGGAGCCAACTTTGGAGCTTTCTCGGGAGCAATCTAGGCCGAACCAGAGACCAATCTTGTAACCAAAGTTGTAGCTGGCATGTAGCTCTACTCAATGAAACAAGTGGTTTAGCGTTTCACCGAGCGGATTAGGAGTTAATCGCGTGCAAAAACTGGCCGTCAGTCGGCCTGATGGCGCTGAACTCGGGCCGGTCCGTGCCGTGCCGGCACGCGCGCGCGGCGTCGTGGCCGACCGCGCCAGGACTCGGCCCGCGTGCGCTCGACGGTCGGCCAAGCCAGCGTCCGCGCGCGGCGTGGCAAGCGGCAAAGCCAGCCCCACCTCGCCTGTCCGAACTCCTCCCTCCATTCTGTCGCCGCGCTCCTCTTCCCTCTCCCACTCTCGCTCTCGTCCTCTCGCCGGAGCCCGAGTGGAAAAGGGGAAAGCCGCCGCCGTTCACCGCCGTCCTGCCGCCGCGCCGACCATCCATCCAACCACCAAGCTTCGCCGTGAGCCCCCACACCCCGTGCTACCCTTAGCACCCTGTAGGAAGCCTAGGTGAGCCTCGGGATGAGCCACCGCCATGGCCGCCATGACCGCCGAGCTCGGTCCGCCGTGGCCGGCCTCCGTCCCGTGGTTCCGTGTCACCCTAGCGCTCGTTTAGGGGTTAGTGAGGTCCGAGGAGAGGGTAGAGGGCGTTGGTTTGGTCGATTAGGAAGGGCCCGCGGAACGCCGCCGTCCGCCATGACCGCCATGGCCGGCGCGCTCGGTCCGCCGTGGCCAACCCTCTTCCCGAGCTCAACCATCTGCCCTAGCTAGCGTTCTTGAATCGACTCGGTATGCTGGAGCTAGTGGTGGTGACGGTTAGGCCGATTAGGGTCCGGAAGCGCGAGTACGCCGTCGTCCGTCGCTTGCCAAGGTCGCCGGAGTGGCACCGCCGTGGACATGGGTGCTCGGAGCTTGCGCCCGGGCTTCTGAGCCTCGGGTTAGGTTTACGAAGGTCGCCGGAGTAGGATTCGGGAGTCCGTTGAGCCCGTCGTGGCCGGAGCCGGCCGGCGTAGCTCGCCCGCGCCGCCGTGTCCGCCATCGCCATCAGCGAGCTCGATCCGCGTGTGCGCTGGGCCAGCCGAGGGTATCGTCGGGTGCGGAAGGTTGAGGGGAGTCCGCCGGTGGGGTTGGTTTCGCCGGGAGTTCACCGTCGGTGAGCTCCGCCGTGGTCAACTCCTCCCCTGTCTCGGTGGGGATGACAGGTGGGGTCAGTTTGACTCGGGGACCCGCGTGTCAGCGAGTCTGGTGTTGTCTGTGTGCACTAGTTCGGGTACCCGTAGCAGTTTTCTGTTTGAATGTTTTTCAGGTTTTGTTAAATAGTTTTCAGAAATTGTTATAATGCTTGTGTAATTCATATCTTGTGAAATATAAATGCTAAAAAGGTGAAACAAGTTTTGTTAGGTTTGTTATGTTGAGGTCTATGCATGAAAAATATAATATGTGCAGTTTGTGGTGATTTTCTGTGTAGTTATATTTAATTCATGTTTAGACTGAAATCTTGTTAAATGCATAGTAAATTGTATTTATCTCAGAAAAATGTGATTCTTGTTTTTAGGTTTGTGTTGAGGAATAGTTTCTGGGAAAAATGTAAAATGAGGATGCTGTGTGAAATAATTTGGCAGTAGTAATTAAAATGATTAAATGTTGTTTTCTTGTTTATTTTGTAGTAATTAAAATATGAAGAGTATGAGCTTGGTAGTTTTTACTGACTGCTCTTGTGCTAAGAAGTTTCGAAGAAAATTATGAAATTTGTTGTTTGATACTTTGTGCTAGGGGGTGTAGTTCCAAGCACCTTTTCATGATAGAATTTGTCTTTTTCATAGGGGGTAGAGTCTAGGTCCAAATGGGGTGAAATTTGGACAGAGGATTAGAATAAGTGTTTTTAATCTCAAGTAATTTTTATAGATTTTTGTGAAGCTGTCTAGGATAGGTTACTGTTATAGGCCTATTTAACTAGATTTAATTCTACAAATAATTAGAGGGTAACAAACCCGTTAAGCAACTTTGATGTGGTGACAACAAGACTTAGTAAGTAGTATGTGAAATTAAGTAAGTGAGTAGCAGTGTAACACCTCTGGTGTTTAACTGTAATTAACCTGACATGTCATCATCATTAGTCATTAATCATCCTTGTCTTGCATTTATGTTTGCTTAGTACTTGTGTAGCAATCTCTTTTCAAAAACCCTAAAAGCCCAAATCTTCCTATAAGGGCAAAAATGGTAATTTCACCTCTGTGCCTAGCTTTGTGTAATTCTTGTTCAGTTGGATGTCTTGAAGTTTGTGTGTTGGCCAAAGTTCAGAATCAAAATCAGATTTCAAATCCCTTTGCAAAACCCTGATTTCCAAACCCTGGATTTTATCCCTCTTTTTGTAATTAAAAATTATTCAAAATTTGAGGTTGGTCCAAAAAGCAAAGTTGTAGATCTGGCCAAGATAAACAACTTTGGTATTTACAAATTTTCAAGTTTCTGTACAAAGTTTGAAGTAAATCCAAATTCATTCAAATTCCAGTTTTTGTCCCCTTTTCAGTTTTCAAAATTTATTTAAAACTATTGAGTTTCAGAAAAAGGGTATATTAGCAAAGTTGTAGGTTTTGATAAAAGGAACAACTTTCATATTTGCAGATTTCCAACTTTTAATGTAAAATCAAAAGTAATTTTGAATTTATTCAAATCCCAAAAGTGTTCCCTTTTCTGTTTTCAAATGTGGTCGAAAAACTATTTGGATTTTGAAAATATTCTTGTTGACAAAGTTGTAGATCTCCTTTTTCTGCACAACTTTGGTGTTTTGAGTTTTTGCTGCTCAGTTCAAGTTTTGGGAGTAATTTGCAAATACAGAGATCAGCCCATAGTCAAACCCTAAGACCTAGCCCTGTTCATCTTCAACCTACAGCTAGGGGGCCCCGGCCATGGCCGCGCGCCAGCGCCGCCTGCGCCACGCCGCCTGGCAGCCGCACGCCCGCCCCCGACTTGTCGCCTGCGCCCGCGCCATCATGCCGCACCCGCAGCGCAAAGCGCTGACCTCCGCCCCGTCCCCCACTGCTCCCAGCACGACGCCGCCGCGTGGCCGTCGCCGGCGAACGCATACCCGGCCCCTGCGCGCACGCCGTCCTTCCCGCCGGCTCGCAATCGAGTGCGCACGCCTCGTCCGAGCTCATCCACACCATCCCGTGCTCTCTACCGTCCCCTGGCCGCGGCTATAAAAGGCCCGCCGGAGCCGGAGCTCCGCACTCGACCCCGCCGCCGTGGCCAGACCACTCCGAAGCTCCCGCCGCTCAACCACCTAGCCCGAAAGCTCCGCCTTGAGCTCGTCAAGCTTTCCCACCCCTCAATTTCACCTCCCCCGCCTCCAATCGCCCGACGTAACCCCATCTTCCCAAACTCCGACGAAACACCGGTGAGCTCGGGTTCGGAAAATACTTCCTCTCCGGCCACGACCATCTTCCCCTGACCCCTGTGTCAGCTTCCTTGGCTCCGCGCGACTCTAACCAGGCCCTTGCGGTCTCGTGTGTTTGCGCAGGATCACCGGATCGCCGAGTGCCCGCCGGGTCGTCTCCTTCCTCGAGCCTCCCTCGATCAACGTGTCGATCCTCACCCCGAGCCTCGAGCCGCCTGAGCGCTGCCTCGTCGAGCCTCCGACCCTCGAGCCTCCCCCTCGAGCCGCACCCTCGAGCGCGTGTCGAGCCTCACCCTCGAGCCTCACCCTCGAGCACGTGTCGAGCCTCACCCTCGAGCCACACCTCGAGCACGCCTGCGAACCGCGCTCCCTCGAAGCTGCCGAGCCCTGCCTCCGACCCGTGGTAAGCACCCGAAGCCTCCGGTCTCTGCTTCCACTCTGCTTCGCCCGAGCCTCCCAGCCAGCCCTCGAGCGCATGCTCTCTCCGCTTCGCCCGAGCCAGGCCTCGAGAACACATGCCTTCCGTCTCGCCCGAGCCTCCGGGCCAGGCCTCGGACGAAGCCGTCGTTTCCGTCTCGCCCGAGCCTCCGGGCCAGGCCTCGGACGAAGCAGTCGCTTCCGTCTCGCCCGAGCCCGTTTCGCCCGAGCCCTGCATAGAAGGAGCACAACGCTCTTTTCTTTTTCCTTTTGAAAGAGTGTGAATAGTGTTCTGTTTTCTCTTTTTTATGTGAATTAATCTGTTGTTCGTTAAATACTGAGAAAATTATGGTATGCTCCATGCACTGTGTAGTATTTTATAAAAATATGAAACCTGACTTTTTCTGCAAGAATTGAAAATATAAAATCCCTCTTTTTATTAATAAATGGATGGTTTTGGATTTTTAGAAAATTATTTATAACTCCAAAAATCATGAGATAAATTTTTGTGAGCTTCCTATGCCATGTTTAGTCTCTGATGAAATTTTTGAAGTCTTTTGGAACAAGTTGGTTTTTGAGCATTTATCTTTAATTGTTAAATAGTGCCTTCTGTTAATTAATGTCTGATATTATTTGAGCACCTTAATGACCTCCAAAAATTATGAAATTTGTTTTGCCATCTATCTACACCATAGTGAACTTATGTGATTAATTTGGTAATTTTTTGAGCAACTTCATAAAATGACCTTTTTAAATAATTAAGGAAAATAGAAAAAATGATTTAGGGTTCATGTTGTATGCCCTGTTTTGTATTGTTCATGCTAGCATACTCATGTGCATGCATCATTGCATTCGTATAGTCACCGAAGAAGGAGTCAAGATCGATGCAGCCGCCGACGAACCTGTCCCTGAGGCTACCCCGAGCTCCGACAACTGCCCTGCCGCCTTCGAGCCTGCCCTCTTTGCTCTTCAAGGCAAGCCCCGGTGCATTTAACCCTTTCCTTGAATTTATAAAATGATTTCCTTAAATGCTTTTGAGTTAAATTATTGCATTAGGTTTATAGGAGTTGTGTGCTATCCTAATTGATGCACTATCCGCCTTGACCACTAATACACCTGATACCTGCTTTTCAAAAGTATTTGAAAATGCTTAGGAATGCTTATTGAATTAGACTTTGCAATAAAATGCCAATTTCAAAAGTGTGATCACTTAAGGAATGTTTATGGGATTTTGGTCTTACTCCCCGGCTGTTGGCTAGGTATCTGATCCGTACCTAGTCAATAGCGAGGAGAGGTTGTCCGAGCGTACGGTGCCGTCATGTTGTAGTCCTGGACTCAACAGTTGACACCGACTGGGACAGGGTTGAAAAACTGACAGGACTATTACGCTTGGTGAGATATGACCAAGGTATAGTTCTGGCTGGAAAATTAGGGACCATCCGTATGGGGGCCTGTTGGTCAAGACTTGTAACTATTCACATACTTCAGAAAGCTCTGGCTCCGAGAAATCCTTGATTGGAACCGACAACCGCGCACTGGGAGTGGAGAGATGGCGGAAGTAGCATGTACCCCACGTGGTCGTCGTACCTGGAAAGGAGTGGTGTACTGTACTTCCGGGTGGCGTAGGACCGGGTCCAATCTTGGAGGAATCGTGGTAGACGAGTTGGCATATGCAAGCTTGGGTGCTACATATGCAGTGTGGATAGGGATCCTCAGCTGAGTATTATTTATCCTGATTAACGTTGCTCCTCGTTTATGAGACTTGGTCACTGACTGTCAACGGAGAGTGGTTTCTCACTAGGAAGTTTTTGAAATGCAAAATGAATCATGAACGATGAAGAATTGAGGAATACTGAATCTTTCAAAATAAAATAAGGTTTACAAAATGCTTTTCTGCAAATACTTGATCTTGCTTAAGCCTTACCTTGACTACCCTAAGCCTCTCATTCCTGAGTCTTCTCTCTTTTTCTTTAGTCGGGTAAGTCTTGTTGAGTACCCCAGTACTCAGGGTTTGTTACCCATGCTGCAGGTATGACAGAGTCCCCGATGTGTCTTGCACCCTGCTGCGTGACCATCGTCCAGGAAGAAGCCGATGAGGCCGAAGAATAGTTGTACACCCTCGGGCTGGGTGATTATAAGTATCTTTGCTGTTCTCCACTATGTTGCCTATGTCTATTTCTATATCAGGACTTGGTTTGTAATAACTGCACCTTATTTCTATTTGGAACCCTGTTTTGTAAAACTAATGTTATTTAAGTCTTCCGCTCTTTATTCCGATGTTATTGTAAAGTATGCAATGCTGTAACCGAATTGTGAGATGATCCTGCGGACATTGGGCACTGATGTAGCCCGGTGGCGAACAGGTCTTAATCACATGGAACATGAGTTCGGCTGTCAGAGGTTGACAGGGACACGTGGGCCATGGGATTAGGGTCGTTCCGTCACAAGCAGTAGGTGACATGTGCTTATCTCCTAAATTGTTACTCCATGTTGCATCACCATGCATCTCATGTGCATTCATGTTATTCATTCATGTACCGCATCATGCAGGATCGGTAGTGGAAGCCCAGGAGACGCCGGAGGAGCAGCGTCAGGAGGAGACACCCGAGGAGAGGATCCGGAAGGAGACGCGGAGGATCTGCCGGAGTGCCGTGATCACCGCCCCGCCGACTTCGAGCGAGGCAAGCCCCGGAGCATTCTAACTCCTACGGTTTGCAAATGTTTTCTAATTAACCTGATGGTGGATGTTGCATTAGGTTATAGGAATTGATTCCTACCATTGATGCATTATTACTTATCCTTGTCCACCTGCAATATATCTTCATATCCTTGTTTAGGTCTAGGCTCGTATATGCTTAGCCTGCTTAGACCGTAAAAGTCGGGTGATTTCCTGTCTCCCGCATATAGGTGGATACTAATCATGACTAGCCTCGTGCTATCATGGAAATAACCATGTGATAATTAATCTGAGACCGGGCGGGATGTAGGAGCAGCAGGACACAGGTTCTGTGTGCTAGTAGTCTCCCATCTGTGTCGATTAGGACCCGACGAAGGCACACCTCAGTCATTTTGAACGCGTCAATCACTTAACGGAGTAGGTCGGAGTACCTCCCGTGAAGCCGAGTAAGGTTTTTCGAGCCGGTGATGGAGACGTTGACGCCTAACACCCAGGGCCTTACATGTACCGTGGGCAACTATTCTGATCGACCTGGCATGGTCCGAGGGCAGGCAGGGCCTGATCGACCTGGCATGACCGTGGGCAGTTAATAGCTTGAGCGACCGGCATTGAGATAACCCTCGGTGTAAAGGTCCATGGCCGTCCCGCGATTTGGGTTCTCGAACCTCCTGAAGTGGTCGCCAACGGCCACCTGGCAGGGTGTGTCGGGCGAGTGTGCGACATTTTGTCCCTAGCTGGTAGGAATCGATTATAATCGCCATCGCTCCTGGTTAGTGAGTAACTTGACTGAGCATGTGTTACCGTAGTAATATATGAAATTAATGATAGTTATGGTTGGTGAATCTGAAAGGCTATTAATGAAATAGTCACTCTTGCTTGATTAAGTAGTCAAGTGTTTGCTCTAGATCAGGTGCAAATCTAGATAATCAGGCTGATTACATAAATGTGACTGCTAATACTCTAATGATGATTATTTAATAATAAATGCTTTTATGCAAAAGGTAAGTGTGGCCAACCCCAGATACAGCCTTGCATAATCCTTGGTGTTGTTTATTTCTGGTTTATGACGGGTAAGTCTAGCTGAGTACCTTCTCGTACTCAGGGTTTTATCCCTTGTTGTTGCAGATGGGCAATGCTTCTTCGGCTATTGCGAGAACTGTCTATACCCCGTTGAGGGCAGTGACTAGACCACGGGCATGGTCAACTCTTATCTTCCCTGATGCTTTTGTGGACTGATGAAGCATATGGCGCTGTATTATGAACTAAGGACTTGTGTTTCAAAACTATGTTGCTTCCGCTTTTGAACTCAAACTATGGTTTGTAATAACTGTTGAACTCCGATGTATTTTGAACTATATGCGAACTGAATGTAGATCGTGGACATGTACGCTAATCTATTACGATCTTGGTTAAAGTTGAATGACTTGAAATCCTTCGAGATTTCTGGACTTCCGGGTTTTATACGAGCTTAAGTACTGTGTAGTCTCTGCGCAAGCAGCGATTCGGTGCTTAATCTGGTATAAATTGGTCGGTTCTGTCACATGTCGGGATTGACAACCCATTCGACATTAGTAGATAGCTCCTTTAGCTTCACTCCTTTAGGTATAGTGACCGGACTTGCTACAAGCACTACTGACGTTGTTGTCGGGAATAGATTCCATAGTCTACTCCTAGTAATGACATTAGCAAGTGCCAACAAGCATCTCTGGGCCGTTAACGGGGATAGTTGCCTAGCTCTATCTTTAGTGAAGCTAAGAACTACCAACAAGCATTTCTGGCGGCGTTGCCGGGGAAGGCATTCGGTGTATCGGTTGAGTCCTTGTCGAATTTATCTTCGCTTAAGCTCTCGCTTAGCAAATCCCATCTTATCCCATTCTTTCTTTCCTTAGTCCTTATTATCTTTTTCCTTCATCTCCTTCAACTTCTTTCTTTTTTATCGTTCTATCTACACGATGGCCAACAAGACCATTCATGAGTTTTCTGCTCCTGCTGTCGCTAATATAGCGATAGGACCAGACGTGATCGATGCCAACCTCAATTTTGAGTTAAAACCGCTCTGATCATGATGGTCCAAGCTAGCCCATTCTGTGGCAAAGCTCATGAGGATGCCAATGCTCACCTCCAATAATTTTTGGAGATTTGCGGCACCTTCACCATTAAGGGGATAACCCAAGAAGCCATCCGTCTTCGTCTCTTTCCTTTCTCTTTGCTAGGAAAAGGAAGCAATGGTTCTATACCGATCGCAACGCTGTAGACACATGGGACAAGTGTTCCAATGCTTTTCTCGCTAAATTCTTTCCGATGGGCAAGACGAATGCTCTTCGCAACAAAATCTCCAGCTTTACGCAACAAGTCGAGGAATCTATTCACGAGGCTTGGGAGAGGTTGCAAGAGTATGTCACTGCTTGTCCGCACATTGGTATGGAGGACTGGCTATTGATCCAGAACTTTTACCATGGCCTAACCCCTCTCTCTAGAAGCCATCTGGATGCTGCCGCCGGCGGTGCATTCTTTTCTCTGAATATTGCAGATGCTAAGGCTCTCATAGAGAAGATGGTGTCAAACCAAGGATGGAATGACGAGAGACTGCAGCCCCATAAGCGAGGTATGCATTCCCTTAAGGAGGCCGACATGATCGTGGCCAAGATGGACCTGCTAGCAAAGAAGCTGGACAGCTGTGAGAAGATGATCCAACAAGAGAGTGTCCAATCTCTGGAATCCTACATGACTTGTGAAGTATGTGGAGAAACCAGACATTTTGGGAACCACTGCCCTGAGTTACATGAAGATTTGAACTTCATCAACAACGGTTTCCGCCAACAAAATCAAGGATGGAATCAGCACTCCAATTCTCAAGGTAACAATTCATTCCCTCGCTCTAATTTTCATAATTCTGATAATTTCTCATTCTTGAAGAATTTAGTTTACTCACAAGGTAAAACTACTGATTTCTTGAAAGAGAAATTATGTCGAATGATAAAAGCTTGAGAATAAATGCTAAATTGGAAGATTTCTCATCTGCTCTAAAAAATCAACTTAGCTTTAATAAGATGTTAGAAACCCAATTAGCTCAACTTGCTGCTATCATACCATCTTTTGAATCCGGCAAAATTCCTGCTAAACCTGACATGGAAAATGCAAATATGGTTGAAATAAATATTTTAACTATTATGAAGATCAACCATGACTGTTAAAAAGGGTGATCCTGGTAGTCCCATAATTAGATGCTCAATCTTCGGTGAAGTCTTTAAAAATGCCATGTGTGATTTAGGATCGAGTGTGAACATTCTATCTAAAGATTTTTATGAAAACTTGTTCTTTCCACCCATGTCATCCACATCTGCCTATGTTGTGCTAGCTGATCAATCCACTTGCTATGTAGAAGGAATAGTCACTGATTTACCTGTTCATATTAGAGGTTCATATGTTCCTATTGATTTCATAATACTAGATATGGGAAATAGGAAAGATATGCCTCTAATCTTAGGTAGACCCTTCTTGAATACTGTTAATGCTTGCATATATGTGGGAAGTGGTAAAATTCAAATGACTTTAGGAGGGAGGAAGGAAATATTCTCCTTCTCCCGTGGTCCCCATATGCCGCTAACATGCAGGATGCAAAACCCGTTCGTACCAAGAAGAGGCGCCGAAGAACAAGGTGGAACAGAAAGAAAGAGCCACCTCCTAAGTTGTGTGATTCACATGACAAAGGAGAGGTGCCAAAAGAAGAAGAACCCGATGGAGAAGAAGCACCCAAGGAAGAAGAACTGCCCGATAAGGATGAAACTCCATGGACCTAAGGTATGGTTTTATTTTTAATTTTCCCTTCAATTTTCCTTTTTTTCGAATAAATAACTTATGTCATGCATGTAACTAAAAAAATTAGTTATCATTAGTTATATGCATAGGTATGTTAACTTAGTTAGAATAATAAAATATCATAGGATAGTTTCCCTTTTTTCACAACATTAGATAGTTTGCTTTTTAATAAAATGAGAACAAGAGCTCCGGCTGAGAAGAAGAAGATCCTTCACCAAGAAAGAAGCCAGCTTGGGGGAGACTCCCGCTCCAATAAGGTATGTCTCAAGCCTACCCTTTACATTCAGTTCTTAAATCTATATCTTTTGAATGTCACATGCTTGCCTAAATTACCATCCCATGAATAACATTGATAAAATCTGCTTAAACAAGTTGAAACCTGAATGAGATTTGAAATATGTCAAGCAAATGCTATTGTTATGGTTTGAATAACTGGTCTTATCTAAGTTGTAGTTTTTGTGGGTTGCACATGCTTTAACTGAAATCATGCTTAGTGAATAAAGTTAGTAAGAAATGGAGTAATTCTTTAAACTTGCTAAGGTGAAATTAGGACCTAATCTAGAGAAATCCTTTTAGAAATTATGAAAACCTTGCTAAAAGTTCCTCCTGGATTTTATCCCATCCCACCACTAGCCAAATATTTGATTAGTCATTAGTCCAAACCACAAAGAGCTTTGTTTGTGTTGAGCTTTGTTAGACCTCATAGATCTTAGTAGAGAAGCTTATCATATCTTTTGAATCAAGATTCACGCACACCCACCATAAATTGCCTACTCTCCTCGCGCTCCAGAAGTTTGCAACCACCAAATAAATTGCTTATTCTCTACACTGGAGATATGCAATACCCTGCCAATATCCCATTGCTAGCCTTATGCTTATTCCTACACTGGGGATAAGCATTCTCTTTCTCTCCTCTTCCCCCTTTTTCACTTCTGAAATCCTTTCCTATAGATATCTGGGAAATCTAGAGCTAAGAAAGAGAGATATCAAAAAAAGAGGGAGAGAATGAGCAAAAGTAGCTCAAGAAAGTACTATGTCCTAAGAGAATAAATGTGCAAAAGTAGCTCAAGAGAGGACTATGTCCTAAGAAAATGTGAGGACACATCTGTTGTCTACTCACTATGTATCCAAAAAAAGAGTGAATTATCATTAGCTCTAGACCCCCAGAAATTAACTAGGAAGGATTATGAAATATCTCTCCATACACTTCCACATAACCACACATGCACATCTTGATCAATTTTTATGATTTGCTGCTCATTATGATCTGAGTGTCTAGCATAGCAATAAACATCAGGCAATTTGCTCATGATTCTTAGCCTACCTATAGCTCCACATATCATTCTTTAGAAATAGGAGAGGCTACTTTTGGCCTAAGTGAGGATTTCAACACCATTGAGTGATTGAGTGAATCTTGGAGGACTTAAGCAAGTTTTTTATCTTTTGAAAACCATAAAACCTCCAGACAGAATCCTAGTTAAACCTAAGCGAGATAAAAGTTTCCTATCTACTGCTTCTTTCACTCTTGCATGTTGAAGTGAAAAGCTATAAGCCCCACATTGCTATGATTCATGATATATGCTAGGTTATTTCTCACTATACAATATGCACTTGCATACATCTTAATTTTACTATCTTTTTCATGCTTAATGCTTGAATCGCATTGTTGCTCGAGGACGAGCAACAGGTTAGCTTGGGGGAGTTTGTTGACGGTCCTTAAACACCTATTTTACCATCAACATTTGACCCTAAAATCCACCGGAAAGGCATGAAATGTAGGCAAACAGGTTTCAAACTAACCGAATTCCACATGTCCATAGAATTTTATTTGAATGCAGGATTTGAACCAAATTTGGACATTTTGACCCACCAGGAGCCAAGCCCACTCAGCAGGACCCAAATGGGCCTAAGAGGGGTGGCGCCCGCCAACCCTAGGTGGCGCCCGCCAGCTACAAGTGGCACCCGCCACTTGGGTTGGCCAAGCTTCACCCCCCTGCCATGTCACCGATCCGTGTGACCTCCTTAGGGCCAAATCTTGGCCCTTGGTCACTAGGTCAGTGGCATCGGACGGCTTAGGATGAAGTGGCGTCGATCAAGGCTGATGGGCAGTTACTCAGACATGCAACCGACCTCCAAACCGCCTTGGACAACCACCTGGAGG
The DNA here is from genome assembly GCA_009763385.1 of Coix lacryma-jobi var. lacryma-jobi. Classification (NCBI taxonomy): domain Eukaryota; kingdom Viridiplantae; phylum Streptophyta; class Magnoliopsida; order Poales; family Poaceae; genus Coix; species Coix lacryma-jobi. Next base: position 142,142 of record VDCT01000747.1, on the reverse strand, counting down.
CCGTTCGATCAAAGGCGGTGCATCCAACGGCCAGTGGACTGGCGGCCGCCAGTAGGGAGTGGCGCCCGCCACCTGACCTAACCCTAGGTCGGTGGGCTGCCACCTATAAGTACACCCTCACTCACTTGGGCTTGGGCTATAATACCCCCCTGGAGGCACCTCTTCATTCGTACCATTCCAAGCAAAGCAACACCAAGCAAGAGAAGTGAGAGTTAGGTTAGAAGCTCAGAGAGCTTAGGCAAGTAGGTAGCTAGTAGAGCAAGGCATCTTCGCCCTCGCGGTAGCGCTGCTCAAGGCCTAGCTCATGAGTAGAGGCGTGCGAGTGATCGGTCCTGGAGCTGGGAAGAGTCTTCCTTCATCTCCAGTTCAGGTTTTGCTCTTGTTACTCAAGCATTTACTATATTCTATTCTATCATTTTAAGTATTACTTTATTCTACTAATCAGTATTGAGTGGTATACTTGATTGATTGCTTGAGTGCCTAGCTATCCTACAGTTCAATTCACTTAGCCATAGTAGTTAATCTCTAGTGAGCTTAGTGTTTGATCTTTGCCAATAGGTTGCTTATTTAGTTTAGTGTTTATCTTATTAAATCAAGTATTTGCTCTGACGTCCGCAAGGGTGTCTCTATTCAAAGCTAGGGTAGAGATAGTTAGAATATAGTTAAGCTTGGTGCTTAGTTATAGACTTACCTTCAGATACGGCTGGACCCCCTGATAGCTGTGGTAGCAAGCAGGTGGTGACAGCCCTGTGCGCCTTGAATTCCACCACGTAGTTGGCCCAGTTTAACAGTAAGGCTCGTTGTGCTAGCGTTCAACCTAATTAAGTGGTAAAGGCTAGTACGCCTCGGTACTTGATAAGATAGGAATAAAACTTTACTTAACTTAGTTGCTCTATTGTCTTTTGCCTGCCTTGCTTCGTTGCTATCTTGCTTTGTTTATCTTGCTTGGTAGTTACCTAGGAGTAGTTATTTAGTTATCTTAGTTATCCTTAGTTAACCCCCCTATCCATCTATTTATCCACCTTACCTTAGCCATCCTTTCATCCTTACCTATCCACCCATATATTCTTTCTAGCCTTTCATCCCCTCTCTTCCCTTTTCTCTTTTCTTCGACTCTCATTCTTCCTCCTTGACTCGACCCATACACCACCATAGCCTTCCATTGGGATCAAATAAATCGACACCTGGTACTCCTAGGCGAAGTGCTACTACGATAGTTCTGTGCTCTTGCAGAATCTCCTCTTGGTAGATTGCAACCTCTCTAGCTAGCTCCTAGTAGTGTCAGGATTGACAACCCCATTCGACATTAGTAGATAGCTCCTTTAGCTTCACTTCTTTAGGTATAGTGACCGGACTTGCTACAAGCAGCTACTGACGTCGTTGCCGGGAATAGATTCCATAGTCTACTCCAAGTAACGACATTAGCAAGAGCCAACAAGCATCTCTAGGCCGTTACCGGGGATAGTTGCCTAGCTCTATCTTTAGTGAAGCTAAGACTACCAACAATGGGGGTCCTCCCCAAGCTGGCTGTTGGCGTGGTCGGGTCACATCCATCCTTGACGATGGTACATGTCGTCCCAGTTCTACTGGTTCTGCTGCAAGAGAGAGAAATATTACCCAGTTCTCCACCAGTTCCCTGGCGGAATTCCGGGAAATTCTGGTTCAGTTGGCTCAAGTCCTGACGGATTTCAGCAGTATCCATGGTGAGCCCAGTCATTTGGTGCTGAAGATATCCCATGTCGCGCATCCACTCGTCTTGATGAAAGGACGAATGGCGAGCGGCCTGAGGAAATCAATCAAACGATCCCAATACCGTGAAAGAGAAACTTCCCAGATCCAGGGAAGCTTATCATAAAGGGCTTCAACAAGGGGTTTTATTCGTTCTTTGAGCAAAAAGATAAAGATCGGATAGATTCGAACCGCAATTGCAAAGGTAATAACTACTATGCCAGCCCAAATCATGATCTTCACCAACTTGGATTTGGTTCTCTCGCTCGAAAATCGCGAGTTGCAGAGATGAGAACCATGAAAAGCAAGATCCCGAATAAGAAAATAGAAACCGAGGAAACCACAAGAGTGAAGACTAGTAGAGTCTCATCTCTTTGTCTTTCTTTGCTCCTTTTTCACTCAATGATTCATTCGAATTTCCCAACCAAAAATTCTTTATGTCTATTCTATGATATTTCTATATATATAGAATATGATATCTAATATGACACCCGATTTGTCAAAGGGATTGGATTGGTGACTTACCCATTCAGTGACTTTGGCACTGGACTTCCAAAAACGGGTACTATCCGATCGGGTGAATTAGAGAATAGACAGAGGTCCGTTGGCATTTCAGCTTCTCTTCTCCTTTCAGGGCCTATCCGAATGAGAATCCAGGACCTCTTGGTCCTAAATATCAGAATAGGACGAACGAACCGGCCTCCGCGGATATCTTTGCTTCGGAACAAAACAATTAGCATTAGGCTCGGTCAACTGGAATGTGTATTATCCATATGGGAGATCTTCCAATCGAGAAGATCCATCGATCTGAGACGAAGAGAAAGGGCCCATTTCTTTACTTATTCAGTTAAACCAAGGATTCGTTATGGAAACAGATAGCAACAACCATTTCATCAGACATGCGTATTTTTGATTATCCGGTGGATTTACACAGTTTCATTAATGCAAATTGTTTGATGTAGTTAGTACTCAGGTTATTCGACACTCAAGAATTCTTATTTAGGCAGTTCATATCATCCCATACATAGTGTTTTGATCTAAGATTGCAATTCTTCCATGTTTCCGCAGTAGCATATTGTTCCATGGAGCTAGGGTCCAAAATAGGAATCAACAAGTGTTTCCACGACTCTACCGCCCGGCCAATCCTGTTCCACTGAATCCCCTCCCTTTTTCATGGCCACATATATTTACGGCTAAGGAGTGGGAAATCTTTCTCCTGTTACACAAATGAAATGTTTCATTTCATTCGGGAAAAGCCACCTCTTTCTCCACAAACAATGTCTTTGTCATTTGATCCAGGAGCCTTCCGTTAGATAGGAACAGCTTTGCTAAATACTGAGAACTCTCGGATAGAGTATTAGAATGAAAAGACCATTAATTATATAAGGAAGAACCCAGGGTTCTAGCCCATTCCCATTCCTAAATCACTAATTCGTAGTGCTTTTGCCTTTCTTGCGTACTCCTGGTGAACCAGTTGCTAGCTATATGTTTAGGAGGCTTTTTCTCCAGGTACTGGTACTAAGCCGCTTTGCCATCTCTTCATCTTCATCTGCAAAGAATTCTCGACGTGAAAACACAGAGACAAAGGCCTGATCTTTGAATAGGAAAAAGAATGGATCCGAAGGTCCCAAATCAATTGGCTTATTCGAAAAAAGCCTTCTTCTTTGAAAGATATATCTCGTGTCTGGTACTGCATTGTTCCACTCTGCAAGAAGTCCGAATCAGTCTCTTGCACCTCCCCCTTTTTATGATAAATATACCAGAAATAATTCGAATAAATAGCAGTCTCTGACAACTCATCCTCTTTAATCTGCTTGGACCCGCTCCAATACCCATAGGAAAATCCCCAGTCATATTCAGCGTACCTGTCCCTGCAATCAAATAGATTGTCCCAAGGGCCCATATTCTAGGAGCCCAAGTTATGCTATTGAAAATTCGTTCCTCTAGCAGTTCCGGTTTGACCATTCCGTTCCCTTTTTCAAACTCCACTTCTTTTCATATAGCATCCCTAATCAAAGAGAGAACAATATCCATTTCAAAACATTTCTAACGGATTCCTTGGTTCGGACCGATGAAGTAATGGCACTCGATTATTATCAACCCGACTGCAATCTTTTTCTGTCGGTAAGGATTGCACCAGAGCACTCATCATCGCGGCCAGTGTACCGGGTGGATCCTCCCAAGGAATGGGATGAACTACCCAACTGGGATGAGTGGAAGGACGCCTCATGGCTGAATTCCCCCCGCGGATGTTGCAGTTGCTGCCAGTTCGACCCTCCTGCTTGGTGCGAGCTAGGGGGTGTCAAATGACCATAGTGTGCCGCTCCTCCATACTACCCTGCATGAAAAGGGTCAAACTCGTGTGCCGCTGCTGTGGCTCTTGCCTCTTTTGCTGCACGGGTCTGCGCTCACGTCCTCCTCCTGGGAACCTGCATGGTGTTCTCTCGAGCCAACCTGCGATTTTGTTCTGCCTCAGTTTCCAGGGGCAGAAGTAACGTTGGTGCATTCACCAACCAAAGTGATATGTTAGGAAGAGCGATTTTATTCACATAATCTTGGTAGATCACGTGAATCTCACCGGTCTCCTAGTTCTCATGTAAGAGGTGCCCTTGCAAGAAGTGCTCCATGGTGGCTGGTGTTTTTTTGTTTTTGAGTGAGTTGTAGGAACTTGTATGGGGTTTGGGTAGCATTTATAGGCTGAGGATGGAAGGGGGGAGGATGAGAGCCACTCCCTCCTGGCAGGCGCCAAAAATAAGTGGCGGGCGCTAATAAAAGTGGCGGACGCCAGCAAAATGTGGCGGGCGCCACCCCCCTTGGCTGAATTTCACTCCAACTCACCCCTCCTTTCACCAAGTGCTTTCCTTGTCACTCTCCTTCACATGTGAACCAGAATCTTTGGAGGAGATGAGTCCAAAAGGGGAGTGAAGAGGGGGAGACATGGGGAGAGATGGAAGTGAGTGATTGCACTGAAATGAGCAAAGGCATGGGTCTCGCTTGGTGCTATATGGGTCTAGGAGGTAGGTGTAATAGTCTAGAGATTGGCTAGTGCTCCCTAGTGCATCCTAGGGTGGCGGGCGCCACCCCTATGGCTGCCCTAAGTCCCCTAGGAGCCACCTAATCACTCTAGTAATCACTCAATTTGCTGAAAATTAAATTGCTTAAGTAAAAACGAAATTTAAATGGGGGATGAAGACTTACCTTAGCCTAACATACCTTGGTTAGTGTAACACCCTTGGTGTTAAGCAATAATTAGAACCCTTATTAAGTTCATTAGGATGCATAATCATCTGGCATCATGGCATAAAAGCATTTCATGTTTTAAGTATAATTGTGATGCTTCGCATGCTTTAATATAAGTGTTGCATGATCTTGTGTGATTTACATAGTGTTATATGTTACATGAGAGTGTAGTTGAGTGTCACATAAAATGATAAGTAGAAAACCTAAATTTTCTATGCTCCTTTTTATTCCCTTTTCTATAAGTCAAAAAGTATGTCAAATTTCAAAGTGATTTCAAAAGCAAAGTTGAAGCTCTTGTTGAGAGGTACAACTTTGGTATTCAAAGTTTTAAAGTTTCTGTACAAAAGTTTGAATAAATGTGAAATCTTTCAAACCCTAAATTTGACCTCTAAACTATTCAAAAAGTAAAAAGAATTAGACTTTGGTCCTTTAGTCAAAGTTGTAGAGAGGATTAAAAGCAACAACTGTTATTAAGATAGATTTTCAAGTTACTAAAGAAAATCTGAAGTAATTTAGTAAAACAAGTCTGATTTGGTTTCAAATTGAAAATCAATTTCCAAACCCTAGTTTTACCCCCTTTTGTGTAGTTTCAAAATTAAGCACAATTTGGGTATATGACCAAAAGCAAAGATGTAGATAATTTTATAAGGAACAACTTTTATATTGGTGAAATTTAAAGTGGTTCAGAAAATTCAAAAGTAATTTTGAAATTCAGTTTGGTCCAAATTTGAATTTGAACTCCATTTAAAAATTCAGGCAGAATTTGACTATGGTTCTTAAAAAAAGTTTGTAAAGCACAAATTTTGAGCAACTTTTGTTTTAGGAGTTTTTGCAGTGCAATACAAAAATCAGGAGTAATCAGAAAGGGGGAGATTAGGATCGCTACAGTAGAATCTGAGAGAGGGGGAGAGAAACAGAGCGAGGTTCTCTGCACCTCGGGCCGCCGCGCCGTCGCCGTTTGCCCGTGCGGCAGGCCGCCATCCACGCAGCTGCTTGCCTGCCGTGCTGTCTGCAACGTGGAGAGCTTGTGTGCGCTAGCATCGCCAGAGGAAGCCACGCAGTTGTCGCCGCTCTGCTCCTCGCCCTCGCCTGCTCTATTTCCCGGCGAGACCGAGCCATGTCCGCCGGCGGATTTCGCCGCCGCCGCTGCATCTCCATGGCCTCAGTCTCCAAATCCTTTCCGTCTTACTCTTGCGCCACTCCAGAGCCAGCTATCCCAAGCTATAGAGCTTCCAAACTACAGTAGCTTCGGTCTTCTTCCCCACGGCCGATAGCCCGCCGCCACGAACATCTCCGCCGTAGCTAGCTTCTCTCGGAGCCCTTTCCGGCCAATTAGTCGCACCAATAGCTCCGCCTTGCTTTGCTGATCACGGTCGGCCTGTTAGTCGGATCGCTACCGTTGTCGGTCAGCCAGTCCACGTGAATTTTGCCATCGGCGCCATCTCCTCGTGCTTCTCGTGGACAACTTGCCTCCGGTTGTGCTCCTCCAGTGAGCCTAGCGTGCGCATCAGGGTCGGGATGAGCGACTAAGCATGTTGCGTTGCTCAGTTTGGTCTCTACCGAGTCTTTGTGGTCTGTCCGCGTGGGTTGCCATTGGCATGAGTGTCCGCCATGGCCGCCATCGTGGTCCATGTCGTTCGGAGTCATCTCCAAGTGAGTTTGGGTGCGCATCATGGTCGTAGAAAGTGCTTAAGTGCGGTGCCGCTTTTGTTTTGGTCCCTACCGAGCCCTAGAGGTCGGAATGCCGTGTCGCCGCCGTTCTCGCCATGGCCGAGCCGCCTGTCCGTCGCCAGTGCTTGTCCGTGTTCGTCCTAGTCCAAATGAGTGGTGGGATCGGGGCGTCAGGTCAAGGGGTAGGGTTTGGAGTCCTCGCCGTCGCCGGAGACCTCGCCGGTGAGGAGGCCGGAGGTCGGTCAAGGGGAGCGAGCGACCAGTCAGTCAAGGCCAATCGGCCTTTGGTCTGGCTGAATCGCGAGGGAGATGGGCCTGACGTCTCGGGCCCGCTCTCAGCGAGAGAGAAGAGTTTTCTTTTTCTAAAATAGAAGAATAGTGTGTGCTTTGTCTTTTTGATATGTTTTTCTAGGAAGCTCCAAAAATTGTGAAAATATTTGAGTAGCTTTCTCAAGTTGTCTAGTATTTATGAAAAATATGAAACTTGAGTTTTGATCAAAATTTGAAAGTGATTTAAATAGGTTGTTTATTAATAAATGATCTTTGATGATTTTTGTAGGCTTATTTAAATGTCCAAAAATCAGGAAACTATTTTTGTCACTGTTTTTAGCTGAAAATGTATCTTCACAAAAAATTTGAGCTCTATTGGAGAAAATAAATTTTATTCTTATTTCTATGCTTTATTTGATCATTTAAATGTTTATAGTTTGATTTAATTCTGCAGGATTATGTTTGTTCAAAAATTGTGATATTTGTTTTGCCACTGCTATTTTATATAATGAATCATATCTAAAATTTTGGGCTCAATTTGACAAAGTTAAATGTAAGTCCTTTTCCTATGTTTAATTTATAAAGAAATGGTTAATGGAGTTTATTTGAGTAATTAGGTAAATAAGTGTTTATAATAAGTCATGATTAATCTTTGCATTTTCAGTAATCTGTTGTTTGATGGTTATGTTTCATGTTTTAGTTGATCATGATTGGCTTGTTATAGATTAAGTAATGTCTTTAAGTTTTAATGCATTTTGTTAGTATAAATGCTGGACCAGTCCTCTTTAATGGACTATTTTCATGATTAAGTTTATGTTTTCTGTAAATAAGTTGTATACAAAAGTTGTAGTTAACTTTTGTCTCTAGCTTGTCCTAAAATTTCATGATTTTAGGCCTCATAGATTAGGAGATATAGTTTTTATAAGTCAGCAGGTCAGATCTGTCCTATCTTCTGGACAGATTTGTGTAATGTAGTTGTTTGAGCTAATTAAATCATGAATCACCTGTGACCATAATAAGAAAGTTGTAGTAAACTTTATAAGCTTTCTAGATTGTTATGGATCACTATTTTTGGTCAGTATAAAGCCATGATCGACATCTTGAATAGGGTTGTGAGAGTGGATGTTCCTAACAGTACCGCCAAACTCCTTCTCCAACTTCCAATGCCTCAAAAACCAGCAGCCACTCAAATAAATACCGCCTATGTTCTGGAAACCAGGGACATCCCGTGGTTTGTGAATTCCTGATGTTTTTCCTGAGGATTTGCCTGGTCTGCCTCCTGACCATGATGTTGAGTTTGCCATAGAGCTAAAGCCCGGGACTGCTACCATATCCCGCAGAGCTTATCGAATGCCTCCCAGAGTTGGCAGAGCTAAAAATCCAATTACAAGATTGTTGGACAAGGGTTTCATTCGCCCAAGCTCGTCTCCTTGGGCTGTCCTGCAATCTTTGTAAAGAAGAAAGACAAGACTCTCAGAATGTGCATTGATATCGCCCACTCAATGAGGTCACCATCAAAAATAAATATCCCTTGCCTCGTATTGATCTTCTCTTTGACCAGTTAGCTGGAGCCAAAGTATTCTCCAAGATCGATCTCAGATCTGGTTACCACCAAATAAAGATTCGTCCTGAAGATATTCCTAAAACAGCTTTCACCACCAGATACGGCCTATATGAGTACTTGGTCATGTCCTTTGGTTTGACCAATGCACCTGCCCACTTCATGTATCTCATGAACTCTGTTTTCATGGCAGAGCTTGATAAATTCGTGGTCGTGTTCATTGACGACATCCTTGTCTACTCAAAAACCCCTGAAGATCACGCCAAGCATCTTCGTATCGTTCTATCCCGTCTCAGAGAACATCAGCTGTATGCCAAGTTCAGTAAATGTGAGTTCTGGTTAGATCAGATACAGTTTCTTGGTCATGTCCTATCCGCTGAAGGTGTGTCAGTTGACCCTGGTAAAGTGGCAGACATTCTGGATTGGAAGCCACCTACCACTGTTCATCAAGTCCGCTTTTTATGGGAATGGCAGGATATTATCGTCGATTCATCCCAGATTTCTCAAGAATCGCCAAGCCTATCACTGAGTTAGTAAAGAATTCTATGAAGTTTGTCTGGTCACCAGCCTGTGAGCAAGCCTTTCAAACTGAAGAAGAAACTGTTAACTACATCACCAGTGCTAGCCCAGCCGAACATCGAGAAGCCCTTTGATGTCTACTGTGATGCATCTGGTACTAGTTTGGGCTGTGTTTTGATGCAAGAAGGTCGAGTGATCGCTTATGCCTCCCGACAGCTTAAGCGACATGAAGAGAATTATCCAACTCATGATCTCGAGTTAGCAGCAGTAGTAGTGCATGCCTTGAAGATCTGGCGTCATTATCTGTTGGGCAGTACCTGTAATGTGTACACTGATCACAAAAGCCTGAAGTATATCTTCACTTAAGAAGAGCTGAATATGAGACAGAGAAGATGCTTGAGTTAATTAAGGACTATGATCTTGAAGTGCATTACCATCCGGGTAAGGCGAATGTGGTCGCCGATGCACTCAGTCGCAAGTCTTATTGCAACTGTCTGATGAAGAAACCCTATGATTCTTCTTTATGTTTCGAGCTAGAAAAGTTGGGTATTGGAATGGTTCCACACGGAATTCTGAGCAATATCAGAATAGAAAACCCTATCAGAGAACAGGTCATTGCTGCACAAAAAGATAACCCTGGAATCAAGCACATCATCGAAAAGGTCCAATCCGGAAAGGCTGATTGTTTCAGGATTGATGATACAGGAGTAGTATGGTTCAGAATCGGTTAGTAGTTCCTAAAGTGCCTGAGTTAAGAAAGTTAATCCTTGATGAAGCACACTTGACTAGATTCTCCATCCACCCCGGCAGCAACAAGATGTACCAGGACTTGAAGCAAAGGTTCTGGTGGACAAAGATGAAGATTGAGATCGCCCGGTATGTCGCTCAGTGTGATACCGCCAGAAAGTCAAAGCCGTGCACATGAGGCCCGGAGGAGAATTGCAACCTTTATCTGTACCTACTGGAAATGGGACGATATCAGTATGGACATTATCAATGGTCTACCCAAGTCATCAAGAGGTTTTGATTCCATCTGGGTGATCGTAGATCGCCTCACTAAGCAAGCTCACTTCCTGCCAGTGAAGACCAGTTACACCGTCCCCACTTATGCCACTTTGTACAAGAACCACATAGTGAAACTCCATGGCATACCCAAGAGCATTATCTCTGATCGTGGTACCCAGTTTGTCGCCAAGTTTTGGAAAGCGTTCCATGCCTCACTTGGAAACAAGCTCTTGCATAGTACAGCATATCATCCACAAACAGATGGACAAACTGAGCGAGTCAACCAAGTGTTAGAGGATATGTTGAGAGCATGTGTGCTCACCTTCGCAGATACTTGGGATGATTGTTTGCCCTTGGCAGAGTTCTCATATAATAACAGTTACCAAGAGAGCATCAAAATGGCACCCTTTGAAGCACTGTACGGCCGCCATTGTCGTACACCTCTCAGTTGGTCTGAAACCGGAGAAAGGGAATTCTTTGGAGTCGACCTAGTGAAAGATATGGAAGAGAAAGTCAAGCAAATACAAGAGAACATGAAGATTGCACAGTCTCGACAGAGAAAGTTATGCTGACAAGAGACGTCGACCTCTGCAGTTCGAGATCGGGGATTATGTGTACCTGAAGGTCTCACCAACCAAAGGAGTCACTCGTTTGGAGTCAAAGGAAAGCTAGCACCCCGCTACATTGGTCCGTTTGAGATTCTGGATCATTGTGGCAAAGTCGCTTACAAGCTGAGTTTGCCCGATCATCTTTCAGTAGTTCATAATGTGTTTCATGTCTCCCAACTCAAGAAGTGCCTCCGAGTACCTGAACATGTGGTTGAAGTTGAAGGCGTTGAGCTAGAACCAGATCTGTCATACTCTGAGTATCCAGTTCGTGTGTTGGATCACAAAGATCGTGTTCCCGAAGAACCCCCACAAGATGGTACAAGATCCAGTGGAACCAACACTCTGAAGAAGAAGCCACTTGGGAATCCGAGGACTTCTAGGCGAGGAACTATCCCGACTTTCTCGAATCTCTGTAGATGTAGGGTTTGCCTTTTCCTTCTTAAGACGTGGAATCTCGGGGTGAGATTTCTTTTAGGGGGGGAGGTTGAAACACCTCTGGTGTTTTAAAATGTAATTAACCTGACATGTCATCATCATTAGTCATAATCATTCTTCTTGCATTTATGTTTGCTTAGTGCTGGTTGTAGCAGTCTCTTTTCAAAACCCTAAAAGCCCTAACCTTCCTATAAGGGCAAAATGGTAATTTCACCTCGTGCCTAGCTTTGTGTAATTCTTGTTTAGTTGGATGTCTTGAAGTTTGTTGTGTTGGCCAAAGTTCAAAACCACAAAATCAGATTTCAAATCCCTTTGCAAAACCCTGATTTCCAAACCCTGGATTTTATCCCTTTTTTGTAATTCAAAAATTATTCAAAATTTGAGGTTGGTCCAAAAAGCAAAGTTGTAGATCTGGCCAAGAGAAACAACTTTGGTATTTACAAATTTTCAAGTTTCTGTACAAAGTTTGAAGTAAATCCAAATTCATTCAAATTCCAGTTTTTGTCCCCTCTTCAGTTTTCAAATTTATTCAAAAAAACTATTGAGTTTCAGAAAAATTTATTATATTAGCAAAGTTGTAGGTTTTGATAAAGGAACAACTTTCATATTTGCAGATTTCCAACTTTCAATGTAAAATCAAAAGTAATTTATAATTTATTCAAATCCAAAAGTGTTCCCTTTTCTGTTTTCAAATGTGGTTCAAAAACTATTTGGATTTTGAAAATGTTCAAATTGACAAAGGTGTAGATCTCTTTTTTCTGCAAAACTTTGGTATTTTGAGTTTTTCCTGTGCCAGTTCAAATTTTGGGAGAAATTTGCAAAATACAGAAAGTCAAAACCTAGACCTAGCCTGTTATCCCTACCTACCTAGCCGGCACAGAGCAGGGGGGGCCCGGCCATGGCGCCTCGCCGGCCTACTGCGCACGCGGTCGGGAGGAAGCCGCCTGCAGCCCGCGCGCCTCCAACCTGCCGCCGCTGACCCCGTGATCATTTCGCACCCGCTCGCGAGCGCTGACCCTCGCCCCCGTCCCCTACAGTGCCCAGGGCGTCGCCGCCGCGTGGCCGTCGAGCGAGCCTTCGCCAGGCCCTGGGTGCACGCCCGTCCTCCCCAACGGCTTGCAATGGAGTGCGCACGCCTCGGCCGAGCTCATCCACACCATCCCGTGCTCTTACCGTCCCCGACCGTGCCTATAAAAGGGACCGCCCGGAGTCCGAGCTCCTCACTCGTCTCCGCCGCCGTCGCCAGCTCACTCCGAAGCTCCCGCCGCCCAATCAACTAGCCCAACAGCCCCATCTTGAGCTCGTGAAGCTTCCCCACCCCTCAATTTGGTCTCTACCGCCTCCTATCGCCCGGCGTAGCTCGTCGTTCCCATCTTCGGCGAAAACCGGCGAGCTCGGGTTCGTCAAATACTACCTCTCCGGCCACGATCATCTTCCCCTGACCCCTGTGTCAGCTTCCTTGGCTCTGTCCGACTCTAACCAGGCCCTTGCGGTCTCGTGTGTTGCGCAGGATCGTCGGAGCGCCGATCGCCGCCGTGAACCGTCCGCCGGTCACCGTCGACCACCCTCCTCCGTCCATCCCCTCACCTCGCCGAGCCCCTTAATCAACGCCGGTGAGCTCCCTGAAGCTTCACATGCCCTTGGTTTCATCTGCCGAGCCTCGCCGTGGCCGGCGCAGCAGCGCCGCCGCCGTCGGCCGGCCGCCGGCGATCGGGAAGAGCACAGTGCTCTTTTCCCTTTTCTTTCAATATGTGATAGTGTTCAGTTTTTCATCTTTTTGTATGATTTTCTGTATTGCTCTAAAAATTCTGAAAATTTTACAATTGACTCCTCTATACCATGTAGTATTTTAGAAAAATATAAACTTGACTTTTTGCAAGAATTAAAAATGAAAAATCCCTCTTTTAATTAATAAATGGATGGTTTGGATTTTAGAAAATCATTTATAACTCCAAAAATCATGAGATAAACTTTTGTGAGCTTCCTAGCCATGTTTAGTCTCTGGTGAAATTTTGAAGTCTTTTGGAGCAAGTTGATTTTTGAGCATTTATTTTTTAATTGTTAAATAGTGCCTCTGTTAATTAATGTCTGATTTTATTTGAGCACCTTAATGACCTCCAAAAATTATGAAACTTGTTTTGCCATCTATCTACACCATAATGAACTTATGTGATTAATTTGGTAATTTTTGGAGCAACTGCATAAAATGACCTTTTTAAATAATTAAGAAAAATAGAAAAAGGGATTGGGGTTCATGTTGTATGCCCTGTTTTGCAGTTCATGCTAGCATACTCATGTGCATGCATCATTGCATTCGTATAGTCACCGAAGAAGGAGTCAGAGATCGAGGCAGCCGCCGCCGACGAACTGTCCCTGAGGCTACCCCGAGCTCCGACAACTGCCCTGCTGCCCTCGAGCCTGCCCCTCTTTGCTCTTCAAGGCAAGCCCCGGTGCATTTAACCCTTTCCTTGAATTATAAAATGATTTCCTTAAATGCTTTTGAGTTAAATTATTGCATTAGGTTTATATGAGTTGTGTGCTATCCTAATTGATGCACTATCCACCTTGACCACTGATACACCCGATACCTGCTTTTCAAAAGTATTTGAAAAATGCTTAGCAATGCTATTGAATTAGACTTGCAATAAAATACCAATTTCAAAAGTGTGATCACTTAAGGAATGTTATGGGAATTTGGTCTTACTCCCCGGCTGTTGGCTGTATTGATCCGTACCTAGTCCATAGCGAGGAGAGGTTGTCCGAGAGTACGGTGCCGTCAGTTGTAGTCCGGGACTCACAGTTGACACCGACCGGGACAGGGGTTGAAAAACTGACAGGACTATTACGCTTGGGTGAGATATGACCAAGGTATAGTTCTGGCTGGAAATTAGGGACCATCCGTATGGGGGCCTGCTGGTCAAGACTTGTAACTATTCACATACTTCGGAAAGCTCTGGCTCGAGAGAAATCCTTGATTGCGGACCGACAACCGCGCACTGGGAGTGGAGAGATGGCGGAAGTAGCATGTACCCACGTGGTCGTTCGTACCTGGAAAGGAGTGGGTGTGTACTGTACTTCCGGGTGGTGCGTAGGACCCGGTCCAATCTTGGAGGAATCGTGGTAGACGAGTTGGCATATGCAAGCTTGGGTGCTACATATGCAGTGTGGATAGGGATCCTCAGCTGAGTATTATTTATCCGGATTAACGTTGCTCCTCGGTTATGGAGACTTGGTCCACTGACTGTCAATGGAGAGTGGTTCTCAACTAGGAATGTTTTGAAATGTAAAATGAATCAGGAACGATGAAGAATTGAGGAATACTGAATATTTCCAAAATAAAATAAGGTTTACACCAATGCTTTTCTGCAAAATACCTGACCTTGCTTAAGCCTTACCTTGACTACCCTAAGCCTCTCATTCCTGAGTCTTCTCCTTTTCTTTAGTCGGGTAAGTCTTGTTGAGTCCCCCAGTACTCAGGGTTTGGTACCCATTGCTGCAGGTATGACAGAATCTCCGATGTGTTCTTGCACCCTGCTGTGTGACCATCGTCCAGGAGAGGCCGAGAGGCCGAAGAATAGTTGTACACCCTCGGGCTAGGTGATTATAAGTATCTTTGCTGTTCTCCACTACGTTGCCTATGTCTATTCCTATTATCAGAACTTGGGTTTGTAATGACTACACCTTAATTTTCTATTTGGAACCCTGCTTTGATAAAACTATTGTTATTTAAGTCTTCCACTCTTTATTCCTGATATCATTTGTAAAAGTATGCAATGCTGTAACCAAATCGTGAGATGATCCTGCGGACATTGGGCGCTGATGTAGCCCAGTGATGGACAGTCTTAATTAAGTGGAACATGGGATCAGCTGTCAGAGGTTGACAGGGACCTGTGGGCCATGAGATTAGGGCTGTTCCGTCACACATATATTATTCTAACCATGTGTAGATCGGAGAAAAGGTCGTCGTAACAACAATTCAACTCTCATCACATGTGACGGATAGTTACGCTACGCCACTCACATGTCCCAGTTGTGAGTCATGGTAAGTTTGACTAAGGTGAGATAGTCTTGCTCAAGGACTTTAAAACTTTATGAGTAGTTATCTTTTTAATTTCTTGCATACCACTGCATGTTTACTTTTAAACATTCATTCACTCCATTTAGTTTAAGTTTTCTTTTATCAAATCCTCATCATATTTAGTTTCTTGCATGCATTCATGTCATCTGCATATAATAAAAAAATATATATTAAAAAAAAGAAAAAAATATCCCTCACTGTGATCATACTGTTTCATCTCTTTTTGAATAAATCTCTGTTATTCTCTCATGCTACCTATGTTTGCCATAGTATGTTTTGGTTTGAAGGTACTTCCCTGGGGTACTTTCATAGGCTTTTTAAATTAAGCGTGGTGCTTAGGTTAAATAGTCTACCTTAATCAAATTAGACACGGAGTTTGGTTTGATTATTGATCTGAAATTAGCTTGTGTCGACACAGGATATTTTGTTGGACTAACCCCTGCAGAGAACTCTAAATACACTTTGGGAAAGTCTTGAGATGAATTCACATTAGAGATGAAGCAAGGCATACGGTGAACTGCATAATGAAGACTCAGCTCATTCATCATGATGAAAGAACTGTGAGTATTAAAGTTTATTTAAATTTATCTTCTACTGCAAGTTATCTTTTGCCTTGAACCATGCTAAAATGCAGCCAACATATAATTGCTAGTCTATGCTAAAGTAATCCTAAAATCATCTTTTCATTAGCATGGATAAATAAAAAAAAAAAAAAAAAGTTGTGGACAACATCCCATGTTTCAAATTCTGTGCAATCCTTCGGGTATGCGTCCACTAACATTTTGTAGGAGATGAGGTTTGCTTGTTCATGGTGTGAACTTAAAGATCCAAAACCCAACCCGTGGATAGACAAAACTCATCATCAAACAAGTCACTAGTGATGTCGAAGGCAGCCAAGCTTTGAGCCATCCCAAGGCCTAAGCCAGGACACTGATGACGAGTAGGATGCAACTCATCCCGTATGGGTCAATCTATGCCTACGTTCATCATTGTCGAAGACATCAACACCGACACCAACAACAAATATCAGGGAGACGATATGCCACTACATCATAACATCTATGTGTCGTCCGAAGGAAGTTTGTTGGTGGTTCACTATAAAGACAAGCAGTGGAAGTTCTCCTCACTTCTAATTATTGCAACACAAGAGCTAGTTTGGGGGATGAGGTGGAAGAACTTCAACAACAACAAGACCTACAATTTCAACTCATGAACATGTTGTTGAAGAAATATCCACCTATTTCACAAGCCAGCTTGAAGGAGACACAATTCTGTTGTCTAGATTTGCTTCACGATCAAGGGGAGAAAGGAGAAATCCAACTTCAAGACACTTTGACCTCCTACTCACCACTTTGATCAGTACAAGCCATTAGATGCTACCCTATAACACCCTAGGTGTTAAGCAACCCTAAATGCATAACTTGCCATCTCATGAGCATAAAGCATCATCATCCCATGTTGCATTTTCTTGTTAAGTGTCATTTCATGTGTGCACTTGTAATGTTATGATTGATAGAATGCTTGTTTGCCCTGTTTGTGGAGTGTTTAAGTCTTCTAAGTAGTTGAGCCTTGATGAGGAGTCCAAATGAAGCTAGGTTTATGTTGGTCATTTTGGCTAACCAGGTCTCTAACCCTAGTTGCCTTAATAGAGCTCTAGGAGTCCCTTTGTTTGACTAACTAAGACTTTCTTGATAGAAGCTTTGTATGGCTATGGGCCCTTAACCAAAAGTGTGTAGAATTTAGTGTAGAACAAAAGTTGTTTAAGGCCCAACTCATGAAAATGGGTTTAGCAAGGTGTTTTAGGACCCACAAGGCAGATTTGAGGGAGTTTAGACTTAGAAAATTTTCTAAGTCCCTAACTGACAAAACAGTTTCATCTAACCAACTTTGGAGCTTTTTCGAGAGCAACCTAGGCCGAACCAAGGATCAATCTTGTAACCAAAGTTGTAGTTGGCACACAGCTCTACTCAATGGAACAAGTGGTTTAGCGTTTCACTGAGTGGATTAGGAATTAATCACGACCAAAATCCGGCCGTCAGTCGGCCATCGTCGCCTGAATCCGGCTGATTCAGTTTGAATCGGGCCGTGCCGTGCCGACCGCGCGCAGAACTTGGCCGCCGCGTGGCACGAGCAGGCCGGGGACGCAGCGTCCGCGCGCGGCGTGGCAAGCACGACCTCGCCCTCGCCCCTGCCGAAGCCGCACTCCCTCCATTCTGTCTCTCTCGCTCTCGCTTTCTCTCGCCAGAGCCCGAGCGGGAAAAGGGGAAAAACCGCGAGCGCCGCCGCCGTTCGCCGCCGTCTCACCGCCGCACCATCCCTCCAACCACCCACCAAGCTTCGCCATGAGCTCCCGCACCTCGTGCGACCCTTAGCGCTCCATAAGAAACCCTAGGCAAGCCCCGAGATGAGTCGCCACCATGGCCGCCATGACCGCCGAGCTCGGTTCGCCGTGGCCGGCTTCCTTCCCGTGGATGGCATGATGCCCTAGCCCCGTTCGTGAGTCGGTGAGGTCCGCGGAGGAAGAAGGGGTGTTGGTTTGGCCGATTAGGGTTTGGTAGTGCTAGTACGCCGCCGTCCGCTGCTCGCCATGGTCGCCGGAGTTGGCATGGCCGTGGTCGCGGGCACTCGGAGCAGGAACCCTGGCTTTCGAGCCTTGGGTTAGGGTTAGGAAGGTCGCCGGAGTAGGAATCGGGAGTCGGATGAGCTCGTTGAGGCCGGAGCTGACCGACGTAGCTAGGGTCGCACCGCCGTGTCCGCCATCGCCGACGGCGAGCTTGATCAGCGCATGCGCTGGGCCAAGTAGCGGTAGCGCCGGGTGCGGAAGGTCGAGGGGAGTCCACCGGTGGTGTCTGTTTCGCCGGAGGAGTCGCCGACGGCGAGCTTCGCCATGGTCAACGTCGGGCTCTGCTCTGTTTGTATGACGGGTGGGGTCGGTTTGACCCGAGGGCACTGTTAGTGAGTCTGTGTGCACTGGTTTGGGTGCGCGTAGCAGTTTAGGTTTGAATGTTTTTCAGGGTTTTTTAAATAGTTTCAGAAATTGTTGAATTGCTTGTTAATTCATATCTTGCAATGTATAATTGGTAAAAAGGTGAAACAAGTTTGTTAGGATTGTTGTGATGAGTTGTATGCATGAAAAATATAATATGTCCAGTTTGTGATAAATTTCTGTGTAGTTATATTTAATTTATGTTTAGGCTGAAATCTTGTTAAATGCATAGTAAATTGTATATAGCTCAGAAAAACGTGATTCTTGTTTTGTTGGTTTGTGTTGAGGAATAGTTTCTGGGAAAAATGTAAATGATTGTGTTACTCTGTGGAATAAATTGATAGTAGTAGTTAAAATGGTTAAATGTTGTTTCCTTATTTATTTTATAGTAATTAAAATATGAGGAGTATGGGCTTGGTAAATTTTGCTGACTGCTCTTGTGCTAAGAAGTTCAGAAGAAAATTATGAAATTTGTTGTTTGACACTTTGTGCTAGGGTGTGTAGTTCAAAGCACCTTTTCATGATAGAATTTGTCTTTTCGTAGAGGATGGAGTCCAGGTTGAAATGGGGTGAAATTTGGACAGAGGGCTAGATTGTGTCTTATTAATCTCTAGTAATTTTTGTAGATTTTTCTGAAGCTGTCTAGGATGGGTTGCTGTTATAGGCTTGTTTAATTAGGTTTATTTCTACAAGTAATTAGAGGGGAGTGAACTCAATAAATAGACATTGATGTGGTGACAATAGGGCTTAACAAGTTGTTTATGGCAGATTAAGTGGTTGGGTAGCAGTAGATGACATGTGCTTATCTCCAGAAATGTTTTGCTTCGTGTTGCATCACCATGCATCCCATGTGCATTCGTGTTATTATTATTCATGTTATGCATCATGCAGGATCGGTAGTGGAAGTTCAGGATCCGCCACCGGAGGAGCCGAGCCAGGAGGAGACACCAGAGGAGAGGGTTCCGGAAGGAGACGTTGAAGACCTGCCGGAGTGCCGCGATCACCGACCCTCCGACTTTGAGCGAGGCAAGCCCCGGAGCATCTTACTCCTACGGTTTGCAAATTACTGTTTACAAAGTTAACCTGATGTGCTTGTTGCATTAGGTTATAGGAGTTGTGTGACACCATTGCTGCATTGATTAATTATCCTTGTCCACCTGCAATTACTATCTTGATATCCTTGATAAGTCTAGGCTCGTTTATGCTTAGCTTGCTTAGACCGGTAAAAGTCGGGTGATTTCCTGTCTCCCGCATATAGGTGGATACTAAACATGTTTAGCCTGGTGCTATCATGAAGATAACCATGTGATAATTAATCTGAGCCCCGGCGGGATGTAGGAGCAGCACGACATGGGTTCTGTGTGCTAGTAGTCTCCCGTCTGTGTCGATTAGGAACCGATGAAGGCACACCTCGGTCATTTTGAACGCGACAATCACTTAACGGAGTAGGTCGGAGTATATCCCGTGAAGCCGAGTAGGGTTTTTCGAGCCGGTGATGGAGATGTTGACGCCTAACACCCAGGGCCTTATATGTACCGTGGGCAACTATTTTGATCGACCAGGCATGGTCCTAGGGCAGGCAGGGTCTGATCGACCTGGCATGACCATGGGCAGCAATAGCTTGAGCGACCTGGCATTGAGATAACCCCCGGTGTAGAAGGGCCCATGACCATCCCGCGTGTTGTGTTCTCGAACCTCCTGAATTGGTCGCCAACGGCCACCTGGCAGGGCGTGTCGGGCGAGTGTGCGACATCTTTATTCCCAGCTGGTAGAAATCAATTATAATCGCCATCGCTCCTGGACAGTGAGTAACTTGACTGAGCATGTGTTACCGTAGTAACTTATGGAATTAATGATGGTTATGATGTTGAATCCTAAAGGCTATTGATGAAATAGTCACTCTAGCTTGATTAAGTAGTCAAGTGTTTGCTCTAGATCAGGTGCAAATCTAGATAATCAGGTTAGTGACTTAAAAGTAACTGCTCTTACGTAACAATGAGTATTCCTTAATAAAATGCTTTTACGCAAAAAGGTAAGTATGGCCAATCCCCAGATACAGCCTTGCGTACTCCTTGAGGTCAATTATTTCTGGTTTATGACGGGTAAGTCTAGCTGAGTACCTTCTCGTACTCAGGGTTCTATCCCTTTGTTGTTGCAGATGGGCAATGCTTCTACTGCTATTGCGAGAACTGTCTGTATCCCATTACGGGTGATGAGTAGACCAAGGGCATGGTCACGTCTTATTCTCTCCTGATGCTTTGTGGACTGATCGGGCTATGGCACTATGTTGTGAACTGAAAACTTATGTTTCAAAACTATGTTGCTTCCACATCAGAATTTGGAACTATGGTTTGTAATAACTGTTGAACTCCAATGTATTTGAATTATGTGCGAACTGAATGTAACTTGTGGGCATGTACGCTAATCTATTACGATCTTGGTTAAAGTTGAATGACTCGAAATCCTTCGAGATTTCTAGACTACCGAGTTTATACGAGCTTAAGTACTTGAAATCTCTGTAAAAGCAGTGATTCAGTGCTTAATCTAGTATAAATTGGTCGGTTCTGTCACAGCTGGCATCGGAGCGTGGTTAGCGTTACTATTCACAAGTGTATTTGAAAAACCATATTTTCAAATAAGAATTTCTTATTTATCAAAAACTTATAGCTATAATAGGATCTGAAAAACTTTGTTGAGAAAGATTAAGGTGTGCCATTGATCAAGTCCTTATGCCTAGTAGGAACTCAGGTGGCTATTAAAGTACTAACTTGGAATTGTGTGGATGCTATTCCTCGGAATAGTAATGAATGGATCAAGCTTGCCTCTACGCCAAGGTAATTAGAGAGTTGTGAGTGCATGACCAAACAAACATTGGTCTAGGGGAGCGCTAGTTTGGTACTGGAGCCTGTACCCGTATGCACACGAGTACAAGCGAAGGTATTTAATTGCGGGAAGATTTAAGGAATGGGTAGTTTAAGGTAAGTGAGAGCATGATCGGACACCCGCCGGTCTAGGGGTGTGCTAGTTTGGTATTGGAACATATACATGTTACACACAGGTATATGTGAAGGTACTTAATTGTGGGAGCAATAATTTCTGATGGGTGCATATACTGCTTACGTGTATACCGGGTGTACACCTAAGTGAGTATTAAATTTATATTCAGCAATGCATGATATTCATATTGCGGGCAGGGCTGAAATGAATTTTTCTGTAGGTACACTAACTACGAACGTGTAGTACGCATAGTTAACGCTATGAGTGACGTGTATGCCACCGTCTAGCTGTTAGATTGTTAGACAGTGAGGACGTACGTCATGTGCATGCATCATGATCATATAATCTTGCATTAATCTTACTTCCTTCCTTATAATTATTTGTCCCATTTCCTTAATAAAAGTTGTTCGAAACTAATGTAAGACATGTGTGGATGAACTTCTTACAGATGGCACGCACCAAGCGCACTGCTCGCAAGTCAACGGGAGGCAAAAGGCCTAACTACATGCTGGGGCCGTGGACCGATGAGGGATCGGAGGACTTTTTAGAGGAGTTCGGCATGCCCACTATTCTTTGGAGAGTTCTGCACCTGGTGGGATATCAGGAGGGCCAGGAACCGCTGTACGACTGGCACCGTGTGCAGATTTCTGAGGATCGTCACGTGTACACAGTGGAGGTGGATGTACCTAGCCGCGATGAGCAGGATCACGTCTGGTGCCGCCGGGTTTTTGCTTTGCAAGGGAGGACCCCCTGGGATGCAGCTAACCAGGTTGCATACACTGTTCTTCAGGACATTATGGAGGACCATCCGGAGGTGGTTGCCCAGGCTACGGCCAGTATCTTTCCGACAATAGATCCATATTTTAGTGTGGCGTCAGCCAGGAGCCACTGTCTTGGAGGCTAGCTCGCTTGAGAGGGAGCATTGTGCTGGACCAGCTGGGAGTGCCATGGTTGCACTCATGGCTACTTACGGGTGTCTATCCCGCAGCTATGAGCAGTTGGACCATGTTCTTAGCGAGGAGATGGCTGCACAGCACTGGAGGCAGCAGGAGCATACTGCTGAGGTGGACCGTCTCACCGCAGAGTTGGCACGGATGACAGTAGAGAGGGACCAGGCACGTCAGAGGGAGCAAGAGACTGCTCATCAACTCGCCATTCAGCAGGAGTCAGCTACTTTCTTGGCCTTGGTTATGAGGGAGACCGAGGAGTCGCTTCGAGGTGTTTGCATCGAGGGAATGCGCGCCACCGAGGAGAACAGGGTGCTGAGGTTACGAGTGGGAGATCTAGAGCTATAGCTTCATTACTTGCAGGACTACAACGATCGTTTGCATGAGGAGATCCATCGCAGGGAGAATGAGAGGAACCCCATCTTTCCTCAGGAGGATCCGGAACCGCGTAGTTCTTCTAGTGGTTCTTCAGATGTGTCTAGTGATGACGATAGTGGTGATGGTGCCCTGAGAGAATAGGCTAGTTAGCGCTAATCGACTAGTGATCTTTTGTGTTGTAGTGGCCCGATCTTTTGTTGTCATGGGCTGGATGTAAGCGTGGGTAATAGACTTATGCGATGTGGTGTGAGACCTTAAAAAGTCCCATATGTATGGGCAAGACTGTGGATTTTATGTTGACTACTGCATGTTATGGACTAAGCGATCTTATTATGTGTTGATGCGATGTGGATTGAAATTTATTATATCTTTGTAATTGTTTGGTGAATTCATTTTCCGAATAATCTCAGTGGGTATGATCTAATGTTCTCTACAATATTGCAACTTCACCTAATGATCACTTACTTTCGTATATGCAGATGACGACCACCCGTAGTGGAGCTGGCGGTAGTGGTGGAAATGAGGACCCTAGAGGAAGCCGCGATCCACCACCTCCTCCACCACCGACGGCTGAGCAGCTTTTTGCTCAATTTCTTGGAAGTCAGCGCAACATCGAAGCTTTGCTGAGGGAGAATTTGGCGCACGACCATCCACGAACTAAGCCAAACCAGTATAGTTCTTTCAAGGATTTCTTGGATACCAAACCACCTATCTTCAAGGAGGCTACGGAACCGTTGGAGGCTGAAGAATGGCTACATACTTTGGAGCAGAAGTTTCATTTGCTCAGGCTCACAGAGTAGCTGAAAGCAGAATATATGCCGCGCATCAGTTGCAGGGACCAGCCGGGATTTGGTGGGGTCATCATCGTACCACCTATCCTGCCAATGTTCCTATCACTTGGAGGGTATTCACTGATGCTGTCCGAGGTCAATACATTCCACCGGGCTTGACCCAGATGAAGGTGGCAGAGTTCCTGAATTTGACACAAGGAACTCGGTCTGTCACAGAATACCATCACCTGTTCAATTCACTGTCTCGCTATGTCCCAGATTTCGTGGACACAGATGCTAAGAAAATTGCTAGTTTCAAGAGAGGTTTGAACACTAAAATGGGAATGTCCGTGGGTACATCTTCTCGTACCACTTTCAATGACTTCATAAGTGACTGTCTGATTCAAGAAAATCATAACAACAAGCATGCTGCAAGTAAGGCTCGGAAGAGGACCTTTGATTCAGGACCGTCACAGCCCAGAGGACCACCAGCACAGCGAAATCAGTATCGACCACCAGCGCCGGGGGCACGTTTCAGGCCGCCGCAGAAGAAGAATCAGTCACAAGCTCAGCGCAATCAGAAGCCGTTTAAGATAGCCGCTGCTCAAGCTCGTGGAGGTCAAGGCAGTTCCTCAGGAAGTAAACCTATAGTTCGGGGACCATGCTTCAACTGCAATCAAGAGGGGCACTTCGCAAGATATTGCCCCCACCCAAAGAAGCAACAGGCCAATTACCCCGCACGTCTGCACAACATGACCGCAGAAGAAGCTCGTGCCGGAGAGCCTGTAACTGCTGGTATGTGTCTTGTCAACCATCATCCCGCAGTTGTTTTGTTTGATACTGGATCATCACATTCGTTCATGAGTAAAGCATTTGCACTAAAGCACAATCAGGAGGTGTCTGAAATGGATTATGGGTTTCGTGTAAGCTCCGTGGGAAGTAGTGTGTTGTCTAGGTAGATGGTTTGTAATGCGACCATCGACATCGGAGGGCACAAGTTTGGAGCCAATCTAGTAGTTTTGCCAGGACTCAGTATGGATGTAGTCCTAGGTATGAGTTGGATGAGTACGTGGAAAGCGGTGTTAGACACTGTAGATAGAACTCTTACCTTATCTGATGCAAGGACAAACACCATGTTACGTATCTCTCTTCCTCGAGGTGCTGATTTTGTTGATCTATCTTGCACCTTATCTATAGAAGACCTGTCAAAAATTCCAGTTTTCAGGATTTCCCAGATGTCTTCCCAGATGAGTTGCCAGGATTACCGCCCAAGCGGGCAGTGGAGTTGCTATTGAGTTGTTACCTGGAACTGCACCAATCTCGAGAAGAACCTTATTATCGTATGCCGCCCAACGAGTTAGCTGAACTCAAGACTCAGATTAAGGAACTTATGGACAAGGGTTTCATTCAACCTAGTGTGTCAGAATGGGGATGTCCAGCCTTGTTTGTTAAGAAGAAGGACAAGTCTTTACGGATGTGTGTGGATTATCGACCACTTAATGCCATGACTGTTAAGAACAAGTATCCGTTGCCACAGATAGATATTTGTTTGATCAGTTGTCCAGAGCCAAGTAATTTTCTAAGATCGATTTGAGATCAGGTTATCACCAGATCAGGATTAGGCCGCAAGATATTCCAAAGACTGCTTTTTCGACCAGATATGGGCTATATGAGTATTTGGTCATGTCTTTTGGTTTAACAAATGCTCCAGCGTACTTTATGAGTTTGATGAACTCGGTATTCATGCCAGAACTAGATAAGTTTGTAGTGGTGTTCATTGATGACATTTTGGTTTATTCTGAGAACCCAGATGATCACGCAGAACATTTGAGGATTCTTTTGACGAGGCTGCGAGAGCATAAACTTTATGCCAAGTTTAGCAAATGTGAATTTTGGTTAAGAAAAGTGCATTTTCTTGGTCATATCCTATCAGAAGAAGGAATTTCTGTAGACCCAGTAAAGTTCAAGAAGTAATGGATTGGAAAGCGTCAACCTCAGTTGGTGAGATTCGGAGTTTTCTCGGATTAGCCGAATATTATCGCCGATTCATCCCTGACTTCTCTAAGATTGCGAAGCCAATGACCAGCTTGTTGCAGAAGGACCAAAAGTTGAATGGACAGAGAGAGTGTGAAGCAGCTTTTCGTACCTTGCGAAAACTATTGACCACTGCTCCCGTCTTAGCTCAACCGGATATTGAGAAGCCATTTGATGTTTTTGTGACGCATCGAAAGTTGGCTTAGGCTGTGTTCTTATGCAAGAAGGCAGAGTGATTGCTTATGCTTCACGCCAGTTAAGAAAACATGAGATAAATTATCCTACACATGATTTGGAGTTAGCTGTTGTGGTGCACGCTCTGAAAATTGGAGGCACTATTTGCTTGGAAATGTCTGCAACATGTACACTGATCATAAGAGTCTCAAGTATATCTTCACCCAACTGGAGTTGAACATGAGGCAGAGAAGATGGCTTGAATTAATCAAGGATTACAATTTGCAGATACATTATCACCCAGGAAAGGCAAATGTGGTTGCCGATGCTCTGAGTCGGAAATCACATTGCAACAACTTGAGGTTACGACTCGAGGGAGTTTAATCTCGTACACCCTGTGATTCTACACCATATTGAACTGCAGAGCACTCTAGTCAATCAAATACTTGAAGGGCAGAAAACAGATAAAGGAATTTATCATATTAAGAAAGACTGGAAACTGCCACTGAGCCAGTAAAGCATTTTCGGGTTGATGACAAAGGAGTGTTATGGTTTGACAATCGCTTAGTGGTACCAAAAAACCGAGAACTCAAAAACCGGATTATGGATGAGGCTCATCTCTCCAAGTTGTCTATTCATCCTGGAAGCACCAAGATGTATCAGGATTTACGTCCAAGATTTTGGTGGACTAAAATGAAGAAGGAAATTGCCGCATATGTAGCCAGATGCGACATATGTTGTCGAGTGAAAGCTATTCACCTGAAACCAGCCGGAACACTTCAATCGTTACCAATACCCGAATGGAAGTGGGAAGAAGTGAGTATGGATTTTATCACCGGTTTGCCAACCACCCAGAAGGGAAATGATTTGATTTGGGTGATAGTTGACAGTCTCAACAAGACTGCTCATTTCATACTAGTTTAAAACCTGTTATCGAGCACCGGACTATGCAGAGATCTATATCAACTAGATTGTCCGATTACATGGTATACCCAAGGTCATAGTATCAGATCGTGGAACACAGTTTACTGCACCATTCTGGGAGAAACTACAAAAGGAATTAGGCACTAAGTTAATCCGTAGTTCAGCTTATCATCCTCAAACATCCGGGCAAACTGAAAGAGTAAATCAGGTATTAGAGGATATGTTAGAGCATGTGTAATTTCAGCAAAGGGATCTTGGGAGAAGTGGTTTCCATTAGCAGAATTTGCTTACAACAATAGTTACCAAGAAAGCATTCAGATGGCACCTTTCGAAGCTCTGTATGGCAGAAGAGATGTAGAACACCAGTGAATTGGGTTGAACCAGGTGAGCGTCGTTACTATGGAATTGACTTTGTTAATGAGGTAGAAGAACAAGTTAGAATAATCCAACAACACATAGCAGCTGCACAGTCTCGACAGAAGAGTTATGTTGATAAGAGAAGAAAACCGCTTGAATTCAACATGGTGAGTGTGTATATTTAAAGGTATCACCCATGAAAGGTGTTAGACGATTTGTCGTGAAAAGGAAGCTAGCGCCAAGATTTGTGGGACCATACAGGATAATGGAAAGGAGAGGAGAAGTAGCTTATCAACTACAGTACCAGAACATCTGAAAGCTATATTCCCTATATTCCATGTGTCACAACTGAAGAAATGTCTTCGAGTCCCAGAAGAGGAGGTACAACCAGCCAACATCAAGTTACAATCCTACCTCACTTACTCAGTAGAGCCGCACCGACTTGATGAAAAAGAAAGGATAACTCGCGGAAGAATAGTGAAGCAGTATAAGGTATCTTGGAGTGAACAAGATGATCGAGATGCCACTTGGGAAACAGAAGACTATCTGAAGGAGGTGTATCCCCACTTTTATATATAAGAAATGGTTAGTAACTTAAATCTTGGGACGAGATTCTTTTAAGGAGGGGAGGGCTGTAACACCCTAGGTGTTAAGCAACCCTAAATGCATAACTTGCCATCTCATGAGCATAAAGCATCATCATCCCATGTTGCATTCTTTCTTGTTAAGTGTCATTTCATGTGTGCACTTGTAATGTTATGATTGATAGAGATGCATGATTGCCCTATTTGTGGAGTGTTTAAGTATTCTAAGTAGTTGAGCCTTGATGAGGAGTCCAAATGAAGCTAGGTTTATGTTGGTCATTTTGGCTAACCATGTCTCTAACTCTAGTTGCCTTAATAGAGCTCTAGGAGTCCCTTTGTTTGACTAACTAAGACTTTCTTGATAGAGGCTTTGTATGGCTATGGGCCCTTAACCAAAAGTGTGTAGAATTTAGTGTAGAACAAAAGTTGTTTAAGGCCCAACTCATGAAAATGGGTTTTAGCAAGGTGTTTTAGGACCCACAAGGCAGATTTGAGGGAGTTTAGACTTAGAAAATTTTCTAAGTCCCTAACTGACAAAACAGTTTCATCTAACCAACTTTGGAGCTTTTTCGAGAGCAACCGGCCGAACCAAGGATTAATCTTGTAACCAAAGTTCTAGTTGGCACATAGCTCTACTCAATGGAACAAGTGGTTTAGCGTTCACTGAGTGGATTAGGATTAATCACGACCAAAATCCGGCCGTCAGTCGACCATCGTCACCTGAATCTGGCCGATTCAGTTTGAATGGCCGTGCCGTGCCGACCGCGCGCAGAACTCGGCCGCCGCGTGGCGCGAGCAGGCCGGGGGACGCAGCGTCCGCGCGCGGCGTGGCAAGCACGACCTCGCCCTCGCCCCTGCCGAAGCCGCACTCCCTCCATTCTGTCTCTCTCTCGCTCTCGCTTTCTCTCGCCGGAGCCCGAGCGGGAAAAGGGGAAAAAAGCGAGCGCCGCCGCCGTTCGCCGCTGTCTCGTCGCCGCACCGTGCCTCCAACCACCCACCAAGCTTCGCCGTGAGCTCCCGCACCTCGTGCCACCCTTAGCCCTCCATAAGAAACCCTAGGCAAGCCCCGGGATGAGTCGCCGCCATGGCCGCCATGACCGCCGTGCTCGGTTCACCGTGGCCGGCCTCCTTCCCGTGGATGGCATGATGCCCTAGCCCCCGTTCGTGAGTTGGTGAGGTCCGCGGAGGAAGAAGGGGGAGTTGGTTTGGCCGATTAGGGTTTAGTGTGCTAGTACGCCGCCGTCCCACGCTCGCCATGGTCGCCGGAGTTGGCATAGCCGTGGTTGCGGGCACTCGGAGCAGGAACCCTAGCTTTCGAGCCTTGGGTTAGGGTTAGGAAGGTCGCCGGGAGTAGGAATCGGGAGTCAGATGAGCTCGTTGAGGCCGGAGCTGAGCTGGCCGGCGTAGCTTGGGCCGCGCCGCCGTGTCCGCCATCGTCGATGGCGAGCTTGATCGCGCATGCGCTGGGCCAAGTAGCGGTAGTGCCGGTTGCGGAAGGTTGAGGGGAGTCCGCGGTCGGTGGTGTCCGTTTCGCCGGAGGAG
Source organism: Coix lacryma-jobi var. lacryma-jobi (assembly GCA_009763385.1). Classification (NCBI taxonomy): domain Eukaryota; kingdom Viridiplantae; phylum Streptophyta; class Magnoliopsida; order Poales; family Poaceae; genus Coix; species Coix lacryma-jobi. Next base: position 113,334 of record VDCT01000747.1, on the reverse strand, counting down.
GAGTCACCGACGGCGAGCTTCGCCATGGTCAACGTCGGGCTCTGCTCTGTGTGTATGACGGGTGGGGTCGGTTTGACCTGAGGGCCCGCGCGTCAGTGACTTGGGTCCCGCTGTCAGTGAGTCTGTGTGCACTGGTTTGGGTGCGCGTAGCAGTTTAGGTTTGAATGGTTTCAGGGTTTTGTTTAAATAGTTTCAGAAATTGTTGAATTGCTTGTTAATTCATATCTTGCAATGTATAAGTGCTAAAAAGGTGTGAAACAAGTTTTGGTAGGATTGTTGTGATGAGTTCTATGCATGAAAAATATAATATGTCCAGTTTGTGATAAATTTCTGTGTAGTTATATTTAATTTATGTTTAGGCTGAAATCTTGTTTAAATGCATAGTAAATTGTATATAGCTCAGAAAAATGTGATTCTTGTTTTGTTGGGTTGTGTTGAGGAATAATTAATGGGAAAAATGTAAATTGAGATTACTCTGTGGAATAAATTGACAGTAGTAATTAAAATGGTTAAATGTTGTTTCCTTGTTTATTTTATAGTAATTAAAATATGAGAAGTATGGGCTTGGTAAATTTTGCTGACTGCTCTTGTGCTAAGAAGTTCAGAAGAAAATTATGAAATTTGTTGTTTGACACTTTGTGCTAGGGTGTGTAGTTCAAAGCACCTTTTCATGATAGAATTTGTCTTTTTCATAGAGGATGGAGTCCAGATCCAAATGGGATGAAATTTGGATAGAGGGTTAGATTGTGTGTTGTTAATCTCCACTAATTTTTGTAGATTTTTCTAAAGCTGTCTAGGATGGGGTGTTGCTGTTATAGGCTTGTTTAATTAGGTTTATTTCTACAAGTAATTAGAGGGGAGTGAACTCAATAAGTAGACTTTGATGTGGTGACAATAGGGCTTAACAAGTTGTTTATGGCAGATTAAGTGGTTGAGTAGTAGCAGTAGATGACATGTGCTTATCTCCAGAAATGTTTTGCTTCGTGTTGCATCACCATGCATCCCATGTGCATTCGTGTTATTTATTTTCATGTTATGCATCATGCAGGATCGGTAGTGGAAGTTCAGGATCCGCCACCGGAGGAGCCGAGACAGGAGGAGACACCAGAGGAGAGGGTTCCGGAAGGAGATGTTGAAGACCTGCCGGAGTGCCGCGATCACCGACCCTCCGACTTTGAGCGAGGCAAGCCCCGGAGCATCTTACTCCTACGGTTTGCAAATTACTGTTTACAAAGTTAACCTGATATGCTTGTTGCATTAGGTTATAGGAGTTGTGTGACACCGTTGCTGCATTGATTAATTATCCTTGTCCACCTGCAATTACTATCTTGATATCCCTGATAAGTCTAGGCTCGTTTATGCTTAGCTTGCTTAGACCGGTAAAAGTCAGGTGATTTCCTGTCTCTCGCATATAGGTGGATACTAAACATGTTTAGCCTGGTGCTATCATGGAGATAACCATGTGATAATTAATCTGAGACCGGGCGGGATGTAGGAGCAGCAGGACATGGGCTCTGTGTGCTAGTAGTCTCCCGTCTGTGTCGATTAGGAACTGACGAAGGCACATCTCGGTCATTTTGAACGCGACAATCACTTAACGGAGTAGGTCGGAGTACCTCCCGTGAAGCCGAGTAGGGTTTTTCGAGCCGGTGATGGAGATGATGACGCCTAACACCCAGGGCCTTATATGTACCGTGGGCAACTATTCTATTCGACCTGGCATGGTCCTAGGGTAGGCAGGGCCTGATCGACCTGGCATGACCGTGGGCAGCAATAGCTTGAGCGACCTGGCATTGAGATAACCCCGGTGTAGAAGAGCCCATGACCGTCCCCGCGTTGTTGTTCTCGAACCTCCTGAATTGGTCGCCAACGGCCACCTGGCAGGGTGTGTCGGGCGAGTGTGCGACATCTTTATTCCCAGCTGTGGTAGAAATCGATTATAATCGCCATCGCTCCTGGACAGTGAGTAACTTGACTGAGCATGTGTTACCGTAGTAACTTATGGAATTAATGATGGTTATGATGTTGAATCCGAAAGGCTATTGATGAAATAGTCACTTGCTTGATTAAGTAGTCAAGTGTTTGCTCTAGATCAGGTGCAAATCTAGATAATCAGGTTAGTGACTTAAAAGTAACTGCTCTTACGTAACAATGAGTATTCCTTAATAAAATGCTTTGACGCAAAAAAGGTAAGTATGGCCAATCCCCAGATACAGCCTTGCATACTCCTTGAGGTCAATTTTTCTGGTTTATGACAGGTAAGTCTAGCTGAGTACCTTCTCGTACTCAGGGTTCTATCCCTTTGTTGTTGCAGATGGGCAATGCTTCTACGGCTATTGCGAGAACTGCCTGTATCCCGTTATGGGTGATGAGTAGACCAAGGGCATGGTCACGTCTTATTCTCTCCTGATGCTTTTGTGGACTGATCAGGCTATGACACTATGTTGTGAACTGAAAACTTATGTTTCAAAACTATGTTGCTTCCGCTTCAGAATTTCGAACTATGGTTTGTAATAACTGTTGAACTCCGATGTATTTGAATTATGTGCGAACTGAATGTAACTTGTGGGCATGTACGGTAATCTATTATGATCTTGGTTAAAGTTGAATGACTTGAAATCCTTTGAGATTTCCGGACTACCGGGTTTATATGAGCTTAAGTACTTGAAATCTCGGTGAAAGCAGTGATTCGGTGCTTAATCTGGTATAAATTGGTCGGTTCTGTCACATACCCCAGCCAAAAAGAAGAATATGATCCATCACTCATTCTTGGAAGATCGTTCTTGAGCACCGTCAATGTTGTCATCTATGTCAGACCTGGAGACGTCCACTTTTGGATCTTTGACCAAAAGGGATTGCTGCTTTTTCAACAACTACACCACTTATGAGCAGCCGAAGAAAACCAAGAGAAGACGTTGACTCAACCGACAAATGAATGTAGTACCAACTACCAGGAATTGAGGAAGACATCATAAAGGATGAAGCCACTGCACCACAAGAATTCAAAGATGGAGAGATAGTACCTAAGCCTAAAAATCAATAGAATAGTTGAAAAGATCTCCATCGTCTAGACCTGTTGAGAACAAGACTCAGTTGGCCCACTATGAGGATAGACAAGAGAAGACAAGCCATTCATGCACTCAACCAGCTAGACAAGAGAAGCTTCCACAAGGTGGTTCGACGCAATCACTCTTCAATGGTAAGGTAACATTTCAAGGTAAGTGTCTATCACTTTAAAAGCTTCTCTTTAATTCTGGTATGCGCATAAATAAAGAACCAAACATGTTTAAGTTGCACCTCACATGATCCAACCTAATCAACTCAACATGTTCAGTTCTTTACTTTTTGTTCCTAGCTTACTCTCTTGAATCTCACTATCTTAATGAGCTAAAATATTATGCATCCAACCTTTGGAAGATGATATATCACAATCATCAAACATTATGCATAGATTATCCTTCCTTTGGTTAAGTAATCTGATATGTTTAAAAACTTTAAGATGCTACTTTCATGCTCATGTTTTGATCCTATCACTCATGTAAGATTAAATAGAATAAATAAACAACAAGTTCATCTTGTTCAATGTGCCTAAGGTTAGAGAAGAATGAACAAAACTTTTAGTTTTGTGGTGTTTTTCCACCAACAAAGCCCATGCACTTGATCTCTACCATGTCTTATGAGCAAGACACACTCTTGAGCAGAACATGGAGGAGTTTGTCAACTCCCAAATTCTACAGAGTGAAGGTCCTAGATCTACAAGAATATGCACATGAGCAAGATGCTACCAGCTTCCACAATTAATGTTTCACTTCAAATTGCTGGGCGAACGAAGAACATGAGTGACACCATATCAAGAGGTGTAGTTATCAAGGTTTATATATCGGAATCAAATGATGCACCTCAGGAATGAACATGGTGAGAAGTCCTGTTCAGAGGACTTAAAACATTGAACCCTCGCCGAAACGTAAATCGGTAGTTATCTATATTTATTTTCTGCATTAGTTTCCATTTTGCATATTTACTTTCCATCATCATCTCTCCGTAGCATACTTACTTTTCTGCATTAGCATTGCATAAAAAAGAGAGAAAATATTTTACTTTTTGCACTGCATCATAAAACTTTAAGCCTCATGTGAATATTTTGTGGTGTGTAAAAACCCACATGAAATATTCACCGTGGTGGCATAAAACAAAAATAAATATGCATGCACTCATCCTGTTGTATTTTCTCTTGCATTATAAAAAAATTTTAAAATACAAAAAATATGAGAAAGAGATCTTACTGAAACTCTAGACAATAAGGCTTAAGTGGCCAACCACTAACGCTTAATCTATTCCACAAGTTTTGTTGTCTATTTGAGTTTCACAGGATTGAATGACCAAGAAAAGCTGACGAGCAAGTAGATGTTCCATCTACTGTTGGAGCACTATTTCAACTACCATCAACATCAATCAATGCTCCGAAGGAGGAAGAACATTTTCACTGCAGTCTACTACATTGCAAGATCGAACGACTACGTCAACATTCAGCTTGGGGAGAGCACCCCCGTGTATCCAGGTAAGTATTTTTATCCTCTTAAGTTTTTTTTCTATAAATAAATTCAAATACAAAAAAAAATATGAGCACATGAAGGCTCACCCTTAAAAGAAAAAGAACAAAATATTTGAGCACATGAAGGCTCGATGTGATCGAAAGGATTAGCTTGGGGGAGACGCACCCCCGTTATCTTCGTGATTCAGGTATGTCTTACTACTATCTTAATATTTTTAAGTAATAGGTTATAGTGTGTGTTAGATTAAATAAATAAAACATGTATAATCTGAAGAACTCTCTCTAATTTCTTAAAATGGAAATGATGAATGGTTGCTCTATTGTATGTCTTTCTAGTACCTAGCCTTCAAGCATGAGTTCTCCTAAGTTTTTTTTTAAAAAATTAATAATGCCTTAAAATGAAATTAAATATATGGGTAGCAAATGCTTGATCCAGAGTCTAGGTAATTGATAGATATGACATGTGATGATTTGAGTTACTATTATCTTGTTCTAAAACAACACTAGAGTTCCGGAGAGTTTTCAATATTAATATGACAATAATTGCATTAAGTTAAATTAAGCTTTGTTGACCCTATGAGAGTTATCATACTATTGAATTGAGATCACTTACACATTTCATCCATCCTCCGCATAAATTCTCATGATTATCTATTGCTATCCTCTCAAAAGTTTGTTGGAAGCATGTGGCTATTGAAAAAAAAAGAGAGAAAAAAAAGAAAGATCCGAGGGAAATAAAAAGGGACAAGTGTCCGAAACCTCAAAAAGATAGATCCCGAGGAAATAAAAAGGGACAAGTGTCCGGAACCTCGAAAAAAAAGAAAGAGAAAAAAAAGAAGAGAAAAAACGAATATTAGAAAAAATGGGCACGTGCCCGACAGTAGAATTAGCCTGATAGCCATGTGTCTCTGATAGACAAAAGAGAGTTATATATTCAAAAGAGCATCCGCCTCCATTTTCCATACACATGCACTTCTCGATTCAATAAGTGGTTGACTTTCTCTATGGATCCATTGTTTAATTTGGCAACATATGTTCTTAAGCTTTTGAAAATTCATAAAAACTCCGGGATAATGGTGAAAGTGAAAGAGCAAGAGACATAGTGCTTCATTTGATCGTTCTATCTTCCTATTACTCAAGATTCAAGGTAAAGTACTAAGCCCATGATGAATAATCTGATATATTTTTTTGATCTAAATGAGAACTTTTGTTTGAATGCATGAGTACTTGTTAGAAGTGCAGATATTGCAGCAACTCCTGATCCATTGTTGAGTTTGATTTGCTAAGGGACTTGCAAAGGTTAAGCTTGGGGGAACTTGTTGACACTCACTAATGTTCATAATTAACCATCAACTATTGCATGAAATGACACTAAATGAATCATAAAGCATAGTTGTAGGGTTTGAAACTAACAAGTTCCACGAGTTTTGGTGCTCTCACTTGTTTTGCAGGATTATCCATATTTCACCATATAAAAGTATATCAAGTGATGAAACAGAGCACACCATTGCGAAGAGCTCGTCGAGACGATCGAAACAGACATATGGTTTGCTACATTTGGAGTCCCGATGGGAGAGTCCTCGATGGATACGACTTGGAAGATTCTAGAACATTCCAGAACATTCTAGAAGACACGAGAAAGCGACCCACGGAAGGTGGGGCCCACCTGTCATAGAGACAGACCGGTCGGTCCCCCTCCTGGGCCGGTCGGTCTGGTGTTGGGCCCAAACTTGTCCCCTTCGCATGACGCACTCCCACCGACCTCTCCAACATGTTTTGGCCCATTTAGGCCAAGTGCATATGACGAAGGATTTAGTACCACATCGCTTGCCCAAGGTGGAGGGGAGGCCAGGAGCCCCTATATAATAAACCAGGACCCCCCTGAGGCATCATCGTCATCTGGGAGTCTTTGTAGAGGCGTCCCTCGAAGGACAACTCTCCTCCCTAGAGAATTAGGTTTAGATTTTCCAATGTAATAGCTTAGCTCTAGTCGGGAGTTAGGGAGAGCGGAGCTACACTCCGGTTTCGGAGGAGTCTTCAGAGTTTTGGTATGTTTTGTATCTTTTCTTTGTAAGACTTATGCTTTAATATATTTATCTTCTCTATTTACTTATGTTTTATTATATGACTAGTATAGCTGTTATATCTTGGCATGGGATCTTTGCTCGTATTGAGTGCTCTAGTTATTCATGGTAATTAGAGTAGTAATCATTAGTGTAGACGCGGTGTCTAGGCTAGTGTTCACCTGAGTTTGCTCCCAATCCCACGGAATAGTTGTGGTAGCCCCAGGGGTGACAGCTCTGTTAGGCCTTCGTAGTCCACCACATTTGAATTGATGTTTCATAGAGCTTTTGGCAGCCTTCTCCCAACTACCTTTTTCCCAGTCTTCTTCGAGAGTTGGAAAGGACCTCCTGCTCCAAAGTGCCAATGTTTATGACTGCTATATCTTTTCATCTTTGTTACCTTAGAACCCAAGTAATAGAGAAGAACATAGGAACCTTGATCTCTCCCGTTGTCCTCCCGCTATAGTTATCTATACATTTATCATGAATTCTCTTTGATGTACTTTCATTCATTATCACATCATATATCATTCACTACTGCTCTAGTCTAATTAGTACTCTTAGTTAGTAGGTGCATGATAGTGAGTTATCAGATTCTTGACCTAGCTTCCCTGTGGTAAATATAAATAACGATCCTGGAATACTCCCGGTAAAATGCTACAATGGTGTTCTGTGCGCTTGCGGAATCTTTCATATTCTTATTTGCACTAACAAACGTCAACAGTCACCATCAAAATAGCACTAAACATGTATAGACAGGAATCCAAACAAGTGCTAAACATGTATACAAGGTGAACTACCCTAGCAAAGTTCAATCATCATGCTTAAGAATGAAACATACACTTGTGATTTCAGTTTTAGATCGGAGTTGCAGCGGTGTGAAATTACACAAGTTCAAATATTAGCATGTGATTGCGAGAGGTTGAAAGCTTGTCATTGCCTAACTTTTCAACTGAGCGAAGCCTATGCCTAAGCAATCAGAAGCTTAAAGCTACGGTTTCGGTCATACACTACACGACTCAAGTTTAACTCAAAGTGCAATGAGAAACAGTCTCGATACCGTGATGTGTGACAAGCAATCCCATCTCGATCTTTTCAATTCACTAAAACTTGGTTCAAAATTTTAAACAGGATATGAACAGACCAAGCAAGTGAATGACTCAGAACTAGAGACATAGCAACCTAGCATATATGAAAAGCACGAGTGGACTCAACACATCCTACACATGCTAGATGCATATCTCAATGGTGAACATTTTCAGATTTTATGTACATTAAGCAAATTCACCATTTCAAAATAGCTCAGCTCACAACATGTACTAGTGATCAGAAAGAGCATAAGCCACAAGCATCAACATAAGCATTGGAGCATACTACAAAGAGCATAGTTACATTCTAATGATTATAAACATGAAGCTCAGAATGTAAATGCGTATGCTGAAATGCAAAAGAAAAGAAAGACAAACGAAAAGAGTCAGTCTATATACAAGAACCAAAATGTTTCCCCCATCTAAAAGGGGAAAAACACACACCAAGCTCACCCCTCAACCGATTAAAGATTGATTCGTCTAAAGGCTTGGTGAAAATATCAGCCAACTGATGATGAGTATCGACATGGCGAGGTCAATATCACCCTTCTCCTGGTGGTCACGCAAAAAATGAAAGTCGCACATCAATGTGTTTGGTCTTCGAGTGAAGCACGGGGTCTTAGCAATGCTAATAGCACTCGTGCTGTCACAAAGCAAAGGAACATGAGAAAAGCTCAGACCAAAATCACGCAAAGTGCCATCATCCAAAGCAACTGGGAACAGCAGCTAGCCGCAGCAACATATTCAGCCTCTGTGGTAGACTGAGCGACACTAGAATGCTTGCGAGAAGACCACGATACAAGAGAAGAACCAATAAATTGGCAAGTCCAGAAGTGGACTTGCGCTCAATACGGCAACCAGCAAAATCGGCATCCGAATAACCGCAAAGGGAGAGGGTGGAGGAAGCAGAATACCAAATCCCAAACTCAGGTGTGAAACGAAGGTACCTGAAAATCCGCTTCACCGCCTGACAGTGAGAAGTGCGCGACGACGCCTGAAAGCGCGCGCACAGACACACGCGAACTGGATGTTTCGGGCGTGTCACCGTCAGGTAGAGCAGCGACCCGATCATGCTTCGGTACTCCTTCTGGTCCACTGCTTCTCCATCCTTGTCCGCATCCACGGCAGTCGTCGTCGACATGGGTGTTGGAAGAGGCTTAGCCTCACCCATATCGAACCGCTTTAGCAAGTCCTTGGTGTACTTGCCCTGGTGCACGAACGTCCCCTCTCGAGATTGCTTAATTTGCAACCGAGAAAGAACGTCAGCTCGCCCATCATGCTCATCTCGAACTCCCTGCTCATAGTATCTGCAAACTTGGCAACCGAAGCGTGAGAAGAACCCCAAAAAATGATATCATCCACGTAAATCTGGACCAAGAGAGTGTCTTTGCCTTGCTTGAGGAGAAAGAGCGTTTTATCTACACATCCCATTTAAAACCCTTAGCAAGCAAAAAGGTTTTCAACCTATCATACCAGGCTCTAGGGGCTTGTTTCAAACCATTTAAAGCTTTGTGAAGTTTAAAAACATGGTTCTGAAAACTTGGGATTTTCAAAATCGGGGGGTCGCTCAACATATACTTCCTCTTCTATGTAGCCGTTTAAGAAGGCACTCTTGACATCCATTGAAAAATTTGAAAAAGTTGAACCTTTGGATGCAACAAAAGCCAGAGTATCCTAATAGCCTCCAAACGAGCTACAGGAGCAAAAGTCTCCTCATAGTCTATCCCCTCCTTCTGACTATAACCCTTTCGCTACAAGCCTGGCCTTGTTTCTAACAACGTGGCCATCCTCTCCATGCTTGTTTTTGAAAACCCATCTTGTCCCAATAGGCTTACAGTCTGGAGGAGGTGGAACTAGAACCCAAACCCGATTTTGCTCAAAATTTTCTAACTCCTCATGCGTGGCATTGACCAATCCGGATCCGTCAAAGTGTGTCCAACATCCACTAGTAGAATACTGCTCATAGCTGGTGCCCCCTATTCATAGCACAGGCGGTTGAAGTTATCACGCGCCTGTGATATAAAAGGGGATAGTGAAACAGTTGACAACCGCCAGTGGAAATACATTGGCACAGGCGGTTGGACTAAGCCAACCGCCAGTGTAAATGGACCATTTATACAGGCGGTTGGCTAAGCCAACCGCTAGTGGAAATGGTTTTGCGGATACATGGGTGTATGCCGGGTCTCGGTGTGATGAGTGATTGTCAACAGGTTTGATCATAGGTTCTTTGGCTTGTGTTGTGCAGGTGTCGAGCCCGGAGACAGTGATCGAAGGCGAGGTGAAGGTCAAGTAGAGACGTGCCGTGCCGACGGACCGGGAGCGGTGATGGGCGGACGTGAGGCTTGGACTGAGGGACCGGAGGGCCTGAGGATCAGCTGTGGTGGCTGACAGCCTGGGACAGCGATGAGCGAAGACTTGCGGGGCACGTTGTTGCTCGGGTCGAGGACCTAGGGACACGTGTCGGTGGACGGGATGCACGGGCGGTGCATCCCCTCTACAGCGCTGGTTTGGTGGTCAGCTAGAGAAAAACCACCGAGTGGACGGTTTCCGAGTTTGGACCTCAAAACTCGGGTGCTCGGTTTCCAGGTTGAGCCACAAAACCTGGGCGTATGGCGGGTTTCCGAGTTTGGGCCACAAAACTCGGGCTGAGGACGGTTTCCAGGTTTGGGCCTCAAAACCTGGGCGCTGCGGGTTTCTGAGTTTGGGCCACAAAACTCAGGCGATGGACTTGGAGGCTGGTTTCCCGGTTTGGGCCACAAAACCGGGGGTGCAGAGCGAGGGCGGCACGTGGCGGCAATCGGGAGGTCGCGTGAGGCGATGCGATACGAGTTGTGCGGGCGTGACCGTCGGATCACCACAATCTTCGAGTTGGTCCAGAATAACCTTAGGGTTTAGCTGGTTCGCTCTGTAATTATTAGAGAGGAGTAGAGTAGGAATAGACTTAGGTTAGGAATAGGTTAAGTAGGGGGAGACACCCTCCTCCCCAACTATCTCAGTCATTTGCTCTTGCTTCCTAGGGTTTCCTGCTCTCCCAATCCCCTGCTGTAGCTAGCTGAGATCCGTAGAGAGACTTGCCTCTGTGTACTGTTGATTTTGAGGAAGTGAGGCCGTAACCTCACTGTCGTAGCGTGTGTTTGCGCTTTGGCTGCAGATCGTTGTGTTGATTTGCGTTTTGGTTCGTGTTCTTCGCGTTCTTCGTTTCTCCATGATTTTCCCGTCACTCGATCTCCCTCCGATGCATCTTTGCGAAACCCGTTTGAATCATTTTGTTCGTATATTGAGGAGGTCATTTCGACCAAAGGAATTCATCTAACTCCTCATGATCGAATAGATCGGGACGATTTCATTTTCGTGATGCTTTTTCGGTTCATCCACCTTCCCTTGTGATTTCCCGGAGTTCTAGCCGATTTGAATGGATGATATTCTTGGGGATAGTCTCCTAACTACCCCGTGATCATCTTCTCCAAGTTTGGGAACTTGGGATTTTGGTTTGAATCGATTTGGGGAAGATTTGAGTTGAGGGTGACCAAAATCGCCCTTTCTGGGTACCCGCGGACAGTCAGTGCCTCGTACCGCGGACAGTCCGCGCATCGGGCATGAGCCAGACCAGTGGCTGCGGTGCACGTTCGGACAAGTCCAAACTTGACCGGCGGACAGCCGTTGTGATTGGCGGACAGTCCGGGACCTGTCCAGCAAGGGTTCAGCAACCTTGCTGTTTTCGGTGTTTGGCCGGCGGACAGTCCGGGAAGTTTTGGAGGACAGTTCGCCCTTGCCGCGGACAGTCCGGGACAGGGAGTCCGGACAGTCCGGGACCCTGTTGAAGGGTGGTTTTTCAGTGCACTCTTCGCCCCGGCTTTTCCGCTTGGTTTTTGGACTTCTCGTTTGGCCTTAGAGTTAACCAAGAAACATTTCTAGGTATCTTTGCTACTTGTTAGCGTTGGTATTTGGAGATTTCTCGACGAAGCCTCCGATCTACGTTCGGGACTCGGTTTTTTCAAGGGGGGAACTTGAGCCGGAGCTTTTGGTCTTTGCTTCGCTTGTGCTTGGTGGTGCTCCGCTGTGATCCTAGGGATCATCCATCCTCTTCCAAGGGTCATGAGCATCACGTTTTGGGTCCGTGCTTTTTCGGGGTTGATTTTGGGACATTTGCTAAAGTTTCGAGAGAAATTTGATTGGCTTCTCCCATTTACCCCCCCCCCTCTAGTCGCCTCGCTTTTGCATTCTCGGTCCTTCAGTTTTACACAGGCGGATGTCTTAACTCAACCGCCAGTGGAAATACCACCATTTTCACTGGCGGTTGGGTTAAGACAACCGCCTCTGCTATCTCTGGTATAAATACCTCATCTTCCTCCCCGAGCAGCACTGTTTCTCGCCGCCACCTTCCATTGGAGGCGATTTTGGAGGTCCAGATTTTACAAAATACATGGGGAGAGGTTTTGATCTTCATTTCTTGGAAGGAGATTAACAGAAAAGGTTAGTTTGTGTCCCTCTTGCCTCAATTTGCTCATTCTTGCTCAATTTGATGATTCACTTTTTAGATCTAGGGTTTCACCTAGCAAATATATAATCTCTAGATATGGTTACTTTTTTACATTGATTTCAATCAATTTATTGTTTTTTACAGGTAATGATGGAGAGGTCATTCTGGATGTATAAGTTATCAAGGCTAGATCCATTATACATACCCGAGGTCCAAAGGTTTGTTGATGCCGCTAAGAATCATGCTTGGAGAACAAAGAAGACGCACATACATTGTCCATGCTTGGACTGCAGAAATGTGGTTGTATTTGATAACACTCAACAAATCCTTTCTCATCTGGTCCGCCGAGGATTTATGAATGATTACTTGATTTGGTCCGCTGGGCTATTAAATTCGTATATCTTAAAAAAAAATTCAGTAATTCACTAGATTTTCAAAAAATCCTCAAATTTGGTATGGTGGCATGTATTGTCCAACTAAACTCCAAGAAAAAGAATGAAATGATTTGAACAAAGTGACAACATAGATGCTTCACAAGTTGGCACATCTCTTAGAGAGTTTAAGTAAGTTTTACGGAAGATTGGAGTAGATGTGGACAACGTGTGGTACAACAGTGTCAAATGAAGTATTGATCAAAACAAAAGTTATAGATCATGGTGCCCCATCAACTTTGGTATTGAAAACTTTCTCATTAGAGCCATTTTTAAATCCCTAAGCCGCACAAAACTCTCTCAAAATTTGAATTTCAAAACTCCGAACATCAAAAAGGTAAAAATGAAGGGATGTCCTATATAAAATATGTGCACTATTTGTTACCTACAACTTTAGTATTCAACAGTTCCTCACTAGAGGTCATTAAGTTTGTCATATGTCATCTGCGAGTTGTCGGGCTATTAAATTCGTATATCTTAAAAAAAATCAGTAATTCACTAGATTTTCAAAAAATCCTCAAATTTGGTATGGTGGCATGTATTGTCCAATTAAACTCCATGAAAAAGAATGAAATGATTTGTACAAAGTGACAACATAGATGCTTCACAAGTGGGCACATGTCTTAGAGAGTTTAAGTGAGTTTTACGGAAGATTGGAGTAGATGTGGACAACGTGTGGTACAACAGTGTCAAATGAAGTATTAACCAAAACAAAAGTTGTAGATCATGGTGTCCCCTTCAATTTTGGTATTCAAAACATTCTCATTAGAGCCATTTTTAAATCCCTAAGCCGCACAAAACTCTCTCAAAATTTGAATTTCAAAACTCCGAACATCAAAAATGTAAAAAATGAAAGGATGTCCTATACAAAAGATGTGCACTATGTTGTTACCTACAACTTTGGTAATCAACAGTTCCTAACTAGAGGTCATTAAGTGTGCCATATATCATCTGCGAGTTGTTGGGCTATTAAATTCGTATATCTTAAAAAAATTCAGTAATTCACTGGATTCTTAAAAAATCCTCAAATTTGGTATGGTGGCATGTATTGTCCAACTAAACTCCAGGAAAAAAATGAAATGATTTGAACAAAGTGACAACATAGACGCTTCACAAGTGGGCACATCTCTTAGAGAGTTTAACTGAGTTTTACGGAAGATTGGAGTAGATGTGGACAACGTGTGGTACAACAGGGTCAAATGAAGTATTGACCAAAACAAAAGTTGTAGATCATGGTGTCCCCTTCAACTTTGGTATTCAAAACTTTCTCATTAGAGCCATTTTTAAATCACTAAGCCGCACAAAACTCTCTCAAAATTTGAATTTCAAAACTCCGAACATCAAAAATGTAAAAAATGAAGGGATGTCCTATACAAAAGATGTGCACTGTGTTGTTACCTACAACTTTGGTATTCAACAGTTCCTCACTAGAGGTCATTAAGTGTGCCATATGTTATCTGCGAATTTTGAATTTCAAATCTTTGATCATAAAAGATTCTGAAGCACAAAATTTGTGGACCAATATTTTTAACATGTAGATCTTTTATAGAGAAACAACACAAAATTTATTTCATAATTTTGGAGCAATATCTTTTAAGATATTGATTTTTTAAGAATTTAAACAATATCTGCAAATTGCATTTTTAAAAAATAGAAATTGGTTAATACAGGGGGTTGTCAATACAAACAGCCTGTAGAAATGTATTTCTACAGGCGGTTGTCAATACCAACCGCCTGTAGAAATCTATTTCTACAGGCGGTGGTCAATACCAACCGCCTGTAGAAATGGATTCTACAAGCGGTTGGTGTTGACCACCGCCTATAGAAATGGCCTCCCTATATAGGTCAACTCGTCACCCCGAAAATTTTTCTAAGTCCTGGCGCCAGTTCATTTCAAACAGACGCCGGCAGGCTGCCGAATTTTTCCGCCACCATCGCGCCATCATCCCCTCTCCGTTGCGCTCGCCGTCACCGTCGCCGTTGTGAGTCCTCTCCTCCTCGTCTCTCTCTCTCTCTCTCTGCGCATTCAGCGGCGGCGGCGGCAGCGCGCGTGGAGGAAGAGACGAGGAGGGCGTGGGCCGGGAGAGAAAGGGAGAGGGGACTTCGGCGGCACGGTGGACGCCGCCGCAGGGCGCACGCGCGGTGGCGGGCGCAACACGGTGCACGGCGGCGGGTGCGGCGGCCGCCGCGCGGCTGCATGCGTGAAGCAGAGGAGGGAGAGAGGGAGAAGAGGGGAGTGGGCCGGCAGTGGGCCGCGGCGGGGGGGGGGCGAGTGGGCCAGCGGTGCGGGGCACGGTGCACGGCGGCGGGCGCGGCGGCCGCCGCGCGGCTGCGTGCGTGAAGCAGAGGAGGGAGAAGAGGGAGAAGAGGGGAGTGGGCCGACAGTGGGCCGGGGCGGGGGGGGGGGGGTGTTGGTATAAATTAACGCACACTCTACTTTATCCGCAAGTGCACAGATAACATCTACCGATGTAGCACTTCACCGGAATAACCCAGTTTAATATCGAACCCAAAGGAACGGATAGCAATGAGTCTCAAGTGTATAACCCCTGAGTGGCTAACAAGGACGGAGAATCTAGAAGCATAGAGGGGATCACTAAGGTTATCTAAATCCAACTTAAGAGTGATATGTCTATTATTCTTAATGGGGAAGTTGCCATAAAAGGTCACAAACAGAGTATGATTCTTTTATGCAAATGTATAATCCTACCGAGCCTACACACGGGTAGTGGACTATAGAAGAATCAATAAGGCTATAAGAGTCACCCTTGCGAACTACCACTGTTATCGGCGTTATAGGAGGCACTTATGATGAGCTATCAAGTCTAAGCACCACGCTTACACTATCCAACTACTCTAACTCTAGCGCATCTAGAATTAAAGTACTCAAGAGAGTCACAAACCTTAAGAATAATAAGAACAATAGCTCAAACTTAAATATAGATGTCGATTACCGAAACAATCGTTGAAGCAAGTTGAAGATGAACTTGAATCCACAGGTACAAGATGAAGAAGTTGATCCGACAGGCTGGAGCTTCCTCTTGATCTCTTCCTCTCTCTCTCTTCTAGTTCTTGAATAAGACTAGGTTCTAATCCTACTAGAGGGGTATCTAGTCTTCTACTTGATAGCTGGCTCTTGATTACAACTAGATGAACTAGATTTAATTCTAGATGAACTAGAAGAGATTCATCTAGAGGGACCTCTACTTCTACATTGGAACCCTAATTTCTGATGTGAAGATGAATAATGAAGAGGGAGATGCCTGGAGAGGGGGGTCTGGGGTTGCTTATATAGCCCGAGGTGGAGTAGAGGGCAAGGAATTGCGTTTATCGCCCACCGTTAGATCAAACCGACTTCGGGGACGGTGGAGATGCATCCTAAGAGGCGGTGGAAGAAGCTTGCAGAAGACGGAAGCGAACGGGCTCCGTGACTGACCGGTCGGTCTCCCACGTGGGACGGTTGGTCTGGCCCAGTGGGCCCACGTGGTGGCCCGCCTCGTGGTGTCTTCTGGTGTCTTCTAGATCCTTCTTTTGCAGATTTCGTCGCGAAATTAATATCTTTTCATCCGGGACTCCAATTGTAGCAAATGATATGTCCGTTTCGATCGTCTCGATGAGCTCTTTGCAATGGTGTACTCCAATTCATCACTTGAGATATTTTTATATGGTAAAAACATGGATGTCCTACAAAACAAGTGAGAGGACCAAAACTTGTGGAACTTGTTAGTTTCAAACCCTATAACTATGCTTTGTGATTCATTTAGTGTCATTTCATGCAATAGTTGATGGTTAATTATGAGCATTAGTCAGCGTCAACAAGTTCCCCCAAGCTTACCTTTTGCTAGTCCCTTAGCAAAACTACAACTTAACAATGGATCAGGAGAATATCTTCACTTCCAACAAGTATACCTGCCGTTAAACAAAAATTCTCCGAAACATATCATGTTATTCTTCATGGGGCTTATTACTCTTACCTTAGATCTTGGATAATTGAGATTGAACGATCAAATCAAGCACTATGTCTCTAGTTCTTTCACTTCACCTTTATCCCAGAGTTTTAATTTTCAAAAGCATTAATACATATGTTGTCAAATTAAACAATGGATCCACAGAGAAAGTCAATCAACCATTGAATCAAGAAGTGCATGTGTATGGAAAAATGGAGTCAGATGCTATTTTGAATATATTCACTCTCTTCTGTCTATCAGAGACATATGACTATTTGGCTAATTCTACTGTCGGGCACATGCCCATTTTTTTGATATTCATTTTTTTCGAGGTTCCGGACACTTGTCCCTTTTTATTTCCTTGGGATCTATCTTTTTGAGGTTTCGGACACTTGTCCCTTTATTTTCTCGGATCTTTTTTTTCTCTCTTTTTTTTCTCTCTTTTTTTTCTCTCTTTTTTTTCTCTCTTTTTTAATAATAGCCACATGCTTCCAACAACTTCAGAGAGTATAGCAACAAATAATTATGAGCATTTATGCGGAAGATGGATGAAATGTGTAAGTGATCTCAATTCAATGGTATGATAACTACTCACAGGGTCAACAAAGCTTAATTTAACTCAATGCAATTATTAGTCATGTTTATATTTAGAAATCTCCGGAACTTTAGTGTTGTTTAGAACAAGATAATAGCAGCTCAGATCATCACATGTCATATCCCAATTACCTAGACCTTAGATCAAGTATTTGCCAACCATGTATTTAATTTTATTTTAAGGCATCATTATTAATGAGGAGAACTCATGCTTTAAAAGCTAGGTACTTGAAAGAAATTAGATAGAGCAACTATTCATCATTTCCATCTAAAAGATTAGAGAGAGGGTTCTTCTTTGGTCATCAACTCCTTAAAACAAACTAGGCACACATTTTATTTATTTAATCTAACACACTTTAAGATAAAAGCTAATAATAGTAGTACAATAAGACATACCTGGATCGCGAAGATAACGAGTCTAAGCTGGTTCCTAGGAGTCAGTGAGTAAAGTTAATTTGATGTGGATTTGTGTGTTCTTTTAAGGTGAGCCTTCATGTCACATATTTTGTTCTTTTTTTTTAAGAGGTCATGCGCATATTTTGTTCTTTTCTTTAGGGTCAGCCTTCATGTGCACACATATTTTTGGGGTTTTCATTTTTAAGAGTGAACCTTCATGTGCTTATATATTTTGGTGTTTTGAATTTTTTATAGAATGAAAAACTTAAGAGGATAAAGATACTTACGTGGATACATGGGGTGCCTTCACCCAAGCTGAATGTTGACGTAGTTTTGATCTTGTAATGTAGCAAACTGGCAGTGGATCCGTCCTCCTCTATTAGAGCTTTGATTAATGTTGATGTTTGTTGAGACAGTGCTCCAACAGTGGATGGGGCATTCACTTGCTCGCCAGCTTTTCTTGGCCTTTCAAATCCTGTGAAACTCAAATAGACAACAAAACTTGTGCAACAGATTAAGCGTTAGTGGTTGGCCACTCAAGCCTTAGTTGTGTAGAATTTCATTAAGATCTCTTTCTCAATATTTTTATGTTTTTATATTTTTTATGATGCAAGAGAAAATGCAACAGGATGAATGTATGAATATTTATTTTTAATATTATTATATTATTATTATTTTTTATGCCACCACGGTGAACATTCCTGTGGGTTTTACACACCATAGACTTATTCACATGGGGTTTCATGGTTTGTAGTGTAACAAATACAATATTTTTATTTTCTTTTCTAATGCAATGCAGAAATTAAAATATTTGTGAATGATAATGCAATGATTAAATATGATGATGCAACAAATGACTAAGAATTAAATATGAGAAATACGTAGCAAAGTAAATATGAGGGTAACTACCGATTTTTACCTTTTGGCGAAGGTTCGGATATTTAGGTCCGACGAACCGGACCTTGCCTTGGTTCAGACCTCCCAAGGTATGTCAGATGTTTGGAAAGTTGTTATTGATTGTACCTCTGAGGTGCAGATTTTTTTTCTTTCATACTTTCTTGGTCTGAGTGTTCACTTCCTGTGGTTCACTGTCTTGAGGTTTCTCTTGTTTCTTTTCTGGGACAATGGTGATAGCTTCTTCTCGTGATTGGCCTCTCTATTCTCGATGGTTTGTCTTCTTTGGCATTGAGAGCGGTGTCTTTCACTTTTGTTCTTCTTGGGTGCTTTGGGTATGTAGTTGATGAAGTTGCATCGTGCCTTTTCTCCAGGAAGGTGAAAATGAATTCCTCTTGTAGATGACTGTACTTGTAGTGTTGAGGAATGATCTTTCTAGAATGAGGTGGACATCATCATCTTCTCCCATGTCGAGGATCAAGAAGTCTGTGGGGGCTTCATGACCTCTAATTCTGACTACGACGTCTTCCATTATTCCTTCTAGTTTATGCCTCTTGATATGGTGTCACTCATGTTCTTCGTTCGTCCAGCAGTTTGAAGTGAAGCGTTAATTATGGAAGCTGGCAACATCTTGCTCAGTGTGCATGTTCTTGTAGACCTAGGACCTTCATTCTATAGAATTTGGGAGTGATAAACTTCTCCATGTTTGCTCAAGAGTGTGTCCTGCTCATAAAGACAAGGTAGAGATCAAGTGCATGGGCTCTGTTGGTGGAAAAACACCAACAGAACCAAAAGTTTTGTTTATTCCTCTCTAGCCTTAGGCGCATTGCACAAGACAAACTTGTTGTTTATGTGTTATGTTCAA
The DNA here is from genome assembly GCA_009763385.1 of Coix lacryma-jobi var. lacryma-jobi. Taxonomy (NCBI): domain Eukaryota; kingdom Viridiplantae; phylum Streptophyta; class Magnoliopsida; order Poales; family Poaceae; genus Coix; species Coix lacryma-jobi. The sequence goes on along the minus strand of VDCT01000747.1, from coordinate 94,024 downwards.
TTTTAACATGAGTGATAGGATCAGAAGATGAGCATGAAATTAGCATCTTAAAATATTTAACAGATCAAATTAATTAACCCAAAGAAGGATAATCTATGCATAAAGTGTCGATCTTTTCATAATTAAGATATATCATCTTCCAAAAGTTAGATGCACAACATTTTAGCTCATCTAGTTAAGACAGTGAGATACAAGAGAGTAAAGCTATGAACAAAGATCAAAGGACTGAACATGTTGAGTTGATTAGGTTGGATCAAGTGAGATGCAGCTTAAACATGTTTAGTTCTTTATTTATGTTCATACTAGAATCAAGAAGAATCTTTTAAAGTGATGGTTACTTACCTTGAAATATTACTTTGTCATTGAAGAGTGATGTGTCGAACCACTTTGTGGAAGGTTCTCTTGTCTAGCTGGCTTGTCTTCTCTTATTTGTCTCACAGTGTGATTGAGAGGAGGAAGGTCATAGTGGAATCATCTTTAGAGGTATCGATCTTCCTTCTCTTGTGTTGACTTATCAGTGAAGGCGCATTGTTCTTCGAGTATGCTGACTAGGATCCTCTCTGTTTCTTGTCTTAATTCTGTATTATGAGGATGTAGGGACAGTTCCCATTCTTCTCTTATCAACCTTTCTTGTTTTCCTTTAATCATTGGGTTGGCAAGAGACTTGAATTTAGAGCTGCTACTCGAGTGCCTCTATGAGAGTCTTTTGTCACAACTGAGACTTGTCCTCTCAACAGTGTCTAGATGATGGAGATCTTATCGGCTGTTCTTCTTGATTTGCTGGCTTAGGTACTATCTCTCCATCTTCTGATTCTTGTGGTGCAGTGGCTTCATCCTTCATGATGCCCTCCTTAATTCTTAGCAGTTGGTTCCCTTTGGTGTCTTCTCTTGGTTCCCTTTGGCTGCTCATAAGTGATGTAGATATTGAAAATGCAGCGGAAGATCCAAAAGTTGACTTCTCCAGGTCCGACATGGATGATAACATTGATGGTGTTCAAGAACGATCTCCCAAGAATGAGTGGTGGATCATATTCTTCTTCTCGACTGGGACAATAGCTAGTGGTTTGTACTGATCAAAGTGGTAGGTAGGAGATCAATATGGTTGCAGTTGGGTTTCTCCTTCCTCCCTTTGATTGTGAAACACATCTAGACAACGGAATTGTCTCTCCCAGGCTAGCTGTGCTGTAGATGGACTTCCAACAATATGTTCATGTGTTTGACTTGTAGATCTTGCTATTGTTGTAGTGGTACCATCTTGTCTCCCAAGCTAGGTCTTGATTAGAAGAGGAAAATAACTTTCCACTTCTTGTCTTGATGTCTTGGGCATTGATGGTTGCAGGCATAAGTTGTCTCATATGAGGTTGGTTGCATCCTATTTGCCATCAGTGCCCAAGCAAGACTCAAAGATAAGCTAGCATCATTTGTGATCTGAGAGTAGGTTTGTGTGTCTATGGTTTGGGTTTTGGATCTTCAATGTTCAGACCAAACCATGGATGAACAAAATCTCTCTCCTGCATAATGTTAGTGGATATATACCCGAAGGATTGCAAGAATTTAAAGCATGGGTTGTTGTCCATAACTTATGTATTGTATCTATGATAGTAAAAAGATATTTTAGGATTACTTTAGCATAAACTATTATGTGTTGGCTGCACTTTAACATGATTCAAGGCAAAAGATAACTTGCAGTAAGACACAATAATAAACTTTGATACTCACAGTTCTTTCATCCATGATGAATGAGCTGAGTCTTCATTGTGCAAATTTGTTGAAGTTCATTGTAAGCCTTGCTTCATCTCCGGTGTGAGTTCATCTCAGGACTTCCCAAATTGATATTGAAAGTTTTCCTGCAGGGGTTAGTCCAACAAAATATCCAACATCCACTATAGCATACTATCAGCTCAAAAATCAACCTAGACACCACGTCTAATTTTATCTAGGAAGGCATTTTAACTTAATTGCTTAAATTAAAAACCTTTAAAAGCAAGATCACCACTCCTAAACTAGGCACCATGCTTAATTAAGAGATGTATGAAAGTACTCCAAACCTAAACATATAATATAGCGAATGAGGTAGCATGAAAGTATTATAGAGATTTATTCAGATAGTGATGAAAGAGCATAATGAGCATATCCTAAAGGTAGGGACAACCAACATGACAAGAGATATTCTTAGAAAGTCTATCCCCAAGCTTGTATTTTGCACAAATCAAGATTGGCTGAATGTAATTCAATGTTGTATGATGATTGGTGGGACATACCTTGTGTTTGTTGTTCCTTCGTTCTTTCTGCTCCTGACCTGGGAAGGTTAGTGACAAAATACCCGAAGGAATATTTCACAAATTATATCCTATGCTCATTACAAGGGCAGTGCAGCAGAAAGGTAGGCATAGCTCATAACCAGGTATATGATGAGTATAAGGATTCTAGGTATAATGGTAGTGATAGATTAGAGGGATAGTTCATAAGGGTTAGTAGTAAGATCAAAGATAATGAATTCAAAAATAACAATGAAAAAAAAAAATAATGAAAAGACTGGGACAAAAGGAAAAAGAAGATAAAAGTATGATTACAAGGTTATACTTAAGACGTAAAATAATCTACCGTTCCCCGGCAATGGCGCCAGAAATGCTTGTTGACACTTACTAACGTCGCTACCAAGAGTAGAGATGAACTCTATCCCCGGCAACGGCGCCAGAAATGCTTGTTGGTATAAATTAACGCACACTCTACTTTATCCGCAAGCGCACAGATAACATCTACCGATGTAGCACTTCACCGGAATAACCCAGTTTGACATCGAACCCAAAGGAACGGATAGCAATGAGTCTCAAGTGTATAACCCCTGAGTGGCTAACAAGGACGGAGAATCTAGAAGCATAGAGGGGATCACTAAGGTTATCTAAAACCAACTTAAGAGTGATATGTCCATTATTCTTAATGGGGAAGTTGCCATAAAAGGTCACAAACAGAGTATGATTCTTTTATGCAAATGTATAATCCTACCGAGCCTACACACGGGTAGTGGACTATAGAAGAATCAACAAGGCTATAAGAGTCACCTTGCGAACTACCACTGTTACCGGCGTATAGGAGGCATTTATGATGAGCTATCAAGTCTAAGCACCACGCTTACACTATCCAACTACTCTAACTCTAGCGCATCTAGAATTAAAGTACTCAAAAGAGAGTCACAAACCTTAAGAATAATAAGAACAATAGCTCAAACTTAAATATAGATGTCGATTACCGAAACAATCGTGAAGCAAGTTGAAGATGAACTTGAATCCACAGGTACAAGATGAAGAAGTTGATCTGACAGGCTAGAGCTTCCTCTTGATCTCTTCCTCTCTCTCTCTTCTAGTTCTTGAATAAGACTAGGTTCTAATCCTACTAAAGGGGTAAGTAGTCTTCTACTTGATAGCTGGCTCTTGATACAACTAGATGAACTAGAAGAGATTCATCTAGAGGGACCTCTACTTCTACATTGGAACCCTAATTTTTGATGTGGAGATGAATAATGAAGAGGGAGATTCCTAGAGAGGGGGGTCTGGGTTTGCTTATATAGCCCAAGGTGGAGTAGAGGGCAAGGAATCGCGTTTAGCACACCGTTAGATCAAACCGACTTCGGGGACGGTGGAGATGCATCCTAAGAGGCGGTGGAAGAAGCTTGTAGAAGACAGAAGAGAACGGGCTCCGTGACCGACCAATCGGTCTCCCATGTGGGACCGGTCGGTCTGGCCCAGTGGGCCCACGTGGTGGCCCGCCTCGTGGTGTCTTCTAGATCCTTCTTTTGCAGATTTCGTCGCGAAATTAATATCTTTTCATCGGGACTCCAATTGTAGCAAATGATATGTCCGTTTCGATCGTCTCGACGAGCTCTTCGCAATGGTGTACTCCAATTCATCACTTGAGATATTTTATATGATAAAAACATGGATTGTCCTACAAAAAAGTGAGAGCACCAAAACTTGTGGACTTGTTAGTTTCAAACCTATAACTATGCTTTGTGATTCATTTAGTGTCATTTCATGCAATAGTGATGGTTAATTATGAGCATTAGTGAGCGTCAACAGGGGGCGAGTGGGCCGTTTAGGGAGAAAGAAGAGGGAAGTGGGCCGAGGGGCATGGCCGTTTTTTTTCTTTTTTCTTCTATATAATCATTATAAAATTCATATCCTGAGAAATATTTGTCCAAAAATAATGTAATAAATTTTGTTTTGTTTCCCTCAACAATATGTATACATAAATAAATGAAAATAAATTTTATTTTGTTTCTCTTGTGAAATAGATTTTAAAATAATTAAATTGAATATATGCCTCATAGTTTGTTTAATAAATAGATTAAATTTTAGGAATACTAAAAATATTGAATCCAATTTTGGTAGCTTTATTGAACTATGTAGAACCTGTGAAAAATATGAAATGCCATGTTTTTTTTCTTTTTTATTTTATATAATTATTCTAAAATTCATATCCTGAGAAATATTGGTCCAAAAATAATGTAATAAATTTTGTTTTGTTTCCCTCGACAATATGTATACATAAATAAATGAAAATAAATTTTATTTTGTTTCTCTCGTGAAATATATTTTTAAAATAATTTAAATTGAATATATGCCTCATAGTTTGTTTAAACATAGATAATCCTAGGAACCATTTTTTTTCTTTTTTCTTTATAAATCTCCTTGTGATATTATTATATATTTATGTCAGTTTGTCGCGATGAGTTCTCCGCGCAAGGACCAAGCCCCAGGATCTCAACATATGGAACAAGCCCTAGAGTCTGACCCCATGACAAAGAAGTGACCCACCAAACAAGCAAAGTCCTGGGGTCGTCCGACCCCACGGAGAAGGTAGAAGGGACCACGAAACGGGTGAAGCCACAGGGGACGAAACTCTGGAATATGAAAGTGTTAGCGATGACATGGAGCCTCCCGAAGTGAGGAAGGCTCGTCGTGAATTGGAACGTGACCCTGATTATAATCCACAAGCCGATGAGGTATCCCACAAAAGGCATTTCTAAGTGAAAATAATATGTGCATCATTAACTTTGAAGACATTTGGTTGATGATGAACCTCGAGAGACTGGACGTACAGATCGTAACGACGTTTGCACTGTAAGTGTTACATAGTTTAAAATGCATTATAGTTGCGTCAATGTTGAATATCTGACTTGCACATGTGCCTTGCAGAATGTATATGATCAGCTGGAGTTGTATTATGCGCAAGATTTCAATTATTGTGCCATGAAATTGACTATCTAAACCCAATTGATATATGCAAAGAATGACACACTTTCAAAATCGGCGACGACAACATTGCGGATACATGGGTGTATGCCGGGTCTCTGAGTGATGAGTGATTGTCAACTGGGATGATGCGCATGTTCTTTGGCTTGTGTTGTGCAGGTGTCGAGCATGGATGCAGTGATCGAAGACAGGTGAAGGTCAAGTTGAGACGTGTTGTGCCGACGGACCGGGTGCGGTGAAGGATGGGCGTGCCGTGCGGCGGACGTGCCATGCCGAGGTACCGAGCGGTGAAGGGCGGACGTGAGGCTTGGACTGAGGGACCAGAGGCCCGAGGATCAGCTGTGGTGGCTGGCAGCCTGTGACGACAAGTAAAGAAGTGCGGTCATGTGTTGCCTGAGTCGTGGACTCGGGGACACGTGTCGGTGGACGGGGTGCACGGAAGGTGCATCCCATCTACGACGTCGGTTTGGTGGTAGAGCCAGGGAAAAATCATCGATGGACGGTTTCCGAGTTTGGCCACAAAACTCGGGCTGAGGGTTTCCGAGTTTGGCCACAAAACTCGGGCTGAGGACGGTTTCTAGGTTTAGGCCTCAAAACCTGGGCGCTAAGGGTTTGCTGAATTTGGCCTCAAACTCAGAGGCTGATGGGCTGGTTTCCCGGTTTGGGCCTGATGAGGACATCGCCAAGTGTTGGGCCAAGATGATTTAGCTCTTGCTGCTAACATTGCTGCAGATTCCATCGAGGACGATCACGACAAGGAGACCATCACCATTGACTCTGTGGCTGCTGCTGCGGATTATCCTAGTCTTCTTGTGCAGCGAGTGTTGAGTACACGTGTGGGACATGAAGAAGAAGAGATGAAGATCCAACGCCACAATTTGTTCCACATGTATCTCATTGTGCAGGGTTGTCGTGTTCTCACCATCATTGATAGCGGGAGTTGCAACAACTTGGTGAGTTCGGATTTGGTTGAGAAGCTTGGCTTAACCCACCCACCATTCGTATCCATATAAACTTCAATGGTTCAATAATAATGGTATGACTAAGGTAACTAAATCAGCACGCATTAGCTTTTTCACAGGCTCTTATCATGATACTGCTGATTTTGACGTTGTCCCTATGCAAGCTTGTTCTATTTGTTAGGTCGCCCATGGGAATTTGATAATGATGCTTTACACCATGGTAGAACTAATACATACACTATCATACATAAGGACAAGAAAATTACTTTGCTGCCTTTGTCTCCTACGGATATTATTAAACATGCTAAAGAGATTAAAAATAAAAATAAACCTCCAACAAATATTGCTAACAATAATGAGATTAAGTTAAAAGGAGGTGTTTTCTTGCTACAACTTCTACTACTGCTGCGTTATGTGATACTAATGATGCTCCTTGTTATACTATGCTTTGTCGACATGTTAGTGTTGCTGCACATGATTCTATACATTGTGTTTCGCATTGTGCGGTCACTAACCTTTTGCAGGAGCTTGGAGATGACATGGAGTCGCGGACAACTCCAATTCAAGAAGGGGAGGATGATGAGGACATCGCCAAGTTGGACTCACCGACGCCATGGTCTTCCCCAAGTTGCAATCCGACTCCAACTCAGTTTTCACGTCACCCTCGGAATTCAGGAGCAGTCCCGAGTAAAATCAACGCCCCGGATGCATACGGACTCCGTTTTCGACGAACCAGATATGCTTGGAAAGATAATTTGATAAGCTAACCAATGGCTTTGGAATCACGTCAAAATACGTCCGGAGTCAACGGGAATCGTCGAAACAAGTCAGCGTCCAGAATCTGCCAGGGTGCTGCGTCACCGTATTTTGGTCCGTTGGGCCGTGTATCGTCTTAGAGCCCATTAGGGGGCGCGTCCAGCAGGGGCGACGACCTAAACCCTATATTTAGCCGCCGCCGCCGTCGTTAGGTCTTGGGTTTTGTTTTGAGTTTAGTTTTCCACCACCGAGAAACTGAATCGTTCATTGTAACTGTGGTGACAAATCCTTTTACAGTGATCCAGGGCCCCCGTTCTTGATCTCCTCCACTGTGTCGATTAGTCCTTTGGAACCGAGTTCTTGAACCCCTCTAATATATTCGTGATATTCATATCTGCAATTTCAGATTGCGTGCTTTACCTTCTTGCTTGTGTTCTTCGATTCGCTTGCAGGATTAGCCTTCTTGGCGAGGTCAATCAAGTTGTGCTTGGTTGATAACCAACGGAGCAGTGGTGTAACGGTTGCAGGGTTCGAATCGTGTCTGATTTGAAGCCGGATCGCCAACGTCGAGTTCTCCACCAATCGAACCTATCGCTACCTCACGGAAGATCGGGCCGTCCTTCATCAGGGCCTCAAAACCGGGGGTTGGCTAGAAAAGGCTGGTTTCCCGGTTTGGGCCACAAAACTGGGGGTGCAGAGCGAGGGCGGCACGTGGCGGCGATCTGGAGGTTGCGTCGAGGCAACGCTTCGAATCGAGCGGGCGTGGCCGTCGGATACACCTACCACCGAGTTGGTCCAGAATAACCTTAGGGTTTAGCTGGTTCGCTCTGTAATTAGAATAGAGAGGGGTAGAGTAGGAAAGACTTAGGCTAGTAGTAGGATAAGTAGTCGGGAGACACCCTCCTCCCAAGTATCTCAGTCATTTGCTCTTTCGCACTTAGGTTTGTTTCCTGCTCTCCATCCCCTGCTGTAGCTAGCTGAGATCCGCAGAGAGACTCACCTCTGTGTACTGTTGATGTTGAGGAAGTGAGACCGTAATCTCACTGTTGTGCAGTTCGTGGTTGTGATTCGCGTTTCATTCGTGTTCTTCGCGGAATCCTTTTCTCCACGATTTTCCCATCGCTTGATCTCTTTGCTCGGTTCATCTTTTGCAAAACCGTTTGAACCAAGTTGTTCTAGATCGTGAGGCACTTCTTTCCACCAAAGAAATTACCCTCTAACCTCACGGTCTAGGAGATCGATCGATTTTTTGTTTTGGGTCAAGTTTTCTTCCCTCCCCCGAAATTCTTCGATTCACCGATTTGGAGATAGGTTCGAGCCATGATCTCCTAGAGATAGCTCACTATCCTCTTTGTGACTCATCTCACCAAGTTTGATCCCTAGAGGATTTGTGTTGGTGAGATTGAGGCGAATTGGTGGACGAACTACTCAGTTTCGGGGTGACCGGACGCTGACTCGGGCCGTCCGAATGCTAGGGCAGTGCGTCCGGTGGTTGAAGGTTTGCTGTGTTCGGTTTTTGTATTGACCGGACGCACTCGACCGATGCTCGGACAGAGTCCGGTCGTTGAATGCGTTGAACGCATCTCTGTTTCAACTGACCGGACGCTGGTTCATTCGTGTGACCGGACGCTCTGTCAATACAGTGACCGACGCACCGAGGTTTCTGTTCATCTATTTTGTCTCGTTTGACCGGACGCTTAGTGATCGATCGGATGCTGGCACACAGTGCGTCCGGTCCAACACAGAGAGGTCCAAAATCGGACTTAGCCTGACCGGACGCGTCCGGTGCTCATTGACCGGACGCAAGTAGAGTCCGGTCAGTACTGTTTCAGCGCGTTTTCGTTCGCAGCTTGTTCGTTCGTTGTCGGATTTGGTTTCCGTCTTTTGCGTTGGCTTTCTAGAGTTGTGTAGTGTCCCGCTGTGCTTCTAGGAAGCATCCACCCTACGTCTAGGTCGTGGACATTAGCAAGCTCTAGGGTTTGCTTTAGGGGTTGATTCTTGGACAGTGGCTACTAGTTTCCGGAAGGAAATTTGAAGCTCCCATTCACACCCCCCTCTGGTCGCTTTCTGGTTGCTTCTCTGGTCCTTCAATTGGTATCGGAGCGGTTAAGGATCTTCCACCTTAGCCGGTTCCAGATCCACGGAAGGCGACATGGATCGCGGCGTGGGCAAACCGCCGTTCTTTGATGGGACGAACTATGCGTATTGGAAGATACGCATGTCGGCCTATCTCCAGAGCATGGGCTCTTCTGTTTGGGAGATTTGCAACAGGGATGATTACGTTGTCTTGGCTGCTCATGTCACCCTGCTCCAGATCGATGAGCACGAGGCCAATAGCGGGCACGTAACGCCTTGTTCTCCTGTTTGAGCATGTCGAGTTTGATCGCGTTTCTCATCTCCCCACGGCTCGCGAGATTTGGGCGACCCTCATGCGCTTCCATGAGGGAACCACTCAGGTCAAATCCCGCCTCTATGAGTCGCACAAGCGGAAGTATGAGAACTTTCGACATATGCCTGGCGAGAGCATAGAGAGTTTATTCGCTCGCTTTCAGGTTATTGTCAACAAGATGAGAGCGAACAAGGAGCTGTTGCCTTTTGACGATCATGAGAGGGCTTTGAAGCTTTTGCACACTCTTGATCGGTCAGTGTGGGACTCAAAGGTCCAGGCGATCATCGAATCGTCTAACTATGAGACCCTCACCTGCGACGAGCTCTTTAGTAAGCTCAAGTCTAGTGAGATTGACGCCATGTCGAGGGCTTCTTATGAGAATCCTTCTGGCCCGACTATGGCTTTGGTTTCTGGCTCTTCTAACCCCTCTGGAGTTTTGCTCTTTCATCTCTCTTTTCTATCACAGAGGACCAGCTTGAGTCATTTGGGGATGACGAGCTAGCGATGCTCGCCAACCAGTTCTCGCGGTTTCACAACAACCGCATGAACCGTCGCCGCGGAGGAGGACGCTCAGGATGCTATGAGTGCGGCGACCCCGACCACTTCATCGCCAACTGCCCCAAGAAGAACAAGCATTCGGGGAAGGGCGATCCTGGGCACAAGTACGACTCCAGCAAGCGCAAGGAGAAGTACGTTCCCCGAGGCACAAGCGGAGGGGCGGCTTCGACAAGGAGTACATCAAGAAGAAGTACTTGGAGAAGGCCCAGGCTGAGCAGCGTGCGTTCTTCGCCACGCTCAGCGACGTCGACGGCTCGGATGACGACTCCGCTTGCTCAAGCGATGACGAGTCCAAGAAGAAGAAGAGGATCGAGGACAAGCTGAACGGTCTCTGCTTCTTCACCGACAACGATGGCTTCTGCACCATGGCGCTTGGTGATGAGGTCGACGGCAAGCTGGAGCACACCCCTCGGAACGACGACGACGACGACACCTCCCAGGTATCCCTCAACCACGACGAGCTTTCTGCTGAGGTTGAGAAGCTTACTGCCGCGCTCCTTAGTCAGGACAAGTTGCTTAGGCGTGCCGCTAGAGAGCGCAAGAGAGTTTAGGCAGAAGTGGGAGGACACGGTGAGGGAGCTTGAGTTTGCCAAGTCCACCATGGTCGTGTCGGAGGAGGTTGAGTGTGAGATGTGCACCACGCACATGACTGACCTTCTCACTTTGAGAGGTAAGTATGCTGCGTTGGTAGGAGAGGTGGATGAGCTGAAGGCTAGACCTTCTTTGTTGGGTGCGTGCAAGACTTGTCCTGTCTTGCAATCTGAGTTGGCAGAGAAGAATGCCAAGATTGTGTATCTTGAGGAGGCCAACTCAGGTAGCACTTGTGTGTCCAAGTGCGCTTTGTGTGAGGGTTTGGAGATGGAGATTGCGAATGTCAAGCATGGCAAGATGCAAACCGAGGAGGAAAACACATACCTTCGGACCATCTTGTCATGGGTCTCTTGTAGTGAGCCGCAGCTCAGGATGATGATCTCCCAATTTAAGCGAGCTGCTGGAGGTTCTGGTGTAGGTCTTGCTTAGGGTGTTGATCTTTCTGCTTTTGGGAAGATTGGAGAGTCGAGTGGTCTGAATCCTAGTGAGAAGCCCAACTCCACCACAACTCCCAAACTACCAAGCTTCCATCCAAAGAGCCAGTCAAGCCTATCACCAAGGATGGGGTGATTGAGGAATCTCCGAGAGGTCCACCCAAGAACCAAATGTGGCATCCCAACCCACCATCTAAAGAACAAGCTGGACACAATGCCACCTATCCAGGAGGAGTTGCCACAGAAGGGCAAAGTGATCCACACCCACAGCCATGAGTACCAACAACCCCCTTTGCGTGCGGTGAGGTACCATTGTGATTTCTGTGGGAGAGATGGACACTTGAGCGAGTTCTGCTTTAGGCGCAAGAGAGAGGCGCGCCGTGCTAGGGAGATGAACAACCCGGACATGTACCATTCTTTTCATGATGTACATGTGCCGAATGTTCAGAGGAGTGCTCCGAGGGAGCAGCTAGGCCCAGAGGTCCAGAACCTCAAGTTCCCAGGCCTAGGCAGCAGAGAGCTCCGAGAGAGACGCTAGGCCTAGAGGCACAGTGCCTCAAGTTGCTAGGCCTAGGCCTCGTAGAGAGCGTGCCCGGCGGGAGCCTGCAGTTGTAGGCTATGGACCCCCTGGTGGGGAGGCTTTGTAGTTGAGCGTTTTTCCTCCACCGCGTTTTGAGTATCGCGATGGACGCTCCTCCCTTAGCGGACCATGTTTTCCCTCTACGTGGTGATCGCTCCTCTCGTAGACGTGCTAGGAATGGTTTTTCTACTAACCGTTCTTTTGAGCAGCCGGCCCAACACTGGTATTCTTCCTACTTCACTAACCCCAGTGTTGGACCGTATGCTCACCCTATGTCTTTTTATTGATGTAGGTAAAACGGTTGGAGGACATTTGGTTGGTGGATCCGGTTGCTCGAGGCACATGACCGGAAACGCCAAGTGGTTCTCCAGCCTTAGCCCTGTTGCCGGAAAGGAGTACATAACCTTCGGCGACAATAGCAAAGGTAAGGTATTGTCTCGCGGGTCCGTGCGAGTTAATGAGCACTTTGTGTTGCGCGATGTTGCTCTTGTTTCTAACTTGCATTTTAACCTTCTTTCTGTTTCGCAACTCTTTGACGACGACTATGAGATTCGTTTTAAACCGAATCTCAGTCGTATTTTGGATCCTCAGGGCAATCTTGTGTGTTTGATTTCGCCCTTTGGAAAAGTCTTTCGTGCGAATTTCTCGGAGTCTTTTGGCACTTCTCGTTGTCTTGTGGCTGGACCTTCCTCCTCTGATCTTTGGAAGTGGCATAGGAGACTTGGACATTTGAGCTTCGACTTGCTTGCAAGGCTTAGTTCACTTGGCCTAATCCGAGGATTGCCCAAGTTGCATATGGAGAAGGATCTTGTTTGCCACTCTTGTAGACATGGGAAGATGGTTGCCGCTCCCCACCATCCAGTGACTCAGGTCATGACCAAGCGCCCTGGAGAGCTTTTGCACATGGACCTTGTTGGTCCGGCTCGGGTGAGCTCGGTTGGGGGGAAGTGGTATGTGCTTGTTGTTGTTGATGACTTTTCGAGATATTCGTGGGTCTTCTTTTTAGCTGAGAAGACCGAGACTTTCTCCTTTGCTCGCAATCTGATTTTGCGTCTTCAGAACGAGTTCCCTTTGAACTCGATGCGAGCAATTCGGAGTGATAATGGTTCCGAATTCAAGAATTCGGATTTTGAGAAGTTTTGTAACTCTTTGGGTTTAGAGCATCAGTTTTTTCTTCCCCCTACACCACACACCCCCTCAGAATGGTGTTGTAGAGAGAAAGAATCGGACCCTTGTAGAGATGGCCAGGACGATGCTCGATGAGCATAGGACTCCTAGGCGATATTGGGCCGAAGCTATGAGCACTGCATGCTACATTTCCAATCGCATTTTTCTCCGAGCTTTCTTGAAAAAGACTTCTTATGAGTTGCGTTTTGGAAAACTACCCAAGGTGAGTTATTTTCGAGTTTTTGGTTGCCATTGTTTTATACTCAAAAAAGGCAACTTGGACAAGTTTGAGTCTCGTTCTTCTGACGGTGTTTTTTTGGGTTATGGCACTCACACTCGAGCTTATCGTGTACTTAACCTTGACACTAACCGAGTCATGGAGACATCCGATGTCACCTTCGACGAGACCATGGTTTGTCCTTCTTCTCGCTTTGAGCGTGCAGGTGATCATGAGGTTGCGAGCCTCTTTTTGATGATGAGAAGAAGGTGCTGAAGGATAGATGACCCAGCACCTCCTCCACCTGCAGTGCCGCAAGAGCGGCTTCTACGATGACTCACGGCCCCGACACCTCTTCTTCCTGGGGGCCGTGGGATCCGCCACCCCGAGCGGTACCTTTTGTACCCGGGGAGCACCAGCTGCTGTTGAGGGGGAGATCACTTCTTCCCGGGAGGCGCCACGACACATCCAGCGCCAGCACCCCCCTCAGCAGATGATCGGCAACATCGACGAACGTGTCACTCGGTCCAGGTCACAGCACATCTCTCACTTCGCTCATTCTGCTTTTGTTGCTAATTTTGAGCCCCGAGATGTTGGACACGCTTTGACGGATCCGGATTGGGTCAATGCCATGCATGAGGAGTTAGAAAATTTGAGCGAAATCGGGTTTGGGTTCTAGTTCCACCTCCTCCAGACTGTAAGCCTATTGGGACAAAATGGGTTTTCAAAACAAGCAAGGAGAGGATGGCCACGTTGTTAGAAACAAGGCCAGGCTTGTAGCGAAGGGTTACAGTCAGAAGGAGGGGATAGACTATGAGGAGACGTTTGCTCCTGTAGCTCGTTTGGAGGCAATTAGGATACTCTTGGCTTTTGCTGCATCCAAAGGTTTCAAACTTTTTCAAATGGATGTCAAGAGTGCCTTCTTAAACGCCTACATAGAAGAGGAAGTTTATGTTGAGCAACCCCCCGGTTTTGAAAATCCCAAGTTTCCAAACCATGTTTTAAACTTCACAAAGCTTTATATGGTTTGAAACAAGCCCCTAGAGCCTGGTATGATAGGTTGAAAACCTTTTTGCTTGCTAAGGGTTTTAAAATGGGATGTGTAGATAAAACGCTCTTTCTCCTCAAGCAAGGCAAAGACACTCTCTTGGTCCAGATTTACGTGGATGATATCATTTTCGGTGGTTCTTCTCACGCTTTGGTTGCCAAGTTTGCAGATACTATGAGCAGGGAGTTCGAGATGCGCATGATGGGCGAGCTGACATTCTTTCTCGGGTTGCAAATCAAGCAATCCCAGAAGGGGACGTTTGTGCACCAGGGCAAGTACACCAAGGACTTGCTGAAGCGGTTCGATATGGGTGAGGCCAGCCTCTTCCAACACCAACACCATGTCGAACGACTGCCCTGGATGCGGACAAGATGGAGAAGCAGTGGACCAGAAGGAGTACCGAAGCATGATCGGGTCGCTCCTCTACCTGACGGCGACACGCCCGGACATCCAGTTCGCGGTGTGTCTGTGCGCGTGCTTTCAGGCGTCGCCGCGCACTTCTCACCACCGTCAGGCAGTGAAGTGCATATTCAGGTACCTCCGTTTCACACCTGACCGTCTTCTCGCAAGCAGTCTAGTGTCGCTCATGTAACAGAACCGACCAATTTATAAGAGCACAAGTACGAAATTCTCCGCCGAGGCAGTAAATTTGTGGCACTTGAGCCCCTATAAACCCGGTAGTCCGTGAATATCACGAAGGATTTCAAACTTTCCAACATCAACAACATAGGATCGTAATATTCAGCATCGACCGTCACACGACAGAGATTACATAAAGTTCGGAGTAGCAACTTAGTTATTACAAACCAGGTTGAAAACAGTAGCGGAAGCTTAACTTGAAACGTTGTTCCGAAATTCACACACACACACTTAATGATTACATTGCCTATTTAGTAGTCATCCTTACAAGCAAAGATACCGAACAGAAAGAACATAGCAAAAGATACGAACAGAAGAGGTCATTGCCCTGACCTAGATATCTCCCCAGCTGGAAAGAGACAGTTGATGCAATAACCATGGAAGACCTGGCCATCTGCAACAACAAAGGGTAGAACCCTGAGTACGAGAAGGTACTCAGCTAGACTTACCCGCCTTAAACCAGAAATAAGTTGACCTCAAGGAGTATGCAAGGCTAGTATATAGTGGAGGCTGGTAATAGACCACATTTTTGCATAAAAAGCCATTTGTAATTAAGTAGTTCTCCTGCCCTGTAGCTGTCAATTTAAATAGTAATTATCCTATTTACTAGATTAGCAAACTGCACTATAACAAACATGGTGGTGATCCAACAATCACCAAAAATGTAACAAACAGACCGAGTGACCATTTCCAAAGTATGTGATAGCTATCTCGTGTTCCACATTTTCAGTATCGAGGTCGATCAGCGTTCGAGTCAAGTGCTCACTATCCAGGAGCGATGGCGATTATAATCGATTCCTAACCAGCTGGTGATTTATTTCCCACACAAACCACACCCACCCGTCGGTGAGCTACAGATGACCACAACATTGTTCCAGGAGTCGCGGTTTCAACCGCCACCATCACACCCGGAGGCAAGCCCGACTGCCAAGGAGTTGGACTTAACCACCATCACCCGGTCTTACTATTCGCGCCCCCGCGTCCCACTAACTCTCCACCGTGGCTTCGGCTGATGCGTAGGACCTGAGAGCCGGCCTGGAACAATGAGCGGCTTCGCGGTCGGAACGAGTTATCCTTCCAGCTAATGTGGGACATGCGTTCAACATGACAAGAAGTCTATCTTACAAGATACTGATTCCCATAAAACACGGCTAGAAATACTGTAGCATACCACAGGAATCTGCCGATCTCCATTTTCCACAACACTCAGTTATCCCACTTAATGGAAATATCCGGTTAATCGGTCAAGTAACCACCTATTGCTCGCGGTAACATGAAGGTTGCCCGACTTCTACCGGTCTAAGCAATTCTAAGCATAACTCGGACCTGATTCTATATAGGTATGAAGGATAATATTTCAAGATAACAAGGTATGAATAGTGATGCATCAACGGTATCAAACAACTCCTATACTTAATGCAACAAACATAAGCAGATTAAGTTAATCATAAACTGTAGGTAGTTAGAAATGCTCTGGGGCTTGCCTTTCTCGAAGGTGCCGGTTGGTGATTCGGGCACTCCAAAGTTCTCTCTTCAAACTCTTCCCCACAGCTCCTGGTTCCTGCTCCTGAGGCTGCTCCTCGTTTTCCTCTGCTATCACTGTCTCTTCTACCGAACCTGTTATGATGCATATGCGAGAATGAATGGATGATACATGGGCATAGAAATGCATTGCAATTGAATTGACCGAATAGGCGCATATTTCCTCTCCGGTAGAGTACAACACTCTATTTAGAGAGAAGCTACACCACTCATGCAAAGCACAGTCAACATGCATACACTGAAAAGACTATTTTACCCCTGCTGGTTCCCTCAAAAAAAGACACAAAAGCTTAATTTAAATAAACTAATTATTCCACTAAGAACAAGCTTATAACTGCACCTTATAGCTAACAGCTTTAGAAAAATCTACAAAAATTACTGTAGGTTCCTAACAGAAAGTAAAGCATACTGTACAAATTTCAGGACAATTGCATGTATATATAATCTGTATGAAAAAGACAATATCAGGGTGAAAAGATACTTTGAACTACACCCTATCTTAAAAGTGTCAAACAACAATTTCATATTTTTGTTTAGAGCTTTTTAGCATAAGAGCAGTCTATAAAAATTATGAGACTCAAATTCCATATATTTTAATTACTACAAAATTATACAAGAAAACAACATTTAATCATTTAAAGGTTAACTTCAAATTATTTCACAACCCAACAGTAGTTATCATTTTTCTGTGACTCTACATCACTTACACAGTTCATCAAAACAAATCTCATATTTTTCTGAGCAAAACATGATTTACTATGCATTAAACAAGATATCAGCCTAAATAACACATTAATTATTACTGCATATAAAAACTATCATAACAGAGCATATTATATTTTTCATGTACAGATCTCATCAAAACAAACTTAACAAAATTGGGTTCACATTTATTGGATTAACAGAACACAAGTTATGATTTAAACAAGCATTAACAACATTTCTGAAAACATATATTCATAAACACTAAACCCTAACTGCTACACGCACCCGACACAACTGCACCCAAGCGGCTGACAGCCGGGGCCCGTGGTCAACACGACCCCACCTGTCACACACAGAGAAACAGAGGAGGTGTTGACCTCGCCGGAGCTCGCCGACGGCGGCTCCTCCGGCGAAACCAACTCCACCGACGGACTCCTCTCTTCCTTCCGCCGAACGGGTACCCCTCTCGACCCTAGCGACACGACGGATCGGGCTTACCACGCCGGCAACTCCGGCCATGCCGAGGCTAACCAACACGCGATTCCTACTCTCCGAACTCCCACGGATCTAGCGCAAGGCTCGGACGCTACGGATTTCACTCCGAAAGCTCGGGACCACGCCATGCCCTTCTCCGGCAACAATGGCGGACGCCGGCGATGGCGGACCGAGGCAACCAAACCCTAATCGGCTAAACTGACTTCACTACCTTCTTCCTGGACGCTTACTGACTCATGAACGCGAGCTAAAACATCTTGGAACCCACGGGAAGGGAGCCGACCACGGCGGACCGAACTCGGCGGTCATGGCGGCCATGGCGGAAGCTCGTCCCGAGGCTCACCTAGGGCTTGCCGAAGAGCACTGACTAGCGCAAACGATGCGGAGACAAGGCGAGGCTAGCGGTGCGGTTTGCTTGGCGGTTGCGCGGCGAAACGACGGCGGACGGCGGACTTCCCCCTTTCGCCCGCGCGGTCGCCGCGAGAGCTTGGAGCGAGGCAGAGAGAGAGGGAGAGCGCGCTCTGGTGGAGGAGAGCGTGCGTGGGTGGTTAAGGCTCGCCACGCCGCGCGCGCTGGCTGGCTTTGGCCGGGAATCGAACGCCACGCAGCGTTCTTCCCCTGTGCGCGGTCGGCCACGACGCCGGCGATTCAAACTGAATCGGGCGATTCAGTTAAGCCCTGGCCGACTGACGGCCTATTTTCAAACACGATTAACTCACTAACCATACCATCAAACGCTAAACCAACTGCACCATTGGTTAGAGCTATCCCCCGACTGCAACTTTGGTTATAGGATTGATCATTGGTTCGGTTTGGATTAGGCTTGAGAAGGTGCTAAACATAGCCTGGCCGAACTGAAAACCAGCTTTAGGACTTAGGAAAATTTCCAAGTCTAAAACCCTTCCAATTCTGCCTTGTGGACCCTAAAACACCATGCTAAACCCATTTTCATGAGTTGGTCCTTAAACAACTTTTGTTCTATACTAAATTCTACACACTTTTGCTTAAGGGCCCACAGCCATGCAAAGCTTCTAACAAGGAGGTCTTTGTTAGTCAAACAAAAGGACTTTAGAGGCTCTATAGGGTTGACTAGGGTTTAACTACTTGATTAGGCAAAATGTCCAGCATAACCATGCCTTCATTTTGACTTCTCAACAAGGTTAGATGGTTAGAAAGACTTAACCACTCCCAAGCAAGACAAGCAACACTTCATCAAAGCAAACTTATAAGCAAGCAACACATGAAATGACATTTTATGTGAGAAAAAGAATAACATATGAATGCTTCATGATCATGAGATGATTATGCATGATGAGAAATGATGTCATGCTAGCTTAACACCAGAGGTGTTACAGCCCTTCCCCCCTTAAAGAAATCTCGTCCCGAGATTTACTGACCATTGCTTATGGAACGATGGATAAACTTTCTGGAGATAGTCTTCCGTTTACCAGGTTGCATCTCCATCATCATGATGACTCCATAAAACTTTATACACCTTCACTAGGCGATTGCGAGTTACTCTTTCTTTGCTGTCCAAAACTCGCACGGGTTGCTCTGATATGTGAGGTCTGATGCTAGCTTCAACTCTTGAGGTTCTATTCTTTCTTCCGGTACACGTAGACACTTCTTTAACTGTGAAACATGAAAACTGGAAAGATCGAACTCATAGCTTCGGGTAACTGAAGTTGATAAGATACTTCTCCCTTTCTTTTCAAGATACGATATGGTCCAACATATCTCGGGCTAGCTTCCTTTTAATGTCGAACCTTTGTACTCCCCTCATCGGAGTTACTTTTAGGTAAACATGATCTCCCTTCTTAAACTCCAACGGTCTTCTTCTTTTATCAGCATAGCTTTTCTGTCGGGATTGTGCTGCTTGTAAGTGTTGATGGATGATCTGGACCTTTTTCTCGGCTTCTGCCACGAAGTCAATTCCAAAATATCTCCTTTCCCCGGGTTCAATCCAGTTTAACGGAGTCTCACACTTACGTCCATATAAAGCTTCAAACGGTGCCATCTTGATACTCTCTTGATAGCTATTATTGTACGAGAACTCTGCTAACGGTAGCCTTGATTCCCATGATCCTTTGGAGGATAACACACAAGCTCTGAGCATATCTTCAAGCACTTGATTCACTCTTTCGGTTTGACCTGCGGTCTGAGGATGATAAGCTGTACTGTGAATCAACTTCGTTCCCAAACCTTTATGTAACTGCTGCCAAAAGTGCGCGGTGAACTGAGATCCACGATCTGAAACAATTGTCTTTGGTATTCCATGTAAACGCACTATCTCTTTATGTAGATATCTGCATACCGAGGCGGTCGATATCCGGTTTTGACTGGAATAAAGTGAGCAGATTTGGTCAAACGATCCACTATTACCCAAATGGAATTATTTCCTTTTTCCGAGGTGGGTAATCCAGTTATGAAATCCATACTGATGTCTTCCCATTTCCAAACAGGCACAGATAACGGTTGTAACAACCCTGCAGGTTTCATATGCACTGCCTTAACTCTGCAACAAGTATCACACCTTGCAACATAGGCTGCTATCTCTTTCTTCATCTTGGTCCACCAAAACGAGATTGTAGGTCATGATACATCTTACTGCTTCCTGGGTGAAGAGATAACTTAGATAAGTGGGCCTCATCTAAGATTTTATCCTTGAGATCTTTGTTCTTTGGCACGACAAGACGATCCCTGAACCATAACACTCCTTGTTCATCCAACTTAAAAGAAGTTAAAGGATCTTTTAACATCTTTTGTTGATATGAGCAACTCCTTATCTGACTTCTGAGCTTCCATAATCTGACTCTCTAACGAGCAACCTAACTGAATGTTGAACAAAACTTCTGGATGTATCAGGTTAAACTTTTCTTCAAACAACGTTGCACCATAACACTGTGCGATTTCCGACTTAAAGCATCTGCAACCACGTTTGCCTTCCCTGGGTGATAGTGAACTTGCAAGTTATAGTCCTTTATCAACTCCAGCCATCTGCGCTGCCTCATGTTCAACTCAGGTTGAGTGAAGATATACTTTAGACTCTTATGATCGGTATAGATGTTGCACACATTTCCCAACAAGTAGTGTCTCCATATCTTTAGAGCATGCACTACTGCCGCTAATTCCAAATCATGTGTAGGGTAGTTGAACCTCATGTTTCCTTAACTGTCTTGAGGCATACGCTATCACGCGTCCATCTTGCATTAGCACACAGCCCAAACCTATCTTGGATGCGTCACAAAACACATCAAAAGGTTTCTCTATATCCGGTTGAGCCAAAACAGGGGCAGTGGTCAGCAGTTCTCTTAAAATTCGAAAGCTGCTTCACACTCCTCTGTCCAGACAAACTTCATATCTTTTTGCAACAACGAGGTCATCGGTTTTGCGATCTTGGAGAAATCCGGAATGAAACGACGATAGTAACCAGCCAACCTAGAAAACTTCTGACTTCCGTGACGGTGGTTGGTGCCTTCCAATCCATAACCTCTTGTACCTTTCCAGGATCCACTGAGATTCCATCTCCTGATAACACATGACCAAGAAAATGAACTTTCTTCAACCAGAACTCACACTTACTGAACTTAGCATAGCTTATGCTCTCGAAGCCTTGTTAGAACTATCCTTAAGTGTTCCGCATGATCTTCTTCGTTCTCCGAATATATCAAGATATCATCCAAAAAGACTATCACAAACCGATCCAACTCAGGCATAAACACGGAATTCATTAGATACATAAAGTATGCAGGAGCATTTGTCAAGCCAAACGACATGACAAGATACTCATACAACCCGTACCTAGTGGAAAA
This sequence comes from Coix lacryma-jobi var. lacryma-jobi, assembly GCA_009763385.1. Lineage (NCBI taxonomy): Eukaryota > Viridiplantae > Streptophyta > Magnoliopsida > Poales > Poaceae > Coix > Coix lacryma-jobi. The sequence continues at coordinate 72,877 of VDCT01000747.1, read as the reverse complement.
AGCCGTTTTAGGTATATCCTTAGGTCTGATCTTGATCTGATGGTACCCTGATCTTAAGTCTATCTTGGAAAACACTCTAGGCTCTCTGTCAACTGATCAAAAAGGATATCAATCCGAGGTAAAGGATACTTATTCTTGACTGTTACTGCATTCAAAGGTCTGTAATCCACACACATACGCAGACTTTTATCCTTCTTTTCACAAAGAGTGCCGGACATCCCCACTCGGATGAATTGGTTGAATCAAACCCTTATCCAACAACTCTTTCAACTGAACCTTCAACTCCGCTAACTCATTAGAGGCATACGATACGGTCTTCTGGATATAGGTGCTGTTCCAGGTATCAACTCTATTGCAAACTCCACATCCCTATCTGGAGGTAAAGCAGGTAACTCATCTGGAAACACATCTGGAAACTCACATACTACAGGGATTTCCTGAAGATCTGCCACTTGCACTGCACAACTCATAGCACTGAGATTAAGACGGTCAGGAAGAAACACTTGGAATCTTTTGTTTTCCTCGGGGTCCTTCAAAGAGATTATCCTTTTTCCGGTATCTAAGATCACTTCCCACTTTTTCATCCAGTCCATTCCGAGGATAACATCCAAGGATAGACCTGGCATGACTACTAGGCTTACTCGATACCGCTTACCTTCCAACTAGAGTAGCTCCACATACCACTTGATAGACCACACTTGCACTAGCTCTTACAAGAATTGATAGCTACATATATTCTGATTATACACATAAAGATCTTGAATTACAAAATCCATTGTTACCATTTCCTGATTATGCTTAAGTGCAAATGCTTGACTTACAAAAGAATGGGATGAACCAGAATCAAACAAAACACTGCAGAGATATTGTTGATAGAGAACATACCAGCTGTTACAGGCTCACCCTCTGAGATGCCTTCCAAGGAGGTATGATGCACACGAGCTTGCACTGGATTGGTCTTCTTTCTTGGGCTAGGACATGTCCTGGACAGATGCCCTTCCTTGCCACAGTTGTAACATGGCCCCTTGACGTAGCTGCCTGTGAAGTTCTGATTTCCAGACCCTGCTCTATACTGTGATGATTGACCCTTTGCCATCTTCTGGACCTTGGCTTGCTGCTGATTTCCCTGAAAACGACGCTGAGGAGGCTTGAACCGTGCTCCCCGTGCTGCTACATGAAACTGAGGACGATTCGCCACTTGATTTCTGTTCTGCTGTGCTCCTGTATCAAAAGTTTTCTTGCGGGCTTTAGATGCACTATAGAGATTGTTGTGGTTTTCTTGAGTCAAACAGTCACTGACGAAGTCATTGAACTGGGTTCTAGAAGAATTTCCCATTGACTTCAGGAGCTTTGGACTTAGGCCCCTCTTCATACAAGCAATCTTCTTTGCATCTGTATTGACATACTCAGGCGCATAACGAGCAAGATTGTTGAAAGCATGAAGATATTCAGCCATTGTTTTGGTACCCTGAGTCAAACTCAAAAACTCTGTTACCTTCATAGCCATTAAACCGGGAGGAATATAATGACCTCGAAAAGCGCTGTAAACTGTTCCCAAACTATAGGTTGATTTGCCGGAAAAGCGGTACGGTGATGTGCCCACCATATACCAGCCGTCCCTGCAACTGATGAGCTGCGTATTCCACCTTCAGAGATTCTGTCAGACGGAGCAACCTGAACTTCTGTTCGACAGTGTTGATCCATTCATCTGCTTCCAAAGGTTCCACTGCTTCCTTAAAGATTGGAGGTCTAGTGTCCAAGAAGTCCTTAAACGTGCTGTACTGATTAACATCTTGACCACCCAGACCTGCAGCTCTGCGGGTATTCTCAGCGATGTTTCGGAGATTTGCTTCCATGTTGCGTTGCATAGCTTCCATACTGCGCTGACTTCCCAAAAACTGAGCAAAGAACTGCTCTGCCGTGTAAGGAGGAGGAGGAGGAGGATTGGCTTCCTCGCCCTGTCCACTCCCATCTGCACCACTGGCACTGCCGGTCCACGACGAGTGTTCACCATCTGCATAGCCAATCAATAATCGATGAGTGATGCCATATATATAGATCAAAATGCGTAATGACTGCAGTACTGTATTCGAACATAGTTCATACAATAAGGCACATTCACAAGTTGTTCCACACAAATAACATCACAAACAGATTATACGAAAAGCGCTTAAAACTCGCATGGACACGAACGGATAAGCCCAACGATAGCCGGATACTTAAAACGATCCAAAGGTAGCAACAAGGTTCTTAAGCTTACAACACATCAAAGGTTCCACAGATCCAACATAACCGATACACAAGACCACAACGATAAACATCGAGACCTAAACTCTAATCGCTCTCAGCATCTGACACATGACCCTCGACATCATCGGCTCCATCATCTTCCTCTTCTTCTTCGTCTTCTTCTTCCTGATTAGCGAAGAGCATTCCTCCATCTTCATCACCGCCATCAGCAAGAACAACTCCCAACTCCCCATCCATCTCGGCTGCACCTGGAGGATGGTATGGATGAAGCTGGTTGTGAAGACGATGCACTTCCTCGTGGAGGTTGTTGTTGTAGGCTTCAGTTGTCGCCAACTGCTGCTCCAAGGCCACGATACGAACTCTCATATCCACCTCTTCTTCTGCTTCGATTTCGCTGCTGAAGAAGCCTTACCATCTGATTCTCCGCACTCCGATTAGCATGCTTCTCACGCCCTAGCTGCTCTTGCAGCCTGATGATCTCTTGAGCTGCGACTACATTCCTGCGAACCACCTGATCCTTCTCTATGGTCATCTGCTTCAGCTCTTCCTGCATCTTTTCCACTTCTTCATCAAACTCGCGCTGAGCTTGCCTTTTCTCATCCTTGACATGGTGATAGGACTCAGTCATACTGCACAAGCTGTGTTGCATGACCGCGTACCCCTTCATTACCGCATACATGGCACTTGCTGCCGGACCATCACATGCCTGAAGCTCACTAGGACTACCCTCAACAGCTTCCCTGCCTGGTCTGCACCCAAACATCCTTGAACGGGTCAGCCCTTGGAAACACTCCTGCCAGAGCTCGACTGAGGTCTTCTGGGAACCGCTCCATGATGTCCTGGAGAATGAGGAACGCTGCTGACTGCGCACCTTCCCAAGGATCCCTTCCTTTGCTCTCATACATCCAACCAGACCATTCAGATCCCTCTTCCCTGGGCTTCACCACTGCAGTAACATACACCAGGGTGGTGTCTCCCAGAGGCTCCTTTCGACCAGAAGTAGCGAGGCTCTCGACCATCCGGGTATCCCACCGAACGCAGAACCCTCCAAAGCAACGTAGGTGTCCCAAACACATCCAGAAACTTTGCCTTGCACCTCTCCGACCTAGGTGCCAACTGGTGTCTGGGAACCCTGCCGCCTGTTGACTTACGTGCGGTTTCCTTAGTCCGTCCCATCTGTAGCAGGATTATCATGATAACATAAGCATAGGTCTTCCAACTCGAGAATGAATCCATAAAGGGTGGAAGTAATGCAAAAAGGAAAGAAAGCATTATGCCATGATATGTTATGTATGAAAACGTTCCGTACGTCCTTTCCACTACATAAGAACTATGCGGTGGCAAACCACGATACTCTCATACGTTAACTATTTCGTTCTAACGGTGCGTAGTTAGTGTACCTGCAGAAGATCCATTTCAGCCCTGCCCCACAGTATGATAATCATGCATTGCTGAAATTTAAATCTAGATACTCACCTAGGTGTACACCCCGTATACACGTAAGCAGTATATGCACCCATTTAACAGTATCACCCCCGTTACTGCGTACCTTCCCCTGCACCCGTGTATCAACGTGTGTAGGTTCCAATACCAACTAACACTCCCCTAGGTCGACGGTTGTTCGACCATGCTCTCACAACTTTCCTTACCTTGGCGTAGAGGCAACTGATCCATACATTACCATTCCGAAGAATAGCACCCATACAATTTCACCCTTGCCGTATGGACGACAGAATAAACAAAATCAAGCATGATGCAAGACCCTTCCAAGTTAGTACTTAAATAAGCCACCTGAGATCCTATGGGCATAAAGGATATGACCACTGGCACACCTAACTTTTTTGAAAATTTCTTTCTACACCAACTCTTGTGAACTTTGGAAAAATAATTTTTTGACTCCAAATTATTTTTATTACCAAATTTAGTCCTATGAACAGTACCCGCTGAATTATGCTCCGATGCCAGCTGTGACAGAACCGACCAATTTATAAGAGCACAAGTACGAAATTCTCCGCCGAGGCAGTAAATTTGTGGCACTTGAGCCCCTATAAACCCGGTAGTCCGTGAAATCACGAGGGATTTCAAACTTTCCAACATCAACAACATAGGATCGTAATATTCAGCATCGACCGTCACACGACAGAGATTACATAAATAGTTCGGAGTAGCAACTTAGTTATTACAACCAGGTTCAAACAGTAGCGGAAGCTTAACTTAAACAGTTTCGAAATCACACACACTCACACTTAGTGATTACAGTGCCATTTAGTCATCCTTAACATAGCAAAAGATACGAACAGAAGAGGTCATTGCCCGTGACCTAGATATCACCCGAGGCTGGAAAGAGACAATTGATGCAATAACCATGGAAGACCTGGCCATCTGCAACAACAAAGGGTAGAACCCTGAGTACGAGAAGGTACTCAGCTAGACTTACCCGCCTTAAACCAGAAATAAGTGACACCAAGGTATGCAAGGCTAGTATATAGTGGAGGCTGGTAATAGACCACATTTTTGCATAAAAGCCATTTGTTAATTAAGTAGTTCTCCTGCCCTTTAGCTGTCAATTTAAATAGTAATTATCCTATTTACTAGATTAGCAAACTGCACTATAACAAACATGGTAGTGATCCAACGATCACCAAAAATGTAACAAAAGACCGAGTGACCATTTCCAAAAGTATAATGATAGCTGTCTCGTGTTCCACATTTTTCAGTATCAAGGTCGATCAGCGTTCGAGTCAAGTGCTCACTATCCAGGAGCGATGGCGATTATAATCGATTCCTAACCAGCTGGTGATTTATTTCCCACACAAACCACACCCACCCGTCGGTGAGCTACAGATGACCACAACATTGTTCCAGGAGTCGCGGTTTCAACCGCCACCATCACACCCGGAGGCAAGCCCGACTGCCAAGGAGTTGGACTTAACCACCATCACCCGGGTCTTACTATTCGCGCCCCCGCGTCCCACTAACTCTCCACCGTGGCTTCGGCTGATGCGTAGGACCTGAGAGCCGGCCTGGAACAATGAGCGGCTTCGCGGTCGGAACGAGTTATCCTTCCAGCTAAATGTGGGACATGCGTTCAACATGACAAGAAGTCTATCTCACAAGATACTGATTCCCATAAAACACGGCTAAAATACTGTAGCATACACTACAGGAATCTGCCGATCTCCATTTTCCACAACACTCAGTTATCCCACTTAATGGAAATATCCGGTTAATCGGTCAAGTAACCACCTATTGCTCGCGGGTAACATGAAGGTTGCCCGACTTCTACCGGTCTAAGCAATTCTAAGCATAACTCGGACCTGATTCTATATAGGTATCAAGGATAATATTTCAAGATAACAAGGTATGAATAGTGATGCATCAACGGTATCAAACAACTCCTATACTTAATGCAACAAACATAAGCAGATTAAGTTAATCATAAACTGTAGGTAGTTAGAAATGCTCCGGGGCTTGCCTTTCTCGAAGGTGCTCGGTTGGTGATTCGGGCACTCCGGAAGTTCTTCTTCAAACTCTTCCCCGACAGCTCCTGGTTCCTGCTCCTGAGGCTGCTCCTCGTTTTCCTCTGCTATCACTGTCTCTTCTACCGAACCTGTTATGATGCATATGCGAGAATGAATGGATGATACATGGGCATAGAAAATGCATTGCAATTGAATTGACCGAATAGGCGCATATTTCCTCTCCGGTAGAGTACAACACTCTATTTAGAGAGAAGCTACACCACTCATGCAAAGCACAGTCAACATGCATACACTGAAAAGACTATTTTTCCTGCTGGTTCCCTCCATAAAAGACACAAAAGCTTAATTTAAATAAACTAATTATTCCACTAAAACAAGCTTATAACTGCACCTTATAGATAACAGCTTCAGAAAAATCTACAAAAATTACTGTAGGTTCCTAACAGAAAGTAAAGCATACTGTACAAATTTCAGGACAATTGCATATATACATAATTCTGTATGAAAAACAATTATCAGGGTGAAAAGATACTTTGAACTACACCCTATCTTAAAAGTGTCAACACAAATTTCATATTTTTGTTTAGAACTTTTTAGCATAAGAGCAGTCTATAAAAATTATGAGACTCAAATTCCATATATTTTAATTACTACAATTATACAAGAAAACAGCATTTAATCAATTTAAAGTTAACTTCAAATTATTTCACAACCAACAGTAGTTATCATTTTTCTGTGACTCTACATACCTACACAGTTCATCAAAACAAATCCCATATTTTTCTGAGCAAAACATGATTTACTATGCATTAAACAAGATATCAGCCTAAACACAAATTAATTATTACTGCATATAAAAACTATCATAACAGAGCATATTATATTTTTCATGTACAGATCTCATCAAAACAAACTTAACAAAATTGGTTTCACATTTATTGGATTAACAGAACACAAGTTATGATTTAAACAAGCATTAACAACATTTCTGAAAAACATATTTCAAAAACACTAACCCTAACTGCTACATGCACCCGACACAACTGCACCCAAGCGGCTGACAGCCGGGGCCCGTGGTCAACACGACCCCACCTGTCACACACAAGAAACAGAGGAGTGTTGACCTCGCCGGAGCTCGCCGACGGCGGCTCCTCCGGCGAAACCAACTCCACCGACGGACTCCTCTCATCCTTCCGCGACGAACGGTACCCCTCTCGACCCTAGCGACACGACGATCGACACGGACGCGAGCGGCGGCAACGCGGCCACGGCGGCGCGGGCTTCTCACGCCGGGCAACTCCGGCCATGCCGAGGCTAACCAAAACGCGATTCCTACTCTCCGAACTCCCACGGATCTAGCGCAAGGCTCGGACGCTACGGATTTCACTCCGAAAGCTCGGACCGCCACCCGCGCATCGGTCGGCACGCCATGCGCGGCACGGCGACGACGGCGATGCGGACCGAGGCAACCAAACCCTAATCGGTTAAACCGACTTCACTACCTTCTTCCTGGACGCTTACTGACTCACGAACGCTAGCTAAAACATCTTGGAACCCACGGGAAGGAGCCGACCACGGCGGACCGAACTCGGCGGTCATGGCGGCCATGGCGGAAGCTCGTCCCGAGGCTCACCTAGGGCTTGCCGAGAGCACTGACTAGCGCAAACGATGCGGGAGACCAAGGCGAGGCTAGCGGTGCGGTTTGCTTGGCGAACGCACGGCGAAACGACGGCGGACGGCGGACTTCCCCCTTTTCGCCCGCGCGGTCGCCGGCGAGAGCTTGGAGCGAGGCAGGAGAGAGGGAGAGCGCGCTCTGGCGGAGGAGAGCGTGCGCGGGCGGTTAAGGCTCGCCACGCCGCGCGCTGGCTGGCTTTGGCCGGGAATCGAACGCCACGCGGCGTTCTTCCCCTGCGCGCGGTCGGCCACGACGCCTGGCGGGTTCAACTGAATCGGGCGATTCAGTTAAGCCCTGGGCCGACTGACGGCCTATTTTCAAACGCGATTAACTCACTAACCATCCATCAAACGCTAAACCAACTGCACCATTGGTTAGAGCTATACACCGACTGCAACTTTGGTTATAGGATTGATCACTGGTTCGGCTTGGATTAGGCTTGAGAAGTGCTAAACATGCCTGCCCGAACTGAAAACCAGCTTTAGGACTTAGGAAAATTCCAAGTCTAAAACCCTTCCAATTCTGCCTTGTGGACCCTAAACACCATGCTAAACCCATTTTCATGAGTTGGTCCTTAAACAACTTTTGTTCTATACTAAATTCTACACACTTTTGCTTAAGGGCCCACAGCCATGCAAAGCTTCTAACAAGGAGGTCTTTGTTAGTCAAACAAAAGGACTTTAGAGGCTCTATAGGGTTGACTAGGTTTTAACTACTTGATTAGGCAAAATGTCCAGCATAACCATGCCTTCATTTTGACTTCTCAACAAGGTTAGATGGTTAGAAAGACTTAACCACTCCAAGCAAGACAAGCAACACTTCATCAAAGCAAACTTATACAAGCAAGCACATGAAATGACATTTTATGTGAGAAAAGAATAACATATGAATGCTTCATGATCATGAGATGATTATGCATGATGAGAAATGATGTCATGCTAGCTTAACACCAGAGGTGTTACCGCAGCTCAGTCCACTACAGAGGCTGAATATGTTGCTGCGGCAGCTGCTGTCAAGTTGCTTTGGATGATGGCCCACTTTGCGTGATTTGGAACCAGCTTTTCTCGCATGCCTTGCTTTGCTTTGTGCAGCATGAGTGCCATTAGCTTTGCTAAGAACCCCGTGCTTCACTCGAAGACCAAACACATTGATGTGCACTTTCATTTTCTGCGAGATCACCAGGAGAAGGGTGATATCGACCTTCGCCATGTCGATACTCATCATCAACTGGCTGATATTTTCACCAAGCCTTTAGACGAATCAACTTTAATCGGTTGAGGGGTGAGCTTGGTGTGTGTTTCCCCTTTTAGATGGGGGAAACATTTTGGATCTTGTATATTTGACTGACTCTTTTGTCTTTCTTTTTTTTGCATTTCAGCATACGCATTTACATTCTGAGCTTCATGTTTATAATCACTAGAATGTAACTATGCTCTATGTAGTATGCTCTGATGCTTATGTTGATGCTTGTAGCTTATGCTCTCTCTGATCACTAGTACATGTTGTGAGTTGAGCTATTTTGAAATGGTGAATTTACTTAATAACTTACAATCTGAAAATGTTCACCATTGAGATATGCAACTAGCATGTGTAGGATATGTTGAGTTCACTCGTGCTTTTCATATATGCTAGGTTGCTATGTCTCTAGTTATGAGTCATTCACTTGCTTGGTCTGTTCATATCATGTTTAAAATTTGAACCAAGTTTTAGTGAATTGAAAAGATCGAGATGGGATTGCTTGTCAACACCTCACGGTATCGAGACTGTTTCTCATTGCACCTTGAGTTAAACTTGAGCCGTGTAGTGTATGACCGAAACCGTTGCTTTAAGCTTCTGATTGCATATGCATAGGCTTCGCACGGTTGAAAAGTTAGGCAAAGACAAGCTTTCAACCTCTCGCAATCACATGCTGAAATTAAACTTGTGTAATTTCACCGCTGCAACTCCGATATAAAAATGAAATCACAAGTATATGCTTCATTCCTATGCATGATGATTGAACTTTGCTAGGGGTAGTTCACCTTGTATACATGTTTAGCACTTGTTTGGATTCCTGTCTATACATGTGTAGTGCTATCTTGATGGTGACTATCTTTTTGGCTAAAGACTGCTCACATGCTCATATGTTCATATTTCGTATGTGTGATCAGTTTGAGCCTTCGCTATTTGAGTGCTTAGTTGAGTCATTGGAGTTATACTGTTTAGAGCATTTTTGCACTCTTTTGAATATATGCCTGAAGCTGCTAACTTGCATTTCTGACTTCATATGCATGTTGGAAGGAGGAGTTTCTTGCCTTGATGCCTTTTCTTGACTAGTGCATTTTCGACTAAGGGGGAGAAATTGCAAATCATATGTCTCCTGGATGTTCAACTAAAGGGGAGTTTCGTCAAGGGGAGAATTTCCAATCTTTGTGCTCTTCTCATGTTGGACCTAAGGGGATTTCCTAGTTGCTTGCACATGTCGAGGGGGAGTTTGCTAGTTGTGTTGAGCCTTTGCCTCTGTCTTGAGGAACTAGCAAACATTTTCCGGGCATTTTGTCTTCGATTGGTTCTCTTTTAGTTTGGAGTCATTCAATTGGTTCGGAGCGTGCTTGGCCGAAAGGCATTGGTTTCGAGCTTTCTTTGCTAGTTGTGTTGAGCCTTTGTGCCTCTATCTTGAGGGACTAGCATTTTGCTTCGATTTTCATTCGGCTTCAATTGGTTTGAGCTCTTTTCTCTGGAGTTTCCAATTGGTATCTGCTAGCGGTGTTGAGCCTGTTCTACCTCTTCTTGAGGGCTAGCTTTGCTTGCTTGGTTGCGTCGAGCCGTTGCCCATGTCTTTAGGGACCAAGTTCTTTTGCTCTTTCCACTTGACCTTCTTCGGCTTTGCTATGCTTTTGGGTCATTTGGTTGAGTTTCTCCTTCTCCTTCCTCCTTCTTCCTTATTCTTCTTTTCATATGATTTGTGTGAGTAGTTGACAATGCACTCATCAAGGGGGAGATTGCGGATACATGGGTGTATGCCGGGTCTCTGAGTGATGAGTGATTGTCAACTGGGATGATGCACATGTTCTTTGGCTGTGTTGTGCAGGTGTCGAGCATGGATGCAGTGATCGAAGGCAGGTGAAGGTCAAGTTGAGACGTGATGTGCCGACGGACCGGGTGCGGTGAAGGATGGGCGTGCCGTGCGGCGGACGTGCCATGCCGAGGTACCGAGCGGTGAAGGGCGGACGTGAGGCTTGGACTGAGGGACCAGAGGCCCGAGGATCAGCTGTGGTGGCTGACAGCCTGTGACGACGACAAGTAAAGAAGTGCGGTCATGTGTTGCCTGAGTCGTGGACTCGGGGACACGTGTCGGTAGACGGGGTGCACGGGAGGTGCATCCCATCTACGACGTCGGTTTGGTGGTAGAGCCAGGGAAAAACCATCGATGGACGGTTCCGAGTTTGGGCACAATACTCGGGCTGAGGGTGTCCGAGTTTGGCCACAAAACTCGGGCTGAGGACGGTTTCCAGGTTTCGGCCTCAAAACCTGGGTGTCAACTCCTAAGGGTTTGCTGAGTTTGCCTCAAAACTCAGAGGCTGATGGGCTGGTTTCCCGGTTTGGGCCTCAAAACCGGGGTTGGCTGGAAAAGGCTGGTTTCCCGGTTTGGGCCACAAAACCGGGGGTGCAGAGCGAGGGCGGCACGTGGCGATGATCTGGAGGTTGCGTCGAGGCAACGCTTCGAATCGAGCAGGCGTGGCCGTCGGATACACCTACCACGAGTTGGTCCAGAATAACCTTAGGGTTTAGCTGGTTCGCTCTGTAATTAGAATAGAGAGGGGTAGAGTAGGAAATAGACTTAGGCTAGTAGTAGGATAAGTAGTCGGGAGACACCCTCCTCCCAAGTATCTCAGTCATTTGCTTTCGCACTTGGGTTTCCTGCTCTCCCATCCCCTGCTGTAGCTAGCTGAGATCCGCAGAGAGACTCACCTCTGTGTACTGTTGATGTTGAGGAAGTGAGACCGTAATCTCACTGTTGTGCAGTTCGTGGTTGTGATTCGCGTTTCATTCGTGTTCTTCGCGGAATCCTTTTCTCCACGATTTTCACGTCGCTTGATCTCTTTGCTCGGTTCATCTTTTGCAAAACCGTTTGAACCAAGTTGTTCTAGATCGTGAGGCACTTTTCCACCGAAGGAATTACCCTCTAACCTCACGGTCTAGGAGATCGATCGATTTTCGTTTCGGGTCAAGTTTTCTTCCCTCCCCCGAAATTCTTCGATTCACCGATTTGGAGATAGGTTCGAGCCATGATCTCCTAGAGATAGCTCACTATCCTCTTTGTGACTCATCTCACCAAGTTTGATCCCTAGAGGATTTGTGTTGGGTGAGATCGAGGCGAATCGGTGGACGAACTGCTCAGTTTCAGGGTGACCGGACGCTGACTCGGGCCGACCGGACGCTAGGGCAGCGCGTCCGGTGGTTGAAGGTTTGCTGTGTTCGGTTTTTGTATTGTCCGGATGCACTCGACCGGACGCTCCGACAGAGTCCGGTCGTTGAATGCGTTGAACGCATCTCTGTTTCAACTGACCGTACGCTGGTTCATTGTGTGACGGACGCTCTGTCAATACAGTGACCGGACGCACCGAGGTTTCTGTTCATCTATTTTGTCTCGTTTGACTCGACGCTTAGTGATCGATCGGACGCTGGCACACAGTGCGTCCGGTCCAACACAGAGAGGTCCAAAATCGGACTTAGCCTGACCGGACGCGTCCGGTGCTCAGTGACGGGACGCAGGCAGAGTCCGGTCAGTACTGTTTCAGCGCGTTTTCGTTCGCAGCTTGTTCGTTCATTGTTGGATTTGGTTTCCGTCTTTTGCGTTGGCTTTCTAGAGTTATGTGGTGTCCCACTGTGCTTCTAGGAAGCGTCCACCCTACGTCTAGGGTCGTGGACATTAGCAAGCTCTAGGGTTTGCTTTAGGGGTTGATTCTTGGGTCAGTGGCTACTAGTTTCCGGAAGGAAAATTTGAAGCTCCCATTCACCCCCCCCCCCTCTGGTCGCTTTCTGGTTGCTTCTCGGTCCTTCAAACATAGAGTTACTGGGCTTAGAAGGTGAGGAACGGGAGAAGAAAATCGCAAAGTTGAAGTTGGCGTATGAATCCCAGTATGCCTTCTACATTGGAATGTCATTGCTGAAGTATCAAAATAGGGAATCGGTAGTGGCCCCGTACCACTTTGGGTAAGTGTGATTTTCCATAGATGCATCATGAATTTGATTCCAATACACAAATGCATCATGAATTTGATTCGTGCAGGGACCACTGGATCTGCCTTTTCATTTATCCTAGGGACGGAAGGGTGCTTGTACTAGACTCTGCAAATTACCCGCCATCAAGCTATGCAAAATTCATTGAAATGTTAGAGCTGTAAGTCAAGATATGCATTCTTACTTTTGTATTTTGAGAGTTTGTGTATAATTAACATAGTGATTCTATTCGAGATCATAGGGCATATAGGTTTTATAAGATAAAGGTGGAAAATGCGAGTCCAACATTCAAGGGCAGCCATTGCAAGTTTTTTATGACTGGCCGGTAAGTTGGTGCAAAATTTACTCTTATGAATACAAAGCATATATGTACTATACATAGGACCATGGTTGCATGTATAAATATCCACTTTCCCATTATATAGTGCCACAAGCAACCACCTGGATCTGTCCTCTGTGGATACTACGTTTGCGAGCACATGAGAGAGACCGGTCGATACGTCAGCAACCCTTCCGAGGTAATACAAGTAATAGTCATGTATGTAGTATTGTACACTATAGTATTGACAAACTATGTATATGCAGGAATATAAGGTATTGACAAACTTTCTTTGCAGGAATATAAGGAAGACAAGGCAAAGCGCATCACTGAACGTACTTTGTACAACATAGTTGAGGACCTGAGCCTTTTTCTATTGAAGCACATCATTTCAACAGAAGGGAGGTATCATGATCATGAGAGTGAATTATCGAAGCCAGAGTATCGAGTGCTAACAGAGATTTCTAGGCTAAAACTAACTCGGAATGGTTATTAGACCACCTGTGCAAACTTGGATGTATGTAATGTGCAAACATGCAACTCTATGTTTCTGAGCACGAAACTTTGATGTATATAAGTGTATGTATGAAATATGTAAATTGCATGTTGCTATATTAATGTATATGCATATATTTAATTTAACAATATAATTGCATGTTCCTATATTAATGTATATGTTTAATTTAATAATATATTAATTATAATTAACAATATATATATAAAACTGGTCTACAACAGCACAAGCGGTTAGTTGTGAACCGCCTATGGAAATCGATTTCCACAGGAGGTTCAGAAATAACCGCCTGTCCTGTTGTTCCATTTTCACTGGCCCCCAGCGCAGACGGTGCTAGAAAACGCCTGTGAAAATGGGTTTTCAACCGCATGTATAGTATGTCTCTGTACTAGTGATCTCGGGGCTCAAAATTAGCAACAAAAGCGGAATGAGCGAAGTGAGAGATGTGTTGTGACCTGGACCGAGTAACACATTTGTCGATGCCGCCTATCATCTGCTGAGGGGGGTGCTGGCGCTGGATGTGTCGTGGCGCCTCCCGGGCTGAAGTAGCCTCCCCCTCAACAGCAGATGGTGCCTCCCCGAGTACAAAATGTGCCGCTCGGGGTGGCGGATCCCACGGCCGCCAGGAAGAAGAGGTGTCGGGGCCGTGAGTCATCATAGTGCTAGGTCACCCATGCCTTCAGCATCCTCGTCCTCATCATCGAAAAGAGGCTCACCAACCTCATGATCACCTGCACGCTCAAAACGAGAAGAAGGACAAACAAGGGTCACGTCGAAGGTGACATCTGATGTCTCCATGACTCGGTTAGTATCAAGGTTAAGTACACGATATGCGCGAGTGTGAGTGCCATAACCTAAAAATACACTGTCAGAAGAACGAGACTCAAATTTGTCGAGGTTGCCTTTCTTCAATATAAAACAATGGCAACCAAAGACTCTAAAATAACTCACCTTGGGCTGTCTACCAAAACGCAACTCATAAGAGGTCTTTTTCAAGAAAGCTCTCAGAAAAATGTGATTCGAAATGTAGCATGCAGTGTTCATAGCCTCGGACCAATATCTTCTAGGAGTCCTATGCTCATCGAGCATCATCCTGGCCATCTCAACAAGGGTCCGATTCTTCCTCTCTACAACACCATTTGGGGCGGTATGTAGGGGGAAGAAAACTAATGCTCCAAACCCAAGCGGTCACAAAACTTCTCAAAATCCGACTTTTTGAATTGGGAACCATTGTCACTCCTAATAGCTCGCATCGAGTTCATAGGAACTCGTTCTGAAGACGCAAAATAAGATTGCGAGCAAAAGAAAGTCTCAGTCTACTCAGTCAAAAAGAAGACCCACGAATATCTCGAAAAATCGTCGACAACAACCAAAACATACCACTTGCCACCAACCGAGCTCACCCGAGCCGGACCAACAAGGTCCATATGTAAAAGCTCTCCATGGTGCGAGGTCATGACCTTAGTCACTGGATGGTGGGGAGCAGCAACCATCTTTCCATGTCTACAAGAATGGCAAACAAGATCCCTCTCCATCGACAACTTGGGCAATCCTCGGATTAGGCCAAGTGAGCTAAGTCTTGCAAGCAAGTCGAAGCTTAAGTGACCAAGCCTTCTATGCCACTTCCAAAGATTAGAGGAGGAAGGACTAGCCAAAAGACAGCGGGAAATACCAAACGACTCCGAGAAATTCGCGCGAAAGACTTTCCCAAAGGGCGAAATCAAACATACAAGATTGCCCTGAGGATCTAAAATACGACTGAGATTCGGTTTAAAACGAATCTCATAGTCATCATCAAAAAGTTGCGAAACAGAAAGCAAGTTGAAATGTGTCGGGGGAACGCCAAAGGGGTACCCCCAATCAACGCAAAACTCAGAACACCTTTTAATAGGAGCCCTCCAAGCCAGGCCTCGGGCCAGCACGCATTCTCCGTCTCGCCCGAGCCCTCTGCGTCAGGCCTCGGGCGAGCGCTCGCTCTCCGCTTCGCCCGAGCCCTCCAGGCCAGGCCTCGGGCGAGCGCTCATTCTCCGTCTCGCCCGAGCCCTCCGCGTCAGGCCTCGGGCGAGCGCTCGCTCTCCGCTTCGCCGAGCCCTCCAGGCCAGGCCTCGGGCGAGCGCTCATTCTCCGTCTCGCCCGAGCCCTCCGCGTCAGGCCTCGGGCGAGCGCTCGCTCTCCGCTTCGCCCGAGCCCTCCAGGCCAGGCCTCGGGCGAGCGCTCATTCTCCGTCTCGCCCGAGCCCTCCGCGTCAGGCCTCGGGCGAGCGCACGTTCTCCGTCTCACCCGAGCCCTCCGCGTCATGCCTCGGCGGCGAGCGCTCATTCTCCGTCTCGCCAGAGCCCTCCACGTCAGGCCTCGGGCGAGCGCACGTTCTCCGTCTCGCCCGAGACCTCCGCGTCAGGCATCGGGCGAGCGCTCCGCTACCCCTCGAGCCTTGGCACGTAAGCCTCGAACCCGCCATAACCGAACATCACACCTCGAGACCCACGTGGGGATCTCGAGCCTCCCTAACACGGCAGCCAACCCCTCGAGACACTTCACGCCTCCCTTGAGCGGCCCAGACATTGGATACCAGCCCCACGCTACGTATTTAATGCCTCCACCTACTCCGGTCACATCCTTCGGTACACAGCATGTGCCACAGTGAACCAGAGCCAGAGTCACACCTCGTTTTCACCGCAAGCATGGGCAAAAAGGCACCAGTACAGCACTGTTGGGCCATGCCTTGCACTGACGCATGCTCGAGCCTCATCCCGAAGCACGGGTTCCCGTTGTACGCCCGGGCGTTCCGGGATTTGCCCATACCGGCGGAAGCTCGAGCCCCCCGTGGGCGCCACCTCGAGGCCGGCCTAGCAAACCTCGAGCTCTTGTTGCTTTCATGTGATTGGCGGACAGGTACCCCAAGGCCTGGAACGACGCTGCCACGCCCCGTACGGACCGGAGTGGGCGCTGCACGACCTCACGTCGCCACGTCTCCACGACTACACCCGAGATGGAAGCCACGACGCCTGAACAGCAATCTCCACGTCAGTCCCTGTGGCCCCGACAAGACAGGATTCCTACCTCCCGCTGTATGTATTGTATTGGGTACTGTACATGTTACCCCGGTGTAACGTTCTTATGTAATCCTGGCCTCCCCTTGCTCTATAAAAGGGGACACCAGAGCCCTTCACGGGAGGGAGGTTGGGACGTTCGGACACAACTCAGATAGACAAGTCTAGATCCACACGCACACACATACGAGTCCGGACTCCGGTCCACGCTCACTGAGCTTGTATTCGCCCCTGTACAAGCACTTAGGTGCAAGTAATACAAGAACATCCTCCCCCGCTGGACGTAGGGCCTTCTTTGCCCGAACCAGGATAAATCCTTGTGTCATCTTGCATCACCATCCAGGGAGAGAGGACGCGATCACATTACTCGTTGGTGTCAACCCCCGGTTTCGAAACACCGACAGTTGGCGCGCGCGCGGGGCCTCGCTCCGGTGTCCGAGTCGATTTCTCGTTGTTTCCTGGATGGCATCTTCCACTCCTTCGTTCTCTGCTGGAGCCGTCGTCTGGTTCGGGAGCCTCGAGTTCCTGGCCACCGGCAACGGCAGCGAGCTGACCCTGCTCTCCACGGGGGTCCGAGCGGAGGGCGCGTCACGCCCCCGACCCCGCGCAGGCGCGTGGCGCGTCGTCCGCACCACCGCGTGTCGCCACCTCGTGAGCTGCGATCCTAGCACGAGCCAGGGCGGCGCGACGTCAACGACTCCGACTCCGACGAGTACGACCACCACGACCCTGACCTCTGGGACCCCTCCAAGGAGTGCTTCCAGCTTGAGGAGGCCGTGGACGACGCCGAGGACGACGGCGATGACGACACCAGGTCGGCGCTCAACCCTGAAGAGCCCGGAAACGTGGCTGCGGCAGAGAGGATCACACGCTCAGGGGATGAACGAACCCTCGGCCTCGGGTGCACCGCCTCACCGCGACGACGACCGGGTGGCGCAGCTCGCGCAGCTGAGGGAAGCGATCGCCAAGGCCGAGGAGGAACGGCAACGCCTGCTGCAGCTCGAAAAAACTCTTATGCAGGAACCAGTCCGGCCTCGAGGCGCCAGAGCTCGAGTCCAGGCTCGAGAGGTCCGCCGGTGGATCCTCGAGGATGGGGCTCCGGCGCGTCCCAAGGCGTGCTTCCCGCGAGCCGGGCAGAACGTGGTGGCGGCCGCAATGCTGCTCCGCGATCTACCCACCGTCTCCAACCCCGACGCAAGACACATGCTCGGGGAAATGAAGGGCCTCCTCGAGACAGCCGCTGTGCAGATGGCCGAGAGCTCGGCCTCGCGCCGGCGCGGGGTAGCCTCGGGGAAGCCAGCAGACACGCCCCGCAACAAACACGAGATGTCCGTCTACCAGCCGGCCACCCCTCGAGCCACGCCAGCCCAGGAGCGGGTCGCCGACAGCCGGCAAACCCTCGAGCCCCCGGGCCCCAGGGTCTTCAGCCGGGCCATCCGCAGCTCGACCCTCCCCGACCGCTTTCGGCCACCAACCAACATCATGAAGTATGACGGGGAGGTCGAGCCCAAGCTGTGGCTCTCCGACTTCCGCCTAAGCTGCCAACTAGGCAGAGCAAAGAGCGACGACCGTGTGATCATACGCCAACTCCCGCTTTACCTCTCGGACACCGCCCGCCGGTGGCTCGAGGGGCTCCCGCCAGATCGGATCCATGACTGGGCCGACCTAGTCGGGGTCTTCGACGGGAATTTCAAGGCGACTTGCGTGCGCCCAGGCCATCCCTGGGATCTGCAACGTTGCCGGCAGGCAGCAGACGAGCCCCTCCGCGACTTCGCTCGGCGATTCTCGAAACAGCGCCTCGAGCTCCTCCACGTACCTGATGAGGATGTCATCTCGGCGTTCCTCGCAGGAACGACATGCCAAGAGCTAGTCCACGAGCTAGGGCGCACCATCCCAGGACGGTCGAGGATCTGATGAATCGTGTCGCCAGCTTCGCCTCAGGCGACGAGGCAGTGGGGGCCTTCTTTGGCCGCTCCACGGACAAAGGCAAAGGTCAGAGGGCAAAGCGCGACGCCGATGACGACGACGATGAAGAAGAGCTCATGGGCGCCCGCCGATGACGAGCTGGCTAAAGTGGCGTCCACGCGTGGCACCGTCCCACCAGATGTCTTCTCGAGGGATATTTTCGAGCCACCCGTCAAAATCGACCCGGGGGCTGACCCTTCGACGCCACCCCTCGAGCCGGGCACGGAGACTCGACGGCCGCTCGAAGCCACCCCTCGAGCCGGGCATGGGGCCTCGACCTTCGACGCCACACCTCGAGCCGGGCATGGGGGCTCGACCTTCGACGCCACACCTCGAGCCGGGCATGGGGGCTCGGCGGCCTCGACGCCGCCCCTCGAAAACGACACCTCGACTGGCGGACGCCCTCCCCTCGACTGCCTGCGAGCTCTGCAATGATCAAGGCCTCGGTCTGGTACACCTCCTCAAGATCTTCTGCCGCGAGCTCAGCCTCGACGTTTGAGCCAGGAGAAGAAGGGGCCGCCTACACCACCGTCCGCATCAGGAGGCAGAACGTCCTCATCGACAAACCGGCGCCGTCTCCCAGACGGTAAGTAGGTAACCGCACACATTTAATGTGCCCATCTGACCGCGTTGCAAGCTGGACGACAGGTACACGCGGCGACTCTGCACTCGCTCCGCTCTACCGGGGCCCTCTGAGGCCGCCGCTCCAACTTCACGCACGTCGCCCCGGCGCCACGATCTCCACTCGCCGACGGTTTCCGCCTAAAAAGGCACGCCCAACGGGCGGAAGGATTCCAAGCGACGAAGGCTCCTTTCGGAAGTAAAAAACGGGCCCGGCCCTAAGTCTCGAAGCAGCGAAGGCTGGCCCTCAAAAAAGGGTTCGACAGCCGGCTTCGAGCACCCAAAAATGGGCCTCGGCCCTAAGTCTCGAAGCAGCGAAGGCTGGCCCTCGACGAAAGAGGGTTCGACAGCCGGCTTCGAGCACCCGAGTCAGGGACACCAAGGGGCGCCATTCGCGGCATCACTCGAGGGCCAAGCCCTCGAGGCCCCTCACGTGTATCCAAGGCGGGGAGCTCGACATGCAGTGAGATCCCCTCGGAGGGAGGCATCGAGCCACCGGGTCCTATCGAATGGACCCGGCACTCCTGCAGACTGAGCACCCATGCTTTATGAGACCGCCTCCGGGCCATAGTCGACCCCTATCGAACGGGGCACGAGCTCTCACTTGGATTCCCCGTTACCAGCTCACCGGGAACCTCGATACTCGCCCACTCGGGGTAGTACGAGGCATCCCCCCTCGCATCCAATCGAAAGGACTCGCGGGATGACAAGCCAGGGCAATCGGCGTGCCGGACAGCTCGAAGAGCCGGCTGGTCGGTTTAGCCTGGAACCCCTCGACGGAAGAGGGTCTAAAAACTCAGGGGCTCGACACCCCCGAACCTAAAAATCGCAACTAAAACTCGCAAAAAGCCCACGAGGGAGTTTTAACCACTCCCCCGTGGCCTCGGGGCAACACCCGCGGGTGTCGCTCGCACGACACCCACGGAATCAAAACGGCTAAACCTTCGAGACCAGTCAATAACCCTTTAGATCCCGGTAGAGTGCCCCTGCTCGAGTGCCAGCACTCAAACAAGGCCTCGGGGGCTACTGTCGGGGGAACGCCAAAGGGGTACCCCCAATCAACGCAAACTCAGAACACCTTTTAATAGGAGCCCTCCAAGCCAGGCCTCGGGCCAGCACGCATTCTCCGTCTCGCCCAAGCCCTCCGCGTCAGGCCTCGGGCGAGCGCTCGCTCTCCGCTTCGCCCGAGCCCTCCAGGCCAGGCCTCGGGCGAGCGCTCATTCTCTGTCTCGCCCGAGCCCTCCGCGTCAGGCCTCGGGCATGCGCTTGCTCTCCGCTTCACCCGAGCCCTCCAGGCCAGGCCTCGGGCGAGCGCTCATTCTCCGTCTCGCCCGAGCCCTCCGCGTCAGGCCTCGGGCGAGCGCTCGCTCTCCGCTTCGCCCGAGCCCTCCAGGCCAGGCCTCGGGCGAGCGCTCATTCTCCGTCTCGCCCGAGCCCTCCGCGTCAGGCCTCGGGCGAGCGCACGTTCTCCGTCTCGCCCGAGCCCTCCGCGTGAGGCCTCGGGGAGCGCTCATTCTCCGTCTCGCCCGAGCCCTCCACGTCAGGCCTCGGGCGAGCGCACGTTCTCCGTCTCGCCCGAGACCTCCGCGTCAGGCCTCGGGCGAGCGCTCCGCTACCCCTCGAGCCTTGGCACGTAAGTAAGCTCGAACCCGCCATAACCGAACATCACACCTCGAGACCCACGCGGGGATCTCGAGCCTCCCTAACACGACAGCCAAACCCTCGAGACGCTTCACGCCTCCCTCGAGCGGCCCAGACATTGTATACCAGCCCCACGCTACGTATTTAATGCCTCCACCTACTCCGGTCACATCCTCCGGTACACAGCATGTGCCACAGTGAACTAGAGCCAGAGAGTCAAACCTCGTTTTCACCGCAGCATGGGCAAAAAGGCACCAGTACAGCACTGTTGGGCCATGCCTTGCACTGACGCATGCTCGAGCCTCATCCCGAAGCACGGGTTCCCGCTGTACGTCCGGGCGTTCCGGGATTTGCCCATACCGACGGAAGCTCGAGCCCCCCGTGGGCGCCACCTCGAGGCCGGCCTAGCAAACCTCGAGCTCTTGTTGCTTTCATGTGATTGGCGGACAGGTACCCCAAGGCCTGGAAGGACGCTGCCACGCCCCGTACGGACCAGAGTGGGCGCTGCACGACCTCACGTCGCCACGTCTCCACGACTACACCCAGGATGGAAGCCACGATGCCTGAACAGCAATCTCCACGTCAGTCCTTGTGGCCCCGACAAGACATGATTCCTACCTCCCGCTGTATTGATATTGGGTACTGTACATGTTACCCTTGTGTAACGTTCTTATGTAATCCTGGCCTCCGCTTGCTCTATAAAAGGGGACACCAGGGCCTTCACGGGAGGGAGGTTGGGACGTTCGGACACAACTCAGATAGACAAGTCTAGATCCACACGCACGCACATACGAGTCCGGACTCCGGTCCACGCTCACTGAGCTTGTATTCGCCCCTGTACAAGCACTTAGGTGCAAGTAATACAAGAACATCCTCCCCCCACTGGACGTAGGGCCTTCTTTGCCCAAACCAGGATAAATCCTTGTGTCATCTTGCATCACCATCCAGGGAGAGAGCATGCGATCACATTACTCGTTGGTGTCATACCCCCGGTTTCGAAACACCGACAAAATGCAGGTTAGAAACAAGAGCAACATCGCGCAACACAAAGTGCTCATTAACCCGCACCGACCCACGAGACAACACCTTACCTTTACTATTGTCGCCGAAGGTGATAAACTTCTTTTCGGCAACAGGGCTAAGGCTGGAGAACCACTTGGTGTTTCCGGTCATGTGCCTCGAGCAACCGGAATCCACCAACCAAATGTCCTCCAACCGTCTTACCTGGGAGGTGTCGTCGTCGACGTCGTCGTCCCGAGGGGTGTGCTCCAGCTTGTCGTCGACCTCATCACCAAGTGCCATGGTGCAGAAGCCCTCGTCGTCGGCGAAGAAGCAAAGTTAGTTCAGCTTGTCCTCGATCCTCTTCTTCTTCCCGGACTCGTCATCGCTTGAGCAAGTGGAGTCGTCATCCGAGCCATCGGCGTCGCTGAGCGTGGCGAAGAACGCACGCTGCTCAGCCTGGGCCTTCTCCATGTACTTCTTCTTGATGTACTCTTTGTCGAAGCCGCCCCTCCGCTTGTGCCTCAGAGGGGACATGCTTGTCCTTGCGCTTGGAGTCGTACTTGTGCCCATGATTGCCCTTCCCCGAATGCTTGTTCTTCTTGGGGCAGTTGGCGATGAAGTGGTGGGGTCACCGCGGCGACGGTTGATGCAGTTGTTGTGGAATCGCGAGAACTGGTTGGCAAGCAAAGCCAACTCGTCATCTCCCAAAGACTCCAGCTGATCCTCTATGACAAAAAAGAGTGAAGAAAGAGCAAAGCCATCAGAGGGGTTAGCAGAAGAGCCAGAAACCAAAGCCATAGTCGGGCCAGAAGGATTCTCATAAGAAGCCCTTGACATGGCGTCAATCTCACTAGACTTGAGCTTACTAAAGAGCTCGTCACAAGTGAGGGTCACATAGTTAGACGATTCGATGATCGCCTGGACCTTTGAGTCCCACACCGACCGATCGATAGTATGTAAAAGCTTCAAAGCCCTCTCATGATCGTCGAAAGGCAACAGCTCCTTGTTAGCTCGCATCTTGTTGACAATCACCTGAAAGCGAGCGAATAAACTCTCTATGCTCTCGCTAGGCTGATGTCGAAAGTTCTCATACTCCCGCTTGTGCAACTCGTAGAGACGGGATTTGACTTGAGTGGTGCCCTCATGGAAGCGCATGAGGGTAGCCCAAATCTCACGAGCCGTGGGGAGGTGAGAAACGCGATCAAACTCAGACATGCTCATACAGGAGAACAAGGCGTTACGCGCCCGGCTATTGGCCTCGTGCTCATCGATCTGAATCTGAGTAACACAAGCAGCAAGGACAACATAATCGGCCTTGTTGCAAATCTCCCAGACAGAAGAGCCCATGCTCTAGAGATAGGCCGACATGCGTATCTTCCAATACGCATAGTTAGTCCCATCAAAAAACGATGGTTTGCCCACACCGCGATCCATGTCGCCTTCGGTGGATCTGGAACTGGCTAAAGTGGAAGATCCTTAACCCGCTCCGATACCAATTGAAGGACCAAGAATGCAAAAGCAAGGCAACCAGAGGGGGGGGGGTGAATGGGAGCCCATCAAATTTCTCTTGAAACTTTAGCCAAATGTCCCAAAATCAACCCCAATAAGCAACAACCGTAACCGTGATGCTCACGACCCTTGGAATAGGGTGGATGATCCCTAAGATCACAGCGGAGCACCACCAAGCTCAAGCACACCAAAGACCAAAAGCTCCGGCTCAAGTTCACCCTTGGAAAATCGAGTCCCAAACGTAGATAGTTGGCTACGTCGAGAAATCCCAAATACCAATGCTAACAAGTAGCAAAGATACCAAGAGAGGTTCCTTGGTCAACTACAAGGCCAAACGACAAGTCCGAAAATCAAGCGGAAAAGCTGGGACGGCAAACGCACTGAAATGGACCTTTCAGCAATGTCCCGGACCGTCCGGACTCCTAGTCCCAGACTGTCCGCGGTAGGGGCGGACTGTCCGCCAAGTAACCCCGGACTGTCCGCCGGCAGAAAACGAGAAACAGCAACTCTGCTGAAACTCCCTGGACGATCCCGGACTGTCGGCCACACACAACGGCGGACTGTCCGCGGGTCAAAACGGACTTGTTCGAATGAGCCCCGCAGCCACTGGTCTGGCTGGAGCCTGACCCCCGGACTGCCCGGGTGTAAACCGTGGACTGTCCGCGACCATGCAGAGAGGGCGATTTTTATCGCCCTTCTCCCAAATCTCTCCAAATCCGATCCAAATCAAAATCCCGCGTTCCCAAACTTGGAGAAGATGATCACGGAGTAGTTAGGAGACTATCCCCAAGAAATCATCCGCTCAAATCGATCCAATCAACGGGAAATCGAAGGGGAAGGTGGATGAACCAAAAAAGCGCCACGAAAATGAAATCGACCCGATCTACTTGTTCGTGAGGAGTTAGATGAATTCCTTTGGTTCAAACGGATTTTGAAAAGACGCAGTAGGACGGGAAAAACGCGGAGAAACGAAGAACGCGAAGAACACGAACCAAAACGCGAATCAACACAACGATCTGCAGCCGTAGCGCAAACACACGCTACAATGGTGAGGTTACGGCCTCACTTCCTCAAAATCAACAGTACACAGAGGCAAGGTTCTCTGCGGATCTCAGCTAGCTACAGCAGGGATGTGGGAGAACAGGAAACCCTAGAAAGCAAGAGCAAATGACTGAGATGACTAACTGAGATAGAAGGCGAGGAGGGTGTCTCCCTCTACTTATCCTAATTCTAACCTAACTCTAATTCCTACTCTACCCCTCTCTAATTACAGAGCGAACCAGCTAAACCCTAGGGATATTCTGGACCAACTCGAAGTAGTGGATGATCCGACGGCCACGCCCGCACAACTCGTAGCGTCGCCTCGACGCAACCTCCTGATTGCCGCCACGTGCCGCCCTCGCTCTGCACCCCTGGTTTTGTGGCCGAAACCGGGAAACCAGGCTTTTACGCCATCCCCCGGTTTTGAGGCCCAAACTGGGAAACCAGCCTCCAAGTCCATCGCCTGAGTTTTGTGGCCCAAACTCAGAAACCCGCAGCGCCCAGGTTTTGAGGCCCAAACCTAGAAACCGTCCTCAGCCCGAGTTTTGTGGCCCAAACTCAGAAATGCGGATACATGGGTGTATGCCGGGTCTCGGTGTGATGAGTGATTGTCAACGGGTTTGATCGTAGGTTCTTTGGCTTGTGTTGTGCAGGTGTCGAGCACAAAGACAGTGATCGAGGGCAAGGTGAAGGTCAAGTTGAGACGTGCCGTGCTGACGGACCGAGTGCGGTGAAGGATGGGCGTGCTGTGCGGCGGACGTGCCATGCCGATGAACCGAGTGGTGAAGGGCGGACGTGAGGCTTGGACTGAGGGACCGGAGTGCCTGGGGATTAGCTGTGGTGGCTGACAGCCTGGGACAGCGACGAGCGAAGACTTGCGCGCATGGTGTTGCTCGGGTCGAGGACCTGGGGACACGTGTCGGTGGACGGGGTGCACGGGCGGTGCATCGCCTCTACAGCTCCGGTTTGGTGGTTGAGCCACAGAAAAAACACCGGTGGATGGTTTCCAGGTTTGGACCTCAAAACCTGGGTGCTGAGGGTTTCTGAGTTTGGCCACAAAACTCGGGCTGAGGACGGTTTCCGAGTTTGGGCCTCAAAACTCGGGCGCTTTGGGTTTCTGAGTTTGGGCCACAAAACTCAGGCGTTGGACTTGGAGGCTGGTTTCCGGTTTGGGCCTCAAAACCGGGGAATAGCTGGAAAAGGCTGGTTTCCCGGTTTGGGCCACAAAACCGGGGGTGCAGAGCGAGGGCGGCACGTGGCGGCAATCGGAAGGTTGCATCGAGGCAACGCGGACGAGTGACGAGTTGTGCGGGCGTGGCCGTCGGATACACCTACCACTGAGTTGGTCCAGAATAACCCTAGGGTTTAGCTAGTTCCCTCTGTAATTAGATTAGAGAGGGATAGAGTAGGAATTGTACTTAGACTAGAATTAGGATAAGTAGTCGGGGAGAGACCCTCCTCCCCCTATCTCAGTCATTTGCTCTTTCGCACTTAGGTTTTCCTGCTCTCCGAACCCCTGCTGTAGCTAGCTGAGATCCGCAGAGAGACTCACCTCTGTGTACTGTTGATTTTGAGGAAGGGAGGCCGTAACCTCTCTGTCGTAGCGTGTGTTTGCGCTTCGGCTGCAAGATCGTTGTGTCGATTCGCGTTTTGATTCGTGTTCTTTGTGTTCTTCATGTTCTTCGTTTCACCGCGATTTTCCCGTCACTCGATCTCCCTCTCCGATGCGTCTTTTCGAAATCCATTTGAACCAATTTGTTCATATCATTGAGGAGGTCATTTCGACCAAAGGAATTCATCTAACTCCTCATGATCGAATGGATCAGGACGATTTCGTTTTCGTGGCGCTTTTTCCGTTCATCCACCTTCCCTTGTGATTTCTCGTTGATTGGATCGATTTGAGCGGATGATTTCTTGGGGATAGTCTCCTAACTACCCATGATCATCTTCTCCAAGTTTGGGAACTTGGGATTTTGATTTGGATCGGATTTGGAGAGAGTTTGGTGAAGGGCGATCAAAATCGCCCTCCCTGGGTGACCGCGGACAGTCCGCCACTCAGGGCGCGGACAGTCCGCGCATCGGGGATGGTTCGGACAAGCCCCGGCCAGTCCCTGATGTTCCTAGCTCGGGTCTCCGGTGGACAGTCCGGGACCACCCAGGAACACTTCAGCAGACTTGCTGTTTTTGTGTTCTTGCCGGCGGACAGTCCGGGAAGGATTGGCGGACAGTCCGCCCTTACCGCGGATATTCCGGGACAGGGTGTCCGGACAGTCCGGGACCTTGCTGAAGCTTGCTTTTCAGTGCAATCTTCGCCCCGGGTTTTCCGCTTGGTTTTCAGACTTCTCGTTTGTTCCTAGAGTTAACCAAGAAACATTTCTAGGTATCTTTGCAACTTGTTTGCATAGGTATTTGGAGATTTCTCAACGTAGCCTCTGATCTACGTTCGGGAGTCAGTTTTCTCAAGGGAAACTTGAGCCGAAGCTTTTGGTGTTTGCCTCGCTTGTGTTTGGTGTGCTCTGCTGTGATCCTAGGGATCATCCACCCTCTTCCAAGGGTCGTGAGCATCACATCTTGGGTCCATGCTTTTCGAGGTTGAAGTTGGGACACTTGGCCAAAGTTTCGAAAGAAATTTGATTGGCTCCCATTCACCCCCCCCTCTGGTCGCCTTGCTTGTGCATTCTCGGTCCTTCAATTGGTATCGGAGCGGGTTAAGGATCTTCCACCTTAGCCGGTTCTAGATCCACCGAAGGCGACATGGATCGCGGCGTGGGCAAACCGCCGTTTTTTGATGGGACGAACTATGCGTATTGGAAGATACGCATGTCGGCCTATCTCTAGAGTTTAGGTGCTTCCATTTGGGATATTTGCAACTCTCTCGATTACGTGGTCTTGGCTGCTCATGTCACTAAGCGTCAGATCGATGAGCACGATGCCAATAGCCGAGCCCGTAATGCTCTTTTCTCTTATTTGAGCATGGGTGAGTTTGATCGCGTTTCTCACCTCTCTACGGCTCAGGAGATTTGGGCTACCCTCATGCGCTTCCATGAGGGAACCTCTCAGGTCAAAACCCGACTCTACGAGTCGTTCAAGAGAGAGTATGAGAACTTTCGACATCAGCCTGGCGAGAGCATAGAAAGTTTATTCGCTCGCTTTCAGGTGATTGTCAACAGGATGAGGGCTAACAAGGAGCAGTTGCCTTTCGATGATCATGAGAGAGCTTTGAAGCTTTTACACACTCTTGATCGGTCGGTGTGGGATTCCAAGGTTCAGGCGATCATCGAATCGCCTAACTATGAGACCGTCACGTGCGACGAGATCTTTAGTAAGCTCAAGTCCAGTGAGATTGACGCCATGGCAAGGCCTTCTTATGAGAATCCTTTCGGCCCGACTATGGCTTTGGTTTCTGGCTCTTCCGCTAACCCCTCTGCTGGCTTTGCGCTTTCATCTCTCTTTTCTGTCACAGAGGATCAGCTGGAGTCTTTGGGGGACGAGGAGTTGGCTTTGCTTGCCAACCGGTTCACGCGGTTCCACAACAACTGCATGAACCGTCACCACAGAGGAAGACGCTCAGGATGCTAGGAGTGCGGCGATCCCGACCACTTCATCGCCAACTGCCCCAAGAAGAACAAGCATTCGGGGAGGGGAAGGGCGATCATGGGCACAAGTATGACTCCAAGCGCAAGGAGAAGCACGTCCCCCAAGGCGCAAGAAGAGGGGCGGCTTCGACAAAGAGTACGTCAAGAAGAAGTAGAGAAGGCCCAGGCTGAGCAGTGTGCGTTCTTCGCCACGCTTAGCGACGTCGACGGCTCAGATGACGACTCCGCTTGCTCAAGCGATGACGAGTCCGAGAAGATGAAGAAGATCGAGGACAAGCTCAATGGACTTTGCTTCTTCGCCGACGACGGAGGCCTCTGCACCATGGCGCTTGGTGACGAGGTCGGAGGCAAGCTGGAGCACACCCCTCGGAACGACTACGACGACGACGACACCTCCCAGGTATCTCTCACCCACGATGAGCTTTCCGCTGAGGTTGAGAAACTTACTGCTGCCCTCCTTAGTGAAGATAAGCTGCTTAGGTGTGCTGCTAGAGAGCGCAAGGAGTTTAGGCAGAAGTGGGAGGACACGGTGAAGGAGCTTGAGTTCGCTCGGTCCACCTTGGTCGTGTCGGAGGAGAGTGAGTGGGAGTCGTGCACCAAGCACATGACTGACCTTCTCACTTTGAGAGGTAAGTATGCTGCTTTGGTTGGAGAGGTGGATGAGCTCCGTGCTAGGCCTCAGCTGTTGGGTGCGTGCAAGACTTGTCCTGTCTTGCAGTCCGAGTTGGCAGAGAAGAATGCCATGATTGAGTCTTTAGAGAAGGCCAGCTCGGATAGCACTTGTGTCATGAGGTGCGCTTTGTGCGAGGGTTTGGAGATGGAGATTGCCAATGTGAAGCATGGCAAGATGCAAATCGAGGAGGAAAACACATACCTTCGGACCATCTTGTCATGGGTCTCTTGTAGTGAGCCGCAGCTTGGGATGATGATCTCCCAATTCAAGCGAGCTGCTGGAGGTCCAGGTGTAGGTTTTGCTCAGGGTGTTGATCTTTCCGCTTTTGGGAAGATTGGAGAGTCGAGTGGTCTGAACCCAAGTGAGAAGCCCAACTCCACCACTACTCCCAAACTTACCAAGCTTCCACCCAAAGAGCCTGCCAAGCCTACCACCAAGGATGGGGTATTTGAGGAACCCCCGAGAGCTCCACCCAAGAACCAAGTGTGGGCACCCAAACCAATCCACCTCAAGAACAAGCTGGACACAATGCCACCCATCCAGGAGGAGTGCTTGCCACAGGAGGGCAAAGTGAACCATACCCACAGCCCAGTGTACCAACAACTCCCTTTGCGCGCGGTGAGGTACCAATGTGACTTCTGTGGGAGGGATGGTCACTTGAGTGAGTTCTGCTTTCGGCGCAAGAGAGAGGCACGCCGTGCTCAGGAGATGGACTACCCGGACATGTACCACCCTTTCCATGGTGTGCATGTGCCGAATGTCCAAAGGGGAGCTGCTAGGCCCAGAGGTCGAGAACCTCAAGTTCCCAGGCCAAGGCAGTGGAGAGCTCCGAGGAGAGAGGCTAGGCCTAGAGGTCCTGAACCTCAAGTGCCTAGGCGTAGGCCTCGTAGAGAGCGTGCCCGGCGGGAGCCTGCAGTTGTAGGCTATGGACCCCTTGGTGGTGGCTTTGTAGTTGAGCGCTTTCCCCCACCGTGTTTTGAGTATCACGGTGAGCGCTCCTTCCCTAGCGGACCACGTTTTCCTGTGCGTGGTGATCGCTACCCTTGTAGAATGGCTAAGAATGGTTTTTACACTGAATGTTCTTTTGAGCAGCCGGTCCAACACTGGTATTCCTCTTACTTCACTAACCCCAGTGTTGGACCGTATGCTCACCCTATGTCTTTTTATTGATGTAGGTAAGACAGTTGGAGGACATTTGGTTGGTGGATTTCGGTTGTTCGAGGCACATGACCGGAAACGCCAAGTGGTTCTCCAGCCTTAGCCCTGTTGCCAGAAAGGAGTTTATCACCTTCGGCGACAATAGTAAAGGTAAGGTGTTGTGTCGCGGGTCGGTGCGGGTTAATGAGCACTTTGGTTTGCGCGATGTTGCTCTTGTTTCTAACCTGCATTTTAACTTGCTTTCCATTTCGCAACTTTTGATGATGACTATGAGATTCGTTTTAAACCGAATCTCAGTCGCATTTAGATCCTCAGGGCAATCTTGTATGTTTGATTTCGCCCTTTGGGAAGGTCTTTCGCGCGAATTTCTCGGAGTCGTTTGGTGTTTCCCGCTGTCTTTTGGCTAGTCTTCTTCCTCCGATCTTTGGAAGTGGCATAGGAGGCTCGGTCATTTAAGCTTCGACTTCCTTGCAAGACTTAGCTCACTTGGCCTAATCCGAGGATTGCCCAAGCTTTCGATGGAGAAGGATCTAGTTTGTCATTCTTGTAAACATGGAAAGATGGTTGCCGCTCCCACCATCCAGTGACTAAGGTCATGACCTCGCACCCCGGAGAGCTTTTACACATGGACCTTGTTGGTCCGGCTCGGGTGAGCTCGGTTGGTGGCAAGTGGTATGTTTTGGTTGTTGTTGATGACTTTTCAAGGTATTCGTGGCTCTTCTTTTTGACTGAGAAGAATGAGACTTTCTCCTTTGCTCGCAATCTGATTTTGCGTCTTCAGAACGAGTTCCCTTTGAACTCGATGTGAGCTATTAGAAGTGATAATGGTTCCGAATTCAAAAATCAGACTTTGAGAAGTTTTATGACCGCCTTGGTTTGGAGCATCAGTTTTCTTCCCCCTACACACCCGCCCCAAATGGTGTTGTAGAGAGAAAGAATCGGACCCTTGTTGAGATGGCCACGACGATGCTCGATGAGTATAGGACTCCTAGGCGCTATTGGGCCGAAGCTATGAACACTGCATTCTACATTTCAAATCGCATTTTTCTGAGAGCCTTTTTGAAGAAGACCTCTTATGAGTTGCGTTTTGGTAGACAACCAAGGTGAGTTACTTTAGAGTCTTCGGTTGCCACTGTTTTATTTGAAAAAGGGCAACATGGACAAATTTGAGTCTTGATCTTCTGACGGGTAGTTTTGGGTTATGGCACTCACACTAGAGCATATCGTGTACATAACCTTGATACTAACCGAGTCGTGGAGACATCAGATGTCACCTTCGATGAGACTGTTGTATGTCCTTCTTCTCGTTTTGAGCGTGCAGGTGATCATGAGGTCGGTGAGCCTCTTTTCGATGATGAGGAAGAGAGTGCTGTAGGTATGGACAATCCAGCACCCCCTCCACCTGCCGTGCCGCAACGTGCGGCCTCGACAACGACCCACGGCCCCGACACCTCTTCTTCTGGGGGCCGTGGGATCTGCCACCATGCGGTACCTTTTGTACCCGGGGAGGCACCAGCTGCTGTAGAGGGGGAGGCTACTTCAGCTCGGGAGGCGCCACGACACATCAGCGCCACGACACATCCAGTGCCAGCACCCCCCCAGCAGTTGATCGGCGACATCGGCGAACGGGGTCACTCGGTCCAGGTCACAGCAAATCTCGCACTTGCTCATTCTACTTTTGTTGCTAATTTGAGCCCCGAGATTTTTGGACACGCTTTTGACGGATCCGGATTGGGTCAATGCCATGCATGGGAGTTAGAGAACTTTGAGAGAAATCGGGTTTGGGTTCTAGTTCCACCTCCACCAGACTGTAAGCCTATTGGGACAAAATGGGTTTCAAAAACAAGCAAGGAGAGGATGGCCACGTTGTGAGAAACAAGGCCAGGCTTGTAGCGAAGGGTTATAGTCAGAAGGAGGGGATAGACTATGAGGAGACGTTTGCTCCTGTAGCTCATTTGGAGGCTATTAGGATACTCTTGGCTTTTGCTGCATCCAAAGGTTTTAAACTTTTTCAAATGGATGTCAAGAGTGCCTTCTTAAACGACTACATAGAAGAGGAATTTTATGTTGAGCAACCCCCCGATTTTGAAAATCCCAAGTTTCCAAACCATGTTTTTAAACTTCACAAAGCTTTATATGGTTTGAAACAAGCCCCTAGAGCTTGGTATGATAGATTGAAAACTTTTCTACTAGCTAAGGGTTTTAAAATGGGATGTGTAGATAAGACACTCTTTCTCCTCCGGCAAGGCAAAGACACACTCTTGGTCCAGATTTACGTGGATGATATCA
The DNA here is from genome assembly GCA_009763385.1 of Coix lacryma-jobi var. lacryma-jobi. Classification (NCBI taxonomy): domain Eukaryota; kingdom Viridiplantae; phylum Streptophyta; class Magnoliopsida; order Poales; family Poaceae; genus Coix; species Coix lacryma-jobi. The sequence goes on along the minus strand of VDCT01000747.1, from coordinate 40,869 downwards.
TTTTCGGTGGTTCTTCTCACGCTTTGGTTGCCAAGTTTGCAGATATTATGAGCAGGGAGTTCGAGATGAGCATGATGGGCGAGCTGACATTCTTTCTCGGGTTGCAAATTAAGCAATCCCGACAGGGGACGTTTGTGCACCAGGGCAAGTACACCAAGGACTTGCTGAAGCGGTTCGATATGGGTGAGGCCAAGCCTCTTCCGACACCCATGTCGACGACGACTGCCCTGGATGCCGATGTGGATGGAGAAGCAGTGGACCAGAAGGAGTACCGCAGCATGATCGGGTCGCTACTCTACCTGACGGCGACACGCCTGGACATCCAGTTCGTGGTGTGTCTGTGCGCGCGCTTTCAGGCGTCGCTGCGCACTTCTCACCGTCAGGCGGTGAAGCGCATATTTAGGTACCTTCGTTTCACGCCTGAGTTTGGGATTTGGTATTCTGCTTCCTCCACCCTCTCCCTTTGTGGTTATTCTGATGCCGATTTTGCTGGTTGTCGCATTGAGCGCAAGTCCACCTCTGGGACTTGCCAGTTTATTGGTTCTTCTCTTGTATCGTGGTCTTCTCGCAAGCAGTCTAGTGTCGCTCAGTCTACCTCGAAGGCTGAATATGTTGCTGCGGCTAGCTGCTGTTCCCAGTTGCTTTGGATGATGGCCACTTTGCGTGATTTCGGTCTGAGCTTTTCTCGCTTGCCTTTGCTTTGTAACAGCACGAGTGCTATTAGTGTTGCTAAGAACCCCGTGCTTCACTCGAAGACCAAACACATTGATGTGCGCTTTCACTTTTTGCGAGACCACCAGGAGAAGGGTGATATCGACCTTCGCCATGTCGATGCTCATCATCAACTGGCTGATATTTTCACCAAGCCTTTAGATGAATCAACCTTTACTAGGTTGAGGGGTGAGCTTGGTGTGTGTTTCGCCTTTTAGATGGGGGAAGCATTTTGGATCTTGTATAGTAGACTGGCTCTTTTGTTTGTCTTTTTTTTCTTTTGCTTTTTAGCATACGCATTTACATTCTGAGCTTCATGTTTATAATCACTAGAATGTAACTATGCTTTGTTTAGTATGCTCCGATGCTTATATTAATGCTTGTAGCTTATGCTCTTTCTGATCATTAGTACACATTGTGAGCTGAGCTATTTTGAAATGGTGAATTTGCTTAATGTATATAAAATCTGAAAATGTTCACCATTGAGATATGCAACTAGCATGTGTAGGGTGTGTTGAGTTCACTCGTGCTTTTCATATATGCTAGGTTGCTATGTCTCTAATTCTGAGTCATTCACTTGCTTGGTCTGTTCATATCATGTTTAAAATTTGAACCAAGTTTTAGTGAATCGAAAAGATCGAGATGGGATTGCTTGTCAACACCTCACGGTATCGAGACTGTTTCTCATTGCACTTTGAGTTAAACTTGAGCCGTGTAGTGTATGACCGAAACCGCAGCTTTAAGCTTCTGATTGCTTCGGCATAGGCTTCGCTCAGTTGGAAATTTAGGCAATGACATGCTTTCAACCTCTCGCAATCACATGCTAAAAATTGAACTTGTGAATTTTTACCGCTGCAACTCCGATATACAAAACAAATCACAAGTATATGCTTCATTCCTATGCATGATGATTGAACTTTGCTAGGGGTAGTTCACCTTGTATACATGTTTAGCACTTGGTTGGATTCCTATCTATACATGTGTAGTGCTATTTTGATGGTGACTATCTTTTTGGCTAAAAACTGCTCACTTGCTCATATGCTTCATATTTCGTATTTGTGATCAGCTTGAGCCTTTGCTATTTGAGTGCTTAGTTTTGTCATTAGAGCTATACTGTTTAGAGCATCTTTGCACTCTTTTGACTATATGCCTGAAGCTCGTAACTTGCATTTCTGACTTCATATGCATTTTCTGAGGGGGAGAACTTTGCCCAATTACTTGATAAGTGCATTTTCAACTAAGGGGGAGAAATTGCAAATCATATGCTCCTAGGTGTTCGACTAAGGGGGAGTTTTCATCAAGGGGGAGAATTTCAAATTTCTTGTGCTCTTCTCTTGTTGGAACTAGGGGGAGTTTTCCTAGTTACTTGCACTTTTCGAGGGGGAGTTTGCTAGTTGTGTTGAGCCTTTGCCTCTGTCTTAAGGAACTAGCAAACACTTTCAGGGCATTTCGACTTCGATTGATCCTCAATTGGTTCGGAGACTTTTCGATTGGTTCGGAGCGTGCTTGGCCGAAAGGCATTGGTTTCGAGCTTTCTTTGCTAGTTGTGTTGAGCCTCTGTGCCTCTATCTTGAGGGACTAGCATTTTGCTTCGATTTTCATTCGGTTTCAGTTGGTGTCGAGCTCTTTTTCTGGAGTTTCCAATTGGTGTTTGCTAGTGGTGTTGAACCTGTTCTACCTCTTCTTGAGGGTTAGCTTTGCTTTGCTTGGTTGCGTCGAGCCGTTGCCCATGTCTTTGGGGACCAAGTTGTTTCGCTTCTTCCACTTGACCTTCTTCGGCTTTGCTATGCTTTTGGGTCATTTGGTCGAGTTCTCTCTTCTCCTTCTTCCTTCTACTTCTTTCTATCATGATTTGTGTGAGTAGTTGACAATGCACTCATCAAGGGGGAGATTGCGGATACATGGGTGTATGCCGGGTCTCGCTGTGATGAGTGATTGTCAACGGGTTTGATCGCAGGTTCTTTGGCTTTTGTTGTGCAGGTGTCGAGCACGGAGACAGTGATCGAGGGCAAGGTGAAGGTCAAGTTGAGACGTGCCATGCTGACGCACCGGGTGCTGTGAAGGATGGGCGTGCCGTGCGGCGGACGTGCCATGCCGATGAACCGAGCGATGAAGGGCGGACGTGAGGCTTGGACTGAGGGACCGGAGTGCCTGAGGATCAGCTGTGGTGGCTGACAGCCTGGGACAGCGACTAGCGAAGACTTGCGGGCATGATGTTGCTCGGGTCGAGGACCTAGGGACACGTGTCGGTGGACGGGGTGCACGGGCGGTGCATCCCCTCTACAGCTCCGGTTTGGTGGTTGAGCCACAGAAAAACCACCGGTGGACGGTTTCCAGGTTTGGGCCTCAAAACCTGGGTGCTGAGGATTTCCGAGTTTGGCCACAAAACTCGGGCTGAGGACGGTTTCCGAGTTTGGGCCTCAAAACTCGGGCGCTGCGGGTTTCTGAGTTTGGGCCACAAAACTCAGGCGTTGGACTTGGAGGCTGGTTTCCCGGTTTGGGCCTCAAAACCGGGGGATAGCTGGAAAATGTTGGTTTCCCAGTTTGGGCCACAAAACCGGGGGTGCAGAGCGAGGGCGGCATGTGGCGGCAATCGGAAGGCTGCGTCGAGGCAACGCGGACGAGTTGTGCGGGTGTGGCCGTCGGATACACCTACCACCGAGTTGGTCCAGAATAACCCTAGGGTTTAGCTGCTTCGCTCTGTAATTAGATTAAAGAGGGGTAGAGTAGGAATTGTACTTAGACTAGAATTAGGATAAGTAGTCGGGGAGACACCCTCCTCCCCCTATCTCAATCATTTGCTCTTTCGCACATAGGTTTTCCTGCTCTCCCAACCCCTGTTGTAGCTAGTTGAGATCCGCAGAGAGACTTACCTCTGTCTACTGTTGATTTTGAGGAAGGGAGGCCGTAACCTCTCTGTCGTAGCGTGTGTTTGCACTTCAGCTGCATGATCATTGTGTCGATTCACGTTTTGATTCGTGTTCTTCACGTTCTTCGTTTCACCGCAATTTTCTCGTCACTCGATCTCCCTCTCTGGTGCGTCTTTTCGAAATCCGTTTGAACCAATTTGTTCATATCATTGAGGAGGTCATTTCGACCAAAGGAATTCATCTAACTCCTCATGATCGAATAGATCGGGATGATTTCATTTTCGTGGCACTATTTCCGTTCATCCACCTTCCCTTGTGATTTCTCGTTGATTGGATCGATTTGAGCGGATGATTTCTTGGGGATAGTCTCCTAACTACCCCGTTATCATCTTCTCCAAGTTTGGGAACTTGGGATTTTGATTTGGATCGGATTTGGAGAGAGTTTGGTGAAGGGCGATTAAAATCGCCCTCCCTGGGTGACCGCGAACAGTCCGCCACTCAGGGCGCGGACAGTCCGCGCATCGGGGCTGGTTCGGACAAGCCCCGGCCAGTCCCTGCTGTTCCTGGCTCGGGTCACCGGCGGACAGTCCGCCGTGCTAAAGCGCGGACAATCCGGGACCACCCAGGAACACATCAGCAGACTTGCTGTTTTTGTGTTCTTGCCGGCGGACAGTCCGGGAAGGATTGGCGGACAGTCCGCCCTTACCGCGGATAGTCCGGGACAGGGGGTCCGGACAGTCCGGGACCTTGCTGAAGCTTGCTTTTCAGTGCAATCTTCGCCCCGGCTTTTCCGCTTGGTTTTCGGACTTCTCGTTTGTTCCTAGAGTTAACCAAGAAACATTTCTAGGTATCTTTGCAACTTGTTTGCATAGGTATTTGGAGATTTCTCGACGTAGCCTCTGATCTACGTTCAGGAGTCAGTTTTCTCAAGGGAAGCTTGAGCCGAAGCTTTTGGTGTTTGCCTCGCTTGTGTTTGGTGGTGCTCCGCTGTGATCTTAGGGATCATCCACCCTCTTCCAGGGGTCGTGAGCATCACGTCTTGGGTCCGTGCTTTTCGGGGATGAATTTGGGACACTTGGCCAATGTTTCGAAAGAAATTTGATTGGCTCCCATTCACCTCCCCCTCTGGTCGCCATGCTTGTGCATTCTCGGTCCATCAAGAAACCCGCCGCACGCCCAGGTTTTGTGGCCCAAACCTGGAAACCGTCCACCCGGTGGTTTTGTCTGTGGCTCAACCACCAAACCGGCTCTGTAGAGGGGATGCACAGCCCGTGCACCCCGTCCACCGACACGTGTCCCCATGTCCTCGACCCGAGCAACACCGTGCCCCGCAAGTCTCCGCTCGTCGCTGTCCCAGGCTGCCAGCCACCACAGCTGATCCTCAGGCCACCGGTCCCTCAATCCAAGCCTCACGTCCGCCCTTCACCGCTCCTGGTCCATCAGCACGACACGTCTCTACTTGACCTTCACCTTGCCCTCGATCACTGTCTTCGTGCTCGACACCTGCACAACACAAGCCCAAGAACCTGCGATCAAACCCGTTGACAATCACTCATCACACCGAGACCCAGCATACACCCATGTATCCGCAACGGTGGTTGTAGCTGAATGTCGGCACCGACGAACTTTGATGACGGGTGTTTTTCCAGTCGCGGTGTGAACTCAAATTTCTCCTCCTTTCCACTGATGTGGAGCTGAATTTCTCCAGCTCCTACATCAATGGCGGCTTTTGCAGTGCTCAGAAATGGCAGTCCCATGATCAATGGTGTCCGGTGGTCGGGATTAATATCCAAGACCACGAAATCCACCGGGACAAAGAGATTTCGGATTTTCACCGGAATATTCTCTGCTATTCCCGTGGGATATCGGAGCGATTGATCAGCTAGCTGCAGACACATAGAAGTAGGGGACAAGGTATGATGATTTAATTTATCATATATTACCTTGGGCATGACGCTGACGCTTGCTCCCAGATCACAGAGTGCATGCTCGAAGTGCTCCTCTCCAATTGAACATGCGATCGTTGGGTTTCCTAGGTCCTTCTTCTTTTCTGGGAGTTGGTTTAAAATGACCACACTGCAATATTCGGTCAATTTAACCACATCCCTACTTGGAATTGGTTTCTTCTTATTGAGCATGTCTCTCAAATACTTTGCATAAGTTGGAACCTGCATAGCATCAATAAATGGCACATGTATATATAATTTTTGAATTACCTCGATGAATTTCTTGAATTGGTCGTCTTCCGTCGAATTTCTGCTTCGATCTGGAAAAGGTAATACATATGTATCATAGAATTCATGAGGAGCAGTTCGTACCTTGGATGAAGGCTCAGCTGGGATCTCCTCCTCTTCGTCTTCTTCAACATTAACAATATTTTTCTTTGAAGCAGAATTACTACTAGGAACTAAATTAGGATGGGGTGGATCACGAGTGGATTTACCTCCTCTCGTGGTTACAGCTTTTAATTCCTCATGGTGTTTAATTTGAGATTTAATGTTATCTACTTTTTGCTCTAATCTCTTATTAAAATTAATTTGTTCCTTAAATGCTTCAGAAAAATCTTTCAGTTTAGCATAAATTCCTTCTAACATTTTATCATGTTCAATTAATTTACTATTTATGCTATCATTAATTCTACCTTGATTAGAAACTAGTTTTCCAATAGGAGAATTAAATACGGAGGTTTGAGGCATACCTTTGTTATTCCATTGTTGGATCATTGGAATTGGAGGTTCTCCGTAGCCACCATTATTAAGAAGGGATTTGGCATCCTGTTTGTTAATTTCTGCTTGACCTTGACTTGACGAAGCGGCTCTTTGCTTGGCATAGTACTCCTTTGCAGCACGATCTCTCTTCTCATTTATTCTTTGCTCTAGCAATTTTACCAAAGTTTGCAGGGTAACATAATCTACTTGCTTAATTTTAGACATACCTCTAGCATGTTTTTCTGTCCATCCTTGATTCGCCACCATTGTCTCGATTAGTTTGGTTGCCTTCTCTACAGTGAGAGAGAGGTATGCACCTCCGGCGGCAACATCAATGTGTTGTCGAGATTCTTGCTGGAGTCCATGGTAGAAGCTCTGGATCAAGTACCAGTCTTGCATACCATGGTGGGGACAGTCCTTAACATACTCTTGTAGTCTCTCCCAAGCTTCAGTGATTGTTTCTTCATCTCCCTGTCCAAAGTTGGAAATCTTGCTACGGAAAAGAATAGTTCAACTTATTGTGCAGAACTTGTTGAGGAATTGATCCACGCATCTCACCCATGTTAGCAGGTGTCCAGAGTTGAAGAGGAACCACTGCTTCGCTTTTTCCACTAATGAAAATGGAAAAAGACAAAGTCTAATGGCATCCTGCGAAACACCCTACACAGAAATTGTACTACATATCTCCAGAAAATTCCAGAGGTGAGCATTGGCATCCTCGGAAGGTTTGCCATTAAATGCAATAGCTTGAGCCATACGTATTAGGTGAGGTTTAAGCTCAAAATCTACATTACTAGTAGAAGGTAACACTGGAATGTGAGCAAGAGTAGGCATGGAATACTCACAGAGTGTTTTGGTCGACGTCGATGTTGATTGATCATTGGAGCAACTTGGTTCGTCAGTCACTTTTGACTGCGATTCTTGTCTCGACGAACTCCTCTCACGAAGGTCCAAGTTCTTCCTCGGAGGAGTGAGATTAGCTCTCGCTCTCCTAAGAATGGTCTCGGGATCTTCTTGATAGTTGCTCGGAAGATTGAATCCGGCCATGGCTACTTGAACGATCACAAACAACGAACAATATATATACTCGCTAGAACTACGGGGGTTAATTCAATAGAAATCACAAAAAATTAATTCTAGCCAATTGCTTCCCCGGCAACGGCGCCAGAAATGCTTGTTGACTCTTGCTAACGTCGTCACTAGGAGTAGACTATGGAATCTATCCTAGGCAATGGCGCTAGAAAGGCTTGTTGGTACTTCTTAATGTAAGAAGTATAACTAACTATTCTTATGGCTATTGGTAAGTTCCGCAAGCACACAGAATAAGTCAATTTTAGCACTTCACCCGGAAGTAACTGAGTATCGTATTTATTTCCACAGGGAAGCTACTATGACAGAACTAACACTAGGACTGCTATGAACAACTAGTGATTCTAGCAGGGTTGATGGAAGTGTATGAATGGGGGGTTGATATCTACTACTACTAAAAAGAAGAAAAGAAAGAAAGACTAACTAAACTAAATCGGCGGGGTCTGGCCGATGAACAGATTAGTGTTTTTCCTAAACACTTACGAACACAACTAACTTAGCAATAAAGAATTTATCTAGTTCTTCGAACCGTACACACCCTCTGGACTATTTACCTCAGACGTGCACAACGAGGTTTATGATTTAAGAACTAACCCAACTACGTGGTGGAATTCAAGGCTCCCAGGGCTGTCACCACCTGTTTGCTACCACAGCTATCCGGGGGGCTAGCCACAAACTAAGGTATAACTAGTCTAGGCACCGCGCTTACACTAATATATACTACTCTAATCTTGCGTCCAAAACTAGAGCACTGATTACTCAGCGAAGAACCCAAACTAGATATAAACTAAATACTAAGTTATCTATGATCGAAAGCACTCAACAAGAACAATAAGTAAAGAACTTAAAGTAAATGCTGAAAGTAGAAGAACACTAAGATAAATGAGGAAAGACTAGGAATTATACCAGAGACTCTTGGAAGATCCTCTATTACAACTCCAGCTCTTCTCTTCTACACTCTCGCTCTCACTCTAAGTCTCTCAACTAGAGTGTTACTTCATCAGAGCTTGCTTACAAGAGAGTGGGACTGATGCGGTGAGGTGTGAGTACAAATGAGCTCGGGGGGTCCTATTTATAGCTTAAAGGACCTAGGGGGGGTACTTATGGACCTAGGGTTAGGTCAGGGAGGCGAGTGTGGTGGCGGCCGCCAGGCTAGGGTGGCGGGCGCCACCCTCCTGGCCCTTGGATCCATCGCCTCTTCACCAACGACATCCAGGAGGTCCTCCAAGTCGGTTTGGGGTCGGTTAGGGTTGTCCAATAACCGTCACATGGGCAATTAGGCCTTGATCCATGTGACCCTGCTTCTTAGCCCTTGGATGAACCGACTTAGGAGAGCAACGGCTGCAAATGAGTGTGGGGTGCCTCCCCTGGATCAGTGACGTGGCATGGGGGAGTTTGGGCTTCTCCACAATGGCGGCCACCAACTAGGGGTGGCGGGCGCCACCCCACCTTGGCCCAAAGTGAGCCCAGGTGAGTGTGCTTGCCTCCTGGTGGGTCCTTTTGGTCATTTTGCTCAAAAACCCTGTGATTTCCTACATTCAAATAAAACTCAAGGACAAGTGGAAATCGTTAATTTATAAAAGGTTTTTGGTTGATTTTAGGCCCTTTTGTGGTGTTATATGACCTTGTTGATGCTAAGAATATGACACTTAGTGAGCGTCAACAATGGGGGTGGCAGCCGCCACCTAGGGCTGGCGCCCGCCACTAGGGTTTGCCCTAGGTCGGTTGGCTGCCCCCTATAAGTACCAACCTCACTCCTCAAGGCTATAAATACCCCCCTTGAGGCATCACTTCAAACACAACACAAGCAAGCAAGAGAAGCAAAGCAAGTAGAAGCAAGCAAGTGAGAGCTCAGAGAGCTTAGGCAAGCAGGTTAGCTAGTAGAGAGAGTATAGCTCTAGTGCCCTCGCTACAGCGCGACTCTTAGTTTAGCACAGCTCAGCCCTGACCAGTGGCATAGTAGCGTAGAGCTTGCTAAGAGAGAAGCAGGTGCGAGTGACTGGCATCGGAGGTCGGTTGATTTCCCGGCGTCTCTGGTCTGGTTTGCTCTCTTGTATCTCAGGTACATTTATCATTATTCCAGTATTACTTTAGTATTACTTTAGTATTACTTTCAGTATTACTTTCAGTACTACTTTATCAAGTGCCTTGAGTGTGACCTAGTTATCCCTACAGTTCAATTCACTTAGCCATAGTTGTTAATCTGTAGTGTGCTTAGTGATTGATCTTTGCCAATAGGTTGCTTAGTTAGTTTAGTGTTTATTTTATTAAGTCAAGTATTTGCTCTGACGTCCGCAAGGGTGTCTCTATTCAAAGCTAGGGTAGAGATAGTTAGAATATATTAAGCGTGGTGATTAGTTATAGACATACCTTCAGATACGGCTGGACCCCCGGATAGCTGTGGTAGCAAGCAGGTGGTGACAGCCCTATGCGCCTTGAATTCCACCACGTAGTTGGCCCAGTTGAACAGTATGGCTCGTTGTGCTAGCGTTCAACCTAAGTCAGTGGTAAAGGCTAGTACGCCTCGGTACTTGACAAGATAGGAATAAAACTATACTTAACTTAGTTGCTTTATTGACATTTGCCTATCCTGCTTCATAGCTATCCTGCTTCGTAGCTATCTTGCTTCGTAGTTATCTTGCTTCGTAGTTATCTAGGAGTAGTTAGTAGTTATTAGTTAGTTATCCTTAGTTATCCTATTCCCCTTATCTACCTATCCATCCACCTTACCTTAGCCATCTATTTCATCCTACCTATCCACCCATATTCCTTTCTAGCCTTTCATCACCTCTCTTCCCTTCTCTCCTTTTCCCTTTTCTCTTTTCTCGACTCTCATCCCCTCCTTGACTCGACTCATACACCACCCTAGCCTCCCTTGGGATCAAATAAATCGACACTGGTACTCCCAGGCGAAGTGCTACTACGATAGTTCTGTGCGCTTGCAGAATCTCCTCCTGGTAGATTGGCAACCTCTCTAGCTACCTCCTACTAGTGTCGGGATCGACAACCCCATTTGACATTAGTAGATAGCTGCTTTAGCTTCATCCTTTAGGTATAGTGGACCGGACTTGTCAAGCACTTCTGACACCGTTGCCGGGAATAGATTCCATAGTCTACTCCTAGTAACGATGATTAGCTAGTGTCAACAAGCATTTCTGGGCCGTTACCGGGGATAGTCGCCTAGCTCTATCTTTAGTGAAGCTAAGAACTACCAACAAGCATTTCTAGTGCCATTGCCGGGAAGGCAATCGGTGTATCCTTCGAGTCTTGTCGAATTTATCTTTGTTTAAGCTCCCGCTTAGCGAATCCCATCTTACCCCATTCTTTCTTTCCATAGTCCTTCTTATTTTTTTCCTTCATTTTTCAAACTTCTTTCTTTCTTATCTAGTTCTATCTTCACGATGGCCAATAAGACCATACGTGATTTTTTGCTTCCTTCTGCCCTAATGTGGCGATAGGACCAGACGTGATCGATCCACCTCAATTTTGAGTTTGAAACCGGCTCTGATCACGATGGTCCAAGCTAGCGTGTTCTGTGGCAAAGCTCATGAGGATGCCAATGCTCACCTCCAACAATTTTTGAGATTTGCGGCACCTTCACCATTAAGGGGTAACCCAAGAAGCCATCCGTCTTCGTCTCTTTCCCTTTTCTCTTCTAGGAAAAGCGAAGCAGTGGTTCTATACCAGTTGCAACGCTAGTAGACACATGGGACAAATGTTCCATGCTTTTCTTGCCAAATTCTTTCCGATGGGCAAGACGAATGCTCTTTGCACAAATCTCTAGCTTTACGCAACAAGCCGAGGAATCTATTCCCGAGGCTTGGGAGAGGTTGCAAGAATATGTCGCTGCTTGTCCCACACCATGGTATGGAGGACTGGCTCTTGATCCAGAACTTCTACCATGGCCTAACCCCACTCTCTATAAGCCATTTGGATGCCGCCGCTGCGGTGCATTCTTTTCTCTGAATGTTGCAGATGCTAAGGCTCTCATAGAGAAGATGGTGTCGAACCAAGGATGGAATGACAAGAGACTGCAACCCCGTAAGCGAGGTATGCATTCCCTTAAGGAGGCCGACATGATCGTGGCCAAGATGGACCAGCTGCCAAAGAAGCTGGACAGCTGTGAGAAGATGAACCAACAAGAGAGTGTCCAATCTCTCGAATCCTACATGACTTGTGAAGTCTGTAGGAAACTGGACATTCTAGGAACCACAGCCCCGAGCTACATGAAGATTTGAACTTCATAAACAATAGCAACAACAACGGTTTCCGCCAACAAAATCAAGGATGGAATCAGCACTCCAACTCTCAAGGTAACAATTCATTCCCCGCTCTAATTTTTAGAATTCTGATAATTTCTCATTCTTAAAGAATCTAGTCTAGTCTCAAGGTAGAACTACTGAATTTTTGAATAAGAATTTAATGTCGAATGATAAAACCCTGAGAATATAAATGCTAAATTGGAAGATTTCTCATCTTCTCTGAAAAATCAATTAAGTTTTAATAAGATGTTAGAACCCAATTAGCTCAACTTGCTGCTATCATACCATCTTTTGAAACTGGCAAAATTCATGCTAAACCTAACATGGAAACTGCAAACATGGTTGAAATAAAACTCTAACTATTATGAAGATCAAACCATGACTGTTAAAAGGGTGATCCTGGTAGTCCCATAATTAGATGCTCAATCTTCGGTGATGTCTTTAAAAATGCCATGTGTGATTTAGGATCGAGTGTGAACATTCTATCTAAAGATTTTTATGAAACTCGTTCTTTCCACCCATGTCATCCACATCTGCCTATGTTGTGCTAGCTGATCAATCCACTTGCTATGTAGAAGGAATAGTCACTGATTTACCTGTTCATATTAGAGGTTCATATGTTCCTGTTGATTTCATAATACTACTAGAAAATGGGAAATAGGAAAGATGTGCCTCTAATCTTAGGTAGACCCTTCTTGAACACTGTTGATGCTAGCATATATGTGGGGAGTGGTAAAATGCAAATGACATTAGGAGGGAGGAAGGAAATATTCTCCTTTTCCCGTGGTCCCGCATATGCCGCTAACATGCAGGAAGCAAACCCGTTCGTACCAAGAAGAGGCGCCCAAGAACAAGGTGGAGCAGAAGAAAGAACCACCTCCTCCTGAGTTGCGTAATTCACATGACAAAGGAGAGGTGCCAAAAGAATAAGAACCCGATAAAGTACTTAAAGAAGAACCACCCAAGGAAGAAGATCTACCCAATAAGGATGAAATTCCATGGATCTAAGGTATGGATTTACTTTTTATTTTTTCCTTCAAATTTCCCTTTTCAATTAAATAACATATGTTATGCATGTAACTAAAAAACAGTTATCATTAGTTATATGCATAAGTATATGTTCACTTAGCTAGAATATAAAATATCATAATAGGATAGTTTCCCTTCTAACAACATTAGATAGTTTCCTTTTAATAAAATGAGAACAAGAGCTCCGACCGAGAAAGATGAAGACCCTCCACCAAGCAAAAGCCAGCTTAGGGGAGATCCTCGTGCCAATAAGGTATGTTTCAACCTCACTCTTTATGTTCGGTTCTTAATTCTATATCTTTTGAATGTTATATGCTTGCCTAAGTAAACCGTTCCATGAATAAAATTGATAAAATCTGCTTAAACAAGTCGAAACCTGAATAAGATTTGAAATATGTCATGCAAATGCTATTGTTATGGTTTGAATAACTGGTCTTATCTAAGTTGTAGCTTTTGTGGGTTGCACATGCTTTAACTGAAATCATGCTTAGTGAATAAAGTTAGTAAGAAATGGAGTAATTCTTTTAAACTTGCTAAGTGAATTAGGACCTAATCTGGAGGATTTTCTTTTAAAATCATGAAAACCTTGCTAAAAGTTCCTCTTAGATTTTATCCCATCCCACCACCAGCCAAATATTTGTTAGTCAAAACCACAAAGAGCTTTGTTTGTGTTGAGCTTTGTTAGACCTCATAGATCTTAGTAGAGAAGCTTATCATATCTTTTGAATCAAGATTCACACACCCACCATAAATTGCCTACTCTCCACTTTGGAAGTTTGCAACCACCAAATAAATTGCTCATTCTCTACACTGGAGATATGCAATACCTTGCCAAACGTCCCATTGCTAGCCTTATGCTATTCCTACACTGGGAATAAGCATTTCTCTCTTTTACCCCTTTTCATTTCTAAAATCCTTTCCTATAGATATCTGGGGAAATATAGAGCTAGAGAGAGAGAGAGAGAGAGATGAAAAAAGGATGAGCAAAGTAGCTCAAGAAAGGACTATGTCCTAAGAGAAAAAAGTGAGCAAAGTAGCTCAAGAGAGGACTATGTCCTAAGAAAATGTGGAGGACACATTTTTGTCTACTCACTTTGTATCGAAAAAGAGAGAGAGTTATCATTAGCTCTAGACCCCAGAAATTAACTAGGAAGGATTATGAAAAATCTCTCTATACACTTCCACATAACCACACATGCACACTTGATTAATTTTTATGATTTGCTGCTCCTTATGATTTGAGTGTCTAGCTTAGCAATAAACATTAGGCAATTTGCTCATGCTTAGCCTACCTATAACTCCACGTATCATTCTTTAGAATAGGAAAGGCTACATTTTGGCCTAAGTGAGGATTTAAACACCATTGAGTGACTAAGTGAATCTTGAAGGACTTAAGCAAGTTTTTATCTTTTGTAAACCCTAAAAAACCACCAGACATAATCCTAGTCAAACCTAAGCAAGATAAAAGTTTCCTATCTACTGCTTTATTTCACTCTTGTATGTTTGAAGTGAAAAGCTATAAGCCCCACATTGCTATGATTAATGATATATACTAAGTTATTTGTCACTATACAATATGCACTTGTATACATCTTATGTTGCTATCTATTTCATGCTCAATGCGTAAACCGCATGTTGCTCGAGGACGAGCAACAGGTTAGCTTGGGGGAGCTTGTTGATGGTCCTTAAACACCTGTTTTACCATCAACATTTTACCATAAAATTCACCAAAAAGGCATGAAATGTAGTCAAATAGGTTTCAAACTAACCGAATTCCATATGTCCATAGATTTTGACTTGAATGCAGGATTTGGACCAAATTTGGAGAATGGACCCACCAGGAGTCGAGCCCACTCACTAGGACCCATTTGGGCCCTAGTGGGGTGGCGCCCGCCACCCCTAGGTGGCGCCCGCCACTTGAGTTGGCCCAAGTTTCCCCCTTGCCACGTCACTGATCTGTGTGACCACCCCAGGGCCAAATCTTAGCCCTTGGTCACTAGGTCAGTGGCATCGGAGGGCTCAGGAGGGGAGTGGCGTGGATCATGACCGAATGACGGTTATCTGGACATGCAACCGACCTTGGAACCGCCTCTCTGGAGCTCCTGGATGTCGTTGAAGCAATGACGGTGCATCCAACGGTGATGGGGGTGGCGGCCACCACCTAGGGCTGGCGCCCCCCACTAGGGTTTGCCCTAGGTCGTTTGGCTGCCCCCTATAAGTACCCCCTCACTCCTCAAGGCTATAAATACCCTCCTTGAGGCATCACTTCAAACACAACACAAGCAATCAAGAGAAGTAAAGCAAGTAGAAGCAAGCAAGTGAGAGCTCAGAGAGCTTAGGCAAGTAGGTTAGCTAGTAGAGAGAGTATAGCTCTAGTGCCCTCGCTACAGCGCGGCTCCTAGTTCAGCACAGCTCAACCCTGACCAGTGGCATAGTAGCATAGAGCTTCCTAAGAGAGAAGCTGGTGCGAGTGACTGGCATCGGAGCTCACTTGATTTGTCGCTGTATCTGGTCTCATTTGCTCTCTTGTATCTTAGGTACATTTATCATTATTCCAGTATTACTTTAGTATTACTTTCAGTATTACTTTCAGTACTACTTTATCAAGTGCCTTCAGTGTGACCTAGTTAACTCTACAGTTCAATTCACTTAGCCGTAGTAGTTAATCTCTAGTATGCTTAGTGATTGATCTTTGCCAATAGGTTGCTTAGTTAGTTTAGTTTTTATCTTATTAAGTCAAGTATTTGCTCTGACGTCCGCAGGTTGTCTCTATTCAAAGCTAGGGTAGAGATAGTTAGAATATAATTAAGCGTGGTGCTTAGTTATAGACTTACCTTCAGATATGACTGGACCCCCGATAGCTTTGGTAGCAAGCAGGTGGTGACAGCCCTGTGCGCCTTGAATTCCACCACGTAGTTGGCCCAGTTTAACAGTAAGGCTTGTTGTGCTAGCGTTCAACCTAAGTCAGTGGTAAAGGCTAGTACGCCTCGGTACTTGACAAGATAGGAATAAAACTATAGTTAACTTAGTTGCTTTATTGACATTTGCCTATCCTGCTTCGTAGCTATCTTGCTTCGTAGCTATCTTCCTTCGTAGTTATCTTGCTTCGTAGTTATCTAGGAGTAGTTAGTAGTTATTAGTTAGTTATCCTTAGTTATCCTATTCCCCTTATCTACCTATCCATCCACCTTACCTTAGCCATCTATTTCATCCTTACCTATCCACCCATATATTCTTTCTAGCCTTTCATCCCCTCTCTTCCCTTCTCTCCTTTTCCCTATTCTCTTTTCTTCGACTCTCATCCCCGCCTTGACTTGACTCATACACCACCCTAGCCTTCCCTTGGGATCAAATAAATCGACACCTGGTACTCCCAGGCGAAGTGCTACAACGATAGTTCTGTGCGCTTGCAGAATCTCCTCCTGGTAGATTGCAACCTCTCTAGCTAGCTCTTACTAGTGTTGGGATTGACAACCCC
Organism: Coix lacryma-jobi var. lacryma-jobi; assembly: GCA_009763385.1. Lineage (NCBI taxonomy): Eukaryota > Viridiplantae > Streptophyta > Magnoliopsida > Poales > Poaceae > Coix > Coix lacryma-jobi. The sequence goes on along the minus strand of VDCT01000747.1, from coordinate 24,722 downwards.
ATTTGACATTAGTAGATAGCTGCTTTAGCTTCATTCCTTTAGGTATAGTGACCGGACTTGCTAAAAGCACTTCTGACACCGTTGTCGGGAATAGATTCCATAGTCTACTCCTAGTAATGACGTTAGCTAGTGTCAACAAGCATTTCTGGCCATTACCGGGGATAGTTGCCTAGCTCTATCTTTAGTGAAGCTAAGAACTACCAACAGTTGCCGACTTGAGCGCAAGTCCACTTCTGGGACTTGTCAGTTTTTAGGTTCTTCTCTTGTATCTTGGTCTTCTCGCAAGTAGTCTAGTGTCGCCCAGTCTACCACAGAGGTTGAGTATGTTGCTGCGGCTAGCTGCTGTTCTCAGTTGCTTTGGATGATGGCCACTTTGCGTGATTTTGGTCTGAGCTTTTCTCGGGTTCCTTTGCTTTGTGACAACACGAGTGCTATTAGCGTTGCTAAGAACCCCATGCTGCATTCTAAGACCAAACACATGAGCGCTTTCATTTTCTGTGAGACCATTTTGAGAAGGGTGATATCGACCTTCGCCATGTCGATACTCATCATCAGTGGGCAGATATCTTTACCAAGCCTTTGGACCAATCAACTTTTAATCAGTTGAGAGGTGAGCTTGGTGTGTGTTTCCCCTTTTTGATGGGGGAACATTTTGTATATTGTATCATAGACTTACTCTTTTTCTTTTGTTCTGTTTTTAGCTTTGTTAGGGTAGTCTTTGCATTTCATCATGCATCTTTGCATTTTCAAGCTTCATGTATATAATCTTTAGAATGCGACTATGCTCTGTTTAGTGTACGTTCTGATGATTCATGATGATGCTTAACTTAGGCTCTTTTTGATCACTGATACATGTTGTGAGTTGAGCTATTTTATGAATAGTGAATATGCTTAACGAACTTAAAATTTGAATTTGTTCACCATTGAGATTGGCAACTAGCATGTGTAGACTGTGTTGAAATCACTTGTGCTTTTCATATATGCTAGGTTGCTATGTCTCTAGTTCGGAGTCATTCACTTGCTTGGTATGTTCACATTCTGTATAAAAATTGGAACCAAGTTTTAAGTGAATTGAAAAGATCGAGATGGGATTGTCTGCAGCAAATCATGGTATCGAGACTATTTCTCATTGCACATTGAGTTAAACTTGAGCCGTGTAGTGTTTGACCGAAACCATTGCTTTAACTTTTGATTGCATATGCATAGGCTTAGCTCGGTTGAAAAGTTAGGCAATGACAAGCTTTCAACCTCTCGCAATCACATGCTGAATTATGTACTTGTGTATTTTCACCGCTGCAACTCCGATAAAATCTAAAAAAAGTCTATGTTTCATTCAATAGCATGATGATTGAACTATGCTAGGGTAGTTCACCTTGTATACATGTTTAGCACTTGTTTGACTTCCTGTCTATACATGTCTAGTGCTAGTTTTGTGGTGAACACCTTTCCTGAATAACTTAAAACTGCTCATTTTGCTCATATGTTCATATTTTGTATTTGGTTATCAGTTTGAGCCTTTGCTGGCATGTACGCTTATTGTTGAGTTATCGGATCTGCACTCTGTAGCAAATCTTTTCATTCAATCGAGTATATTCCTGGAGCTACTAACTTGCATTTTTGACTCATAAGCATTTGGAAGGGAGAAGTCTGCTTGATAGTGCATTATCAACTAAGGGGAGAAATTTTGTCAAATCATATCTTAGTTGTGTGCATTATTGAAGGGGGTTTTGCTCGTGTGATAGCTTTCGTGTGTAGCTTTGGAGCATTGGCTTGGCTTTTCAATTGGTTCGGAGCTTTTTCTGCTCAATTGGTTCGGAGCTTTTCTACTAGTTGTGTTGAGCCTCTGTGCCTCTATCTTGAGGGACTAGCAGTTTTCAGTTGATTTTGTTTCAATTTGGTTTCAAGACTTCTCTTTAGCTTCAAAATTGGTATCGAGCTCTTTTGCCTTTCAGTTGGTATCGAGCTTTCTAACTAGCGGTGTTGAGCCTATTCTGCCTCTTCTTGAGAGCTAGCTCTATTTTGCTTGAATTTCAATTGGTATCGAGCTTTCCTGCTAGCGGTGTTGAGCCTGTTCTACCTCTTCTAGAGGGCTAGCTTTGCTTTGCTTGGTTGTGTCGAGCCGTTTCCCACGTCTTTGGGGACCAAGTTGTTTTGCCCATTCCACTTACTTGACCTTCTTTCGGCTTTGCTATGTTTTTGGGTCATTTGGTCGAGTTCTCTCTCTTCTTCTTTCTTCTTCTCTTTCATATGATTTGAGTTGGTAGTTGACAATGCACTCATCAAGGGGGAGACTGCGGATACATGGGTGTATGACGGATCTTAAGTGATGAGTGATTGTCAACATGTTTGATGTGCATGTTCTTTGGCTTGTGTTTGTGCAGGTGTCGAGCACGGAGACAGTGATCGAGAGCAAGGTGAAGGTCAAGTAGAGTCGTGCCGTGCCGATAGACCCGGAGCGGTGAAGGGCGGACGTGAGGCTTGGACTGAGGGACCGGTGGCCTGAGGATCAGCTGTGGTGGCTGACAGCCTGGGACAGCGACGAGCGGAGACTTTCGGGGCACGGTGTTGCTCGGGTCGAGGACCTGGGGACACGTGTCGGTCGACGGGGTGCACGGGCGGTGCATCCCCTCTACAATGTTGATTTGGTGGTTGAGCCACAGAAAAACCACCGGGTGGTCGGTTTCCAGGTTTGGGCCACACCACCTGGGTGCAGCCGGTTTCCGAGTTTGGGCCACAAAACTCGGGCTGAGGACGGTTTCCAGGTTTGGGCCTCCAAACCTGGGCGCTGACGGGTTTCTGAGTTTGGGCCACAAAACTCAGGCGATGGACGACGGGTTTCCCGTTTCGGCCTCAAAACTGGGGGTGGACTTGAAGGCTGGTTTCTTGGTTTTGGCCTCAAAATCGGGGGCGATGTCCGTGAAAAGGACGAGCAGAGCGGTGGCGGCACGTGGCGACAATCGGTGAGGTTGCGTCGAGGCTAAGCTACCAGTTGTGCGGGCATGGCCGTCAGATCACCACCTACTTCGAGTTGGTCCAGAATAACCTTAGGGTTTAGCTAGTTTGCTCTGTGTATAATTAGGGGTAGAGTGGGAATTAGAAATAGGATAAGTAGGGGGAGACACCCACCTCCCAAACTATCTCAGCCATTTGCTATTTTCACCTATTGTTTCTTGCTCTCCGACATCCCTACTGTAGGTAACTGAGATCCACAGAGAAGACAATCATACCTCTGTGTTCGTGAGATTTTGAGGAAGTGAGACCGTAATCTCACTATTGTAGCGTGTGGTAGCCACACAGTTGCAATTCGTGTTTGTGATTCGCGTTTTGAACTTGTTCTTCGCGTTTTGCTTTTCTCCATGAATTTCCTGGTGATCGATCTCTCTCCTCGTTGTGTCTTTTGAGATTCCGTTTGAACTGAGTTGCTCTAGATCGTGAGGGGCATCTTTCAACTGAAGGAATTCACTTCTAACCTCACGAGCTAGTAGATTGATCGAGTTTTGTTTCGAATCGATTTTTGTCTCCTTTTCCCCGAATTCTTCCGATTCACTGATTTGAAGTGAGGTTCGAGCCATGATCTCTTAGGGGTAGCTCACTAACCTCTTTGGAACTCCTCATACCAAGTCTAAGCCTTAGAGCTTTTGATTCATAGGAGATCGGGTTGAATCCGCAGAAGAACTGTGATGTTTCGGGGGCATCAGACGCTCTGGTCGGGGGCATCGGACGCTGAGTTCTTATCACCGGACGCTCAGCTGCCACGTGTCAAAAGTCAGTGTTTTTGAAGGAGCATCAGACGCTGACCATCGGACCGTCTGTTGCCATCGGACGCGTCCAGGGTTTGAGCATCGGACGCTGAGGTAAACACTGTAACCAGCGTCCGATGGCTATGCAGTAAGGTTCCAGAACGGGTCATTTTGCATCGGACGCGTCCGGTGCCTGGCCATCGGACACAGGGCAGCGTTCGATGCAGTGACTTCTGCACTGTTTCATCCGTAGTTTGTTCGTTCGACTTCAGATTTGATCTCGGGTTTTTGCGTTGGGTTTCTAGAGCCGTGTAGGGTCCCACTGAGCTTCTTGGAAGCATCCACCCAACATCTAGGGTCGTGGACTCTATCGAACTCTAGGTTTGCTCTTGGGGTTGATTTTTGGGACAAAGGCTAAAAGTTTCTGAAAAGAAATTTGAGGCTCCCATTCACCCCCTCTTGTCGCCTTGCTTTAGCAGTTTTGGTCCTTCAGTTCCTCCTCCACCAGAATGCCACCCTATAGGTACCAAATGGGTTTTCAAAAACAAACAGGGTGAGTATGGGATGGTAGTGAGCAACAAGGCTAGACTAGTAGCCCAAGGTTTTTGCCAGGAAGAGGGGATAGACTATGAGGAAACCTTTGCCCCTGTAGCCCGTTTAGAAGCCATTAGGATCCTTCTAGCTTTTGCAGCTTCGAAGGGTTTTAAGCTTTACCAGATGGATGTCAAGAGTGCCTTCTTGAATGGGTATATAGAGGAAGAGGTTTATGTTAGGCAACCCCCTGGTTTCGAGGATCCCAAGTTTCCAAACCATGTCTTTAAACTTTCGAAAGCTTTGTATGGTTTGAAACAAGCCCCGAGAGCGTGGTATGAGCATTTGAAAACCTTTTTGCTCTCCAGGGTTTTAAAATGGGACGGGTAGATAAAACTTTGTTTCTCCTCAAGCAAGGCAATGACACCTTGTTAGTCCAGATTTACGTGGATGATATCATCTTTGGTGGCTCCTCTCACGCACTTGTTGCCAAGTTTGCAGACACTACGAGCAAGGAGTTCGAGATGAGTATGATGGGTGAGTCGACCTTCTTCCTCGAGTTGCAAATCAAGCAAACCCGGGACGCGACGTTCGTGCATCAAGGAAAATACACGAAGGACATTCTGAAGTTCGACATGGGCGAGGCCAAGCCTCTTACGATGCCCATGGTGATGACTGCTGCGATGGACGCGGACCAGGATGGAGAGCTGGTTGACCAGAAGGAGTACAGGAGCATGATCGGCTCGCTCCTGTACCTGACGGCGACGAGGCCGGATATACAGTTTTCTGTGTGTCTGTGCGCTCGTTTTCAGGCGTCCCCTCGGACTTCCCACAAGCAAGCAGTCAAGCGCATCATGAGGTACCTCCGATACACTCCTGAGTTCAGACTTTGGTACTCTTCTTCTTTGACTCTTTCGCTTTGTGGTTACTCCGATGCGAATTTTGCCCGATGTCGGCTTGAGCGCAAGTCTACTTCTAGAACTTCTCAGTTTCTTGGCTCTTCACTGGTTTCATGGTCTTCTCGCAAACAGTCGAACGTAGCCCAGTCTACTACTGAAGCCGAGTATGTTGCCGCTGCTTCTTGTGCTTCGCAGCTTTTATGGATGGTTGTTACATTGTGTGATTTTGGTCTAGATTTCAGTCGGGTTCCTTTGCTTTGCGATAGCACTTCTGCCATTAGTGTCACAAAGAACCCTGTTCTTCACTCCAAGACCAAATACATTGATGTTCGCTTTCACTTTCTTAGTGATCACTACGAGAAAGGCGACATTGACCTTAGGCATGTAGACACCCATAACCAGGTTGCGGACATTTTCACCAAGCCTTTGGATCTCTCAACTTTTGCTAGGTTGAGAGGTGAGCTTGGTGTATGTTTCCCCTTTTAGATGGGGAAAGCATTTTTTGATGTACCATAAAGTGACTTTCTGATCCTTTTTGTTTTTGGGTCTTGAGTCTTTTTGGTTTTGTTTTTGCTCCAATTTTGACTTCATCATGTATATATCTTGCATTTTCGAGCTTCATGTCTATATTCCTTGGAATGAACTTATGCTCTGATTAGTGTATGCTTCGATGATATATGATGATGCTTGTAGCTTAGGCTCTCTTTGATCACTAATACATTTTGTGAGCTAAGCTATTTTTCAGAATGATGAACATGCTTAATGAACTTAAAATTTGATACATGTTCACCATTGAGATTGGCAACTAGCATGTGTAGGATGTGTTGAGGTCACTTGAGCTATTTCATATATGCTAGGTTGCTATGTCTCTAGTTCTGAGTCTTTCACTTGTTTGGGCTGTTCATATTCTGCTTAAAATGAACCAAGTTTTAGTGAATTGAAAAGATCGAGATGGGATTGCTTTTTCAGCACATCACGGTATCGAGACTGTTTCTCATTGCACCTTGAGTTAAACTTGAGTCGTGTAGTGTAAGACCGAAACTGATGCTTTAAGCTTCTGATTGCATATGCATAGGCTTAGCTCGGTTGAAAAGTTAGGCTATGACAAGCTTTCAACCTCTCGCAATCACATGTTGATTTTGAACCTGTGTAATAAGCTGCAAATTCTCCGATAAAATCTGAAAACACAAGTCTATGTTTCATTCTATAGCATGATGATTGAACTTTGCTAGGGGTAGTTCACCTTGCATACATGTTTAGCACTTGTTTGACTTCCTATCTATACATGTTTAGTGCTATTTTGATGGTGAAACTACTTTCTGAACGGCTTAAAACTACTCACTTGGCTTATGCATTCATATTTCATATTCAGTGATCAGTTTTAGTCTTTGCTAGCACTTTTTGCTTAATGCTTTGTAGTCGGATCAGCACTCTTAGAGCATTCTTTCACTCTATCGAGTATATACCTGAAGCTGCTAACATGCATTTTTGACACATGTGCATTTGCTTGACTCTGATAGGCACAACCTAGCTCCGTTTTACTTATTTGAGCTCTTTCCCTCTCTGTTGATTGCAAATTGCCCCCAAGGGGTAGAACTTTTCCAAAGGGTGTTGTTGACGGAAGTTATAGCATGTTTTACCTTATCAAAATACCGTCAACAGGCCTCGATTTCAAGGAAGAATAGCATATCATGAGCATATTTATCACTAATAAGTTCCACTTGTACTCTTAGCTTGTGAACATGAAGGAGATGGTAAAATGAACAAAATGAGGCCAGGTAGGCCCACCAAGGGGGTCGGGCGACCCCACCTTGAGGCCACCTCGGCCATGGTGACATGGCATGATCCAAGAGAAGCATGTTCATGCCAATATCAACCATTGGATCAAGCATGTGCTTTTGCTCAATGGTGAAGATGAGAAGCACATGGATTCATGGGTCCACACCGAAAACCAAATGCAACCAACTTCACAAGACTTGCTCCATGACATGTGGGGTCACCAAGGGAGAGAAGATGGTGGGCCAGCCCTGTCATAGGGGGGTCGGCCGACCCCCCCTTGATGGGGCCCATCTGCACTATTCAGCAGGATGACATCATCACCTTCTAGAAGATATACCCAGGGCCCACATGTCATAGAGTGTGGGTCGGCCGACCCCATGGTGAGCTTCATCCAAGTCGGTGGCAAAGCACATGTTTCACACGTGAACAATATCCTGGCCGTCAATCCATGACGGTTACTATGGCAGTTTGATCCAATGGCCAAGGAAGGAGAGCACGCGGATCGCTGACGTGGCACCGGAGTAGCCGCTACTCCACCTCCAAGCTATAAATACCCCCCTAGAGCTCTTCATTTGTATGCATCCAAGGAGAGAAAGCCTACTCAGTAGCTTTAGTGTTAGAAGAGAGGGAAGGGAGTGAGGAGGTCCACGGAGGAGTCCTGGCCTATCGGGAATCTTCTCCAAGGTGCGCCTCAGCGGATGCGATTCTTCTTGTAAGTGTTACATCTGAGTCCTTCTAGTATTTAATATTCTGGTCTGGTAATTAAGTTTACAGTTCTTTTACTTGGCACATTGCTTTACTTTGTTGAAGTGCTCTAGGCCTATTAAGCTTAGCTTTAGAGTAGTAAGATTAGTGTAGACGTGGTGTCTAGGCAATATCTTGCCAGTGTAGACTTCTTGTCGCACTTGTGTAGACGCATGGTGGTAGGGTGACAGACACAGCCAGTGCTTGGAGTTCCTCTCAAGTGTTGTAGGCAAGTTGAAAATAATAGTTGGGTAGCAGCATTGCCGCCTCAGTATTTGTTAGGTGGAAAACCTTTTAATCAACTACTGTTTCGTCCTCGCCCCTAGTAAGGAATGAGGTGGTAAACCTCAGTACTCTTAGAAAACTAGTACCAGATATTGGTATTAGGAAGACCTCTTTATCCTAGTTATCATACCCTTCGATCATCCTTTAACGACCCTACATCTAGCTATATCACTTCACATTCCTTGTGGAAATACGATACCTAGAATACTCCCGGTGAAAAGCTACGATTGACTACCATGCGCTTGCGGTATATCCGTTTGCCACTTCTGGTGTCAACAAGCATCTCTGGTGCCGCTACCGGGGATTAGGCTCCATAGTCTAGTTTTAGTGGTTGCATTAAGAAGTGTCAACAAGCTTTTCTGGCGCCGTTGCCAGGGAACGGTAGCTGTGTTAGCTAGAATAAAGTCGTTAAAGTTATCGTAGTTTGATTAGAACTTCTATTTCATAAATCAATATGGATCAAACACCCTTTTGACTACGTTACTCCATCGGGCACTAAGTTGGAGCCACCTAGTTCATCTCATGCCATTTTGGCAGTTCCTATGAGCTTCGCCCCAGCCTCATAGCGATGGTTCAGGAGAATCCCTTTTCAGGAGAAGTAGATGAGAATCCTTATACCCACCTACGTGATTTCGAACAACTTTGTTCGTGTATTCACATCCAAGGGATGAGGCGAGTCACTCTTAAGTGGAAGCTATTTCCGTTCTCGTTAACGGGAAAAGCTAGACGCTGGTATACTCACTACGTTGGTAGTGTGAATGGAGAATGGGAGAAACTGCAAGCCATGTTCTGCTTAACGTACTTTCCCATATCCCGCGTAGCTCGTCTTCGTAGAGATGTGCTAAACTTCAAACAAGACGAGAAGGAATCTCTAGGTGCGGCCTGGGCACGACTACAGACTAGCATCCTCTCCTCTGGCCCAGATTTAGCTATAACCGAGCCAACCCTTATGCAACATTTCTATCTCGGTCTTAGCCAAAACTCCGCACAATTCCTTGATTTAGCCTCTAAAGGAGCTTTCCTCCATTTACCCAATAGTGAAGGTAAGGAAGTCCTTGCGACCATTCTCAAGAACACCCCCTACACCGATGACCATGGTGAAACTCTAGAGGAAGATCAAACTCCTAGGGACAAACCCATGACAGCCGAACCTATACCCCAAGCTGTCAAACCTGAACCACAACCACCTACTCCTCCAAAGGAAGAAGTAATTCATGCTTTGGATTATCCTCTAAATATCGAGACAGATCTTTTCGCCGATTATGGCAATGTCTCGAAACAACCTGTGCAGAAGAGATCCACAGCCCGTAGAGCTCCTAATAACCACATGCCAACCCAGTTTGAGGCAAGTTACCTTAAGGCGACTGCCGAAGAGCTCATGTCTATTATGAGCAACGAATGGTTCAGGGAGGCTGAAGCATCATTAGATGTCGTTAAGCTTCTGTCCTGTTTCACATCCATACCATGTGCCATAAACAAGACAGCTGTAGATTCCCTCTAGGATCCCGCTGTAGGAGTAAATTTAATGTCTAAATCGTTGATGTTAACACTCCTAGGTGAGGAACCGCTAAACCCGACCAATAAATTCCTTAAGCTTCCTTTGGAAAATTGGTCGAGAGTTGCGGGATTGCAGAATATTTCTATCACAATTAACAAGGTTAGCTTCCTCCAAACTTCTATGTCTTTGACGTAGACGAGGTCGACTTGTTAATTGGGCACCCACTCATGAGATTCATTGAGGGATTTCATGAAGGGAGCCTTAAGCGTCACCTTTGGAAGGATCTAGATCTTTCAGTTCCTTTTGCCGGCTCCGTTAATTCGATAGCCGAACCAAACCCGAACCTGACCCAATAGAGGAGGTGATGTCGGTATCTTCACCAGAAACTTCTCAACCCGATCTAGAAGAAGACGCCCATGACTTTATCCAAGAAGAATACACTGATTTAGATGAACCGTTAGACTTGGATGAGTCCGAACCTCCACCAAAACCCTCTATAGAGCTTAAGCCACTTCCTTCTGGGCTTAAGTATGCCTTCCTTAATGGTGATAGAGAGACTCCCGTGATCATTAGTGATCGACTTACAACGGAAGAAGTTTCTAAACTCATCACGTCCTAGAAATACACCGATCCGTCTTAGGATATTCGTGCAAGATCTCAAGGGAATTAGTCCCGCTCTTTGCACACATCGCATTCCGATCGAACCCGATGCTACACCTTCTAGAGAGCCACAAAGGAGGCTCAACAATGCAATGAGAGAAGTAGTAAAGAAGGAGGTCTTGAAGCTCTTGCACGCGGGCATAATCTACCCTGTTCCAAACAGCGAGTGGGTTAGCCCCGTCCAAGTAGTTCCTAATAAAGGAGGAATGACGGTCGTTAAAAATCAAAACAACAAATTGATTCCACAATGAACCGTCACGGGATGGAGAATGTGCATAGACTACCGAAAACTTAACAAGGCCACAAAGAAATACCACTTTTCGTTGCCATTCATCGATGAGATGTTGGAACGGCTAGCCAAACATTCCTTCTTTTGTTTCCTTGATGGGTATTCGGGTACCATCAAATTCCAATCCATCCCGACGACCAAAGTAAGACCACGTTCACATGCCCCTATGGGACATATGCATACAGGCGCATGTCATTTGGCCTGTGCAATGCCCCTGCTTCATTTCAGAGGTGCATGATGTCCATCTTCTCAGATATGATATAAGAAATCATGGAAGTTTTCATGGATGACTTTTCAGTCTATGGAACAACCTTTGATCACTGCTTAGAGAATCTGGACCATGTCTTACAACGCTGTCAAGAAAAGCACTTCATCTTGAACTGGGAGAAATGCCACTTCATGGTTCGAGAAGGGATAGTGCTAGGACATAGAGTATCTGAACGTGGAATAGAGGTAGATAGATCTAAATAGAAGTTATAGAACAACTCCCACCTCCCACGAATGTTAAAGGCGTTCGCAGTTTCCTTGGCCACGCCGGTTTTTATAGAAGTTTATAAAAGATTTTCTCAAATAGCCAGACCTTTAACAAACCTGCTAGCTAAAGACCACCCTTTAACTTTGACGACAGATGCCTAGACTCTTTTTACCATCTCAAGAAAGCACTTATCTCTGCACAATCATTCAACCCCCTGACTGGTCGCTACCTTTTGAGATAATGTGCGATGCTAGTGACTATGCTGTAGGAGCTGTCCTAGGACAGACCCAGGATAAGAAACACTATGCCATTTCCTATGCTAGTAAAACGCTAACCGGTCCACATCTAAACTATGCAACAACAAAAAAAGAACTTTTAGCTGTGGTATTTGCTATAGACAAGTTTAGATCTCCTTGGTAGGAGCCAAGGTGATCATCTACACCGATCACGCAGCTCTGAAACATCTACTTACTAAGAAAGATGCTAAACCACGGCTAATAAGATGGATCCTACTCCTCCAAGAATTTGACCTAGAAATTAGAGATAAAAAGGAGTAGAAAACTCTGTAGCCGACCACTTGTCTAGAATGCAAACTGAGGATAAACAGGACCTGCCCATCAACGACTATCTTCGGGACGACACACTCTTCAAAGTTTCAGACACCTACCCATGGTATGCAAACATCGTCAACTACATAGTCTCAGGCTACGTACCACCTGGAGTAGACAAAAAGAAGCTTATCAAGGAGAGCTCGGTGCATCTATGGGATGACCCGTATCTCTATAGAGTATGCCAAGACGGCATACTAAGAAGGTGTGTGCCCATGAACGAAGCAGTCAAGATCATGGAGAAGTGTCATGGAGCAGAGTATGGAGGCCATTATGGAACATTCCGAACCCATGCCAAGATTTGGCAAAGTGGATTCTATTGGCCTACCATGTATGAAGACACCAAGGACTTTGTGAAGAAGTGTGCAAGGTGTCACAAACATGGAACATCAATGCCCGTGATGCAATGCCACTCACAAACAACCTACAAGTAGAGCTGTTTGACACTTGGGGAATCGACTACATGGGTCATTTCCCCCCGTCTCAAGGTTGTGAGTATATTCTGGTGGCAGTAGACTACGTATCCAAATGGGTTGAAGCCATGTCGTGCAAGTCAGCGGATTCGTTGCACGCAACGAAGATGTTCAAGGAAATAATATTGCCACGGTTTGGCACCCCAAGGTTTAATCAGCGATGGAGGAAGCCACTTCATTGACAGAAAGTTCCGATGCTACTTAACAGAAAGAGGGATAAGGCACAATATTGAACACCTTATCACCCACAAACAAGCGGACAAGCAGAAACATCAAACAAGCAAATCAAGAATATTCTGCAAAAGACTGTCAATGAAATGGGGACAGCATGGAGAAGCATGCTATCAGATGCACTATGGGCATACAGGACCGCATACAAGACTCCAATTGGTATGACACCATACCAACTTGTATACGGCAAGACATGCCATCTTCCCGTGGAATTGGAGCATAGAGCACGCTGGGCAATAAAGAGATGGAATATGGATTTGCCCGCAGCTGGAAGAAATAGGAGAATGCAGATCTCTGAACTAGAAGAATGGAGAGAGAAGGCCTATCACAACGCTAGGTTCTATAAAGAGAGAACCAAGAAATGGCATGACAAGAGGATCAAGCAAAAGGAGTTCCATCCGGGAGACAAGGTTCTTATGTTCAACTCAAGGGTCAAGCTCTTTGGCCATGGAAAACTAAAGAGCAAATGGGAAGGACCATTCCTCGTGATCAATGCCACAACGCATGGAGCTGTCACGCTTCAGGACACCGACGGCAACATCTTTAAGGTAAATGGCCATCGTCTTAAAGTTTTTCATGAACATGATCTCGTAGAAAATGAAGTAGACATGATAGAGTTCAAACTATACACAACCTAAAACCTACAAGTCTCTTCTCTTCATTGCTTGAACCAAATCCTAAAAGCTACTTGTCCTCGATTTCATGTCATGGTTCAAGAACAATATATCTCGTCTCTACTGGTGTGTTTACCACCAGTAGAGCACTTTGCATTTTACCTTTTGTGTCATGTTCAGAGTTTGTCTATGGAAAAATTCAAGTGTGGGGGGGTCGGACGACCCCCAGATTTCATCACTGAACCACACTGAACTGCTGAAGCACAGGCTGACACGCTGCAGTACAGAAAACAGAGGTAAGCAAGGGGTCGGGCGACCGCTGTTTTCTTGATTTTTTGAAAAGTGCTTTTGCAGACATAAGCCTGAATGGAGGAAAAGCGAATGGCAACGAAAACCACCATTTGGTGGGGTCGGCCGACCCCACCATGGTGACCTGGGCCCACCAGCTCACCTCTGCACAGTAAGCTCAATATGCTGTCTGGTTCGTTTCCCCTTTTCTCCTCTCGGTTCAAGCAGTTTCACATTGTTCCATATTCTGAATAATAAAATAAATAAAAAGCTACAAAGTGACTTGAGTTATGATATGCTAAGAATGTTAATGACATAAAACCATGTTCTTACATATGTTTATGCTCATGGGTAAACTAAATTAGGAAACCGTATTGACTAAGTTGTTGTAAAAGTGAGATAAATCTTGGCTTAAGAGACGCAAACCTGTTTTTGTTTAAGGTGCTTAGAGATTTGTTTTTGAAAATATCTCAAAACCATAGTATCATTTACTCCTCTATAGTGAGAAATACCTACCAAAACCATACATATGCATACATGAGCAAAACCCTTTACACACACTTGCTACTTGTTTTTGTCTTGAGTTTGGTCAAACCTTGATGACTAGTCCAGAATTTTGTCATAATCCCAAGATCAAGATCACGTACACACCACCATCTACATATGCAACTTCTACACTGGAAGTATGCCTGCACATGCCATTCATTTCCACTCTATAGATGCTCCGTATATTAAAGTTCTACAATATCTCTCTCTCTCTAACTCTAGTTAGTAAAAAGAGACATTAAGCTAAGCAAAAGAAAGAAAAAAAATGTGGACACATGAAGGTCCAGTAAAAAAAGATTTGTGGGCACATGAAGGTCCACTTAAAAAATATGGACACATAAAGGTCCATTGTTGAAAAATGCTAGCCATGTCTCGAGGTAAAATAAAGTAGAGAGAGAGATTATATTAAGGAGCACTCTAGTCCACATACTTTGCACACACATGCACATCTTGATCTAGGATTATGACATTCTTCTCCTTGGATCCTTGTTTTGACTTTACAATATATGCAAAACAGGTATGCTACTTTGTTTATCCCTACCAAGCTCCACATAAGCCTGATAGATTAGGATAAAACAAAAATAAGGCAATCACATCCTATGCCTTGGTGAGGAACCGAACACCTATAAGAGTGTCTTGAGAGTACTATATGAGGAGTAAGCATGAACTATGTGTTTTCCTTTCAAACCGTCCTAAAAACTCTAAGTACCAAGAACAAGAATTCGGGGAGATGACTTTGCTTTGAGATTTGTTCCTTTTCTCAACATCTAAAGGATATATGATAGACAGTACCACATAATCCATTTGTATAAACTATGTTAGGAATGATGCTTTATGATCATTATCATTTTAAGTATGTAATAATCACTTGTTCACTTTCTCTAACCTTTACTCGAGAAGAGCAAAGATTCAAGTGTGGGGGATCTTGTTGACGGAAGTTATAGCATGTTTTACCTTATCAAAATACCGTCAACAGGCCTCGATTTCAAGGAAGAATGGCATATCATGAGCATATTTATCACTAATAAGTTCCACTTGTACTCTTAGCTTGTGAACATGTAGGAGATGGCAAAATGAGCAAAATGAGGCTAGGTGGGCCCACCAAGGGGGTCGGGCGACCCACCTTGGGGCCACCTCGCCAGGTGACATGGCATGATCCAAGAGAAGCATGTTCAAGCCAATATCAACCATTGGATCAAGCATGTGCTTTTGCTCAATGGTGAAGATGAGAAGCACATGGATTCATGGGTCCACACCAAAAACCAAATGCAACCAACTTCACAAGACTTGCTCCATGACATGTGGGGTCACCAAGGGAGAGAAGATGGTGGGCCAGCCCTGTCATAGGGGGGTCGGCCGACCCCCCTTGGTGGGGCCCATCTGCACTATTCAGCAGGATGACATCATCACCTTCTAGAAGATATACCCAGGGCCCACATGTCATAGAGTGTGGGTCGGCCGACCCCATGGTGAGCTTCATCCAAGTCGGTGGCAAAGCACATGTTTCACACATGAACAATATCCTGGCCATCAATCCATGACGGTTACTATGGCGGTTTGATCCAATGGCCAAGGAAGGAGAGCACGCGGATCGCTGACGTGGCACCGGAGTAGCCGCTACTCCACCTCCAAGCTATAAATACCCCCCTAGAGCTCTTCATTTGTATGCATCCAAGGAGAGAAAGCCTACTCAGTAGCTTTAGTGTTAGAAGAGAGGGAAGGGAGTGAGGAGTTCCACGGAGGAGTCCCGGCCTGTCGGGAATCTTCTCTAAGGTGCGCCTCAGCGGATGCGATTCTTCTTGTAAGTGTTACATCTGAGTCCTTCTAGTATTTAATATTCTGGTTGGGTAATTTAAGTTTATAGTTCTCTTACTTGGCACATTGCTTTACTTTGTTGAAGTGCTCTTGGCCTATTAAGCTTAGCTTTAGAGTAGTAAGATTAGTGTACACGTGGTGTCTAGGCTATATCTTGCAAGTGTGGACTTCTTGTCGCACTTGTGTAGATGCCTGGTGGTAGGGTGACAGACACAGCCAGTGCTTGGAGTTCCTCTCAAGTGTTGTAGGCAAGTTGAAAATAATAGTTGGGTAGCAGCATTGCCGCCTCAGTAGTTGTTAGGTGGAAAACCTTTTAATCAACTACTGTTTCATCCTTCGCCCCCAGTAAGTAATGAGGTGGTAAACCTCAGTACTCTTAGAAAACCAGTACCAGATATTGATATTAGGAAGACCTCTCTATCCCAGTTATCATATACCCTTCGATCATCCTTTAACGACCCTACATCTAGCTATATCACTTCACGTTCCCTGCGGAAATACGATACCTAGAATACTCCCGGTGAAAAGCTACGATTGACTACCGTGCGCTTGCGGTATATCCGTTTGCCACTTCTGGTGTCAACAAGCAGCTCTGGTGCCGCTGCGGGGGATTAGGCTCCATAGTCTAGTTTTAGTGGTTGCATTAAGAAGTGTCAATAGTGTGTCTTCATGTGTGACCTTTGCAATTTATGCTTCACTTGCTGAGGGGGAGCTTTCCTGCTTTGCTCCGAGTTGGTTTTCAGTGGTAAGATCGATCTTCTCAGCTAGTTGCGTCGAGCCTCGGTGCCTCTGTCTTGAGCGACTAGCTGTTTTCACCATGTTTTCGTGCTTCTTGATTGGTATCGTGCTTACTGTTGGTTGTGTTGAGCCTTTGTGCCTCTATCTTGAGGGACTAGCAGTAGTTGCTTTCTATGCAGTCTTCATTTGGTATTAAGCCTTTAGCTAGAGGTGTTGAGCCCTTTCTGCCTCTTCTTGAGGACTAGCTCGTTTTGACTTGGTTGCGTCGAGCCGTTGCCCATGTCTTTGGGGACTAAGTCTTGTGCTTTGTTTTTGATCGAGTTTTCCTCTTTGATGAGTTGTTGCTCCGATCTCTTGCTTGGTTGTGTCGAACCGTTGCCCATGTCTTTGGGGACCAAGCTTCGCTTATCTCGATTTGTTCTTCTTCGGCCTTTTTCTGTGCTTTGGGACATCTCGAGTGAGTTTTCTTCTTCTATCTAATTTGTTTTCTTTTATTTTTTATGGTTACTATTAGTTGACGATGCATGTGACACCCTAGTGTCAAGCACTGCATTAGGAATCATATTAGCTACTAAAATTTCATAAGTAATGCATTGCATCATTTCATGTGCATGGAAGTGTTTTTGCCCTTTTCTTGTTCATTTGAAATTTGGTTTCAATAAGACTTGGTTGTTTAAATGGATTCCTATCTTGGCAAATAATTTTGTAAAATAGGTAATATTGAGTATAAATTTTTTCTATAGACACGTGACCTAGTTCAGTATAGTTTAATAATTAAAAATATGGGAACAAAATGTTTTATGGCTCAAAATTGGCTTTATTCTTGTGGAGACTGAGAAAATGATTTTTTAGAAAAAGTGTATTAAATGAAAGTTATAGATAAAATTATTTTGAGCAACTTTTATTTTTGGGTCAAAGCCTAGTTTTGAGTTTTTGAAACTGTTTTGAAATGGTCAAAGTTTGCAAAAAGAAAAAGGGTTTTCTTTTCTTCCGACGCAAAGCTTTCGGCCCATCCGGCCTTTCGGCCCGCCTCGCGCCCGTGCCGGCCCGCTCGCCCGCGCCCCGCCTGCTCCCGCGCGCGCCGCGCCGCGCCGTACGCCAGCCGGACTGCCGCGTGGCTGCCTTTCTCTGCACCGGATCTCACTCGTCCACTCTCCGCTTGATCTTCTCTCGTCCGAGCATGCAAACGATCTTCCACAGCCACTCCGCGCATGCCTCGGCTGCCGCGCATGCCCTCGCCCGTCGTGCCGCCGCTCGCCGTTGCCGTGGCCCCTGCCACTATCACCGGCCGAAGCAAGAGCAAAAACCGCGCGCCCCGCTCACTCCACTCCATCACTCGCTTCACACTCGCCTGCCTCGCCCATCGCTCTCGCTCTCCCCTCTCACTCCGCGCGCACGAAACGAACACGAGCGCCCGTGTTCACCGCCGCGGACACCACCCCGGCCATCGCCGTTCCGGCCTTGCCAGAGCCCTTCAGGTCAATCCTCGCGCACATCGCTCCGCCTCGTTCCCGCACACTTGGTGCACGCTACCACTCTGTTGGCGAGCTCCACCGGCGTCGAAACACGCCGTGCCCCCTTCGGTCGTCGTTCGCCGCCAAGGAGTCCGCGCCGCTATTCCGCAACCACCGAGTCTCCGCCGAGCCTCAATCCTCCTTGGAGCTCTTCACCGCACCAAGGCAAGGTGAGAACACCCTCCTGCTAGGGTCTACCACCCCTAACTTCGTCTCATCCCCGGCCCAGCGCCATTCACGCCCGCCGTGGCACTCACCCGAGGCCAAGCTCTTCCGGAGCTGTGCCGGTCAAACCGAGCCTCCTAGTAGCCACCCTAGGGTTCATTCAAGCTATCGCACGCACCAATTTAGCCGGCGACCACCGGAGATGGCGTAGCCGAGCCTCACCACCGGCACCGTCCGCCATTGCTCGTCGCCGTCGAGCTACGGTCGTGCGCTGACTAAACCGAGACCACCACTCGATCCGCCTCGACAAGACGAACTCACCAAGCCCAACCCCACCGCCGGCGACCTCGCCGTCAGCGAGTAATCACCGGTCAACCACTACCCCTGTTCGGCTTTCACCGATAGGTGGGCCCGTTGACCCGGCCGACCCCGCACGTCAGCCGCTCTTGGTCCATGGGTCGAGTCTACGCAAGTTGGGCCGGGAGTTTTCAAATGTTTTTCTTTTTCCTTTTATTTTCCAGAAAAGCTTGTTTATTTTGTGTAGCGTGTTTTAATGATCCAAATGTGGTGCTTTCAGTTTTGTAAACTTGTTCATGAGTAGATCTAGCGAGGGAAAATGTAAAAGTATTTTGTGTGAAAGTTTATTGTACTATTCTATTTAATTTAGTTTATGTGCTTTTGTTAAATAAATAGGTTTATATGTTTTCTGGTTGAGTTAATTCATGAAAAACATTGTGTAGGCTTCTTACCAGGTTATGTCTCTGTGAAAAATTTATGAGGACCTATTTCTGTAGAAAAAGTATCTGTTTAATTTAAATTCTTTTTTAGCTGTTTTCTTAAAATAATTGTAAAAGTGAAATATATGTGGAAATAAAATATGGGAAAATTTTTACAGTGTCTGTGTATTCTATTCAATATGACAAAAAAAACTAGGTATAGGTGGTTGTATGAAAAAACAAGGAGCTGTAGTACAATAGTGTTTTTCTATGTTTTTCTTAGAAAATTCATGCAGAAAAGAATATAAATTTTTGTTCATGGAACTTCCTGATAAGTATGAAATATGAAGTAGAATCTGGAAAAAATATAAAAATGAGAATTTCACCTTAACCAGTAGGGTTGCAGTTCAAAAGGTTTATTTTGAACAAACTTGTTCATTTTGTGTGTAGATTTATATTCATGCTTTAGCAACAAGTTTTCTGCAGTAGAGTGGTTATAGGCAGATGAAGCTACGAAAAATATGAAATCTGTTGTTTGACATTTTTCATAAGAAAAGTTAGTTCAAAGCACCTTTTGGGCAGTTTATTTATCTTTTTTATCTGCTATTCAGTAATTTATTTCTTGATGGAATTTGTACAGTAAAGTCCAGTGAGTATAAGTTACCTTCTGTAATTTTTGTGGATTTTTTGAATTCAGAAAAATGTACTTGCTGTTCAACCTAGATCTCTTTTGAATTAATAAATAGAAATAGTTAAAATGGTGGTTTTTGTTAATGTGGTAAATGTAGTGTTTCCTCAATGTCAAAAGTGGTTCAACAAGTTGGGTTTGCTGGTTTGCAAGAAATATTTACATTTCATACCGCCATAATTGCACCACACATTATTTATTATTATATACCGCATTTCAATAGGTATCGACAGCCCCAGACACCGAGCGAGAGCCGGAGACAAACGTCGAGCAGGAGATTCCGGAAGTGCGTAGGAGCGAGGAAGGCCGAACCCGCAGCGGAGACTAACTTGCCCGAGTGCCCCTCCCATGAGTCATCGGTCTTCTCCAAGGCAAGCCCCGGAGCATTTTAAGTCTTCTAGTTTTACAATTAATTTAATTGAGTATTTTATATTGTGATGTACTAGGTACAGGAGTTGATTGAATCCTATTTGTTGCATTACCATTCCTTGATTATTGTTATACCTGTCTTGTTATCCTGTTACTTATTTACATGTAGCATTGCTTAGCCTGCTTAATAAAAGTAGTAGTTAAGGATGTTACCGTAATACCCCTGGTGGGTATTATCGGTCACGGTTGGCTAATTTGCTATCATGGAAATGTGTCAGAACCGACCAATTTATACCAGATTAAGCACCGAATCGCTGCTTGCGCAGAGACTACAAGTACTTAAGCTCGTATAAACCCGGTAGTCCGGAAATCTCGAAGGATTTCAAGTCATTGAACTTTAACCAAGATCGATAGATTAGCGTACATGTCCACGATCTACATTCAGTTCGCATATAGTTCAAAATACATCGGAGTTCAACAGTTATTACAAACCATAGTTTGAGTTCAAAAGCAGAAGCAACATAGTTTTGAAACACAAGTCCTTAGTTCACAATACAGCGCCATATGCTTGATCAGTCCACAAGCATCAGGGAAGATAAGAGTTGACCATGCCTGTGGTCTAGTCACTGCCCTCAATGGGTACAGACAGTTCTCGCAATAGCCGAAGAAGCATTGCCCATCTGCAACAAACAAGGGATAAAACCCTGAGTACGAGAAGGTACTCAGCTAGACTTACCCGTCATAAACCAGAAAAAACAACACCAAGGATTATGCAAGGCTGTATCTGGGTTGGCCACACTTACCTTTTTGCATGAAAGAATTTTATTATTAAATAATCGTCATTAGAGTATTAGCAGTCACTTTTATGTAATCAGCCTGATTATCTAGATTTGCACCTGATCTAGAGCAAACACTTGACTACTTAATCAAGCAAGAGTGACTATTTCATTAATAGCCTTTCAGATTCACCAACCATAACTATCATTAATTCCATATATTACTACGGTAACACATGCTCAGTCAAGTTACTCACTAACCAGGAGCGATGGCGATTATAATCGATTCCTACCAGCTGGGGACAAAATGTCGCACACTCGCCCGACACACCCTGCCAGGTGGCCGTTGGCGACCACTTCAGGAGGTTCGAGAACCCAAATCGCGGGACGGCCGTGGACCCTTCTACACCGAGGGTTATCTCAATGCCAGGTCGCTCAAGCTATTAACTGCCCACGGTCATGCCAGGTCGATCAGGCCCTGCCTGCCCTCGGACCATGCCAGGTCGATCAGAATAGTTGCCCACGGTACATGTAAGGCCCTAGGTGTTAGGCGTCAACGTCTCCATCACCGGCTCGAAAAACCTTACTCGGCTTCACGGGAGGTACTCCGACCTACTTCGTTAAGTGATTGACGCGTTCAAAATGACTGAGGTGTGCCTTCGTCGGGTCCTAATCGACACAGACGGGAGACTACTAGCACACAGAACCCGTGTCCTGCTGCTCCTACATCCCGCCCGGTCTCAGATTAATTTCACATGGTTATTTCATGATAGCACGAGGCTAGTCATGATCAGTATCCACCTATATGCGGGAGACAGAAAATCACCCGACTTTTACCGGTCTAAGCAGGCTAAGCATATACGAGCCTAGACCTAAACAAGGATATCAAGATATATTGCAGGTGGACAAGGATAAGTAATAATGCATCAACGGTAGCAATCAATTCCTATAACCTAATGCAAACATCCACCATCAGGTTAATTAGAAAACATTTGCAAACCGTAGGAGTTAGAATGCTCCGGGGCTTGCCTCGCTCGAAGTCGGCGGGGCGGTGATCACGGCACTCCGGCAGATCCTCCGCTCCTTCCGAAATCCTCTCCTGGGTGTCTCCTCCTGACGCTGCTCCTCCGGCGTCTCCTGGGCTTCCACTACCGATCCTGCATGATGCGGTACATGAATGAATAACATGAATGAACATGGGATGCATGGTGATGCAACATGGAGTAACAATTCAGGAGATAGCATATGTCATCTACTGTTACTCACTACTTAATTTAACATACTAATTACTAAGTCTTGTTGTCACCACATCAAAGTTGCTTAACGGGTTATTACCCTCTAATTATTTGTAGAATTAAATCTAGTTAAATAGCCTATAACAGTAACCTATCCTAGACAGTTTCACAAAAATCTATAAAAATTACTGGAGATTAACAACACTTAATCTAATCCTCTGTCCAAATTTCACCCCATTTTGGACCTAGACTCTACCCCTATGAAAAAGACAAATTCTATCATGAAAAGTGCTTTGAACTACACCCCTAGCACAAAGTATCAAACAAAAATTTCATAATTTTCTTCTGAACTTCTTAGCACAAGAGCAGTCAGTAAAAATTACCAAGCTCATACTCTTCATATTTTAATTACTACAAAATAAACAAGAAAAAACATTTAATCATTTTAATTACTACTGCCAATTATTTCATAGAGCATCCTCATTTTACATTTTTCCCAGAAACTATTCCTCAACACAAACCTAACAAAACAAGAATCACATTTTTCTGAGATAAATACAATTTACTATGCATTTAACAAGATTTCAGCCTAAACATGAATTAAATATACTACACAGAAAATGACCACAAACTGGACATATTATATTTTTCAAGCATAGACCTCAACATAACAAACCTAACAAAACTTGTTTCACCTTTTTAGTATTTATATTTCACAAGATATGAATTAAACAAGCATTATAACAATTTCTGAAAACTATTTAACAAAACCTGAAAAACATTCAAACAGAAAACTGCTACGGGTACCCGAACTAGTGCACACAGACAACACCAGACTCGCTGACACGCGGGTCCCCGAGTCAAACTGACCCCACCTGTCATCCCCACCGAGACAGGGGAGGAGTTGACCACGGCGGAGCTAACCGACGGCGAACTCCCCGGCGAAACCAACCCACCGGCGGACTCCCTCAACCTTCCGCACCCGACGGTACCCTCGGCTGGCCCAGCGCACACACGGATCGAGCTCGCCGACGGCGATGGTGGACACGGCGGAGCGGGCGAGCCACGACGGGCTCATCCGACCCTCGAGATCTACTCCGGCGACCTTCATAACCCTAGCCCAGGCTCGGAAGCCAGGGCGCAAGCTCCGAGCACTCATGTCACGGCGGTGCCACTCCGGCGACCTGGCAAGCGGCGGACGACGGCGTACTCGCGCTTCGGACCCTAATCGGCCTAACTGTCACCACCACTAGCTCCAGCATACCGAGGCGATTCAAGAACGCTAGCTAGGGCAGATGATTGAGCTCGGGAAGAGGGTTGGCCACGGCGGACCGAGCGCGCGGCCATGGCGGTCATGGAGGACGGCGGCGTTCCGCGGGCTCCTAACCCTAATCGGCTAAACCATCACCCTCTACCTTCTCCTCGGACCTCACTAACCCCTAAACGACAGCGCTAGGGTGACACGGAACCACGGGACGGAGGCCGGCCACGTCTGACCGAGCTCGGCGGTCATGGCAGCCATGGCGGCGGCTCATCCGGAGGCTCACCTAGGCTTCCTACAGGGTGCTAAGGGTAGCACGGGTGTGGGGGCTCACGGCGAAGCTTGGTGGTTGGATGGATGGTCGGCGCGGCGGCAGGACGGCGGGTGAACGGCGGCGGCTTCCCTTTTCCACTCGGGCTCTGGCGAGAGGACGAGAGCAAGAGCGGGAGAGGGAAGAGGAGCGCGGCGACAGAATGGAGGGAGGAGTTCGGACAGGCGAGGCGGGGCTGGCTTTGCCGCTTGCACGCCGCCGCGCGGACGCTGGCTTGGCCGGCCGTCGAGCGCCACGCGGGCGGCCAAGTCCGGCGCGGTCGGCCACGACGCCGCGCGCGCGCCAGCACGGCACGGACCGGCCCGAGTTCAGCGCCATCAGGCCGACTGACGGCCAGTTTTTGCACGCGATTAACTCCTAATCCACTCGGTGAAACGCTAAACCACTTGTTTCATTGAGTAGAACTACATGCCAGCTACAACTTTGGTTACAAGATTGGTCTCTGGTTCGGCCTAGATTGCTCCCGAGAAAGCTCCAAAGTTGGCTCCACGAAACTGTTTGGTCAGTTAGAGACTTAGAAAATTTTCTAAGTCCAAACTCCCTCAAATCTGCCTTGTGGGTCCCAAAACACCTTGCTAAACCCATTTTCATGGTTGGGCCTTAAACAACTTTTGTTCTATACTAAATTCTACACACTTTTGGTTAAGGGCCCACAGCCATGCAAAGCTTCTATCAAGAAGGTCTTAGTTAGTCAAACAAAAGGACTCCTAGGGTCTATCAAGGCAACTAGGGTTAGAGACTTAGTTAGCCAAAATGACCAACATAAACCTAGCTTCATTTTGACTCCCAACAAGGTGCAACTACTTAGAAGACTTAAGCACTCCACTAACAAGACAAACAAGCATTCAAAAAAGCAGAGCATCATATGAGCACAATAAAATGACACTTAAAAAGAGGAATGCAATATGAGATGATGATGCTTTATGCTCATGAGATGTCAAGTTATGCATTTAGGGTTGCTTAACACCTAGGGTGTTACAGCCCTCCCCTCCTTAAAGGAATCTCGTCCCGAGATTTAAGTTACTAACCATTTCTTAAAGAAGTGGGGATATACTTCTCTTAGATAGTCTTCTGTTTCCCAAGTGGCATCTCGATCATCTTGCTCACTCCAAGATACTTATACTGCTTCACTATTCTTCCGCGAGTTATCCTTTCTTTTCATCAAGCACTCGGTGCGGTTCTACTGAGTAAGTGAGGTCGGATTGTAACTTGATGTGGCCGGTTGTACTTCTCTTCTGGAACTCGAAGACATTTCTTTAATTGTGACACATGGAATACAGGGAATATAGCCTTTAAATGTTCAGGTAACTGTAGTTGATAAGCCACTTCTCCCTTCCTTTCCATTATCTGTAGGGCCCACAAACCTTGGCGCTAACTTTCTTTTTACGCCAAAACGTCTAACTCCCTTCATGGGTGATACTTTTAAATACACATAGTCACCCACTTGAATGCAA